>JABWTJ010000247.1:0-1206442 GCA_016801875.1 Solanum sitiens
CTTTTATACCAAGGCTTCATCAATCTCATTACTTTAGTTCATCAAGCCTTCTTTTATACCAAGGCATCATCAATAACAAGGTGAATTAGGGTTTCTTCAAGATTTTGGATTCAAAGCTTCATTAAGCTTATTTTATCACAAACACATAATCACATTCATGAAAGCATTAAGCATATAGAAGGGTTTACAATACTACCAATACATATCATTCACTATTAAGAGTTTACTACAAATAGTATCAACCATAACCTACCTTCACCAAGGATCCTTGATCAAACAAGCAATCTCTCAAGCTTCTTGGTTCCTCTTGGTTGTCTCTCTCTATAGATCGTTCCTCTCTTCTCCTTGTTCTCTCTATTTTTTCTTCTCCCAAACTCTCTCTCTTTTCCCCAATTTGGCATATAATTAGGTATGAAAGATGAGGAAACCACCCACTAAATAACTCAAGGTCATCTCCTTTACACCCCCAAGGATTTGAGTTATTAACATTGACCCACTAAAATTTATAATTATAGCAAGAATAGTCCAAAACTCCCCTTTAAAACTTACCCAGAAATTTGACCCAGACTGGGATTACGCAACCTGTGACGGTCCGTCGTGCCTACGACGGTCCGTCCTGCACTTCCGTCACGACGGACAGAGAATTGCTCTCAGTACCCAATTCTCAAGAGTTGAAGTGTTCTGAAACGGAACCTCACAACGGTCCGTCATGTCTGTGACGGTCCGTCCTGCAGGTCCGTCATAGACTTCAGAGAATTGCTCTCAGTACCCAATTCTCAAGAGTTGAAGTGTTCTGAAATGGAACCTTACAACGGTCTGTCATGTCTGTGACGGTCCGTCCTGCAGGTCCGTCACAGAGTTCAGAGAGTCGATTTCAGCACTCAAATATAAGAATTCCACGTGTTTGGAACGAGACACCCTCGACGGTCCGTCGTGTCCATGACGGTCCGTCGTTGGATACGTCATCTCAGACAGTTTTCCAGAAATAAAATCTGCTGCTCAAAACGACTAAGCAGGTCGTTACAAAACCCCAGATCCACACAAACCAAAAATACCAATGAAAATTATATAACCCAAAAATTACAAGGCTACAACAAACTTATTGCACAACCTAAAACCAGTGCAAATTTAGTTAAAACATGTTACAGCTATGGACTATTAAGTACCATATATACCTTTGATGGAGAAGAAATTATTGGGATACCTGAGTTATATAAAGCATTTACTACATACAAAAGAATTACAAAAGGAAATTTATTTTTTATAAAATTCTATACAGCACCAGCAGAAATACTATACGAAGAGATAAAATCTCCAATTCAAGTCATTAAGATAGGACTAACCAAAGATATGATTATACCGGAGGAGATTGGAAAACAAGAAGAGATACCAAAAATAGAAATACCAAGTTTTTATGCTAATAAAAGAATAATTGGCATATCAACTATTATACAAGAGTTAGCAACTAATTATCTAAACGGAAATGCCATATGGAGTTATTATGCCAGAGATCAGATAATGATATATGCAAATTCCAGAGAATTACGAAAAGCAGATATGGATGAAGTTCAGAGATGGATTTTGTCTTTACTAAAACCTGAAGAACAACCTAGTACAAGAGCTTTAAAGAAACAATTTATTTCGGATGAGCTATTAACAAGATATTGCAAATTAATTGGACATAAATACCCTGATCATCAATGTTCCAAATGTAATGGAGAAGAAAATATAATTCCTGAGGTTAGTTTGGAATAAAGAAGCGGAAAAGAAGCGACAAAGAAGAAGATAAGATAGCAGACAAAAGAAGATAAGCATCTTTGACAAACGAGATATTTATTAAAGTATGTTGGCCATTATAAATAGTAAAGGCCAATAAGTCGTAAAGATAATAGTTAGTATTTTGTTGTTTTGTGTAATAAAGTCAAAAGTATGTAAAGTAAATAGTGTTTTGTGTCGGCCGAATGATATAAGGCCAAGTGTAAAGTAAAGGTCGGCCACTTATACTTAGTAGTATAAATAGAGGGCTTTCCCTCAGAAATAAATCATCACCTTCCATAATTCTCTCATTCTCCATAATTCTCTCATTCAGCTTCCCGAATGATATAAGGCCAAGTGTAAAGTAAAGGTCGGCCACTTATACTTAGTAGTATAAATAGAGGGCTTTCCCTCAGAAATAGATCATCACCTTCCATAATTCTCTCATTCTCCATAATTCTCTCATTCAGCTTCCCCCCCCCCCTTAACTTGGTATCAGAGCTAGATAAGAAAGTAACATATGGAAAACAAATCAGATATAATCAATCTACAAAAACAGGTATACTCGATTTCATTTATGAGTAGCTAAACTACTTTATTCCTAATAATCTTTTCTTGATAATAGATGTCACGACCCAAAATCGAGCCGCGAGTGGCACCCACACTTATCCTACTATGTGAGCGAACCAACCAATCTAAAACCCCAACATATTGAACAAAATACAAAGCGGAAGACTTAAAACTCATTATCCCCAAAATCTGGAAGTCATCATCACAAGAACATCTATCCTCAAGTTACAAATCTAAAAGTATCTAAGAAGCTAAAATAAATAAAAGGCTAGTCCATGCCGGAAGTTCAAGGCATCAAGACATTGAAGAGAAGATCCAGTCCAAGCTAGAAGCATTAGCTCACCCTGAAATCCGGTGTAGTGAAGACTGGCTAGAATTGCTGCTGAGTTGAAGACGACGGTACGTTTGCTGCATTCCCCAAATAACAAAGAAAGAAACAACAAGTAGGGGGTCAGTACAAAACACAAGTACTGAGTAGGTATCATCGGCCAACTCAAAATAGAAAACAGTATATATCAGTTCATATCATAAATCAACTACAATACTCAACATGTAGCAACAAGTACTATAATCATCAATAAGTACTACCAAGTTCATCCATGAGGACTCAAGCCTCAATACCACACTCATTTGGGAAATTAGGTTCATTACATTGAGTATATAACATCTCTCAAGATTCATTATCTTTCTTCCTCTTGTGTCGGTACGTGACACTCCGATCCCCTACTACTATGTGTCGGAACGTGACACTCCGATCCCCTACTTCTACGTGTCGGTACGTGACACTCTGATCCCCTAATTCTACGTGTCGGTTCGTGACACCCGATCCCCTAATACTATGTGTCGGAATGTGACACTCCGATCCCCTAATTCTACGTGTCGGTTCGTGACACCCGATTCCCTAATACTATGTGTCAGAACGTGACACTCCGATCCCCTAATTCTACGTGTCGGTTCGTGACACCCGATCCCCTAATACTATGTGTCGGAACGTGACACTCCGATCCCCTAATTCTACGTGTCGGTTCTTGACACCCGATCCACTAATACTATGTGTCGGAACGTGACACTCCGATCCCCTAATTCTACGTGTCGGTTCATGACACCCGATCCACTAATACTATGTGTCGGAACGTGACACTCCGATCCACTAACATCATTCTATCAATTCATCAAGCCTTCTTTTATACCAAGGCATCATCAATAACAAGGTGAATTAGGGTTCTTCAAGATTTTGGATTCAAAAGCTTCATTAAGCTTATTTTATCACAATCACATAATCACATTCATGCAAGCATACAATTAAGCATATAGAAGGGTTTACAATACTACCAATACATATCATTCACTATTAAGAGTTTACTACGAATAGTATCAAAACCATAACCTACCTTCACCAAGGATTCTTGATCAAGCAAGCAATCTCTCAAGCTTTTTGTTCCTCTTGGTTGTCTCTCTCTATAGATCGTTCCTCTCTTCTCCTTGTTCTCTCTATTTTTTCTTCTTCCAAACTCTCTCTCTTTTCCCTAATTTAGCATATAATTAGGTATAAAAGATGAGGAAACCACCCACTAAGTAACTCAAGGTCATCTCCTTTACACCCCCAAGGATTTGAGTTTTTAACATTGACCCACTAAAATTTATAATTATAGCAAGAATAGTCCAAAACTCCCCTTTAAAACTTACCCAGAAATTTGACCCAGACTGGGATTACGCAACCTGTGACGGTCCGTCGTGCCTACGACGGTCCGTCCTGCACTTCCGTCACGACGGACAGAGAATTGCTCTCAGTACCCAATTCTCAAGAGTTGAAGTGTTTTGAAACGGAACCTCACAACGGTCCGTCATGTCTGTGACGGTCCGTCCTGCAGGTCCGTCACAGACTTCAGAGAATTGCTCTCAGTACCCAATTCTCAAGAGTTGAAGTGTTTTGAAACGGAACCTCACAACGGTCCGTCATGTCTGTGACGGTCCGTCCTGCAGGTCCGTCACAGAGTTCAGAGAGTCGATTTCAGCACTCAAATATAAGAATTCCAAGTGTTTGGAACGAGACACCCTCGACGGTCCGTCGTGCCCATGACGGTCCGTCGTTGGATACGTCGTCTCAGACAGTTTTTCCAGAATTAAAATCTGCTGCTCAAAACGACTAAGCAGGTCGTTACACCTAGTTACCTCTAGGACAGTGGATTTTTCGATAAGTCGGAGCAAACTGACTTGTCATCTCTTGATGCTTATAAGGACAAAGAAACTGGAAGTTTATTGAAACGAGAACACCCTCTTCTCGTTGAATATGAACAAGACACTCATCAAGGAAGCGACACACCGTAAGTTTTATAAAATTTTATTTTAAAGTATATGTTCAATTCGTTTTTGTAATATATTTTCTGCATTTGTAGGGATTGTGGATTGTTTGTAGCCATTTTGGTTGAATTCCAATCCAATCCGATGCTTTCCGATCTGATTATCTAAACACAAGATACGCAAACTTGCTATGAAAATACGAGAGTCAAAATCCGAAGCAGGATATGTTAGTGAAACTGACGATTTCTCAAAACCTAGGCAACATTTCACACCACCGGATCATGATGCGTTAGTTAATCTGAAATAGTTATTGTGTATTTAGATACACGATGTTTTTAGTTAGTACTATTTTCAAGATACATTAACTTAAGTGTTGGAGCGTTTCTCTAAAAACTTGTTTTGTTGTCTTTTAATGTTAATATATTTTGTTCCTTTAATCTCATCATGTATATTGGTATTCATTTATAAATTCTTATATTTAAACAGTATATTAAATCATCATCAATGAAGACCAATTTGAGAAAACTTTATTTCCTAACAGTAAAAATTCAATATAATGTATCAAAAACATACAAAATCACAATACATTGAAATACATTCTAAAAAAGGCGTCTTAAAAAGTTTTAGTGGAAAACTTATTGAATTGAAAATTATAAAACTGAAATAAAATAGTATTCTAAAATATCTTTTAAAAAATTATAAATAGTAGATATATTTTGTTTATTTAATGTTTACGACACAAATTTGTGATAATGTATATGATAACAATAGGTGTAATCTATATGATACATGAAATAATAATATATATTATACATGTCTTCATATTTATTGTGATAAATACACTGATGAGTTACCTAAGTGTACAGTTATGTATCATATAAGTACTAAGATACAATATCTTACTTAAAATAGATAGACTATTTATGATTTACTGTATACGCTACATTAATTATTATGTATATGATACATTACACATAGTCGACATAAAATATTAAATTTTACACAAAACGTATACAATACAAACCCATATAATTATTTGTATATCGGATATAATATTTTGCACACAAATCACAATAATTTATTGAATTGAACAGCATAAGTCATAAATAAACGTATCAAAATAACGTTGCACACAAAAATCATAACAAATTCTTAAATGTATCTGCAAAACTCATAAATATTAAATCAAAATTATCAAAATAATTAGTAAACTTTATTCATTATAAATATAAAAGCGATAAAATATGTTGTTTGAATCAATTATGTAATTTGTAACATCTAATTCTGAAATATAATTAGAATCGCAAATTATTGATTCAACCATTGCAAGAGCTTCTGTATCCCTTGTTGTACCTTCGAACACGTAATCTCTCTGCATGTTCAATCAAAGTTATGTATCTCACCACCAATTTTATCAGTTGTATCAATACATAAGGGATACATTGCAAAATCAGACTCACTTTTTTTCACTTCTACATATAGTCTAACACCCATGTCGTTCTTGATTTTCATTGGAGAAGAATGTTTTTTCTTACCTCATCGATCTCCAGCTCGGCTAAAATGGCTGCTTTGAGATTCAGAAATGAATTGATTGTCCAACAACAATTCCGTCACTTTTGCAACCTTCATAATTAACTTTCACTCGCCCAAATTCCTGAATGCCTCAACAAAATATATATATTCATTTTCTATCAAGTTTCTTTTTGAAATTTCGAATTTTTCAAACCTTTTTGTTCAAAAATAGTCTTCAATGGAGAAGATAAATGTTTTAGAATTTGAAAACGTGAAACAGTCCCCTATTAGGATATGAAATGCTTATAATCAGTTACGCGATAATCTAGGAAATTAATATAACAAAAATAAATTTTACGTTTTTTTCTTTTTTATACGCAACAATATCTTGTTACAATGTGTCCTTTATAACGTATCTTGCATGTCACCTATGTATCTCGCTGCATCTATTTTAAAGAGATTTTTGTAAAATTAAAATTATTAGGGATAGAATGTAATTAAGATCTTAGACTATGGGATTCCTTTAATTTTTACAATAAAAAATGGGGGAAATTTTAAGGGATTGCATATGTGTTTGGCTAAAATAAGAGGATATTTATGAATCTTTTTCCATATATGAGATATATTTATGAATCCTTTTCTATTTCAAAAATGAGTTAATCTGAAGTAACCATTTTCAACCCGTAATCAACTTGATAAAAATGAATTGAATACGAATTGAATTTGGTTTCAAATTTATGTAGGTTTGGAGCTGATGGTTTCATATTGCAAGTGTATTAATTAGACGTACTAAATATTCTAAAAAATAACTTTTACCGTCTTATCTTATATATGTAGTTTAAAATCATGACTTTTGTGTCAAATTAGAAAATGAGACAAACAAATTAAAATAAAAAATATATACTCTTATAAAAAATAAAATAAGAATTGGAGATTCAAAAGGTGTTTAGCCATAATATATCTTCAACACAAAAAATTATACATCTCAATTAGGTTTTCACCATAAACAAATAAGCATCTGAATAGTTTTCCAATCAAACATGCTAATAAATTTATTTATGAGCACATCGACATAAAGGGTAGCACCACCAATAACAAACCAATAGTCTTCTATTTTGCATCATCCCAAGAGGAAATTTGGCAATTTTATCTTCATTTACAACATCAAAATGCCTCTTCACTTTTGAATCTTCAAATGAGGAATCACCAAAGTTAGAGCATACAGAAAAAACAAGGAAGAAAATAACTATAATAATTGCTTTCATGGTCTTCATGTTTCAGTATTGCTAATTAGTATAGATCTAGTGAACATGTTATATATGAGACACCTATTTATAGTAAGAGGATGAAAGAATTGGGATTAGAACATTTTTTTTTTTGACTAATTTAACAAAATTGGACTATTTATTTAATTTAATTTATTAATTGGAAAATTTACATAAATACTAGCGAATAAGTTATAAACTCAAGATCTACACATATTTTTTTTTAACTTAATAAATATATATATATATATATATATATATATGAGTAACTGAGAAATACTTTAGATATACTCTCTCCATCCTATTTTATGTCATAATATTTGACTGGGCACGAAGTTTAATGAAATAATGAAGACTTTGAAATTTTATCGAATTGTCCTTCAAAAAATAGTCATACTAAAAAGTAGATTCACTTTTCTCTCTCCTCATAAATGTATTGGACTATTATCTTTAAGATTTAGTGAGACCAACAAGGGTAAAAGAGAAATTGTATCTTTAAATACTTATCATATATGAAAATGTGACATTCTTTTTTAGACTGACAAAAAGAAAATGATCCCACATAAAATGAGTGTCGTGCACAATTTTTCATCAAAACGGTTTTGATCACGAGCTAACAACACTTTTGGGATTTTTAGATTGAAGAGTCGTCACCTAACAAATTAAGACGCGTTAGGGCACCTATCTAATAACCTAGCTAAATCTAACTAAGATCAACGAACCAGAGATCAGTGTAAGAGTTCAAATTACCTCGAGGGGAAGGTGTTAAGCATCTCTCGAGGTCCACAAATGTGGGATCTGCCGTATCTCATGCAATTTATGTGGGGTTTACAAGTAGCAAATAAGACCACTTCATTATTATTTAGTTATTTAATTAAACATGCTTACTAGGTGATAACATTAAACAATTAAGATCATTTTATTTAATTAAGCATGCAAGACTATGTGATATAATAAAGAGAAAAATGATAAATATACCCCTGCACTATCATAAATGGTATGTAGATATCCTCTGTCATACTTTTGGGACAGTAGTACCCCTGCCGTACAAAAACTAGGAGAGAAAAAGGGAAAATCGTATTAGAGAGAAAGAGGGGAAATCATATTATGTATTAGAGAAATGAGAATGGGTAAAATTGTATCTCTTAAGAATAATAAGGGCATAATTAGTAATTAGGTCTTATGAGTCTATGTGGGGGTGAGAGTTGTTTGGTGCTTATGTGGCGTCCACATGACATTTAACACAACTTTGTTAATAATAAGGGTAAATTGTAAGGATTTAAATGATTGTGAAAACATAACAATCTAAACATTTAGAAATCCTATCAATTATTCATGATCGTAGAACCATATGATTTTCAAATAAATATGTTACTATGATAATTCAGTCAAGAATACATACCTGAATCAGCCATAGTGATTTTCAGAATCTTGACTTGAATTGAGCGGAAGTCTTTTTTTTTTTCATTCTTCAGAAGTTGTTATCCTCTCTTGCCTTATACTTTATAAATAGTTTTGATGGATAAGACTATATCTTTATGGCAGAGAGAGGACCCTTTAAATAAAGTATAATTAACATCATTTCCACCTTTCCATCATGGTGAGCAGTGGAGATAATAAGTAGTTTTAAAACCAACAAGTAACTCTCCACTTAATAAATAGTTGGAAGAGGTAATGGGTAAAGTGGAAAACTTAATGGGTAATTGGAAGTTACTAAGTAACTTCCCCACTTCCCCACTACTCCACACATGTAAGCAACTTCTCCATTTATCCAATTAGAATTAGAATTTAGCTAGTAATTAAATATTAAACCAAAACAATATTGACGTGAGCCATAAAAACTCACGTGGGCCATAAAACTAACATAAATATGACCCAATACTTTAACGCAAGGATATTTTTGAGCCAAAACATAATTTAAGGGTATATGTGAGCTATTTTTGATAGTTCAAAGGTATTTTTAAATTTTTTCCGTTATTATTATTATTATTGTTATTATTATTATTATTAAATTCTCCATTTCTCCAAGGGGCTTGGGAGTGTTGTACTCCCTCCGTCCGGTATTATTTGTCATGGTTTTTAGTTTTAGAGTCAAACTATAAAAACTTTGATTAACATTTTAAGATGTATTTTTTCATCATATTAATATGCAAAAAGTTGTAATTTATAGTACTTTTCATATAGTTTTAGAATATTTAAGTTTTTTGTTTAAAATATCGAATTAATATGATCTAATATAACTTTAAAAATTAATTAAATTAACTTTCGAAAAGCATAACATGAAAAACAATTCCGGACGGAGAAAGTATTTCCATTCCACAAAAGGTTTAGATTACAACACAAAGGATAATGAAGTGCGCGCTTTAAATCAAAATGATAGGTTGGGCAGCAATATGGATTTTAGTCAACGTACATTTCTTTTTTAAGGATAATAATAAAGTACTTCGCTACAAATCAAGATGTTTACAAAGAATTTACTTTTATTAATTTAATATCTTAAGATTTGTTATCTCATTATTATATTATAATATAATAATTTTTATTTAAGTGTAACCGACCAAGATAACTTGTTCTCAATTGAAACTATATGAATTAGAGTGAAGAATCCGTCTAAGTTCACTTTGTCCATTGTTTCTTATTTGGTGACAAACTATTGGATGGACTTGACGTGTTGCCACTTAAAAAGATAAGATTCTATTTGCTACTAAAGTGGAGTAACTTTTTCAATATTATATTGGATTAAAGAAAAAAAAAATTGGCCAGAGAAGAAAGAGTTTTTTTTTTTTATAATTTTACTTTTTAAAAATATTTTTATCTTTTTATATTTAATACCTTTTTACTAAAAAATGGAAAAAAGATTAATTTATTTTAAAATAAAAAAGATATTATAGTTTTTAAAATTTTCTGATCAAATTCTGGCCAAATTTTCAGGCCATTCAGCACTTCTTTTGAATTAATTACAGAAATCTTACCTTTTAGTTTATTTATTATCATTATTTCTTATAAGTTTTACAAATCTCCAAAAATTCTCATTTTTTTCTTAAGTCAAAAATGTCATTAATGTATTCAATCATCTTTTTAATGTATCAACGCTTTAATTTTTGCCATTAATATATCCGGACCCTCTTTTTAATATATCAGCGTTTGTATTATTGAATCAGTTAGAGAGATTTCTGTAATTATAAACTTTGAGAGATAGACTGTAATTTTGCCTTAAAAGTATATGATTTCTGTGATTTGCCCTATTATATCTGAGCGTATTTTAAGGCACACAAAGTGAATAATACGTATGTAATCTCATTTATGTAATTAATTAAAGGAAAATTAATTATATAGAATAGCAAACTATTAATTCAAATTAAATGTTATAAATATAGTTTGATTTAATTGTACCACATAGCAAACTATTGCTACTTCACCTCTCGGTGAATCTCGCTCGTCACTCTCGTTCTCTCCACACCTCTCTCGCTTTTATACAAACGCAAGTGTATATAATGTGTTTGTATTTGTATAAATCGAAAGAAAATTGTATATATAATATATTTTTGTTTCCTTCTCTCATATCTCGCTCGTCAGTCTCTCCCTCACCTCTCTCTCTCTTATTCAAACAGAAATGTATAGATTGTCTTTCTGTTTGTATAAGCGTGAGAAAATTGTATATACACATACAAATGCATATATCTTCGTCCGATACATATACAATACAAATATTCCTCAATCCAGTTCTCTTTTGTCTTTCTCTCTTTCTCGCTTTACACAAACACAAATTATACAATTGATTTTTTGTATATGTATATTGAAACAAAAACAAATTATATAGAAGTGCTTTCTTTTGTATATGTATAGCAAAATATACATTTTTTTATTTTTCTATGAAGCGCAACTATGCAGACTATAACTATAACATTCAAATCTGATTTTTATGTTTATTATATGTGAAAGTTGTTCTTCATTAAAATGTCTGCATTGTATTGGTTTCTAAATTTGGATTTTAATTTTAAGTGTAGCAAAACAAATCGATAATTTGGATTGAATGTTTTATTTGATTTTGAATTAATTATTTACTTTATCTGGTATAGGGGTGCACAAAATTGAATCAAAAGTCGAATAAAACCGCAAAGAGTCAAAACAAAAAAAAGTCTGATGAACGATTTGGTTTGACTTGGTTTGATATTTAGAAAAAAAAAGTCGACTATACTTGAGTTGGTTTGGTTTTAACTAAAGAAGTCAATCCGAGACCAAACCAAACCGATATTATATTCTATATAATTTTTTAAATTTATTTTATATAAAAATATTTATTTTGATGTAATTTCTAAATATTACTTATACATTTTCACAATTTTTATCTTTTAACATATTTTTTTCAAATTTTTTGAGACTTAGAATTTTGAATGGTCTAATAAGGTTATAGTCCATAGATGTTAGTAACTCTAATAAAACTCAATTCAAAATTAAATCAATACTAATGCTAACAAAATAAATTGATTCAACACTAAAAATGACAACAATATTGAATATTTGTTCTTTAGTTTTACATTAGCTTAGACATTTAAAATACATAATCTAATTTATTTTTTCTTTAATGTTTAATCATGTATTTACTATTTATTAGGCTTTTTTTTGCACAATTAGTATTTCTAAATTATGACATATCAATTTGCAATATTTATATTTTATATGATTTCAATATTATTTTTTCTTGAATATTTTAGTGTCATCACCCATCTCATATTTTATGTTATTTTTTGTAAAGAAACACCTTAGATAGTTGTATTTTGGTTGGACTTATAAAAAAATATTTGGAGCACAAGTTAATTATATATTGTCTGGATACTTTATCAAAAAATCCAAAAACATGAGGTTTATTAGTTTGGTTTGATTTAAAAAATAAAAAATTCGACACAAATAGTTTGGTTTGGCATTTGAAAATCCCCAAACCAACCCGCGGTGGAAAAACTAAAAAAAAAATCCGAATTTTGTTAATTTTCTTTAGTTTATAAATTTATTTTTTTTATACAAATGATTTTTTTTATATTTGGATAATTCGAACCAACTCGATCATGTACATCCCTATTATCTGGTTTCGAATTTAGAAAAATAAAATTAATAAATCAAAAAACCCGAATTATCTTATTTTTGTATATCCCTTTTTAGTTATATCTGTCAGTATGATTTAGTTTATCTTTTATGTTTAGACATCTATAATTGGTATACTTTTAAGTATTACGTTGTACGTTTTGCTTGTGATTTACATTAGATAGTAAATTTAAGAGATTATATTACACACATATATATATATATTCAAAGTGACAATATAACTTTGATTATTTTTCTAATTATTGAAATTAACCGAATAATCAAATCAAAAAAATTATTTTGATTCGAATTGAATTACACTTTTTCATAATTAAAAACTGAAAAATCAAAATTGAATAGTATAAAACCAAATCAAATATACACCTTACAATCCATGTTAAAGTAAGGGGTATATCATATATGTGATCTAGCTATTTGCTTAACGATGAAGGTATTCTTAGTAATACGTTTAGCTTGGGTTTGAGAGTGTCAAACCGGCCAAACCCACATGAATGTAAAAAATGAGTATAGAAAAATCAAATGTTTGTATTATTGATGTCACTCTTTATTAATTAAAATTAATTGGTGGTTGAACCAATTTTCCCAGTAATATGACACACAAGTCATACATATATATTGTGTATGTCCTATTAGTATCACCGTACATACAATTGTATATATCATTTTATAGCGTCTTGTGTGTGTATGTATGTATTGTCATTGTATTTTAAGTATGTATGTAAGTATATATATATATATTTTAACAAATAATCTTTTTTCTATAATGTATTATTAGGGGCATTAATTAAGAGTGCTATGTCATTCACACAATGAAAGGGAAGATGCAAATTAAAAAGGCTATTTTCCAGGTAATTATGGATTTTTATTTTAATGTATATAATCTTTTTTAATTAAAAAGTGACTATCAGGATCTACTAATACATTCCATTTTAAGTATTTAACAAATCAAAATGTCGACATATTAATGCACGCGCATGAACTATATTATAGAAAAAAATAAGACTTTCTTGGCAATATTATAAAGTTGTGGTTGGATTCAGAAACAAGCAATGAAGTAAGGAAGAAAACAAATTGATTAAAATTTACAACTTACAAGTAAGTAATTCAAGAGTTATCCTACATTGACTTTGACGTGTCACCAGTTAAGCAAATATAATTATATTATCATTTATTAAATTAACGGACAATAGAAAAGTAATCTTATTTTATAGGCAGACTAGATTATGACCTTTTAAAATTTACTGAATTTATTTAATGTATATTATTTAATCACCCGTTAACTAGGTAATTTGATAGCTACAATCATTTAAATGCTACAACTCGTGGATGTGTGTGTAACACATGCTTTATCATATGAAAATTTTTGTTCACGTGATTTTTGTAGAATTAACATATTTCTACTCTTTTAAGTTCGCAAATTGTTTAAATTATATTTTCAAAGGCTAATTCAATAGAAATTTTTTGTTAAAAGAAATTGGAACAACTGTATTTTAACAATAATTATTTTTTATTAGACTAAAAATAATGTTAGTCTAATCAACGTCAGAGAAAGAACTGTTAAAACGAATAAATATGGCATCTAAAGAAGAAATAAATAAAATTTCAATCAAATATTTTATGTATTTCATCCGAAAAAGAAACAATACATGATTGAAATAAGGGAAAAGGGTCAAAAATGCCCTTAAACTATGAGAAAGGAACAAAAATGCCTTTCTTTTATAGTTTGGTCCAAAAATACTTTTTTAGCTAAATCTCTCTTAATTTGGCTAAAATAAATAAACTTTTAACTATTTTGTAAATTTGGATCCAGAAAATGAAAAGAAATATTCATATAGTTGAAACAAATAATTTAACTATGAAAAACGAATAAATACACATGCAAAATAAAATATGCAATGCATATTAAGAGAAAAATATGGAGAAATAGAAAATAAACAAATCATTATATTGATTATGTGATAATTAATAGTTGAATTCACTTATAAGCTAATTTTTCGATTTTTTTTTCTCTCATAAGCCTTAAAGAGAGTATAGTTACATCACCATTTAAGGAGGTCGAGATTTAGCAAAATAAAATTATGAAATACAGTTTGGAAAAATTGGGACTGAAGATGCAGAGTTGAAAATAATTTAAAACAAATTAAAAATAACTTTTAAAAGTTTAAAATCAAAATAGGTTTTTATGTATTTTTTATTTTTAACTTAAAAATTATTAAAAGTTTGATTTTTTATTTTTAAACCAATCCATGCGGCTTTTTGTCCTTTATGTTTAATCTGCACTATTACCTTATATTTTCTGACCATAATTTCTTGCTTTAGAGAAAATGTACGTATTATATTTCATTTCTTATAAAAGGGTACAGCTGAATACTAATTCCATCATTCTATTACATCTCTTTTGTGAGGGAAAAACATTTCATCAATAGTAACATCCAATTCATTACATTCAAGTACTTATATATATTCCAAATAAGTTGTAGTCTGGCTACATAGATTTTTATTAACTATACATCGTTATTTTATTTAAGTTCATCTCAAATCAATTATCCTCATTCGATTCATCCTCACATGAACCAACATACAAACCTTTATAATTATGTCTTCACAACTTTGGACAAACAACTACAACTTCACCACCCGATCATGATCCTACCTGCCCCTCCATGGAGTTGTTGCTAGCCTCTACAATTTGCATCTCGATACCCTTCAACTTCTAAATTTCTCAAAAAACCGTACTTAAGTTGAACACACACTCTCTCTCTCTCTCAGTAAGACTACTCAAAAAGTTAATTTCTCAGAACTCATCTTTTTCTGAACTCTGTGAACTTTTCTAGGCACGAGATTTTAGTAATAAACATGATGAATCCGTTAGAGGTAGTTGTTCAAATAGAAAATAGAGGGGAAAATTCTGCTTTCCTTAAGGAGAGTCTCCTTCATGCACTTCCAGGACGATACGGACTTGTGATCCGTATCGCCCCGTTGAGCACAAAGGTTATTGCGGCACATACCTTCTTTGCCCGCAATAAGTCCTTCGGGAGGCCCTCTACCGTAGAGGTGCACCTAAATGGAAAATTGATTCAGAAATTGACACCACAGACCTTCGTACATTACCCGAAGATCATCATTGATAATGGAGAGGGATCGATCATCCGTGTGATTCGTCCTCAACGACAACTAGAAATCTCTCGTCTGAGGTACTTAATTTGTTATGACAAAACCCAATTTATGAACTTTTAGAGTATATATCATAATTATCTTTCTACTTTCAGTTTTGAAATGGTAAAGAGTCAAATACCAGGGCCGGCTCTACAGATAAAACAAAAGGCAGTTTGTCTTACGCACCCAAATTTTGAAGTCTCCATTCCGATGTGATTTGTTGCCCAAGTCTTATACTATCAGAAATAATTTATATATACACCATTTGTTATATTACTTTTGGTCAAGTATGATATTTTTTAGTTGGGAAAATGCATAAGTAGGATTCGGAGTCAAAAGAGCAAAAAAAGTTGTGTTCCGAAATGATATCGTGATTTTTTTTAATATCGCTGCGAGTGCACTTTTTTTTTTTAAAAAAACAAAATTAAATTGATGTACCATTTTAAAATTTTGATAATTTTTTTTACCCTTTTGACTTCGGGCTCTGCATAAGTACCCTTCAATCTATGTCCGAAATCCCAGAGACACACTCATACTATACTAAGGTCATATTACCCCCTGAAATATTTTATAAATAACTTTCTATCAATTTTTCGACCTACGTGACACTATCTTGCATGTGGGCCCAAAGTGTGCTGATAATTTTTTCAAGCAATGTGATTGAAAGTGTCACGTAGACCGAAAAGGAGTAGAAAATTATTTATAAAATCAGTTCGAAGATAATAGGACCTTAATATAGTATAAGTGTGTCTTTGAGATTTCGAGTATAAGTTGAGGGTACTTATGCATTTTCCCCTTTTTAGTTTTATAAATCTAGAATACCATGTCTAAAGAATAATAATAAAATGGATTTGCTATGATAAATTCATAAAAGAATTACTATTCCCATAGTTAGTTTTTCTTTTGAGGTTTGATTATTTCTATTTTATATAAAAATGTAGTATCATTTTCATGTGAGGGGGGTTTATCACTTGACTTATTTTGTATATATTCAATTTTGTTTATGATCAGGGCCTTTAACTTTCTGGCAAATGGCTATAAAGAAAGGAAAGAAGTCTGGGTTATGATGGAGTAATAACTCAGTCATATGCATAGAGACTGCAGGTTGCAGCTATCGTATACAAAATTTATGTTTTAGGTTGATCCGAATTCTGTGTGTTCTTTTTTAATTATTGTTACGTCCAGTGTGTTGTTCTTTTTTCTTTCATGTGTGTGTATTTTAATTTTTAAAAAAGATACGGGTGATTTTGTTATGTTTTTGAATTTCTGATTGTTGTAAGTTTGTATTTTAATTTTTTAAAAATGCTAGTAATTTTGTGTTTTTTTTTTAATTGTTATAACTTGTACATTTTGTTTAGTCATTATGACTTTGTTGCAAGAATGCTTATATTGTTTTAAGGAAACTTAAATAAATATACTATAATAAAAAAATATTTATTATTTATAGCAATAATAATTTTTATATTTGATCACTTTTAATTCATTTACAATACAAGTTTAATGCATATTACAAAGAACAATTTATTATTCACATATAATACAAGTTTTAATGATGGATAATACATTTATCACACGTTTTAATGCACTTATAATTCAACGTATCAAATTTTACCAAACAAACATAATATATTGGCTTAAGTCATCCAGAGAACCTTAAAGTTCGCATATTTCACTTAGACATTTCAAGCCAACGTTTTACCTATTGAACACTTTTAGCTTTACAAAATTGTTCCTATTACATACATTTTGATAATTAGCTAAAAATGAAAGAGAGTGTTTTTGCCTTCTTTGGGACTCGTTTGAACTTGAAAAAACACCATTTTCCCCAATTAGACGAACTGCTTCCATTTTTATGGTCTAAACGGACGTTCATAATAAATTTTGGCAATTTTGTTTTGGGATTTCCGAATAAAAAA
Organism: Solanum sitiens; assembly: GCA_016801875.1. NCBI lineage: Eukaryota > Viridiplantae > Streptophyta > Magnoliopsida > Solanales > Solanaceae > Solanum > Solanum sitiens. The sequence continues at coordinate 17,576 of JABWTJ010000247.1, forward strand.
AATCAATGGGCTATAGCACACGAAAATTGATGAAATTTATCTTTGCCTGCTTTGTGGCTCGTTTGAACTTGAAAATGCACCATTTTCCCCCAAGGAACGAACAAGTTCCATTTCTAAGGTCTTAACGGATGTCCATGAAAAATTTCTACCATTTTATTTCGGTATTTACGGATAAAAAAAGTTTATGGGTCATAGCACACAAAATCAGTAAAATATGTCTTTGACTTCTTTGGAGCTCGTCTGAACTTCAAAATGCACTACTTTTCTTGTCGGGACGAACTGGTTCCATTTCTAAGGTCTTAATGGACGTCCAAGAAAATTTATGGCCATTTTGTTTTGAGATTTTAGGATCAAAAAAATCCATGGGCTATATTGCACACGAAAATCGGTAAAATCTGTCTTTACCTACTTTAGGGCTCGTTTGAACTTGAAAATGCACAATTTTTCCCGCGGGACGAACTGGTTCCGTTTCTAAGGTTTTAACGGACGTCCATGAAAAAGTTTTGATTTTTTTTTGAGATTTCCTGATAAAAAAAAAAGGACTATAGCACACAAAAATATGTAGAATTTGTCTTTGCCTGCTTTGGGCTCGTCTGAACCTGAAAATGCACTATTTTTCCCGAGGGAGGAACTGATTCTATTTCTAAGGTTGTAACAGATGTCCATAAAATTTTTTGGCCATTTTGTTTTGATATTTCCGGATAAAAAAAAAGTCATTGACTATAGCACACGAAAATCAGTAAAATTGTCATTACCTGCTTTGGAGTTTGTTTGAACTTAAAAATGCATCATTTTTCTCGCGAGACGAGCTGGTTCCAGGTTAAAAGTCTTAATGGACATCCATGAAAAATTTAAACAATTTTGTTTAGGAATTTCCGGAGAAGAAAAAATCCATGGGCTATAGCACAAGAAAATCGGTAAAATCTGACTTTGCCAGCTTTGGGGCTCTTTTGAACTTGAAAATGCACCATTTTTTACCGAGGGACAAACTGATTCCATATCTAAGGTCTTAAGGGAAGTCCAAATAATTCGGCTATTTTATTTCAGGATTTCCGGATTAAAAAAATCCATGGGGTATAGAAGACGAAAATAAGTAAATTCTGTCTTGCCTGCTTTGGGACTCGTTTGAACTTTTAAAGGCACTATTTTCCCCGCAGAACGAACTGGTTCCATTTCTAAGGTCCTAATGGACGTCCATGAGAAATTTATGTCAAAATTTTTGCATCAAAATAAATCCATGAGGTATAATACTCGAAAATTGGTAAAAATGTCATTGACTTCTTTGGGGCTCGTTTGAACTTGAAAATGCACAATTTTTTCCCGCCACATGAATTGGTTCTATTTCAAAGGTCTTAATGGACGTCGATGAAAAAATTCGGTCATTTTATATTGGGATTTTCAGATAATGATCCTTCATGGGTTATATAGCACACAAAAATTTGTAAAATCTGTTTTTGCCTTCTTTGCCGCTTGTTTGAACTTAAAAATGCACCATTTTTCCTGCGGGATAAATTGATTCCATTTCTAAGGTCTTACGGATGTTCATGAAAAATTTTGGCCATTTTGTTTTGGAATTTTCAAATAAAAGAAATTCATGATCTATAGCACACGAAAATCGATAAAATCTGTCTTTGCTTGCTTTATTGCTCATTTGAACTTTAAAATGCACTATTTTCCCCCGTAGGACGAACTAGTTTCATTTCTAAGATTTTATGTATGTTTATGAATATTTTTGATCATTTTGTTTCGGGATTTTTGGATTAAAAAAATCCATAAATTATAACACATGATAACTGTAAAATATGCCATTGCCTGCTTTGGAGATCGTTTGAACTTGAAATTGCATCATTTTCCCCGCAGGACGAACTGGTTCCATTTCTAAGGAACGGACGTCCATGAAAAACTTAATCCATTTTATTTCGGGATTTCAGAATAAAAAAAATCCATGGGCTATAGCACAGGAGAATCGGTAAAGTCTGCCTTTGTCTGCTTTTGGGTTCTTTTAAACATGAAAATTCACCATTTTTCTCCGTTGGACGACTGGTTCTCTTTTCTGTGATCTTAACGGACGTCCATAAAAATTTTTGTCCATTTTATTCTGGGATTCCGGATAAAAATAATGCATGGGCTATAGCACATGAAAATTGGTGAAATCTGTCTTTGCCTGCTTTAGGGCTCGTTTAAACTTGAACATGAACCATTTTCCTCGCGGGACGAACTGGTTCCATTTCTAAGGTCTTAACGAACATCCATGAAAATTTTCACCCATTTTGTTTCGAGATTTCCGAATCAATAAAATACATGGGCTATGACATACAAAAAATGGTAAAATCAACCTTTATTTGCTTTGAGCTCGTATGAACATGAAAATGCACCATTTTCCCCGCGGGATGAACTGGTTCAATTTCTAAGGTCTTAGAGGACGTCTATGAAAATTTTTGGCCATTTTATTTTGAGATTTCTGGATAAAAGAAATCAAAGGGCTATAGTACACAAAAATCGATAAAATGTGTCTTTGCTTGCCTTGGAGATCGTTTGAACTTGAAAATGCACTATTTATCCTCGCGGAACGAACTGGTTCTATTTCTAATATTTTCACGAACGTCCATTGAAAATTTTGGCCATTTTGTTTCGCAATTTCTGGATAAAATGAATCCACGGGCTATAACACACGAAAATTGGTAAAATCTGTCTGTGGCTGCTTTGGGCTCGTTTGAACAAGAAAATGCACTTTTTTTCCTCGTGGGACAAACTGTTTCCATTTCTAAGGTCTTAATGGACGTCCATGATAAATTCATGCCATTTTGTTTACGGATTTTTGAATAAAAAAATTCGTGGTCTATATCATTAGAAAATCAATAAAATATGTCGTTGACTTTTTGGGGGCTCGTTTGAACTTGAAAATGCACCATTTTCCCTCGCGGAGTGAACTAGTTTCATTCTAAGGTCTTAATGGACATCCATGAAAAATTTCGGCCATATTGTTTCAGGATTTCTGGATCAGAGCACACGAAAATCGATAAAATCTTTATTTGCCTACTTTAGGGCTCATTTGAACTTTAAAATGCACCCTTTTTCCGTGCCGGACGAACTGGTTCCATTTCTAAGGTCTTAAAGGACGTTCATGAAAAATTTTGATAATTATTTTGGGATTTTCAGATAAAAAAAATCCATAAGCTATAGCACACGAAAATTGGTAAAATATGTCTTTGCCTGCTTTGGACTCGTTTAAACTTGGAAATGCACCATTTTTTCCTCGTGGGACATACCAATTTTTATTTTAAGGTCTTAACGGACATCCATGAAATTTCGACCATTTTGTTACAGGATTTACGGATAAAAAAAATCCATGGGCTATAGCATACGAAAATTGATAAAATCTGCCTTTGCCTTCTTTGGGGCTCGTTTGAACTTAAAAATGCACTATCTTTCCCCGCGGGATGAACTGGTTCCATTTCTAAGGTCTTAACGGATGTACATGAAAAAATTTGGCCATTTCTTTTTTCAGAATTTCGAAATAAAAAAAAATGGGCTATAGCACACGAAAATTGGTAAAATATGTCTTTTCCTTCTTTGGGACTCGTTTGAACTTTAAAATGCACCATTTTCTTCGAGGGACGAAATGCTTCCATTTTATAAGGTCTTAACGGACGTCCATGAAAAATTTCGATCATTTTGTTTTGGGATTTCTGGATTAAAAAAATTCATGGGCTATAGCACACGAAAATCAGTAAAATCTGCCTTTAACTTCTTTGGAGCTCGTTTGAAGTAGAAAATGCACTATTTTTGTCATGACCCGAGAGCACCCACTAGTCGTAACCGACGTTGTTGACCTCGATGAGGGCTTAGACAAGCTTTTAGCATTCATCTTTGCATATCAGATAGAATAAAAGCGGAAAATTTAAAAAAAATTATTTGAAGTTCAACTTCACTTCACATATCAAAAGAGAAACTAACTTGTCTCACATTACCATCTAGACATAAGAGTATGAAAATTGAGACTTAGTTTTTCAATAAAAAAAGTAAAACTAGAATTAGAATCAAGCATCTCTATCCTCGAACTTGAGGACTCACCAACTTGGAAATAGCAATCCAAGTTTCTTCAAGAAAGGACTAGAATCACCTTATTGGCCCGAACCTACAATTCTGTAGAAAATAGGAAAATATGGGTTAGTACAAACCACATGTACATAGTATGAAAACATATGCAAGTAAAATATTTGAAAAACATGCACAAATAGACATTTGGTTATAAACATGTTATGTTCACTTTAAAAGCCTTTATGCACATTCCAAGAACATTATACAAGTCCATACCATAAGTCACATCATGATTAAGTCATAGTCAACATTTCATATTTAAAGTCCATTTCATCAATACATCACAAAACCTTACTCATATCCCCTAAATCAAGTCCACTAGTGCAATGTGTATGTGAAACCCCATAACCCCACACATACCAAGCAAACTATTAAGAAGATCATAAGCATTGTCATTTACCTCATACATCATAACAAGTATAGCCAGCAACATGCATACCAAGTGAGACCAAAACCATGTATATCAAGTGAAACCAACATCATGCATATCATATGTGTTACACCCCGAGCCTACACCCTGGATGTGACCGACACCCAATGACCATTGCTGGTCTTTAGCGAACCCTTGACATGAATTACTTAACTCAACGAAAGACTTAACTTAATAAAAAAACAGTCTCATAATATAACTTATAAATATCTTAGCCAAAATGGCACTTACATCTCAAAATGAGAACATCTGAAATGCAATATAAGAAGAGACTCAAAACTGACTATTTGACTGACTATGAAGCCTCTACAATACTAAGATGGATGTTAGGATAGACACCACAACATTTTATAAATGAAATACTAGAAAGTAAATAAAAGTGTCCTCCAGAATGCAAGGAGGCTCACCACTGACTACGATGCTCAACTGGATCAATGAGGCGCTGGATGATGTTGATCCTGGTTACCTGCGTCTGCATCATAAGACGATGCAGACCAACTGGCATCAGTACATTGAATGTAAGAGTATGCGAGTTGGAATGCTAAACGACAACTTAAAGCTTGAAAAGAATAAGATGAACTTACATTGGCTCTGATCAACTCATTAATTACTGATCTTAATATAAAGCAATAAAAACACATATGATATATATAAAGCTTTGTAAAACAGTAAAACAACTTAGTCCGTTAACGAAAATGCAATAACAAACTCATCTTTACTTATATATGAAAGTAATATAGTTTTGTGGAAGATTCTCTAACCGACAACCATCATTATGAGCCTAAGGGGATGGTACTTCTTACCTCACGTTGCAAGAAGACCGTCCTATACCATGCCGTCAGTATAGAACCTGAACTACTAAGTGGATCCACTAGTCTATGCTAAAAAGAACTAATGAATCATTCGAAAAATATGACCCTTCATCTGTCCATGTTGTCTACATGATTTATGATGTTTGAGTTAATATGAACTCGCATCCCGATATTGGTGCTCAATACTACTCTCAAAATACTTAGCTCATATATTTTAAAAATAACTTTTTCTCTGGTTTGAGATAATTTGCTCAAACTTAGCTTTTTAAAAGCTCTCTTGGAAACCATAGTTTTCTCTTTACTAAAAACTAGACAAAGACTCTGTTGGAAGTCTAGTTTCCTTTCTTACTCAAAAATGTGAAAACATTTGTAACTCTTAGGGAATACTTAGTCCTTTTATAACTTTTGCGAAATGAACTCAACACTTTACTCTTTGCTCAACTTGTAACTTATTCTTAGGGAATCTTAGTTCTTTTATAACTTTAGAGAATTTTACTCAACTCATTACTCTTTTCCAACTTGTAGCTTGAGCCTTAAAACAAAATTAAAATATTTGATTAAGACTCTTGAAAACTTTTAAGAATTTACTTTGACTTGCTTTTTAACTTTTAGACTTGACTCTTAACTTATTTGACTTTGATCTAACTTTCCTTGAATTGAGTTATGAATTCAAGGTTCATGGTCTCATGTTTATGGATGATTTCATGATGTTTAGATGTACCTTAGAGTGTTGGAGTCAACTAAGAAATGTAGGTACATCACTTAGGAACTAGTACGAAAAGATGGGGAAATAATGGGGTCTCCAGGTGTCCTTGGCGCTCTGAGAGGCGTGGAGCACCAAAGCCTGACGGGCAGAGGCTATCCTTAGGGGCTCTGGCTGGCGCGGAGCGCCATGGCTTATCGGACAGAGCCTGTCCTGTGGGGCTCTGGCAGGCGCGGCACCCCAGGGCCTGTCAGACGGGAGTTTCAACTTTTCTTCTCTGTTTTTCACCTCTAAACCTTCTAAACTTTCACAGATATTCCCCCAAACACTTAGGAACACTAATAACCTCAATACCTAATAGATTAGACTCGAGATACAACCCAAAAACATGAATCAAACTAACTAAAGGCATGTACAAATTCAATCAACAAGATTTCAACAACGTTCTTCAAGAACTTCACTTTTCATAATTCAAACTACTCAAAATTTGCTGATTTAAACAAGTTGGTGTGTGGGTGAACTAACCCAACACAGAAATATCTCACATACCTTAATAGGGATCACCCCCAACGAATTCCACTCGAAGATTTTGGCGTTTCTTGATGAATTCTTGATCTTTTCTCCTTTTTTCCTTCTTCTTTTTTCTCTTCTCCAAGCCCTAAGCATAAATAACCTCTCTATTCTGAATTCCAACTTATTTTAACCCCAATAAACCCTTAAAATGAATTAGGAAATAGATGGGTGTAATGACAAGTTTGCTTACAATAATCCGAAATTGGACTTTCCTTACTTCAACAACCCAACTTCCGAAAGGCATATCTTCTTCATACGATATCAAAATCGTGCAAACTCAGCGTCTTTGGAAAGATATTTCCAACCATATAAATAACTGACCTAACTTATCCTGAGTTAGAAGTTATTGCCATTTGAAAATGACCAAAAAACACTTTCTCTAACTTAGGAAATTTTCTAGATTTTTCCTATTCTTTCCTAAAATGATAAATTTTAGTTTCTTATATTACTCTTGGTTATTACGAGCTATGAGGTGTTACAATATGAGACCAAAATCATGCATTTCATTCATAATATATATTCATCAGGAACCCACCCTAGAACTCCCCTCAAGATCCACTGGTGCAATGTATAGGTAAAGTCTCATACCCTTAACTACACTAAGAACACCTCTAAGTAGTCCTAGTTTGTGTTCATCTTATTACTTTCATTCTTTCATTTTAACATTCGGGAAACTTCGCCATAACTGACATAGACCATGTGAGCTACATAGAATCCAGTATCATCCTCTAACATCTAGGTGGATCCACTAGCTAAGGTTCCTATGGGGGCACATAGTTAAGGAACTAGAAGGTTGTTACTAGAAACCCTTTTTATGCTAACTATCATTGTAGTTTCCACCCCATGAGGGAACATAGTGTGAACCTCTCTTCCTTTGTGAAGGAACACCTTTTAATGTCAAGCTCACTCGGTACTAAGCTAAATTCCCTTTTTGAAAATGTCTAAGTCTTTCTTAAACATCAATTCAAAATGTAGGTCTTAGGAGTTTATCATATAACATGTTTATAGATCATAGGTTTTAGGATGAGAAAGTCTTTTCATCACAAACCCAACATCATGTGGAACCATACTTCATAACATAGTCATAAGATGTGCATAGAAATTACCTTCAATTCCTCATAGTAACACACCTATCATCACCTCACAATCATCACATTCATAGCATGACAATACATTCATAACTTCATCATTCATACTTCAAGTAATCAACATTACCAAAGATAAACCAACAATACTACAATACCATGTTCATAACCTTAAAGGTCTTACCCATGGCCTTCAAGATCCCTTTTCGAAGACTTCATCCCAAATCCATGATATTCATCCATAAAATAGGTTATCATCATCATATAATAGTCAATTATACAATAACATGCTCAATTACATCACCTCCAGTCATTATTCAACACAATTTAAGAGTTAGGGTTAAGAGAAGAGGGACATTTATGGGTCTTTAGGGAATTAGATCAAAAACCTAGAAAATATATCAATTCACTCATAAACATTCATATTCAATCATTATTAATCAATTCTCTACCAAATAAGTCGAGTTTAAAGGTAACCCACGAAATTGAGTGAAATATAGAAATTTGAAACAACATTGAAATCAATTTTGAAGGAACCTTTTGGGGAAAGGAGTCCCAAGAGTGAAGAGTTCTCATACCTTGATAATCCTTAAGGATTACTGGAGGAAAGTCTTGTTCTTTAGCCTTACTTGAAACTTTGACCTTCTTCTTCAATGGAGTCCTTGGTTAGTGAGAGAATCTAGAGAAAGGTGAAAGCTTTTGGGTTTTGGAGTTATAAGGTGAAAGACTTGTTTTATGACTAAAAAAACCTTTAATATACCTAAACTTACTAGTTATAACCATTTTTAAGTGTTAACTAATTAATTAGCTAATTACCCATCTACCCCCACTTAAGCCGTGTGGAGGCTGTGGATGAAGGTGCCATCGATGAGTCCCTATTTGCGGACGGTCACCCAATCCACGGACCATACTGGTCGTTCGTGGATTGGTACTGAGGCTGCCATTTTATGGGTCTTGGTGAGGAGACTAAGTCTCAACTTGCGAGACCCATCCACGGTCCATCAAACGGTCGACGGACCGTCTTGCACGTCCGTGGAATGATATTGAGTTTTTTTTTGGGGGGAAGCGTGGGAGGAGCCTAAGTATGGACTCACGACCACCATTGACAGAGCGTGGGCTTGTCAATTGGTGTCGTGTTCCCTGCTGTTTTTGACAACTTTTAGAACCAAGGGTTGGGTCCTCCTGAATGACCCTTAGGGTTGTCCTTGGGGAGTCGAACTCGGACGTTTTGACCCTAAGCTACTATGTATTCAAATAAATTTTACAAGATTTAGCTCTCATACAACTCTTCAAACCCCATACAAGACCTAAGGAGACACTAGATCATTTTCACTAGTTTCCAGACGTAATGGTCGTTTGTTGACGCTTATGCACTAACACTTCCATACTAAGTTATGTTAGTCTAGGTCTTGAAACATCATTTTAACCCTTCTTAAGTCATTGAAACTTCATTTAGAATCCTAGCTTAAGTCATTGGATTTTCGAGGAGTAATATTTTTCCGATCGGGAGGAACTAGTTCCACTTCTAAGGTCTAAACTAAAGTCCATTAAAAAATTGGCCATTTTATTTCAGGATTTTCGGATAAAAAAAATCCATGGGCTATAGCACAAGAAAATCGATAAAATCTGCCTTTGTCTGCTTTGGGGCTCGTTTGAACTTGAAATGCACCATTTTTTCTCGCGGGACGAAGTGGTTCATTTCTATGGTCTTAATGGACGTCCATGAAAATCTTTGGCCATTTTTTTTGGATTTACGGATCAAAAAATTCCATGGGCAAAAGCATACGAAATTGATAAAATCTGTCTTTACCTGCTTTGGATCTTGTTTGAACTTGAAAATGTACCATTTTTCCCCGCGAGACAAACTAGTTCCATTTCTAAGGTCTTAAAAGACGTCCATTAAAAAATTAGGCCATATATTTTTTATATTGTCGGATCAGAAAAAATTCATGGGCAATAGAATAAGAAAATTGGTAAAATCTGCCTTGTCTAATTTAGAACATAAAAATGGACCATTTTTTCTCGCGGGACGAACTTGTTCAATTTCTACGGTCATAGCGGACGTCCATGAAAAATTTCAATCATTTTGTTTTATAATTTACCAATTAAAAAAATTCATTGGCTATAGCACACGAAAATCGGTAAAATCTTCCTTTGCCTGCTTTGAGACTCGTTTGAACTTGAAAATGTATCATTTTCCCCGCGAGACAAACTGTTTCAACTTCAAAGGTCTTAACGGACGTCTATGAAAAATTTCGGCCATTTTGTTTCTAGATTTGCAAATCAATAAAAATCCTTGAGTTATAGCACACGAAAATCGGTAAAATCTTTCTTTGCGTGTTTTGAAGCTCGTTTGAACTTGGAAATGCACCATTTTTCCTGCGACTAAATGGTTCTATTTCTAAAGTTTTAATGGACGTCCATGAAAAATGTAGTTCATTTTGTTTCAAAAAATCTAGATAAAACAAATTCATGGGCTATAGCACACAAATATCGGTAATAATCTGTCTCTCCCTGCTTTGGGGCTCGTTTAAACTTCAAAAAATACCATTTTCCCCGGGGGACGAACTAGTTCCATTTCTAAGGTTGTAACAGACGTGCATGAAAAATTTCTACCACTTTGTTTCTGCATTTCTGGATCAAAGAAATCCATGGGCACACGAAAATCTGTAAAATATGTCTTTGCCTGCTTTGGGGCTTGTTTGAACTTGAAAATGCATATTTTTCCCCGCAGAACGAACTTGGTTCCATTTTTAAGATCTTACCGGAAGTCCATGAAAAATATTGTCCATTTTATTCCGAGATTTCTGGATAAAAAAAATTCATGGCTATAGCATACGAAAATCGATAAAATCTGCCTTTGCATGCTTTAGGGATCGTTAAAACTTAAAAATACACTCTTTTTCCCCGTGGAACGAACACGTTCCATTTCTTAGGTCTTAACAGACGTCAATTAAATATTTTAAGCCATTTGATAAAAAAAAATCATGGGCTATAGCACAAGAAAATTGAGATAATCTGCCTTTGCTTTCTTTAGAGCTCGTTTGAACTTGAAATGCCTCGTTTTTCCCCGGGACAAACTGATTCAATTTTTAAGGTGTAAACGCGTCTATGATAAAATTCGATCATTTTGTTATGAGATTTTCAGATAAAAAACATTCATGGGTTATAACAGACAAAAATCAATAAAATCTGCCTTTGCCTGCTTTGGAGCTTGTTTGAACTTGAAAATGCACTATTTTTCCCGCGAGACGAATTGAATCCATTTCTAAAGTCAGAACGGCCATTCATGAAAAATTTTGACCATTTTATTTTGAGATTTTCGAATGAAAAAAATCCACGGGACACAAAAATCAGTAAAATTAGTCTTTGGACTAGTTTGAACTTAAAAATGCACCATTTTTTCCTCGCGAAAGGAATTGGTTCAATTTCTAAGATTTTAACGGACGTCCATGAAAATTTTGGGTCATTTTTGTTTTGGGATAACCTGAACAAAATAAATCCATGGTTATAGCACACAAAAAATGGTAAAATCTTTCTTTGCCTACTTTGGGGCTCGTTTGACTTTAAACTTCACCATTTTTACCCGCAAGACAACTGGTTCCATTTCTAACGTCTTAACATATGTCAATGAAAACTTTTGGTCATTTTTTTTTGGGATTTCGCGATCACAAAAATTTCATGGGATATATCACAAGAAAATTGATAAAATCTATCTTTGCTTATTTTGATGCTCGTTCGAATTTAAAAATGCACCATTTTCCCCGCGAGACGAATTGGTTCCATTTCTAAGGTCTTAATGGACATCCACACAAAAATTCCGCCAGTTTTTTTTTGGATTTTCGAATCAAAAAAATATATGAGCTTATAACACACGAAAAACGATAAAATCTGCCTCTGCCTTTTTTGAGGCTCGTTTGAACTTTAAAATGCATTATTTTTCCCGCGGGATGAACGTTCCATTTCTAAGGTCTTAACGGATGTCCATGAAAATTTTTGGCCATTTTATTTTGAGATTTCCGAATTAAAAAAAATCCATTAGCTATATAGCACACGAAAATTGGTAAAATCTGTCTTTGCGTGCTTTGGGGCTCGTCTGAACTTGAAAATGCATAATTTTTCCAGCGAGATGAATTTGTTCAATTTCTAATGTACTAACAGACGTCCATTAAAAATGTCGGTCATTTTTTTTGGAGATTTCCAGATCAAAAAACTCTATGGGCTATAGCACAAGAAAATATTTCTTACCCTGCTCTGGGGCTTATTTAAATTTAAAAATGCACTTTTATTCCTTGCGGGACGAAATGATTCCTTTTCTTAGGACTTAACGAATGTCCATGAACAATTTTGGCTATTTGTTTTACTTTTTTCAGGATAAAAAAATCGATGGACAACAGCATAAGAAAATCGGTAAATTCTTCCTTTGCCTTCTTTGGAGCTTGTTTGAACTTGAAAAATAAAATATTTTTCCCTACGGTATGAACTGATTCTATTTCTAAGGTCTTAACGGACGTCCATGAATTTTTTTCGCCATTTTGTTTCAGAATTTCTGGATCAAAAAAAAATTGTGGGCTATAGCACACAAGAATCGATAAAATCTGATTTTTCTTGCTTTGGGCTAGTTTAAATTTTAAAATGCTCCATTTTTTTCGGCAGGACGAACTGGTTCCATTTCTAAGGTCTTAACGGGCGTCCTTGAAAAATTTCATACATTTTGTTTTGGGAATCCTATTAATAAAATAATCCATTGGCTATAGCATGAGGAAATCGATAAAATCTGCCTTTGACTTTTTTGGGCTCGTTTGAACTTGAAAATGCACTATTTTTCCCCGCATAATGAACTGATTCCATTTCTAAGGTTTTATTGGACGTCCATAAAGAATTTGACCATTATGTTTCAGAATATGTGGATTAAAAAAATCCATGGGTTATAGCGCGAGAAAATCGGTAAAATCTGCCTTAGCCTTCCTAGGGGCTCGTTTGAAGTTGAAAATGCATCATTTTTCTTCGCGGGACAAATTCGTTTCAATTCTAAAGTCTTAACGGACGTCCATGAAAAATGTCAGCCATTTTGTTTTGGGATTTTCAGATAAAAAAAAATCATGATCTATAGAGCACGAAAATTGGTAAAATCAGACTTCGCCTGCTTTGGAGCTTGTTTGAACTTGAAAATGCATCATTTTTTCCCGCGAGACAAATTGGTTCTATTTCTAAGGTTTTAATGGACGTCCATGAAAAATTTCGGTCATTTTATTCAGGATTTCTGGATCAAATAAAATTCATGGGCTATAGAACACGAAAATCGGTAAAAACTTTCTTTGCTTACTTTGGGGCTCGTTTGAACTTGAAAATGCACCATCTTCCTCGCGGAACGAGCTGGTTTAATTTCTAAGTTCTTAACGAACGTTCCTGAAAAATTTCAGCCATTTTGTTTTCGGATTTCCATATCAACAAAAAATCCATGGGCTATAGCACAATAAAATTGATAAAATCTGTCTTTATCTGCTTTGAGGCTCGTTTAAATTAAAAAATGCTCTATTTTTCCCGCGTGACGAACTAGTTCCATTTCTAAGGTCTTAACGGACGTGCATGAAAATTTTCGTCCATTTTATTTTGAGATTTCAGGATAAAAAAATCCATTGCCTATAGCTAACGAAAATTGGTAAAATCAGACTTCGTCTGCTTTGAAACTCGTTTGAACTTGAAAATGCACCAGTTTTTCCCGCGAGACAAACTGGTTCTATTTCTAAGGTCTTAATGGACGTCCATGAAAAATTTCGGCCATTTTGTTTCAGAATTTCTGGTTCAAATAAAATTCATGGGGCTATAGAACACGAAAATCGGTAAAATATGTCTTTGCTTGCTTTGGAGCTCGTTTGAACTTGAAAATGCACCAATTTTCCTCGTGGAACGAACTGGTTCAATTTCTAATTTCTTAACAAACGTCCATGAAAAATTTCAGCCATTTTGTTTTCGGATTTCCGTATCAACAAAAAATCCTTAGGCTATAGCACAATAAAATCGATGAAATCTGTCTTTGCCTGCTTTGGGGATCGTTTAAATTTAAAAATGCTCTATTTTTTCCGCGTGATGAACTAGTTCCATTTCTAAGGTCTTAACGGACGCGCATAAAAATTTTCGTCTATTTTATTTCGAGATTTCAGGGTAAAAAAAATCAATTGCCTATAGCAAATGAAAATTTATAAAATCTACCATTGCCTGCCTTGGGCTTAGTTGAACTTTAAAATGCACCATTTTTCTCCACGGGACGAACCAGTTCCATTTCTAAGGTCTTAACGAACGTCCATGAAAAATTTTGATCATTTTATTTTACGATTTTCGGATAAGAAAAATCTATAACATACGAAAAGCGATAAAATCAGCCTTTGTCTACTTTGAGGCTCGTTTGAACTAGAAAATACACCATTTTACCCCGCGAGATGAACTAGTTTTATTTTTTAGGTCTTAACAGACGTCTATGAAAAGGTTCAGTCATTTTATTTTAGAATTTTCGGATCCAAATCCATGGGCTATAGTGCAAGAAAATTAGTAAAATCTGTCATTACCTACTTTGGTGCTAGTTCAAACTTTAAAATACTTTATTTTTCTCCGCGGGACAAATTGGTTCCATTTCTAAGGTCTTAATGGACGTCGATAAAAAATTTCGATCATTATGTTTTGGGATTTTCCGATAAAAAAATTCATGGGCTATAGCACACAGAAATTTGTAAATCTGTTTTTGCCTGCTTTGGATCTCGTCTGAACTTGAAAATGCACTATTTTTCCCGACGCGATGAAGTGATTCCATTTCTAAGGTCTTAATGGACGTCCATGAAATTTTTTGGCCATTTTGTTTGAGAATTTTTGGATAAAAAAAAATTCATGATCTATAGCACTTGCCATGACATGACAATTTAACTACTCCCTCCGTTTAAAAAAGAATGACCTAGTTTGACTTGGAACGGAGTTTAAGAAAAGAAAGAAGACTTTTTAATCTTGTGATCCTAAATTAAAGTTATGTCAAATGTACTAAAATGCCTTTTAATCTTGTGGTCTTAAACATGTCACGTGGAAAGTTGAAGTTAAAGTGTTGCCAAAAAAGAAAATGGGTCATTCTTTTTGAAACAGACTAAAAAGAAAATATGATCATTCTTTTTGAAACGGAGGGAGTAATTAAATAATGTCATGTGGCTTTGAGCCCAATATAATTATAATTAAAAAAATTAACTAAAATCCTAAACTTACATGTTGCCGCCTTCGACTGTTGCCTATGCCCCAACTTCATCTTCTTCCCCATTTTTTTTAAAAAAAACTTACATCTCTTGTTTTCTACTTTTTTTAAAGATTTATTTTTGTTCTTACGCATAGATTTGATTTATTCTTGAACTGATGTATGGTGACAGAGTTTTCCGACGAACAAATTAAGGTGACAATCTGAAAGTTGTGATTGATTGTTTGAAATCTTATGGAGAAAGAAAGATAATGACGACGATAGATTTGGAGAAAAATGAGGATGTTGTTGATGGTGGATGGTGTGGGCGATGACTGGTAAAAGACGGAACGAAGATGATGGCCTGAAGAAGAAAATGGGGGGGGGGGGGGGGGGGGGAAGACGATGAAGAAAGAACGGAAAGGAGAAGAATGGGTATAGCGACGACAGATTCGGTAAAAATCAAAGTGGTGCGAAGAAGAAGGATGACTGCAACAGAATGAGCTTTAATGGTGGCAACACCGACATTGCCGGAAAGGTGGTGGCAATGGTGGTTGAGTCAAAGAAGAAGAAGGGATAACAATTTATTTATTTTTTAAAAAAAAGATAAATCTTTTTCTATGCCTTTCACGCTCTTCTCATGTGTGTACTGCACATATATTCAAAAAAATGTTTAATAGGTACAAATTTCTTACAGTTTAGGTGTTCAATAGGTATATGATTGAATTGGGTGTCTAAGTGAAATATGCGGACAACTTTAGGAGGCTCTGGATGACTTAAGCCTAATATATTTCAAAAAATAATTATAATTCATATATATTGCATAAATAATTCACTTTTAATACATATTATAGATTTAATTTAGTATTACTAAAAATGATAATAAATAAAAAACATGACTAAAATTAATAATTATTTATTTATTTAAATGTATCAATTTATTAATTGTTCCTTGTTTTAAGCAATCACTTACACGGTCTTCTAGAGGTCTTTGTTCTTTAAAGTATCATTTTGAAAAGAAAAAAAAATTTGGACAAAATGATACAAAGTTTTAGAGAGAAAATGAGCTTATAGTGCCTTTCAAGTATTTAATTAAAAAAATAGGACTAGTGTGGCCTTTTAATTTTTTTTTACTTTTTTATTTTTAATATTAATAAAAGCACTAAACTAAGTAATATTTTCGTAATTGTGTGGATAACCACTGAAGTTGTTTGGACAACTTCTAAAGTTGCTTGGACAACTGTTGAAGTTGTCGAACAACTAAAAGAAGTTGTTCCGACAACTATGATAGTTATCGGACGATTAAAGAAGTTATCCGGACAACTATGACAGTTGTTGGACTAATATTTTTTTTTGTCACTTTTACCTAATTTTTAAAACTTGAGGATTTTTACCTAATTGACAAACTACTTTATCCCTTTTAATAGACCTTCCCAGTTTTAGACCTACAATCAAAGTAAGTTTTCATTTCATGAAGAGTTTTGAAAACTATTCCCAACATGCTTTCCTCTATTCCACGTCACATATTCCTCATTCTTTAATTGTAATCGACGCCTACTATTCAGTTCTTTAGGCAAATCATTTCATTACTAAATGGGAAAAAGTATTGAAAATATTTTTAAATTTTGTGTGAATTATTTATTAATTTCATTTTTAAATTATTAAGTCTTAAAAACATTCCTCTATCGAACTGATTCAACTTAAATACATGGTATAGCAAATGGCCGATCTCAGACTCTTGTAAGAGCGTGGCGCTCAATAAAATCCGAGAGAAAGATTGCAACACTCCTAAATTTAACGAGAATTCAGGGGTGAATTACTTTTTAACTGCTCACTATTAATTCTCACTTAAAGATGTATATTACTTATGTATATTAGTGTATATTCTGTAAATCAATACTCTGTCCTCCTCAAACTTGGTACTGCAAGCATGTTAGAAAAACCAAGTTTGGACATTAGATATTCATAGTATACTCGGTTAAGACTCTTGGATAAGGCATCAATAGGTTGATCATGAGTTAAGACATACTCAATCTTCATTAATCCACGTTGAATTTAATTTCTCCCTTATACATATATATAAAAATGGCAATTTATTTCGATGTGCTTATTAGTTCTTTCATGATAGATTGGTTTAGAAGCCAAAATATATGAACAAGACTCTGCACACTATAGGGCATAGGCTATGTCTGGTCTGATCTGGTTATGGTCAAATATAGTAGCTTGCCCATAAGTCTTTGATATGCACCCCAATAAGCTACAATTTCATCATTGGAATCTGTTGTTTCTTTCATATATATATATGTTGATCATATATTCATTAGTTGTTGTAACACTTGAGTCCAATAATAAGTGTGGAAACTGTATTGGATGTGAATAAAGATTATAAATCTAAGAACCTCTAGCATAAAATTAAGTTGAAATCTTCTTATGAAGCAATTAAATTATGGTATAAGATTATATAAGGGTCAACTTTAATAGAGTGCGCACACAGATACACAAAAAAAGTTCCCTTTTAAAGGTCATTTGGTACAAAGATCAATAATACGGGGATTAGTAATGCAAAAATTGATAATACATGAATTTGTAATGCATGGATTATTTTTCTTTCGTGTGTAGTTTAAAACTCTATAAGAAAATTCTTTTACATAAATAAAAAAGATAAAAGAAAAACCTTTACTAAATAGAGATACAAATTTCTTGAATAGAATAAATAAACAAAAAGAATAAAGATAGAAAGAGAAACGACTTAAGGAAATGTTATAAATGGCATAAATGATGATATTTGGGTAAGAAATCGTTAAAAAAAATCGAAAAAAAGACTTTATATTATATAGAAATAAATATAAAAAGAACTAAAAGGAAAAAAAATGATTTAAAGATTATGTTTTTTCCTTAATATTTCTTATTTTATTCTTTTACTATTTTAATTTCTTTCCTAATGATATATCAAATATGATTATTGATAAAGAAAGAATTAAATGTGACTATCATTAATATTTAGATGATTTTTTTAATTTTAAAATTTGAAAAATGATAAAAAAAAGAAAAAAAGATAAATAATTTCCCAACTGTTAGAAGCATGTCACACAAACATGTCTAACTATCTCTTTTATTTGACGTGTCTCTCCACATATGATTTTCATTTGCTAACTACAGGTGATGCATGTTATTTTATACTCCAATAATAGCATATGACGTATAATATCAAAATAAAACAATGAAATACAGTAGGCAATAATGGGGACTTAATTACGAAGTGTTGTCTTGATATTACTTGTATAATTTTATTGTAAAATGTCATGAGGACTGAGGTATTTCCTAATGATGTCATGTATATGACTTCATTAATTATCCTTCATATTAAATTAAATTTTCACGATTGCCTTATATATATATATATTACTCTGCCCTGAAAATATTTTCATTTCTTATACAAGGACACATCGTAGTTCCATTCATCTCCGATCATTTCAGCCTATTTCATTACAATTCATTATATTCAAGCTATTTCAAGTAAGTTGTTTGTGTAGAAAAAATATTTTTTTATTAATTTTATATATTGTTACTTCAATTAAAAGCACATCTTATACCATAACTCATTCAATTGACCTCTCATGAAAAATTAAAAAAAAATGCAACTTCAGACAGACGACTTTAACACCGGATCATGATCCTTCCGGCACCACCGTGGGCTCTCCAACCGACATCTTGATCTTGAATTTCTAAATTGCTCAAAGAGTATATATCTCAGTGGATCGCTCCAGTAGGCATAAAACAACGTACAATAAATCCATATTTTTTCCTGAATCCTACATTAGCACGCAAAAGCTAAGTGCATCAATCAATCTTAGTAATGAACATGATGAATCTTCTGGAGGTGGTAGTTCAAGTAGAAAACAGAGGGGAAATTCCCGTTTATCTGAAAGAGAGTTTCCTACATGCACTGCCAGGACGATACGGCCTTGTGATCATAGTAGAACCGTTGAGCACAAAGGTTATCGCGGCACATACATTTTTTGCCCTCAACAAGTCCTTCGGGAGGCCCTCTACCGTAGAGGTCCATATAAATGGAAAATTGATTCAGAGATTGACACCGCAGACCTTCCTACATTATCCGAAGATCATCATTGATAATGGAGAGGGATCAATTGATTCGTCCTCAACGACACCTAGAAATCTCTCGTCTAAGGTACTAAATTTGTTATGATAAACAGGGGCGGACCCACATGGGGCTGCTCGGGTGCTCGAGCACTCATTAAGCTCATATCGAACTATGTATATTTATATCAAAATTAAGGTAATATTGTATAAAATAAAAGTCGAGCACTCAATAAACAAATATATTAGTTGGCATGGTGGTTGGAAACCGGTTCTCAAGGTTGTATATTGCTAAAAAATGTCCAGGTTCAATTCCCTGTAATTACATTCTTTTTATTTTAAAATCAACTCTTTTCTTTCTACCTTTTCTTTTTCCCCCTTTCACGAACTGTCCTATTTCTAATTTTTCTAAAACAAAATTCTTTTTTCAAGACTATTTTTCTTTTTGACTTTTTTGGCTATCTTATGTAAATATAATTATTTTTCTTTTGACAAAGTATTAAATTTATACATTTATATTTATGATCGATAGCTTAAAAAGTAACCTCGATCTTAAAATCTTGAATCGTTTACTTCTCATGTCTATTATGTAACTTAATCTCCAAAAAAATATAAACAGTCATGACCTTCCATTACTATTAACTTCTTCTTCTTATCAGTCTAATTAGGAAAAATAAAAGGGAAGGAAAAGGTGTTCTAGCACCTTTATTTCAGTTTTACAATTTAAAAGCGAAAGAGTCTTCCTTACGTTGGTTTGCCTTTTTGGTAACTACAATTGTATGTGAAAGTATATTGTTTCTCCTCTTTTTTTCTTGAACCAATCCAAATATTTCGATTGTCTATTGCATTGAAAAAATAACACCTATGTTGACGAATTTTAGCTCGCAATTACGCTCTTTGGTTTATATAAATTGAAAATAGTGAGCACCCATAGTTGTAAATTTCTGGATCCGCCACTGATGATAAACAATATATACTTACTTACCTATATATATGAACCTTTTGTTTTATTTCATAATATATAGTATTTTAATTTTGAAATGGTGAAGGGTCAAATACCAATGGGGCGGCTCTACAGCTAAAACAAAAGGCGCCCCAAATTTAAAGGCATCCACTAGATGTTATGTTAGGTCACTAAGCTAAGGTATTATTAGAAATAATTTATATATTTTTGGTCTAATATAACATATTTTAGTTTGATAAATCTAGAATACCAAAGTCTCACGAAAAATAAAATAAATTTTCTATAATAAACTTTATAAAATACACTGCCTCCTTTAGGTTGTTGATGCATTTGAGTCAATCCTGTCATGTCCTATAATATTAAAAATAGTTTATACGTATAATTATATTTTTGGTCCAAATATATACCCATCTTATTATACTTTAGAACATATTTATCCTTAATTTTAGTAGAGAAAAATGTAGCGAGTTCAGAATCAAATGAATTTGAATAACTTTATTTTTTCCAAAACCCACACATTCTCTCTGCTTTGACATTTTTTTTTTAAAGTTAAAAAGACATGTTTAGATTATTTCTATAGAATACATATATATAAAGGTACTATAATTTTCATGTGATAGTGGTTGATCACTTGATTTATTCACGGTATGTATTTAATTTATGATCAGGGCTTTTAACTTTCTTGCGATGGGCTATAAAGAAAGGAAGGAGGTCTGGATTGTGAGGGGGTAAAGACGAGTTCGGAGTCTAAAGGGTACAAAATATTTAATAAAAATTATAAAACGGTATATAAAATTTTATATTAACCAAAACGGCAAAATCGCTGCATCAACAGCGATTTACTCCACCAGAAAAAGCAAAATCGCTGCCTTTTGCAAAATGTGAATTTTTTTTAAAAAAATATGAAATCGCTACCTAGGCAGCGATTTTAAAAATTTTTTAAAAAAAAATCGCTGCCTAGGCAGCGATTAAATTTTTTTTTTTTTTTTAAAATAAGGAAAATCGCTGCCAAGGCAGCGATAATATGGAAATCGCTGCCTAGGCAGCGATTTCAGAAAAAAAAAAATTTTTTAAAAAAAATGTTAAATCGCTGCCTTAAATTTAAATGATGTTTGAGTTCAAATAGAATTCTAAATTCAAATAATTAATTTTTTTTAAATATATATTTTGAAAAATTTAATTATTTGAATTTAGAATTCTATTTGAACTCAAACATCATTTAAATTTAAATAAAAAAAAATTTTAAAAATGTTAAATCGCTGCCTAGGCAGCGATTTAAAAAAGAATTTTTTTTTTTATAAAATCGCTGCCAAGGCAGCGATTTAACATTTTTTTTTTTAAAAAAAAAAAATTTGAAAATCGCTGCGATTTTGTAAAAAAAAAAAATTTTTTTTGAAAATCGCTGCCTTGGCAGCGATTTTCCTTATTTTTTTTTTAAAAAAAATTAAGCGATTTTAAAAAAAAAAAAAATTTAAAATCGCTGCCTAGGTAGCGATTTCATTTTTTTAAAAAAAAAATTCACATTTTGCAAAATCGCTGCAGATTTTTTCGGTGGAGTAAATCGCTGTTGATGCTGCGATTTTGCCGTTTTGATTAATATAAAATTTTATATACCGTTTTGAAATTTTTATTAATATTTTGTACCCTTTAAACTCCGGACTCGGGTAAAGACTCAATTGTAATGGAGGATGTGTTTCTTTGTCTATTTTCCTCCGCTGCGTGTATTTTTATTTTTATAAGATAAATAGTTTGTTTTGAACTTTTGATTATAATAAATCTGGACGTGTTTCCATTTAGAATGAGGCTCCTCTCTATTTTCCACTATCTACTTAAATGACAACCACATGTTATGATTAAGAATTAAATGATTGAAATTTATATATTTTTAAACTATGTAAAAAATACTATACGTCATAATAATTAATAATTCAAAATGTTTAAAAGACCAATGAAAAATTTACGATAAAAAATAATTTTTTTTAAATTTTGAAATTCGAAAAGTGCCACATAAAATGAAATAAAGGGGATATTTATTTGGGATGGAATTAGTCATTATGACTCTTGCAAAATGAAAGTTGTTATTTATTTGAGATGGAATTAGTCATTACGCCTCTTAAAGAACTGAAAATTGTTATTTATTTGGAATGGAATTATTCATTATGACTCTTGCAAGAATGAAAGTTGTTATTTACTAGTTGAGATGAACTATTCATTATGACTTTTGAAGGAAGGAAAGTTGCTATTTATTTGAGATGAAATTAGTCACTACGCCTCTTACAAGATTGAAAGTTGTTATTTATTTGGGATGGAATTAGTCATCGACTCTTGCAGAAAGTTGCTATTTACTACTTGGGATAGATAAATTAGTCATTAGGACACTTACAAGAATAAAAGTTGTTATTTATTTGGGATGAAATTAGTCATTACGGTTCTTGCAGGATTGAAAATTGTTATTTATTTGGGATGGAATTAGTCATTACGACTCTTGCAACAATGAAAGTTATTATTTATTTGAGATGAAATTAGTCATTACGATTCTTGCAGGATTGAGAGTTGTTATTTATTTGGGATGGAATTATCATTACGACTCTTGCAACAATGAAAGTCGTTATTTATTTGGGATGAAATTAGTCATTACGACTCTTGCAAGAATGAAAGTTGCTATTAACTATTTGGGATAGAATTAGTCATTATGACTTGCAAGAATGAAAGTTGTTATTTATTTGGGATGACATTCGTTATTACAACTCTTGTAGGAATGAAAGTTGTTATTTATTTGAGATGAAACTAGGGGTGTATCTAGATCTATACGTCAAATTTTACATTTAAAGGAGCTATATTCAAAGTGTCGAATATATAGCAAGAATTAATGTAAAATAGAGGGAAGAGAAAAAATAAATTAAAAAAGCTTCTCTTATACTTTAGTAAAAGACATTTTCCCCTCATTTGTGGTTGGGGTTTACTAATTGGGTTTTCGCTAATGTAATAGTTGTTTCAGGTCTAGTAGTGTGAGGCAGCCAAGAGAAAAGGGGGGGAAATGAGGTTTTTGGGTGGTGGACTCGTCCGATTTCGTGAAACTCCTGTCACCGAAAAATTATGAACACTAAGGATGTGTTGATATGAAGGAAAATATTTATCAAAAAATATTTTTCAATTTTCTTATGTTTGGTTGGGACAAAAGTTTTGAAAAATGTTTTCAAAATCAACTAATTTTCCTCAAAATTAAGGAAAATGCTCATCCAACTTCAAAACTACATTTTTTTTAAAAAAACATCAATTTTTAAAGATATTTTCAATTATTTCAAATTATTATTTTTTCACCCCACCCCGATTAGCCCCTCCAAAAAAATTATTTTTAAAAAATATTTTTAATTTTAAAATTTTATTATACTACCCCGACCCACCCCCACCCCCAGAAAAAAAATTAAGTTTGTTTTTAAAAGTTATTTTCAATTTTAAAATTTTATTTTTTCACCTCTACCATCGACTCCCCCCAGCCCCGCCAAAAAAATTAAGTTTGTTTTTAAAAGATATTTTGGACTTCAAATATTTTCAACGTTAAATCTTTATTTTTTCACCCCTATCCCCATCCCAAAAAAATTATTTATAAAAAATATTTTCAACTTTAAATTTTTATTTTTTCACCCCTACCCCCTCCCGCCCCGCCAGCCCCACACCCCACCACCACCCCAAAAAATTGATTTTATTTTTAAAAAATATTTACAATTTCAAAAATTATTTCCTACTATAGTAAAAACAAAAGATATTTCTCAAAAAATATTTTTTGTTCATAATAGAACACTAAAAATCATTTTCGAAAAATATTTTCGACTCACCAATCAAATATGAGAAAATAAGTCCAAAATCTACTTGTTTTCTAGGAAAACATTTTCCTTCATACCAAACACACCCTAAAAGAAATTTCTATAGACTAAACAAATATGAAAATTACCGGTAAAATCTTGTCCACCATCCTTTAACTTAATGAACAAGTTATTGTTTAAATAGGGAATTGAAAATCATCGTGCAATACCATTATCTTAAAATCATGGGCCAAAATCATTAATTAATAAAAATATCTCTCTATATTTGAATAAATTTCTAGACGTGCAAAATATCAAAATAAATATTAACATATGTAACGAATAAAATTATTATTAAAAATTGTAATGAATATAACTAATTACATGTAAAAAATGTAATTTAACAGAAAGAATAATTTAATTAAAATAAATAAATATTTAAACATAATCAATCGATTGTGATAAAAAAATTAAAAAAAATTACAAGAATATACTATTTAAGACTTCACTTAACAATATATGCATATACTCCTTTTTATTTCCAAAACTAAAATTTTAATTACAAACACAACAAAATATTTAATTTTTTATTTAAAAAAAATATATTTGGTATCTGTATCTATTTCCTTTTTTAAGGGGGTGGGTTATGTGCTAATTTTATGAAATTGATAATTACTGTTAGGGGTGTACATAACCGGGTTGGTTCGGGTTTTTTAAATATCAAATCAAATTATTAGTGTCGGATTTTTGAATTTATAAACCAAACCAAGTCAATATAACTCGGGTTTTCAACTTCGGATTTTTCTGATTTTTCTGATTTTTGGGTTTTTTCGATAAAGTATTCATACAAACATATAATTTACTTGTACTCCAAATATTTTTTTACTCCTACCAAAATGTAACTATTTAAGTTATTTCTCAAGAAAATAAGAAAAAATATGATATAATGAATGACACTAAAATATCCAAAAATTAATAATAATAAAATCGTATAAAACAAATATTGCAAATTAATAAATCATAATGAAATTGATCATAATTTAAAGTACTAAACATGCTAAAATAAGTTTAGTAAGTATTAGTTACATGACTAAATATTAAAAGAAAGTAAAATTAGATCATTTATTTTAATTGACTAAATCTATGTAAAACTAAAAAAAAACAAATATTCAATATTAATTGTCATTCTTAGTGTTGAATTGATTTTCTTTTGCATTAGTATTAATTTGATTTTTATTTAAACTTTATTATAATTACCAACATGTATCAACTATAATCTTTATTACATCATTAAGAATTCTAACTTACAAACATGAAATAAATATATTAATAGATAAAAACTATGAAAAAGTATAAGATATATTTAAAAATTGTATCAAAGTAAGTAATTTTTACGTATAAAATAAAATTTTAAAATTATACATAAAATGTCGGGTTGGTTTGGTCTCGGGTTGGTTTTTTTAAGTTGAAACCAACCCAACCCAAATATAGTCGACTTTTTTTTTTTCAATACCAAATCAAGTCAGACCAAATCACTAGTCGGATTTTTTTGGGTTTGACTCGATTTACGATTTGATTCGATTTTCAATTCGATTTTATATACCCTAATTATTGTTGAGTATGTTTTTTTTACTTTTCAACTACAATTTTACTCTTTTACGTTACTTTGTTTTTCTATATATTGATTTTCTCTCTCTTAATTTCATTCAAATCAAATTATATTTGTTTAATGAAATCTCTCTCACATTTTTAACCATTATTTTCATCTAGGTAAAAACATGTAGGTTTCATCAAGAATGCATAGTATTCTCACAATTATAACAAATCGTAGTTTCACCAAATATGCAACCATGTAATATATAAACATACATACATACCAATTATATAACCATCATACTACCAATAATTATTACTATTTTATACCTTTTAAATATATCAATTATATAACCATCATTTTACCAATAATTATTACTTTACTTTATTACTATATATAAATATACTATTTTATACCAATAATTATTATTATTTTATATCTTTTAAATATACTACTATATATCAATAGGTATTGCATAAATATTTTGAAAATCTTTGTTACTGTAATAAGCTGAACAATTATTTTCAGTTTTCACCATGTTTGTCACTGTATCCGATAGCAACAATTGCATGACTATAAGAGATTTCATCATGTTGAAATTTTCCGCAACTACATGTCATAAACCTTTTAGCACAATCTGTGAAGATATTACCCAATGAAATTTCAACTACACACTCCAATCTACAGTGGCGGAGCCAGAAATTTCTTAAAGGGTGTCCAGAAATAACAACTTGTTATATTAAGGGTGTCCAAAATAGATTATTTAATCATTTCGTATATCATTTAACTTGTATATACGCTAATTTTTTTCCGACGAAGGGTGTCCAATTGGACACCCTTGACATTATGTGGCTACGTCACTGCCAATCTATACCCGAAATTCCAACTACACACTCCAACTCCACGGGTGTCCTATTACCCACCTGAACTTCATATTTCTTTATTTTCTATACACTTAAACGCTGACCACAACACATAAACCAAACAAATATTCCAGCGTCATTGCACGCACCGGGTCCCCCACTTTTCAACCCAATTCCAGTTTTTCCCCTATTTTCCTCCTAAAACGTAAAAGATCCATAATTTTTTTTTCTCTTTTTCATTCCTTCTCCATTTGCATATGCATTTCTGTTGATGATCGAAGGATTTTGTTGTGTATTTTCAACTTGATTTCATAGTTTATCAACTAGTTTAGTAAAAGGTTAGTTACGTTCTTTATCCCTTATTTTGAGTTTTTGTTTTATCGCTTAGATTTTTGTTGATTCGTGAAATTAAGAGCAACATTGGGTCTGATTCATCCATACAAAACTTATTCAAGTTTTCATTTGCCATTTTTGATGAATTTGGAGAAAATTTAAAATTCAAATTAGAGACCTAAATAAGAAATTAGAGAAGATTACAAACCCTAAATTCAAGATTTGAAGTAAAAATGAACATAAACAACTAAACCCTACTTATTTTTTTTAGCGAAAATCATAATTTTTTTAATAAAATGAACAAGGGTTAATGGTGGGGAAGAAGAAACAATGGTTTATTCGATGGTGGGGAAGATTATTATTGGAAAAAGAGAAAAATTTTGTCAAAATTTAAGGTGTTCTCACCTTCTCACGCGCCTAGAGGAGGTGGTCTCACCTCCTATGACAGGTCAGTGTTTAAGTATGTAGAAAATAGAGAAATATGAAGTTCAGGGGGGGGGGGAGTGGTTAATTGGAATTTCGAGTATAGATTGACGAGGGGGGGGGGGGGTACGAATATATACTCTAATATATATAGATAAAACACTTTGGTGTATCTAAAGTTGATTTTTTTGGTGTATTCTTCAAAACTATGAATCTTTATCGGTGGGGACGGATCAATCACAAGAAGGGGTGTTAAATGAGCAGGTTGGATTTAAATTAGAGATATTAAATTGAGTTTAGATAGAAATCGGGTTGGATTTTGACCCGCCCAAGTTTACTTTGGTTTCAAATGAGTTGGGTTCAAATGGGCTAAAATCGGATTGGGTCTTGACCCGTCCAATTTGACCGATTAATCTCAATAATTTAACATATTGATATTTAACTTTTATAATCACAATTCTAATTTTCGCTCATTTTTTTTATTTTAAAAAGTAACAAATGGATAGATAAATTCTAAAAGATGTTAAATAGATAATAATTCACACATTTAATATAGGAACATATCCTAGTAAAGAGTTTTAAAACGGGTTGAAATTGGAGATTAAATTGGGTTCAATTGAAGATTATCTTAAAATGGGTTAGGTTTGAATGTGTTGAGATTGAACCCAATTAAAATTAGGAAAAAAATACAAAATATGGCAAACATTAATATACAGTTAAATAAATAGCTACAATTCACTTTTTTTTTATGTTATATGGATATAATTACACAATAAATAGCAAAGTTAATTATATATATAAATAAGTAGAAAAGTTAATAATATTAAATAGGAAAGTTATTATTACATACCTAATTTATTATGTCTAGGCATGTTTTATGTGATTGGTTCCCCATGTTTACCTTCACTAATACTTACTTTTTCATCAATCTTCCTATGTCACAAAATTTCTGTATTTTCTCCCAAATATCTTTCAATTTAAGATCTTTTTGATGATTTTAGGAGCAAGTTTTGTAATTTGAATTCATCGGATATCACTTAATTGATTTTCTTCTCGTTTTTAAGAAGATCATATTTGTATACATATATGTTGGATCTATTTTTATAGGCTTTCAATTGACTTGTTTCTACATTACAATGACTACAATTATTTAAAAAAAATAGTACAAGAAGAACACGAACAAAAAGAGATTGAGGTTTGTGTGATTGTCAAATTTGTATATAGTATAATAGTTATATACATAGATACTTGTATTTTCATTTCTAACACAAATTGAAATGGTTTTATCTGAATATACAAGTATATTTGGATACATAAGTAATCTATCGAATTTGAAAGGTTAATTAGGCAATACAAGTATAATTGGATACATTAATACTATTTTTTATAAACAAATACATGAGTCAACACCAAGCCTCAAGTATTATAAGAAAAACTTGACCAAAAAGAGATTGATGTTTGTTGATTTTTTTTTTTTTTTATGCAACCGAATACTTGCACACTTTTGCTACCTACACATGCTATTATTTTCTATTTTTTTTTGTTTCTGTATTGTCAATTAATGTCAAATATATTCATCTTTTGTTTAACAACAATGTATTCATATGTATACTATATTAGTATATTCATTTTTGGTTTAACAACAATGTACTCATTTTTCAAATTATCGTGTTCGTATGCTAAATTGTTATACTTTATCTTGTTTAATATATTAACACATTAAGTTTTTATAAATACTTGTATCCTTGATATATTAATACTTTAAATTTATAAATAAAGATACTATTTTGATACAATTAATACAGTTTCCTTATTTAATTCATTGTAATTAAAACTGTATCAATGAATAAATAGAAAAATAAAAAACATATATAATGATATAGCTAGAAAAGAGTTAAATTATAGTCATTTTTTATAAATACCATACTTGTAGCTATTAAACTTTACTAACCCTATAAATATAGTCATTTTTATGAACATCACAAACTCATTTACCAAATTAGAATCACAAACTTTAATTTTTATAGGCAACCAAAAACCTCTACATATTAAATCACATCAAATACCAATAAAATAATCTCAAATTTTGTATTTAATAACAAATTAATATACAATATCAATTATTCAGCTCAATCCGTAAAAGTGATTTTTTAAAGGATGACTTTAAATGCACCATCATA
This sequence comes from Solanum sitiens, assembly GCA_016801875.1. Classification (NCBI taxonomy): domain Eukaryota; kingdom Viridiplantae; phylum Streptophyta; class Magnoliopsida; order Solanales; family Solanaceae; genus Solanum; species Solanum sitiens. The sequence continues at coordinate 46,751 of JABWTJ010000247.1, forward strand.
TTCAATCCTACTGTAACAATATTTTGAGGTGAATTTCAATAACTAAATAGTTAATTTCGTCGTTAACACAAAAAACATATACCAACCTAATATATAAAATACCTAATAGATTACAACATGATGATAAAAAAAATACTTGATACGTTCCATCGCCCGTTATGTTGAATTAGGTTTGAAAAATTATTTGTATCCATAGTTGAACAATCGAGCAGAATGGGGAGAAATAGAATTTTAGTTTGGTTAAAAAAACCTTTTTTTTTTTGAGAGAGAGAATATATAACCAATCTAATTAAGTAAATCGTGGAATGTAAAAAATTGAAGAAAATGAAGAAATGGGAGACAATCATGGATTATTTAAACGCTATTTTTTTTAATATATACTAATTCCTATTTTCGAAAAAAAAATTATTGCTATATAGGTGAAAAATAAACTAGTGTTATATAGTGATTATTAAGTTACTTAAATTGTATACTTAAGTTTTTGCCAAAAAAAATAATATTGAAATTAACTGATAAAAAATCATGAAATTTTGACAAATAAAAGTAAATATCGATAAACTTATTTAAAAAAATTTAAAAATGTATTTTTGAACTATTAAATAAAAAAAACTTAAAGTTAAAAATTTTGAAAATGTTAGGCCAAAATTGAGTGTCAACAGAAGAGACTACCAGCGAGAAAACGAGAGTGGCGAGCGAAAATTTCAGGGAGAGAGACGAATGACAATAACTTGCTACGAATTACAATTAAATCAAACTATAATTATAATATTTAATTTAAATTAATAATTTGCTATTTGTATAATTTTCCCTATTATTATTACGGAGTAGATGGTTTTTCATAACCTATAGCAAGTTGAACACACGGAGACTTGGCTTCTCTTTTCCAAAAATATTCTCATAATCCTATTTTAATTTAATAAAAATAACACCCTATACACATTTAAGGCTATATATATCGAGTTATAAACATACTTTTTAAAAATAAATTACTAATTGCAGATTATTATCGAGTTATAGCATATCAATTAAAAATATATTTAATTAAAAATAAACTACAAGTAATTATTTAAATACTAATTAATATGTTTAAATATTTATTTTTATTTTTACAGTTACCTTTTTAAAAATAAACTCTTTAAATTTTTTAAACAAATTATAAGTATTAATAGTTTACATATATCTTTTTTAAAATAAATAATAAATTAATATTAATAGTACAATTACCTTTTTGAATCAAAAACTAAATTTTAGAGATTTGATTTTAATCAACTTCCTACTTTACCGCTGCCCAATAATAACCCACCCCCATCACAACCTATACACGATCACTATTCATCTTCCCCAACACGCCTCACTCATCACCCATCACGCCTCACAGATCACTTTCTTCCCCAAACCCACAACTCAAAGATCCACAATTACTCTTCCACAACATGATTCAACAATATTGTACGTTTTTAGAACCTTCATAAAGTATTTTTTGTTAAGTTCGTATATAATGTCGAAGAAAATTAGTGAAACACCCCGTAAAAGTCGAAGATTGGTTGAGGAGTCATCATCTGATGATTTTCATGTTCCTTCGTTTAATATTTTGACAGTGAAACACGTAAAAGTCAAAAATTGGTTGAGGAGTCATCATCTGATGATTTTCATGTTCCTTCGTTTAATATTTTGACTCAAACTCCACCGCACGAATCCACTGAAAAAGAGACGGGTAACTCTGTTAATCGAAACTTAAAAAAATAAAAAAAACGAGGCAAAGGAAAGAGGGTCTCCAAAGAAAGGGAAGATGAGGAAGGAAAAAGCTATTCGAACATCTTCAGAATCTGATTCTGACTTTGTGATGAAATAAAAAATCAAAAATCAAAAAAATCAACAGATGTATATGAGTTTAATTTTTGATTTTGTTTGACAATTGTATTTTGTATGAATTTTGTATGAGTTATGTATGAATTATGTATGAATTGATTTTTTAGTTTTGTATGCGAACACTTTATGAGTTTCATAGTCACATTGTAGAATTTTGACAATTATAATATGTATTACCATTGTATAATTTATGTATGATTTTAATGTATGAATTGATGTATTAGTCTTGTATGAGTATTATTTTGTAGTTTGAAAGTACAGATTAATTTTTTAACAATTGTAACATGTATTAATATTGTATGAATTCTTTGTGGATTGATGTATTAGTTTGTATGACTTGTGTATAAATGTTGTATGAATTGATATATACATTAATGTATTACTGTTGTATGATTTGTGTATGAAAGTACCTTAGAATTTCATTTCATGCTTTGTGTATGAATTGATTTGGTTGTCCATTTATATGGCAGTATGAATTAATTTGGTTGCCCATTTATATGACAGTGTTTGAATGATGTTTGAATTGATATATAAATTGATGTATTATTGTTGTATGATTTGTGTATGAAAGTACCTTAGAATTTCATTTCATGCTTTCTGTATGAATTGATTTGTTTGTCCATTCATATGGCACTGTATGAATGATGTTTCTATGAAATTATATATTCCTTTAAACGCTTAATTAATATAGATACAATGTTGTCCATCACAACAAATCACGTTTTTTCAACAGCAAAATATCTTCAATCACTAAAAAAAACGAAAATGCAATCTGCAAACAAGAGAGAGAAACATGATATCTAGAAAAAAATAACAGATTTTAATGTGATTTCATTTTATTAGAGCGTTTTAAGGAATCAAATCACAATTTAATTTGATTTCAACTAAATTGAGCTTTTTAAGGTAACTAATTAATCTGCTTTTTTTAAGAATTCGTTAATAAGCGTTAATCAGTTATTATATTTATTAAATGCAATTACTTTAAATAATAAAACATGATATTTTCCATTTAAAAATTGATCCGTTATTTTTCTTTATTTCTTTTTTTAAAAAAACAAATGTTTTAAATTATTTAAAATCAATCTTTAATTTATAATAATATGCTATAACTTGATATATTAAATGTTATATACTGAAAGACAAACTCTAATGCTATAGCTTGAGAATATAACTATAAAAACTGCTACTAATTCCTATTTTGAAAAAAAAAATTATTGCTATATAGGTGAAAAATAAACTAGTGTTATATAGTGATTATTAAGTTACTTAAATTGTATACTTAAGTTCTTTTCCCAAAAAAATAATGTTAAATTAATCAATAAAAAATTATGAAATTTTGACAAATAAAAATAAATATCGATAAATTTATTTTAAAAATTTTAAAAATGTATGTTTGAACTATTAAATAAATAAAACTTAAAGTTAAAAGTTTTGAAAATGTTAGGCCAAAATTGAGTGTCATTCTGAGAGACTACCAGCGAGAAAACGAGAGTGGCGAGCGAAAATTTCAGGAAGAGAGGCGAATGACAATAGTTTGCTACATATTACAATTAAATCAAACTATGATTATAGTATTTTATTTAAATTAATAATTTTCTATTTATATAATTTTCCCTATGATTATTATAGAGTAGATGTTTTTTCGTAACCTATAGCAAGTTGAACCCACGGAGACTTGGTCTTCTCTTTTCCAAAAATATTGTCATAATCCAATTTTAATTTATTGGTGCACTCGTTTTGACAATTGACATGCCTTGATGTTGACAGTTCACAACAAAGAATTAGTAGTACTAAATTAACTATGAATATATTATTAGTTGATATAATATACTTCAACTACGTACAACTATTCTACAAACAATTCTAAGTGATGGGTACGTTTCCTTTCAATATCACTGAAGAATTAATGACGACCTAATTAATGGGCATCATCATTAATTAAAATCACTTTAAAATGAACAATATTATTATTCACTGCAAGGATTAAATAATAAAATAAATAATTAATAATAATAACTAAGCATATTCACCAACTAAATATATCCGGATCAATTGAAGACAATAACAATAAATGAAAAAATGGAATAAATCTAAACAATAACAAGCATTAAAACTTGAACTAAAAATTTTCGTCTTTTAATATTGCGTAGGCCTCCAAAATCGACGGAGAGTTTTTTTTTTTCATTGGCCATTTTAACAAACTAACATACTGATTAAGATGAAAGATGATCCAAAGAGAATACAACCTTAACAGTGACCTCACAAATATTTACCAAACTAGAAACAAATTGCTTAAACAAAATAATAACTCTTAAAACTGAACATCAACAATAGACAAAGCCATCATTTTTGGAGCTTACAACGACAATATATATATATAAGAATGAATATTAAAGTGACATTGATAATTAACAAAATCAAGACGATAGCAATAAATATTTGAATTGACCAAATTTATCTATCAACTAAACTACAAGAAATAAATATTAACAAACATAAAATAATAATTAATAATGCATTGAATGAAAGCAAATGGGACTTTAGTGGTGTTCACGTGAGGAAAAGCAAATAAAGGACATTTACAAAAGTTCAACTTTAACTTTTGACAAAAGAACGTGACAAAGAATCAAACATCGATGTTGCCGGAGTAAACCTTTTCCCGGCCAAATTTGTAAAATAAAGCAATATAAATGAATAAATATGAACAGACCCATCAATAAATAAGCATGAACAGATCCAAAATGTATTAAAATAAAGAGGAAAATAAAGAAAAAAAAATCGATACCACAATAAAATTTGGGTTAAGAACTACAAACAGATGTAAAATTGGAAAGCAAACAGTAAAATAAATAAATTAATAATAATAATGAAACATTAACAACAAAAGTAACTTTAAATATATCCAACAATGTCAAAATTAGAATAGTCACCAAAACAAAAAAATAATTAATAATATCAAACAAATAAATATGCAAATAGTGCTAAACTTGAGCAGAAAAGTTGGAGTAAAGGTGGCCGGAGTTTGAGCCTTTCCGGCCAAATCTAAAAAAAATAAAAAATAATAATAAACGAACTGGAACACAACTAAATATAGCAACAAAATAGCAAAAACAAAGTAAAATAACATCGATTTTAGTTAGATTAAGAAGCGAAAACCCAAACCTTGACGGAAATGAAGTTGTTAGTGTCCTCCGACGTTAGATCGTTCAGTTGTTGGTCGTTACCGTTGTTGTTCGCTGGTCGGGACTGGAGTTTCGAGATCTCCCCGGAGTACCTGCAAAAGAAGAGAAATCGTCACAGAAAAGGGAGTGGGGGACTGGTGGTTTAGCTCCGGTTCATCGGAGCTTTAAGCTCCTCGCCGGAGTCACTGTTGTTTGCAGGTTTGCGCGCCCACTGCTCGCTCTTGTGCAGCTGCTGGTCGCTTGGATGCTCGCTGAGGTGCTGCCTGGCAGCTCGCTTGAGTGCTGCCAACGACGTATAAAGAAGGGAAGAGAGGAGAGAAAAAAAAAAGAGGCGGGGAGAGACAGGAAGAGGGTCGCCGCCTCTGTGGCCTTCGCCGGAAAGAGAAAGAGGTGGGAAGGTGAAGAGAGAAGGGAGGTGGCGGCTGCCAGGGAGAGGAGAGAGGGAAGAGAATTAGTTTTTTTTTTTTCTATTTGGAAAATGTTTTCCCCCCTTCCTCTTTTGACCAAATTAATAACTTAAATAAGAAAACACAAAATGGGCTCAAATGATGGGCTTAGCATTGTGGCCCAAAATTATCTCAATAGAATCCCTATTTTTTTTCATTTCTTTTTCCGTATTTGACTAAATTTTAGACTGTGCTAAATTTAACATAAATATTAACAAATGTAACAAATAAAATGAACTTTAAAAATATAATGAACGTAACTAATGACATGTAAAGATGCAATTTTAAAATTAACTAATAGGAAATTCTAAATTTTGATAAATAAAGATACTTATCGATAAACTTATTTAAAATTATATAAAAAAAATTATTTTAAGCTATTAAATAAATAAAACTTTAAAATTACGAATTTTTAAAATGTTAGGCCAAAATTGGGTGTCAACACACACTTCAATCTACAGTGGCGGAGCCAGAAATTTCTTAAAGGGTGTAGAAATAACAATTTGTTATGTTAAAGGTGTCCAAAATAGTTTATTTAATCATTTCGTATATCATTTAACTTGCATATACACTAATTTTTTTCCGACGAAGGGTGTCCAATTGGACACCCTTGACATTATGTGGCTACGTCACTGCCAATCTATACCCGAAATTCCAACTACATACTCCAACTCCACGGGTGTCCTATTACCCACATGAACTTCATATTTCTCTATTTTCTACACACTTAAACGTTGACCACAACACATAAACCAAACAAATATTCCAACGTGATTGCACGCACCAGGTCCCCCACTTTTCAACTCCCAATTCCAGTTTTTCCCCTATTTTCCTCCTAAAACGTAAAAGATCCATAATTTTTTTTTCTCTTTTTCATTCCTTCTCCATTTGCATATGCATTTCTGTTGATGATCGAAGGATTTTGTTGTGTATTTTCAACTTGATTTCATAGTTTATCAACTAGTTTAGTAAAAGGTTAGTTACGTTCTTTATCCCTTATTTTGAGTTTTTGTTTTATCGCTTAGATTTTTGTTGATTCGTGAAATTAAGAGCAACATTGGGTCTGATTCATCCATACAAAACTTATTCAAGTTTTCATTTGCCATTTTTGATGAATTTGGAGAAAATTTAAAATTCAAATTAGAGACCTAAATAAGAAATTAGAGAAGATTACAAACCCTAAATTCAAGATTTGAAGTAAAAATGAACATAAATAACTAAACCCTACTTATTTTTTTAGCGAAAATCATGATTTTTTAAAGGGAAAATGCACAAATACCACCTCAACCTATACCCGAAATCTCAGAGACACACTTATACTATACTGAGGTCCTATTACCCCCCCTGAACTTATTTTATAAGTACTTTTCTACCCCTTTTTGGCCTACGTGGCACTAGCTTGAAAAAAAAGTCAACCAGCGTCAAGATAGTGTCACGTAGGCCGAAAAGGGGTAGAAAATTATTAATAAAATAATTTCAGGGGGGTAATAGGACCTTAGTATAGTATAAGTGTGTCTATGAGATTTCGGACATAGGTTTAGGGGGTACTTGTGCATTATCCCTTTTTTTAATAAAATGAACAAGGATTAATGGTGGGGAAGAAGAAACAATGGTTTATTAGATGGTGGGGAAGATTATTGTTGGAAAAAGAGAAAATTTTCGTCAAAATTTAAGGTGTTCTCACCTTCTCACGCGCCTAGAGGAGGTGTTCTCACTTCCTATGACAGGTCAGTGTTTAAGTGTGTAGAAAATAGAGAAATATGAAGTTCGGGAGAGGGGGGGGGGTAATAGAACACCCGTGAAGTTGGAGTGTGTAGTTAGAATTTCGAGTATAGATTGAGGGAGAGGAAGGGGGGGGGGGGGTTCAGACCATTTTCTCTTATTAATATAATTAGTACAAATTCATATACAAAGTTCAATTTAACCATTACAAAGTCTTATTCACGAATATATACTCAAATATATATAGATAAAACACTTTGGTGTATCTAAAGTTGTTTTTTTTGGTGTATTCTTCAAAACTATGAATCTTTATCGGTGGGGACGGATCAGTCACAAGAAGGGGTGTTAAATGAGCGGGTTGAATTTAAATTAGATATATTAAAATGAGTTCAGATAGAAATCGGGTTGGGTTTTGACCCGCCCAAGTTTACTTTGGTTTCAAATGAGTTGGATTCAAATGAGCTAAAATCGGATTGGGTTTTGACCCGTCCAATTTGACCCGATTAATCTCAATAATTTAACATATTGATATTTAACTTTTATTATCACAATTCTAATTTTCGCTCATTTTTTTATTATTTTTAAAAGTAACAAATGGATAGATAAATCCTAAAAGATGTTAAATAAATAATAATTCACACATTTAATATAGGAAAATATCCTAGTAAAGAGTTTTAAAACGGGTTGAAATTGGAGATTAAATTGGGCTCAATTGAAGATTCTCTTAAAATGGGTTAGGTTTGAATGTGTTGAGATTGAACCCAATTAAAATTAGGAAAAAATACAAAATATGGCAAACATTAATATACATTTAAAATAAATAGCTACAATTCACTTTTTTTTATGTTATATGGGTATAATTACACAATAAATAGCAATTTTAATTATATATATATAAATAATTAGAAAAGTTAATAATATTAAATAGAAAAATTATTATTACATACCTAATTTATTATGTCTAGGCATATTTTATGTGATTGGTTTCCCATGTTTACCTTCACTAATACTTTTTTTTTCATCAATCTTCCTATATCACAAAAGTTCTGTATTTTTCTCCCAAATTTTTTTCAATTTAAGATCTTTTTGATGATTTTAGGAGCAAGTTTTGTAATTTGAATTCATCAGATATTACTTGATTGATTTTCTTCTCGTTTTTATGAAGATCATATTTGTATACATATATGTTGCATCTATTTTTATAGGCTTTCAATTGACTTGTTTTTACATTACAATGACTACAATTATTTAAAAAAAGTAGTACAAGAAGAACACGAACAAAAAGAGATTGAGGTTGTGTGATTGTCAAATTTGTATATAGTATAATACTTATATACATAGATACTTGTATTCTCATATTAACACAAATTAAAATGGTGTTATCTGAATATACAAGTATATTTGGATACATAAGTAATCTATCGAATTTGAAAGGTTAATTAGGCAATACAAGTATAATTGGATACATTAATACTATTTTTTATAAACAAATACATGAGTCAACACCAAGCCTCAAGTATTATAAGAAAAACTTGACCAAAAGGAGATTGACGTTTGTTGATTTTTTTTTTCATTTATTATGCAACCGAATACTTGCACACTTTTGCTACCTACACATTCTATTTTATTTTTTTTTGTTTCTGTATTGTCAATTAATGTCAAATATATTCATCTTTTGTTTAACAACAATGTATTCATATGTATACTATATTAGTATATTCATTTTTGGTTTAACAACAATGTATTCATATGTATACACTATTAGTATATTCATTTTTGGTTTAACAACAATGTATTCATTTTTCAAATTATCGTGTTCGTATGCTAAATTGTTATACTTTATCTTGTTTAATATATTATCGTGTTCGTATGCTAAATTGTTATACTTTATCTTGTTTAATATATTAATACATTAAGTTTTTATAAATACTTGTATCCTTGATATATTAATACTTTAAATTTATAAATAAAGATACTATTTTGATACAATTAATACAGTTTCCTTATTTAGTTCATTGTAATTAAAACTGTATCAATGAATAAAAAGAAAAATAAAAACATATATAATGATATAGCTAGAAAAAGAGTTAAACTATAGTCATTTTTTATATATACCATACTTGTAGCTATTAAACTTTAATAACCCTATAAATATAGTCATTTTTATGATGATCACAAACTCATTTATCAAATTAGAATCACAAACTTTAATTTTTATAGGCAACCAAAAAACCCTACATATTAAATCACATCAAATACCAATAAAATAATCTCAAATTTTGTATTTAATAACAAATTAATATACAATATCAATTATTCAGCTCAATCCGTAAAAGTTATTTTTAAAGGATGACTTTAAATGCACCATCATATTCAATCCTACTGTAACAAGATTTTGAGGTGAATTTCAATAACTAAATAGTTAATTTCGTCGTTAACACAAAAAACATATACCAACCTAATATATAAAATACCTAATAGATTACAACATGATGATAAAAAAAATACTTGATACGTTCCATCGCCCGTTATGTTGAATTAGGTTTGAAAAATTATTTGTATCCATAGTTTCACAATCGAGCAGAATGGGGAGAAATATAATTTTAGTTTGGTTAAAGAATCTTCTTTTTTTTCTTGAAGAGAGAATATATAATCAATCTAAGTAAATCGTGGAATGTATAAAATTGAAGAAAATGAAGGAATGGGAGACAATCATGGATTATTTAAAGCTAGTTTTTTGAATATATACTAATTCCTATTTTCGAAAAAAAAATTATTGCTATATAGGTGAAAAATAAACTAGTGTTATATATTGATTATTAAGTTACTTAAATTGTATATTTAAGTTTTTTGCCCAAAAAAATAATGTTGAAATTAACCGATAAAAAATCATGAAATTTTGACAAATAAAAATAAATATCGATAAACTTATTTTAAAAATTTTAAAAATGTATTTTTGAACTATTAAATAAATAAAACTTAAAGTTAAGAATTTTGAAAATGTTAGGCCAAAATTGAGTGTCAACAGGAGAGACTATCAGAGAGAAAACGAGAGTGGCGAGCGAAAATTTCAGAAAAAGAGACGAATGCCAATAATTTGCTACGAATTACAATTAAATTAAACTATGATTATAGTATTTAATTTAAATTAATAATTTGCTATTTGTATAATTTTCCCTATGATTATTATGGAGTAGAATGGTTTTTCATAACCTATAGCAAGTTGAACACACGGAGACTTGGGCTTCTCTTTTCCAAAAATATTCTCATAATCCAATTTTAATTTAATAAAAATAACACCCTATACACATTTAAGGCTATATATATCGAGTTATAAACATATTTTTTTAAAATAAATTACTAATTGCAGATTATTATCGAGTTATAGCATATCAATTAAAATATATTTAATTAAAAATAAACTATAAGTAATTATTTAAATACTAATTAATATGTTTAAATATTTATTTTTATTTTTACAGTTACCTTTTTAAAAATAAACTCTTTAAATTTTTAAACAAATTATAAGTATTAATAGTTTACATATATTTTTTTTAAAATAAATAATAAATTAATATTAATAGTACAATTACCTTTTTGAATCAAAAATTAAATTTTAGAGATTTGATTTTAATCAACTTCCTACTTTACCGCTGCCCAATAATAACCACCCCATCACAACCTATACACGATCACTATTCATCTTCCCCAACACGCCTCACTCATCACCCATCACGCCTCACATATCACTTTCTTCCCCAAACCCACAACTCAAAGATCCACAATTACTCTTCCACAACACGATTCAACAATATTGTACGTTTTTAGAACCTTCATAAAGTATTTTCTGTTAAGTTCGTATATAATGTCGAAGAAAATTAGTGGAACACCTCGTAAAAGTCAAAGATTGGTTGAGGAGTCATCATCTGATGATTTTCATGTTTCTTCGTTTAATATTTTGACAGTGGAACACGTAAAAGTCGAAGATTGGTTGAGGAGTCATCATCTGATGATTTTCATGTTCCTTCGTTTAATATTTTAAACTCAAACTCCACCGCACGAATCCACTGAAAAAGAGACGGGTAATTCTGTTAAATCTTAAAAAAAATAAAAAAAACGAGGCAAAGGAAAAAGGGTCTCCAAAGAAAGGGAAGATGAGGAAGGGAAAAGCTATTCGAACATCTTCGGAATTTGATTCTGACTTTGTTGATGAAATAAATAATCAAAAATCAAAAAAATCAACAGATGTATATGAGTTTAATTTTTGATTTTGTTTGACAATTGTATTTTGTATGAATTTTGTATGAGTTATGTATGAATTATGTATGAATTGATTTTTTAGTTTTGTATGCGAACACTTTATGAGTTTCATAGTCACATTGTAGAATTTTGACAATTATAATATGTACTACCATTGTATAATTTATGTATGATTTTAATGTATGAATTGATGTATTAGTCTTGTATGAGTATTATTTTGTAGTTTGAAAGTACAGATTAATTTTTTAACAATTGTAACATGTATTAATATTGTATGAATTCTTTGTGGATTGATGTATTAGTTTGTATGACTTGTGTATAAATGTTGTATGAATGGATATATACATTGATGTATTATTGTTGTATGATTTGTGTATGAAAGTACCTTAGAATTTCATTTCATGCTTTGTGTATGAATTGATTTGGTTGCCCATTTATATGGCAGTATGAATTAATTTGGTTGCCCATTTATATGGCAGTGTTTGAATGATGTTTGAATTGATATATAAATTGATGTATTATTGTTGTATGATTTGTGTATGAAAGTACCTTAGAATTTCATTTCATGCTTTCTGTATGAATTGATTTGTTTGTCCATTCATATGGCAGTGTATGAATGATATTTCTATGAAATTATATATTCCGTTAAACGTTTAATTAATATAGATACAATGTTGTCCATCACAACAAATCACGTTTTTTCAACAGCAAATATCTTCAATCACTAAAAAAACGAAAATGCAATCTGCAAACAAGAGAGAGAAACATGATATCTAGAAAAAAATAACAGATTTAATGTGATTTCGTTTTATTAGAGCGTTTTAAGGAATCAAATCACAATTTAATTTGGTTTCAACTAAATTGAGCTTTTTAAGGTAACTAATTAATTTGATTTTTTTAAAAATTTGTTAATAGACGTTAATCAGTTATTATATTTATTAAATGTAATTACTTTAAATAATAAAACATGATATTTTCCATTTAAAAATTGATCCGTTATTTTTCTTTATTTCTTTTTTTAAAAAAACAAATGTTTTAAATTATTTAAAATCATCCTTTAATTTATAATAATATGCTATAACTTGATATATTAAATGTTATATACTGAAACAAACTCTAATGCTATAGCTTGAGAATATAACTATAAAAACTGCTACTAATTCCTATTTTGAAAAAAAAAATTATTGCTATATAGGTGAAAAATAAACTAGTGTTATATAGTGATTATTAAGTTACTTAAATTGTATACTTAAGTTCTTTTCTCAAAAAAATAATGTTAAATTAACCAATAAAAAATTATGAAATTTTGAAAAATAAAAATAAATATCGATAAATTTATTTAAAAAAATTTTAAAATGTATTTTTGAACTATTAAATACATAAAACTTAAAGTTAAAATTTTTGAAAATGTTACGCCAAAATTGAGTGTCATTCTGAGAGACTACCAGCGAGAAAACGAGAGTGGCGAGCGAAAATTTCATGAAGAGAGGCGAATGACAATAGTTTGCTACAGATTACAAATAAATCAAACTATGATTATAGTATTTTATTAAAATTAATAATTTTCTATTTATATAATTTTCCCTATGATTATTATGGAGATGATGTTTTTTTCGTAACCTATAGCAAGTTGAACCCACGGAGACTTGGTCTTCTCTTTTCCAAAAATATTCTCACAATCCAATTTTAATTTATTGGTGCACTCGTTTTGACAATTGACATGCCTTGATGTTGACAGTTCACAACAAAGAATTAGTAGTACTAAATTAACTATGAATATATTATTAGTTGATATAATATACTTCAACTACGTACAACTATTCTACAAACAATTCTAAGTGATGGGCACGTTTCCTTTCAATATCACTGTAGAATTAATGACGACCTAATTAATGGCTCCAATCTTATTTGAAAATTTAATTAATCAAAATGAAAGTAAAGTATTTTCAAACAAATCAAAACAAGAGAGGAATGAATGAAAAAGCTTACTCGCATCGGATGTATATATCAAATTAAATTAATGTAATTTTTATTATTATGTGATTTAATGAAGTGAAACACATGATAATTAATTAAGATTTAGTAAAAATAAACTATAAATTTAAACACATGACATGCATATATTGAACTAGTGTATACATTCAATGCGGGTAAGTTTTACCCGAATTGAATCCCTAAAATTTGATAAATTTCAATTTTAGTGCTTATTGATTAGGGATGTCTTTCAATTACTTTGATATGTGTAATTGTGCAATTTTGATCTTTTTGCTTATAATATTTGAAAAGATTCTGAATTATTAACCACTCCACCATTCAGTTATCATTGTGTTACGTTAAACTTATATTTATTATTCCATATTTTAGGTTAATACAACAACATATCGAGTATAATAACAAGTGAGGTTTAGGGAAAAATAGAATGTATGCTGATTTTAAATCTACCTCTAAAAAATTCCAAACATAACATATTTGCAACCTAAAAGGAGTACCAAAGGTTAAATATGTTTGAATTATATATCACAAGGATATTCAAAATTAAAATTTATGAAATATTGAGGGACCAAAAGTACTAGTCTCCCTACTCTATATATACCATATGATATAACACTTCATTTCAATACAATGGATCATATTGCTAGGGGAAGAAATGCAAGAGAAGCTACTAATGAAGCTCAAAGCCAAACACCAAATACAAATGATCATAATAATGCAAGAGGGCAATCTATGTTAGAAGCAATGCGAAAACTTGTTGACGAATACAAAGAAAGACTTCAACATCTCCAAAACACTATTTTTCAACTTGCAAATTATTATTTTGTGTTCCAAGGTGTTATCTTAGCTTCAATATCTCATTCTTCATCCCTCAGTTGTTCCAATAGATGGTTCCTTTTTAGCCTCTCCCTATTTGCTGCTGTTATCAATCTTTATGCAATATTTTCCATGGGGAGAAAGTATATAGACACTTTAAGACATTATGATATAGCTTGGAAAGAATATAATGACATTGTGTTTGAGTTATCCCCTAGACACCAATTACAAAATGAACCTACACAAATTGGAACATCACTTATTCATCGTATAAGAAATTCCCCATTAGTAAGTCATTGGCTCGAGTTAACCCCTCGAAATCGACCAAATGAGCAAAGAGTACAAAACTCTTACGCATCATCATCATATTTAAGTTCTGAATCCATCTCTATCCAAACTACTCAACCGCGGGGTTCTCCACATCAACGTGTAGGTGATCAAATGATCACTAATGAAGATCAAGTACATTTGAATCAACAATGGGAAGATCTTTATACAAAGATTAAGCGTGGCATTTGTTTGACTATTTGCTTAGTTCTACTTGGAGCTTTTGCGGGCATTATATTGCATGGATGTTGGAGTATTTTGTGCAAAAATGATGATAAATGCAGCCTTAGTCAATCAAATTCTAATTGTATTAAACTTTGTGATACTTCAAAGTGTATGACGATTTGTAGTGAATTCTGAATTTACCAAAGTCATTTGGGAGCATAAATTATATTCTCATCGTCCTAATTTAAGTGGCAACTTTCAGATTTCAAAATTCAAATAAAGTCTTTCCTTGACAGTAAATTTTTCGTATATCTATTAATTATCTTGAATTGTCAATTATTGCAACTTATAGTACTTATACATAGTTTATATAAATTTAATTTCAAAAAATTTGAATATTCCATGTGCAAATTCCCGATCAAACTTAAACTATTTTACGTTCGAAAAACGAAAAGTGTCGCATTAACACAGAGTACTATATAACCATTATCTGTATGAATAGTTTATGATAACATACGTATAAATATATGTACATATAATACCTTGTTGATGATGTTTATAATAAACGTATCTGATTTATTCCTAATTTGATTTACTATATGAATTAGTTAGATTGGATCGAAGCGGTGCCAGATTTTCGAACTTCAAATGGGGTGGGTTATGATTATTTCTATTTCAACAATTGGGGAAGAGAATATTTTTAGGGTTCATTTGGGTTGGTAGGAAGTAATATAGGAGGAGAATATATATATATATATATATATATATATATTTCTAAATATAAAATAGGGAGGGTTTGGTTTAGGGTCCATTTAGAAATTTTTTATGGAAAAATTACGTGAATAAGCAAACAAATATTAGTTAATTAGCTAACATAACTATAGTTTGAATTCATTACAGCGCGCAACTTAATTTTAACTATATTTCGTTGTTTCTCTCCTCTTTTATACTTATACAAGTACAAATTATACATATAAATATATAATTATATGAAAGATATACAAATACAATTAGTCTCTCTGCCCTCTCTCACTCCTCTCTCCTCTCTCTCTCAATCTCGCTCGCCAAATATACAAAATATATGTATATCAATCACATATATACAATTTATTTGAGATATACATGTAGAGTTCACATCTCTCTACTCTCTGCCCTCTCTCGGTCGCCTCTCTCCTCCCTTTCCCGATCTCGCGCTCGCCAAATATACAAATGCATATATATATATATATATATATATATATATATATATATATATATATATATATATATATATATATATATATATATATATATATATCATTTACATAAATATAATTATTTTTGCAGATATACATATACAATTCGCCTCTCTCCACTCTCTGTCCTCTCTCGCTCGCCTTTTTCCTCCCTCTCCCGGTCTCGTTCGCCTCTCTCCTCCTCTAACATATCGTTACGAATCATAATTAGTCAACTATAACTATTAAGCATAATTAAGTTATTTTTGAGTGACTATATGCGAAAATTCCCCTTCTTTTTATGGATTGGACACTACAAGAAAACAATCATTAAGTTATTTTGGAGTGACTATATGCGAAAATTCCCTCTTCTTTTTATGGATTGGATCGAAGTATAGTGTAAAACGTAAATTTAAAAATACTGCTAAAAAATGTAATTTTCCCTTGAAGATTGTTTAGTAGTGTAATTTCTGAGCTGATGCTTTATCTGTTACTCCCTCCGTTTTAAAAAGGATGGCCTTGTTTGACTTGGAACGGAGTTTAAGAAAAAAAAAGACTTTTTAATCTTGTGGTTCTAAATAAAGTTATTTCAAATGTACCAAAATGCCCTTTAATCTTGTGGTCTTAAACATGCCACGTGGAAAGTTAAAGTTAAAGTGTTGCCAAAAAAGGGAAGGGGACATTCTTTTTGAAACAGACTAAAAAGAAAATAAGGACATTCTTCTTGAAATGGAGGGAGTAATATTTATTGAAGGTTTGAATTCAAATAATTTTACTCTTTTTGGACACCCTCCGTGTGAAAATTATATCACATATAGAAGTAAAATAATATATAAAGCGGTTAAATAACGTATTCGGGACACTCTTAACACAACAAGATTTGTAGGCTAGTAATTTATGGTGTCTTGAAAAGCCAAACCTTTAAGTGTTTGTGAGTTCAAATCTCATTAGCAGCAACTTTAACTAATGGTTCTTGATCATGTAAACAAGAATAATTTTGGAAGAATAAGATTAATTTCTTTTTGAAACCCTACCACCCCACTCATTTTAAACATAATAAACAACCACAACACCACATATTTAAAACAGGATAGAGTCGATAGAGTACTATCTATATCAGGGGCGGCTCTATATGCTTTGACATTTAAGTCCTTTGTCTTAGGCCCTTAAATTTTGGAGCCCCAAATTTTTGTTAAAGATTAAATTATGTGTTAAAATTTTTATAAAAAAATTAATTATATATGATAAAAAGTATAATTTTTTTAAAAATAAATTATTTTATCCACTTTAACATCTTTTGTACTTTGTTAAAAATAAGACTTAATAGTGAAAAGTGTTTGAAAAAGTGAATTAGAAATTCCTTTTTATTTCTTTTTAAATTTTAGTTTCAAGCATTACTAGAACATAAGCATATTAAAATGAGGAATACCAAGTCATCAACTTCTTGAGTGAATTCTATGATTCTTACTCTTATCTTTATTTAATATTTATCAACTTATTACTTATAGCACTACGTTAACAATACATATAATAATTGCCTCACTTAAAAGATGATCCAATGTTGAGTTGATAAAATCTTATCTAAAACTAGTAACTGAAAAAACAATATTAAGTGCTAATAATTTCCATCTAAATAGTATAAAAAAATAAATTTTGAATAAATACGTATATAAAGTGTATTATATATTAGGCCGCGAATTAAAATTTCGCTTTACGCCCCCAATTACGTTGATCCGTCCCTGATCTATATATATATATATATTCTTTCTTTGCCTTTTAGAAACCCGAAAACAATGTAGGCATTCAATTATTGTAACACGTTAGGTCTTCCACTAAATTAATACTCATGGATATTATTGGTTAACTCGTTTTGACATTCCTTGATGTTGAATCTTCACATCAAAGAATTAGTAATACTAACTACCAAGTAATCGGGGGATATAATTATATATTAGTTGAGAATACATTTAAATTACACACTATCCTAAAAACAATTCTAAGTGATGGGCAAGTTTCTTTTCAATATTGCTCAAGAAATGAGGACCTTATTTCCAACTTATTTCAAATTATTAACTAATCAAGATGAAAGTGAAGTATTTCAAAATAATTAAAAGAAGAGAGGAGTTAAGTTCCTAAAATTTGATAAATTTCAATTTTAGTCCTTATCTGATTAAAGAATATATCTAACTTTCAATTACCTGAAGTGTGCAATTATGATCCCTTTGCTTATGAATGTTCACAACTTATAAGAATTATTAATCATTTCACCATTTAGTTACCAATGTGTTATGTTAAACTATATTTGTTACTCCATATTTTAGGGTACAACAATAATAACATATTCAGTATAATTACAAGTGTTGAGGTCTGGGAGCGAAGCTAGAAATTTTAATGAGGTAGTTGAAAATATGAGAAGTAAACATATAAATTCGCGGGAGGGGATTCAACATCTATTATACATAACTAAAAAATAATTTTAAACATATATAAATAGTAATATTTTTTCGCCAAGCGGGTTCGGATATTATACACTGCCTCCACCCCTGAGTGTACGAGACCTGACCCCTACATCTAAAAAAGTCCATATATAACACATTTTATAGCTAAAAGGACCAAAAGCACACACTTTAATTACTTGAAAGTTAAATATGTTAGAGTCATATATCAGAAGGATCGTAATTATAATTTATGGAATATTGAGGGACCAAAAGTGCTAGTCTCTCAATATATATATATATATATACCATATACCATTTCATTTGAATACAATGGATCATATTGCTAGGGGAGGAAATGCAAGAGGAGCTAATAATACAATTGATCATAATAATGCAAGAAGGCAATCTATGCAAGAAGCAATGGAAAGGCTTGTTGACAAGTACAAAGAAAGACTTCAACATCTTCAAAATACTGTTTTTCAACTTGCAAATTATTATTTTGTGTTCCAAGGTGTTATCTTAGCTTCAATATCACAATCTTCATCCCTCAATTGTTCCAA
Source organism: Solanum sitiens (assembly GCA_016801875.1). Lineage (NCBI taxonomy): Eukaryota > Viridiplantae > Streptophyta > Magnoliopsida > Solanales > Solanaceae > Solanum > Solanum sitiens. Next base: position 65,742 of record JABWTJ010000247.1, read on the forward strand.
TCGATGGTTCCTTTTCACCCTCACACTATTTGCTGCTATCATCAATTTTTATGCAATATATTCCATAGGCAAAAAATATATAGTCACTTTAACCAATTATGATATCGCTTGGAAAGAATATAATGACCTTATGTTTGACTTATCCCCTCGAAATAGATCAAATGAGCAAAGAGTACAATTGTCACCATCAACTTTAAATTCTGGAACCGTCTTTTTCCAAACTCCTCAATTTGTAGGTCATCAATTGAATTATGAATGTCAAGTAGGATTGAATCAACAATGGGAAGATCCTTATACAAAGATTAAGCGTGGCATTTATTTGGCTATTTGCTTAGTTCTACTTGGAGCTTTTGCGGGCATTATTTTGCATGGATGTTGGAGTATTTTGTGCAAAAATGATGATAAATGCAACCATAGTGAATCAACTTCTAATTGTATTAAATTTTGTGATATTTCAAAATGTATGACGATTTGTAGTGAATTCTGAATTTACCAAGTCATTTGGGAACATATACTCCATTATGTACAAAAAGAAGATTAAAAAAAGCAATAATTTACCATGTCGATTTAAATAAAAGACGATGGGCCTCATTGTTGATTAATTTATAAATAAATACTTTTAAGAAAAGCGATGAACAACGTCTCTATGTATATTAAATAAAAAATGATTCATTATACTTTTGGAGCAAAAATCCGTCAAAATGATACCAAACATAGAGTCAGAAAAAAAAAAGAGTAAAAAAATAATAAAAACGACGGACGGCGCAAATGGCATGGAACAATGTCATTCTTTTGCTTTTTGGTCCGTCGTTCTTACCGTTTTTTAGTAGTGTACGTTCAAATTTTTTTTTATAATTTTTAAAGTTTGTATAAATGTGCGGGCTGGTTTTAAAATTTTTACTTGAGATTTATATAATATAATTTGTGTAACTATTTAAAGTTCATATATTTATGTTTGTAAAAATTCTTTATTTTGAATTTTATCATATTTATATAATTCTGAAATTTATATTACTCCGAAAACATATTCAATTTTAGATCTACAATTGTACCCACAGTCTGTAATTGTGTAGAGTTATTCTATTGTATATTCCTATATTTTACTTATACAAAATGTATAAGTATGCCTACCAACATAATTATACTTCTGCAAATACGAATAAAAATAACTCAGTTATACAAATACACGTAAATTATATAAACATATGCACAAATTATACAAACGAGTAAGCAATATATAGCTGTAAACATATAAACTATAGTCTATATCTAACAAGCCTATTTATAGTGGTTATTTGCAAAATATCTCTTAAATATATTTAGTCGAATCCAATTCGAATAACACATTTACCTAATGGGTCCCATTTGTGTAGTTTTTCATTTATTTCCCATTATTAATTTTCAAAAAAGAAAAAATTATATATAATGACAAACTAATAAATCAAACTAATTGTTATAACCACCCTTTTATTTAATTGTGTCCCGTAGCAAACTGTTTGTCAGTCACCTCTCTCTCTCAAACTCTCGCTCGCCACTCTCCTCTCTCGCTTCATCTCTCACTCGCTTCCTCTCACTTTTATACAAACACAAGTATATAAATCTGTTTTCATTTGTATAAAGCGAGTAGAAATTGTATAAATACATATATTTTTGTTCCCCTCTCTCCCCTCTCACAGATCTCGCTCGCCACTCTCCCTAGTCTCGCTCGCCACCCTCGCCTCTCTCGCTTATACAAACAGAAACGAAATATATAAATTGTGTTTCTGTTTGTATAAAGCGAGAGAAAATTATATATACACATGCAAATACATATATTTTCGTCCTATACACTTATAATTATACAATAAAAATACTTCTCTGCCCGATTTCTTTTGCCTTTCTCTCTTTTTCGTTTTATACAAATTCAAATTGTATATAATTTCTCTATTTCTCGTTTTATACAATTCGATTCAATTGTATATTCCCTGCCCAAGTCTCTTTTGCCTTTCTCTCTTTCTCATTTAATACAAATTCAAATTATATATAATCGTTCTATACACTTATAATTATACAATTCATTTTATACACTTCGTTTTATACAATTCTCTGCCCAAGTCTCTTTCTCTTTCTCTTTTTATACACTTCGTTTTATACAATTCGCTTCAATTGTATATGTATAGCGAATTATACATTTATATGTTTGTTATAGAGTGTAATTATGCAAACTTTGCTATAGCATACAAATATGAATTTTATGTTTGCTATATAAGAAAGTTGCCCCTTGTATGCATCTATGGGCCGAGCCAGTTGGCCCAAACCCAATATCCGTGAAAACGTACAAAACGTGGGAAAAGATAAATTAGCAATTAAGTCACAATTACTAATATAATTAGTCAAAATAACAACAATTTAAAATATTTATTTAAAATAGCAGAATAATAATACTTTTATAAAATAATATGTATCCATATTTTAGTATATTTTAGTACTTTAAATTAATTTTATTTATGTAAAGAGTTATTTATTGGATCAAAGTATACACTAATAACCGTTTTAAACTGAAAAAAAATAAACTAATACAATTTACCTTTTTTCATTATCATTCACCTTTCTTCCCCACATTTCATGTTTCTTCACCATATCTCACCTTTCAAGTTTAGATTTCTTTAAGGTGCTAAATTGTTGCTCACCAAGAAATTCTTTATTGTTTAACTAAAACTATTTATTAATTCAACCAGATTCATCATCCAAAATTATTTTTTTAATTTGATATTTAAAGCACCAATTATACACATTACGGATGTTCAATCGAATTTTCCAATTTTCATTTGATTTTGTTTAAATATTCATCATACATTTATAATTTTCAAATTTTTTGTGATTCTCGTTTAGTTTTTCAGATTTTGTAGATTCTAAAAATTCATATATATGTTTATTTGGTTTGATGTTGAATACATTTTAATAGTTGAATACATTTCTTTTAATATGATGTTGAATACATTTATATCATTATAAAAAATAAAATATAAAAACTAAAATGAATACAAATACAAATAACATATCTACTAGAATGAATACGACTTAGGAAAGGAAATATAATTTTGAAGAGAAAAATAAAATACACAATAAAAAAAATAATTACAAATATGTTTCTTAAATAACTATAGATTCATTTGACATACCTATTAGAATGAATGCGAACTAATAAAGAAATACAAGTTTAATTATACAAAATACAACATGAAAACTAGGATGAATACAAATACAAATGACATACATATTGGAATGAATATGATTTAAGAAAGGATACGAAATTTTGGTAAATAAAATAAATACATTGTGAGAAAAGTATGTCAAATATCATATAAAATACCACATGAAAACTAGAATGAACAAATACAAATGACATACATATTGGAATGAATACGATTAAGAAAGGATATAAAATTTTGGTAAATAAAATAAATACACTGTGAGAAAAGTATGTCAAAAAACATATAAAATTATAGGTGTTCAAATTTGTAAATTTTAAAAAGGGAAAAGGGTCAAAAATACCCCTCATCTTTAGTTTATTAGTTGACTTTGCCCCCGCCGTTAAATTAAAGTTAATTTTACCCCTACCGTTACTAATTTCACCATATATAACCCTCATTTGACGAAAATCTCCAAATTGACTCAAATCAACCCAAATTTTAAAAAATGACCCATTCCCCCATTTTAAACCGATGCCCGACCCGTATAACCCATCCCCTTTTAGCCATTTTATCAAATTAACCCAAATCCTCCATTAAAGCCCTATTAACTAGTTCAAACAATCATCAATCTCCTCTCTTCGTCCCCCCAAATCTCTAAACCCATTCCCCATTTTAAACCCGATGCCCGACCCGTATAACCCATCCCCTTTTAGCCATTCTATCAAATTAACCTAAATCCTCCATTGAAACCCTATTAACTAGTTCAAACAATCACCAATCTCCTCTCTTCGTCCCCCCAAATCTCTACCTAAATCCTCTCCCTATCGAATGAGAAAGCTCTTTATTCAACAAAAAGAGCGTGTATCTTTGCCGCTTCCGTTCTCCGAAAGATCTCTCTCAAAATATGTATAAATAACTTCATCCTTGTCAAGATCTAGACGTGAGAAAAGAAGAGATTGAAGCTTTCATAGTTAATGAAGAATGAAAATTCATCAGTGTATTCTATATATATTTTTTTAGAATACAAAACACAAAGATCCAGTAGATAAGAGGAAGAGATGGATCTGGCCAGTGATTTCCATCACAACAAACTCAATAACATCCTTTTGTCTAGCCATTTTTGGGCCTAATAACTTCTGAATAACCTCTTAAGGATTTTTTTTTATCGGATGTACCCTATGGCAAATTCATCATCTCCTAAGAAAAATATATTAGTCCTTTTCTCTCCCAGGATCAAATAAAGAAATTAAACTTGCACATATTTTTCAGTACATTATTATTTTGTATATTATCAGCCTTATTTTATTCGATTATAACATATTATTTCTTTATCTTTTCGGTTGCTACATTATGCTAGATATGGAGACACAGTGTAAAAACTTAGACAATAAGGGGATTTTGAAATTATTTTGGATTCCAAGTTCTTGTATTGAGGTGAGGAAGGTAGGCTTTGAGAGAGGATTTGGTTAGAGATTTGGGGGATAAAGAGAGGAGATTGATGATTGTTTGAACCAGTTGGCTTCAATGGAGGATTCGGGTTAATTTGAGAGAATGATTTGTACGGGTCGGGTCATTGAGTTTTAAATGAGGTAATGGATTGTTTTTTAAAATTTGGGTTGATTTGAGTTAATTTGGGGATTTCCGTCAAATGAGGGATATATATGGTGAAATTAGTAACGGTAGGGGTAAAATTAACTTTAGTTTAACAGCAAGGTTAAAGTCAACTAATAAACTAAAGTTGAGGGATATTTTTGACCTTTTTCTTTTTAAAAAAATCAATTTTTTTAATAGATAAAACTCTAAAGTATTATCATAAAGTTTCATAACAATAACTAGTTTTGAAACATAAGGACAAATAATGACCTTTAAAAGAAGAAGTAAGAGACAACCTATTTTAGGTCTCATAATCTTTTGTAAGAAAAGTAATAAAGATTTTCAGTAATTTAATTTAATTTGAAATATTTCTCCCCCTTAATTTTCTCTAATTTGTTAGTTCTTAATTATATTACGTTAAGCCAAATATAAGGGTCTTTCAGGTCATTTCGCCTATTTTATATTATATAATATGTGAGTAGGAATTTTCTTTACAAAAACTGTCTTTGTTGCCTTCATAAACATTTTAAAACAAAGTTGGGGTTAGGGCATGTGGAATGGTGGGGCTGGATGAAGAAATAATTAAATTTGCCGACTAAACATGAATAGTGCCAAATGTTGAATAATTAAATTGCGTATAGCAGCAAGAAACGGAGGATTACGTAATTTAATTCCTTTTTTAAAAAAAATTGCGTAACAAAATGCCTCATATATATAATTAGTAAACGCAATGTTGTATAATGAAAGCAACCTACATATTGATTGATTGTTGATTTTATGATTAAATATTAATCCGTAGCAATTCTAATAGGAAAAGGGTTGACTATTTTTTTCCAAGAGGCACAAATAAAAAATAAGTAACAGAAGAGGCAAATAAATTCACTCCAAAGTAACAACAAATACAAATTAAGCTATGACAATCCCTTTATCCAACTTGAATTTATTGCTATTCCCCTTACTACTTACACCCAAACAAAGTCTTAAGTTAAATTTACTAATGTAATACAACATAAATTCTTTCCAGGATGTGAAGCAACGCATATAGATACTATTTTTACCACTTATTGTCTATTTTTACCTTCTTTTTTTTACTAAATACTATTCATTCCACAACATTTAGATGACCATCGTATAGTGAACTTACACTTTTATTCATTGTCTTTTAATAGATTTTTCAAGTCAAACATGGACAAGTAAGATAACTAGAAGGCTAATTGTGGCATTTAAGGTCTGGTTAAGCTATGAACCAAAATGTCAGATCTCCTCTCTTTTCCTACTATAATAACACAAGTCATTTTCGTTTACAAGTAATACCAAAATATTTCTAAAGTATTGAGTAAGGGTGTGTTTGGTATGAAGGAAAATGTTTTCCTCGAAAATGTTTTCCATGAAAAACAAGTAGATTTTGTACTTATTTTCTCATGTTTGGTTGGTGAGTAGAAAATATTTTCCAGAAATGAATTATAGTGTTTAATTTATGAATGAAAAATAATTTTTGAGAAGCATCTTTTATTTTTACTCAAGTAAAAAATAATTTATGAAATTGAAAATATTTCTTAAAAATAAAATTATTATTTTTTTGGGTGGTGGTGGGGTAGTGGGTGGGGTAGGGGTAGGGGGTAGGAGTGAAAAAATAAAAATTTGAAGTTGATAGTATTTTTTAAAAACAAAATTAATTTTTTTGGTTGTTGGGGGTGGGTGGGGGGCTGGCCAGGGGGGGGAGGGGACGTTGGAGTTTAAAAATAAATTTTTGAAGTTAAAAATATTTTAAAAAGCAAAATTAATTTTTTGGAGAGGGGATGGGGGGGAGGGGGGCTGGCCGGTGGAGGTCAGGGATCGGGTGAAAAAATAAAATTTTGAAATTGAAAATATTTTTTCAAAATTGTTATTTTTCCACAAAAAAATATAATTTGAAATTGGAGGAGAGTTTTGAAAAATGTTTTCCTTAATTTTTGAAGGGAAGTCATTTTTCCTTAATTTTGAGGAAAATGAGTTGATTTGGAAAACATTTTCCAAAACTTTTATCCCAACCAAACATGGAAAATTGGAAAACATTTTCCAGAAAACATTTTCCTTTCATACCAAAACACACTCTAAATCAACATCACATGTAGAAAATATGCACAATGTTATCAAGCCTACAACTATCTCCATGCTACAATATACTCAAAACTAAAACCAAATGCTAATCACAAAACTTTGCTCAAATACTGAAAGTTCACCAATGTACAGTAGTTAGACTTATTAAGCTGAAAGGTATCATAGTCAAATATCAATTCTCCAGGTAGCGTCCGATTGCTGCAAGATGATTTTCTCAGCAAGAATAAAAAAACATAGCACACGCACAAAATGTTACATCAGCATTTTTTTATACACAATCTGATATACTGAATACGACACAAAGAATAATATTTGTATGTATTAGTTGTGGTTAATTTAAGTTATAAGCACTCATCCTCCTTTATATAAGATCAACAAGTACTACTTCAACACTCTTACCCGCTCCACATTTTCTAGCAAACATTCTCTAGAATTTTGATGATAGTACGAACTACAATAGATATTTTCTGTTTCCTACTTACACGAGCTCATATCCTTGCTTTTCTATCAATTTCTAATTCTGACCTTCCTCCCCCAATCTGATATTATACATCCTGTATAGAGCGAAATTCCGTTATGGTCCAATAAATACCGGGTTTTTGCAATATTTGGTTGTTCACAATTCTATATATTCAATTGACTATAGGAGTTCCCAGGGAGACAGTTCACAAGATAAACTAGGTTATGAATCTTAGAAGCAACTCTAAGGACCGCAGTTTGTTGAATCTTTCTGGCAGCAGCTTACAAAGAAATTGGTAGTATATAACAGAGATATATTCACCTGAGCACGGTAAATTAACTTTCTACCTAAACCATACCTACTCGAATAGTTCTTGTGTGTGTTTTCAACTATGTCCAAAAGTATTCAGATTAATGGCATGTGGAGTAAACTCTCCGACACCCTAGAAAACCACAAAAACACCTGCAAAGAATTAGCCATCATTAATCATAGGCTAGTGAAGCAAATCCAGTACTATGAGACAAAAGCAACTCACTTAGCCATGTTTTATGTCATTTTCCTGCTCATCATTTTCCTGTCAAATTCAAAACCCTCACCCGTCCAATGTAAAAACTGGTGGAAGCCTTTCTCCCTTTCCATTTTGGTTGCACTTACATTTGGTGCCAACTTCATATCAACCCTACTGAAAAGCATCCACATAAAGAATGCTCTAGATAGGAACTGGATTGACCAAGGGCTGAGCATTCAGAAGATGGCTAACCTAGAGCGAGCAGCAAAAATCGAAGCAGAATTCATGGGCCATCAAAGGAGCAGCAACCCTGTTATCAAAGTTGAAACACACTCCGCGAGTTCAGATGCAGACACTTCAGACCAGAAAGAGAACTACGTTCAATTGCACCATGTTAAAAGTCATGTTGCTTACTCATATACTGATACAGATGGGGAAAGTTCAGCCAGTACGATTGGGGATTTGCCTACAACATACTCAACCCTGCAGCAACAAAACGTAGATAGCATTTATGTCTTTCAACAGTATGCAAAAGCTGGAACAACTGTTTCCTTCTTGCTAGCCTACACAGTTCTGGTATTGTACGGATGCCGCTCTTCTGTTTGTGATGGTAACGCATAGTTGGACACACAAGTGAACTGGTAAAGCTCCCATTAATTCCTGAATTATTGTTAAAAGGATTTGTAGTTGATCATGTATTTGTTAGTTAGTGTATAATTAGTTAGTTAAAGGTTAGTTAGAAAAGGAATAAAGTAAGTTAGAATAAACAGCTGGCATTACACTACACCAAAATAGACCATTAGCAGCAATTGATTTTTCTTTTAGCGGCAATAGTTATTGCCACAAATACATTTACCGGCATTTGATTAAATGTCATTGGATCCAATGTCGCTAAAGTCTTTAGTGACATTTATGTCGAGTGCCGATAAAGACCCTTATTATTGCCGCTAAAAGTAATTTCTTTTAGCGGCTTTTATTTAGCGACATTTACTATTGCCATTAAAGCTACTTTAGAAACAAGCATATTTGTGGCATTTTAATTCACCTTAATTCAAATATTTAACCCTCTTTTATAACATCAAAAACAAAACTCACAAGAAAAATAAGTTCGAATTCACAAGAGAAATAAGTTCGAAGGTAGTAAAGAAGAATTATCAAACTCAAAACAATGTCATTTACTTAAAATAAGAAGAAACAATCTTAATACATTCAATTTCTTGTCTTGTAGCGGTAAAAGAAACTATGAATTATTAAAATAGAACAAATGTGTTCAACAGTGGAAAAATAAGGCAATTAAGCCAGTGTTTGTTCCCTAATGCAAAATGTGAAAAATTTCTGGATCAGTGTGTCATTCATCGAACAAGCTCGCCATTTGAATGAGTATGTTGTACACATATAAAGGTAGATGGTTAGACGACAAAAAATTGACATGCCAATTACATATCTTACTCACTAAGATCTAGGTGACAAATTCGAAATAGAGACACAATAAAAAAGCACCACCCATGGTACCGTCATGTACCTAGTTCAGATATGATATTTCATATCACAACAAAGGAATCAATTGATAAGCAACAACCTCGTTAGCAAGAGGAATAAACTAAAGAAAATGCCTTTTCAAATCCACCCAGCAGTTCATATATATGACGTCCTAGCAAGTCTAAAGTAGTGTGTTAATACACACCCACTCAAACACTAAGGTTCAGTAACATTTACCGTCAAGCAAACATAAAATACTAATAATCACATAGTAACTTTTAACCAGTTGATTATACTCCAATGCTTGACATATGACTTGTCAAGAAATTAAAATCAAACTAAACAGCATATATAAAACGGTAGTACCTGAGCTCAAGCATGTAAAACTTGATGTATAACCAGAATATCAGCATTTTGTATAAGCAGAATATCAACATGAGTACCAACCTTAAAAGCAGAATATCAACAGAATATCAACAAGAGCAAAATAGTCTGTCTTATAATGACTGGAGCTACAGTGTTACGGGTTTCCAAAATCAGAAGATAATCTGGCTTATAAAGGCCACTGCTATGGAGGTCTTGGTGGAAAGAAATTCATGGTGTATTTATTCGTAAGAAGTTACTGATTAATACATGCCATTACATTGTAAATTTAGTTATTTAAAACATCGAGTAAGCCACTACTATCCTTCATTTGTATAGTAGATAACTTAGCTATCCTTTAAGTAGAAAAATGTTTATGCTATATAACATAGCTAAAAATGTTTCCATCTATTGATGAGTAGTAAATAGACTTCAGTTTATTGATGTAACTAAGAAAAGAAAAAGAGTTGATTGCATCAAAAAAAATTCACAGTACATAGCATCTTGCACACTTAAAGACATGATTTTGCAGAGATAATTACCACAGACCTAGTGTTACCTAGAAGGCCTACGATGTGACATACCAAAGGCAATATCCTCAAAATTCAGTATAACAAGAAAATAGATTTGAAGAAAGACATACCTGACATAATCTCAACGTACTTCCTCCCAGAAACATGACCTATAGTAAATGCAAAAAGAAGGAAGATTTTCAGTATATCTGTGATAGTGGAAAATGAGGGAGGTTTCCACGGCTCACTACAATATTATCAAAAGTAATTTTACGATAACACATCAACACAATCATGAATTAACAAATTTTAACACCAAAACATTTGTAATCTACTTGACTGATACAATTCTCCAATGCTGAATTTTTCAACTTTCATTTACATGTGATTGTCAGTTATCAAAATGTGAATTTGGTATTGTCCAAGTTCAAGCAACAGAACTAGAGGAATACTCAGGGATTTATTACAACCCAACCATTTTAAGTTTTAACATGAGAAAATTGACTAGCATGACATCTGCAAATCATGAGCTGATTGATCTTTAACATATCTCATGCGATTTAAGAATTAAGCGGCAACAATAACAAAAGTAATGGTTGTATACAGTTGGTTGTGAGACTTGAAACTAAGCAACTATCAAACTGAAATAGGAAAAGCAGCAGTAGTTTACAGTTGGTTCTGATACTTGAAACTAGCAACCACCATCAATTTAACTCAGTCATTAGCATGGGAAAATTCACATTTACAGGGGCGTTACCAAGTGTTTACCAATACCATTGTTGAGCCAATTCACATCAATGTTTTGGTGCTTTGGCCTAACCAACTCTACACCATCTCCTCTTGGAGGCAGATACATGTTTCCTCCCCTATTAAATATGTGATTGTAGTGTATAAGTTACAACACATGTATTAACACTATTTATTAAGAGTACAGTAAGTTTTACTCGAAACTATAGCTACAGTCTGAAATTTAGCGGTAATGGAAGAAAAGTGGAAACTAGAGACTTTCAAGCTATGAAAACCAATTCAAGAATTTCTTCCGGCAATTATCGAAATACAGATTTTGAAGACTTTGAGTTGGTTTTTTACGTACCTGCATTCCCAGTCTCACAATAAGAACAATCTTCCCATAACGGTCACAAAAATTTGCTCTATTAAGCCTTCCCTGTCTCACCTTCAATTGCGACTTCAAGTTGACAAATTGCATATTATATGTTTAGCAGATACAAAAGTACTCCCACCGTTTAAAAAAGAATGTCCCTATTTCCTTTTTAGTCTTTTTAAAAAAGAATGACCCCTTTCTTTTTTTGACAACACTTTAACTTTTCACATTACATGTTTAGACCACAAGATTAAAGAGCATTTTGGTACATTTGACATAACTTTAATTTAGAACCACAAAATTTAAAAGTCTTTTCTTTTTTTAAACTCTGTTCCAAGTCAAACTAGTTCATCCTTTTTTAAACGGAGGAGTACTATTTAGGGACACAATAATCTACGGAGGTCTAGCAAATGGAAATCTACACAAGAAGTTGTTGACTGCCTTGAAGCTGTCTGTCCCACGCTATGTGAAATTGAAGCAGATACCAGATCTACACACACAAACCAAATATTTTTTCCTACAACTATACTGAAAGGGAAAACTTCTTCCATAACATCCTCAAGTTTCAAATAAAAATTTATACTTACCTCACCACGACTACTGATCCTGAGATACAAAATTCCACGTCGTTTTCTCGAGCTAAATAGAGAAGATAACACAAATTACTTAATATGCACATGTTTTTCATCTATGTTTTATAAAAAAAAACACGAAGAAAAGGAGGATTACCAACGAGAAAGAGAGATTGAGAGATCGTGAAAGAAAAAATAGAGCTTACCTCTTGCTGCGTGCCTCACATCGAGCAGAAAGAAACAAAAAATAATATATGCTTCAGAGCAATTCCGTCATGGAAGAAGCTTTAAATCAATTCAGTACTTTAGATGGAATGGAGAAAGAGAGCGTATTTTGAGAATTTGAGAATCAAATAAAATTTCACCAATGAGAATTTTTGGGTATTGGAGGTTAAAAGGGAAAAGGAAAGTGACGTAGAGTTACTTTTTAATGGCTTAAGATTAGTTGCCGGTAAATGTTGGCTTTAAACCCCTATTTGGCGGCAATTTTATTATTGCCGCTAAATAATTGCCACTAAATTCTTGTTCTGTTGTAGTGTTAGTGCCTAAACTGCATTTGCATATACACACAGGGACTAAGCTTACAGATGGATTAACATGAATGAAAATACTTTCACTTCTTCTTAAACTCTCTCTCTCAACCTTTCTTAAGCTCCCGTTAATGGAGTTTCTTCATATGGCATCAGAGCACATGAGTGTCTTGATTTTCTGTTGTTAATTTCTCTAACTTAGGTGTTAATTTCTCAAGGTCTTCCGTAGAGATTGAGTAGATTCTTGGATTGAAGATCAAGTAGTGTTCTATAGAAATTGAAAATTGTTCTTCATCAACAATGCCTTCGACTACGGGTGAAACTCCAAGTGAAGTTCAACAACAACTTCCGAGTGTAGCTCCAGGGACAATTGATCATAATCATCCTCTCTTTATTCATCCGTCAGATATTCAAGGTTTTGTTCTAATTTCGATTTAGTTACTAGGTTTTGAAAACTACTCTTTGTGGAGTAAGTCCTTGAAACTTGTGTTGCTTGAGAAAAACAAGTTAGGAATTCTACAAGAAAAATGTAAAAAAAAGATGTATTCTGATCTTTACATGATGTATGGGATAGGTGTAATGTTATTGTTCTCGGATGGATCTTGAATATTGTATCTAAAAGTTTGATTAGTACGGTAATCTATGGATCTGATGCTCATATAGTATGGTAAGATCTAAGTGAAAGGTTTGATAAGGTCAATGCATCTAGGGCCTTTTATCTTCATAAAGAGATAGTCACCTTGTCACACGGAACCTCTTCTCTGTCCATCTATTTTTAAAAATTAAGAGAATTGTAGGATGAAGCTGAAACACAGATTTCTCATCTTTCTTGTGCTTGTCCTGAGTCTAAGCAATACACAGAGCATTTTCAGTTTAAAAAATTATGGCAGTTTTTGTTGGGTCTTAATGGTTTTATGCACATGCTAGAAGTCAGGTTCTTATGCAGATTCCTGTTCCAAATGTAAATCAAGCTTATGCTATGATTATTAGTGTTAAGAGTCTAAGAATGCGTGGTGAAAGTAATAACTCTTCCTCTCTAGAAGTTCTATCAGAAATAACACTTGTGAGTAACAGAATGCCTCGTGGTTCTCAATCTGGAAATAGTGGATATTATAATATTAGTGGTGCTTCCTCAGGAGGATCAGGAGGAAGGTCGTCTACATTCCATGATGATGGATATAGAAATAGGCACTATGGAGATGGAAGGACTAGTTACTCTACAGGAAACTGTGAGTTCTGTCATTATGAAGGAAACACTAAAGAGACATGGTACAAGCTTCATGGTTATCCTAAGAAGAAAGGAGGAACATCGTTCTCATGCAAACAATGCTTCTGCTAGCAGTGACTCTAGGGTGTTTGATTTTTATGTAGGTTCGAATTCTAGAGCATGTGATTCTTCCACTAATACTACTTCAACACATGGTATGACAATGTTCACTCAAGAACTATATAATGATATTTTGCAGATACTAGGAAAAAGAAAGAGTAAAGAGATGGACACAATGACCAATGTGGTTACTGCAGGTACATAAGGGACATAAGGTAATTTTACAGCTCTAATGTTTGATATGTCACATGCTAATTGGATCATAGATACTAGTGCCTCCAATCATATGGTTAGCTTAATGAGCCAGTCCACAGATCTTGATGTTCAGGGTAGTATAAAAGTAAATTTGCGTACTAGTGATCAGGTTTCTATTATTCATGTTGGTGAATTGGTGCTTAAAGACAAACTGGTGGAAGATGTGTTGTTTATTCCTGAGTTCAAGTATAATCTTTTATCCGTATCACAACTAACAAAACAATTCGAGTGTGTTGTGGTGTTTTTTCCTGATTTCTACATCTTTCAGGATCTTTTCAGTGGGAGGGTCCTGGGGATTGGCAAAGAAAGTCAAGGGATATATATATCCTCAATACTGATGTCGCAACAAGGCTTTTACATGGTCAAAAATCTTCTGAAGGGTGTACAAATGAAGTTGCATGTACAAGGACAAGACCGATTAGTTTTACTTCTACTGGTAGTTCTGTAACTAGCCTATGGCACAACAAACTTGGGTATGCCCCTCTAAAAAAGCTCAGTAGAATAAAGGGTTTGAACATTGTACCTATACATGATCATAGCTGTTCTATATGTCCAATTGTCAAGCAGTCAAGACTATCTTTTCCTACTAGCATCTCCAGTTCAATTTCAGTTTTTGATATTGTATATGGTAATGTATGGGGGGCTTACAGAGTTCAAAACTATGAAGGCAAGAGATATTTTCTACACTAGTGGATGATATGTCTAGGTATACTTGTTTTTTTTACTGCACACCAAGTCTGATACTGTGGTAGTTTAGTTTGTGAGTTTGGTGAAAAAATAGTCTGGTCTAGGTATAAAGTGTATAAGAACAGATAATGGAACTGAGTTTTTTAGCACTCAAGTGGCTGATCTATTTAACACAAATGGCATTGTGCATCAGAATTCGTGTGTATATACTCTTCAACAGAATATAGTGATTGAGAGAAAGTATGGGTCCATTCTTGACATGGCTAGAGCAGTAAGATTTCAAGCTGGGGAACCTCTAAAGTTTTGGGGTTATTGTGTTACTACTGCTATGTATATACTAAATAGGTTACCTACTGTGTTGTTTTAGGGTCATGATTCTTTTGAAATTTGTTTGGGCAAGTACCTAGTCTTCAGTATCTTAGAGTGTTCGGGGGTCTATGTTATGTTACAAACCCTAAATCTCTAGACAAGTTTGCACCTAGAGTTGTTTCGGTTGTTCACATGGGATACTCATTAACTCAGAAAGGTTATGTTTAGTATAACTTAACCTGCAATTCTTTTAAGTAAGGATACTATGTTTAAGGAGGAGGTCTTTCCTTTCAAGGATCTTAAGTCTTTTCCAGATCATTTGTTTCTTGTCCTGGATCTTTCTGATAGCTCACTTAGTGATACACCTATGTCAATTCCTAGTGTGCCTATACCTGATCCTATAACTTCTATATAGTCTGAGTCTTCTTCTGATGTTGTCATACCTTTGGTTCCTCTCAGAAGGTCTTCAAGACAGTCTAAGACACCTTTATGGCTGGATTCCTATGTAACTCATAGTGCCAAAAATGCATGTTTATATCCTATATCTCAGTATGTTTTCTATTCCAAATTAGCTCCTACCTACAGGGCCTCACTTGCTGCATATTCCACTATCTCTGAACCTCATACATATATGAAAGCCTGTCAAGATTCTTATTGGGTGGATGCTATGAGGGTTGAGATTACTGCACTAGAAGATAATAATATATGGTATGTTATTCCTCTTCATCCCACAAAGGTTCCTATTGGGTGTAAGGGGGAATTTAAAGTCAAATACAAAGCTTATGGGGAGGTCGAAAGGTATAAGGCCAGGTTAGTGGCGAAGGGGTACAATCAGCAAGAAGGTCTAGACTATATTGAAACTTTCTCACCAGTAGCCAACACTATATTCACATACTAAATCACATTATATAGTTTAACTTATTTGAAGAACTTAACAACTTTATAAGTCTAATTAGTTTAGTTTTAACTTAATTTCAACATTATAGTCACCAACTTAAAAACATTACATATCTTAACTTATTTGAACAACTTAACAACTTTATATAGTCTAATTAGTTTAGTTTTAACTTAATACCAACACTTTACAGCTAAATCACATTACATATTTTAACTTATTTGAAGAACTTAACAACTTTATAAGTCTACTTTATTTAGTTTTAACTTAATTCCAACACTATATTCACCAACTAAATCACATTACATATTTTAACTTATTCGAATAACTTAACAACTTTCTATGTCTAATTAGATTATTCTTAACTTAATTTCAACACTATATTCAGAAACTAAATAACATTATATATTTAACTTATTTGAAGAACTTAACAACTTTATAAGTCTAATTAGTTTAGTTTTAACTTAATTCCAACACTATGTCACCAACTTAAACAAATTACATATCTTAACTTATTTGAACAACTTAACAACTTTATAAGTCTATTTGTTTAGTTTTAACTTAATACCGACACTTTATTCAACAACTAGATCACATTACATATTTTAACTTATTTGAAAAACTTAATAACTTTATAAATCTAATTTGTTTAGTTTTAACTTAATACCAACACTTTATTTACCAACTATATCACATCACATATCTTAACTTATTTGAAGAACTTAACAACTTTATAAGTCTAATTTGCTTAGTTTTAACTTAATACCAACACTTATTCACCAACTAAATCACATTACATATTTATATTTATTTGAAGAACTTAACAACTTTATAAATGTAATTTGTTTAGTTTTAACTTAATTCCAACTCTATATTCACCAACTAAATCACATTACATATTTTAACTTATTTGAAGAATTTAACAACTTTTAAAGTCTAATTTGTTTTGTTTTAACGTAATAACAACACTATATTCACCAACTAAACCGCATTATATAATTTAACTTATTAAAACAACTTGACAACCTTCTAAGTCTAATTTGTTTAGATTTAACTTAATTCCAACACTATATTCACCAACTAAATCACATTATATAATTTAACTTATTAAAACAACTTAACAACTTTCTAAGTCAAATTTGTTTAGTTTTAACTTAATTCCAACACTATATTCACTAACTAAATCATATAATAATACTATCTCGCATTTCATACTTGAATAGATTATATTTTAGCTATTCACCTCTCAATCATAACATGAGATATTAAGTTCAAAATTAGACGACGGACTAATATATTTGTCTATTACTCTAGAAATATAAGTATAATTATATCCTAATTCATATCAACATAGTTTCATACTCTAAATATGGATTATAAATATTTTTTCTTATTCCACAAAGTCTAACTTGTTATTTATAAAAGTTTACAAAATTGTTACACTTTTTGAACAGTTAATTGTAAGTTCCAAATAAATTTTAGTATTACTCTAAATAGAAAAAATTATGATTAATAGAAATATTTTAAACAAATCGACCTCCAGATGTCGCTTTTATTAAAAGTAATTAGATATAATAAAAAATACCGACCTCATGTTAAATTTTAAGATAAATAACAAGTAATCATATTAATTAAATAATATTGACGTCGAGAGGTGTGTGTGCATATATATATATATATATATATATATATATATATATCAATAGAAGTTTAATTTTATAAATTTAATTTATCGATCAAGTTAATTTTATAAATTTAAATTATACACCTCCTAATTATATAAATTTAATTTTACTGATTAATGAAAGTTTATCAATATCAAATCTAATATATAAATCTCTTTAAATTAATCATCGATATTTATTTAATTGATAATATATTTCATATATAATTAATTAACGTATTTCATACTCAGATGAAGTATCCTTTACATGTCATCATAATTAGGAAGTGATCACTACACTTGACATACATTCAAGATCGAAAGTATATAATAATACTATCTCGAATTTCATACTCGAATAGATTATAAGTTAGTTCTTCACCTCTGCATCATAACATGAGATATTAAGTTCATGATTAGATGACGGACTTATAGTTTTGTACATTACTCTATAAATATAAGTATAATTATATCTTAATTCATATCAACGTAGTTTCATACTATAAATATGAATTACAAATATGTATTTATTTATTCAACGAAGTCTAACTTTTTATTGATGAAAGTATACAAAATTATTACACTTTTTGAACAATTAATTGCATGTTTCAAATGAAATTTTAGTATGATGCTAAATAGCAAAAATTATGATTAATAGAAATATTTTAAACAAACCGACCTCCGGATGTCGCTTTTATTAAAATGAATTAGATATAATAAAAAAATACCGACCTCATGAGGTCTGTATCACATTAAATTTTAAGATAAACAAAAGCAATCATATTAATGAAATAATACTGACATCAAGAGGTCGGTATTTTAAATTAATTTATTTTTTAACTTATATAAAACCGTCATCCGTAGGACGATTTATTTGAAGTTAATTGAAAATATTATTTTTTTGAAAGCCACGTTATAAATATTTAAATTAAAACTAATTAAATTGCATAATATTTAATTTTAAAGTCGGTATTATAATATTTTTTATTTTTTAATTTACGCAAAACCGTCCTCATGCGGTCGTTATCTAACTGAAATAATGTTACCGATTTCATGAGGTCGGTATTTGGATGAAGAAAAAATATCGACCTCATGAGGTCAGTATTTGGATGAAATAAAAATATCGACTTTATGGTGTCAGTATTTGGATGAAGTAAAAATACCGACCGTATGATGTCGGTATTTGGATGAAATAAAAATACCGACTCCATGAGGTCGGTATTTGGATGAAAGATAAATACCGATCTCATGAAGTCGGTATTTAGATGAAGTAAAAATATCGACCTCATGAGGTCGATATTTGTATGAAGAAAAAATACCAACCTCATGAGGTCGGTATTTGGATGAAATAAAAATATCGACTTCATGATGTCAGTATTTGGATGAAATAAAAATATCGATCTCATGATGTCGGTATTTAGATATGGATCCACCCACGGAATTTAAAGAACCTAAAGGAGCTGAAATAAAATCACCGACCCCATTAGGTCGGTATTTGGATGAAAGATAAATACCAATCTCATGATTTTGGTATTTTATATCAATTTATTTTTTAATTTATATAAAACCGTCATCTGGAAGACGTTTTATTTAAAGTTTATTAAAAATATTAATTTATTAATTTTATGAAAGTCATTATATAAATATTTTAATAAAAATTAATACAATTATATACTTTTTAATTTACCGACATCCGGATGTCTAATATTCTTCGTTTTTTATTTTACATAAAACCGTCCTCTGGAAGTCGATTTAAATAATATTAAATTAAAATATTTCTCAATTTTATTTTTTATATTTAATTTGGAAAAAATAAAATATGTTTATTAATTTATTTTATTTAATATCGACATCAAGAGGTCGATTTTTATTGTAATTAATTTTTTCTGCAAAAAATACCGACCCTTAGAGGTCGAAATTTTGTTTCCCTCTTTATTTTGGATAAAACGACTAGTTTTATTCATTTTAACAATACTGACCTCTGGAGATCGGAAATTACCGACCTCCATTTGAGGTCGGTAATTTTTAGGTTGGTATTCACTGTTTTTTTAGTAGTGTAATAAAAATTAAATCTAGACCAAATCAACCCGACATTATATCCTTTAATTTAAAATTATCTTATACGGATAAACATTTACTTTGATATAATTTTTAAATATTTCTTATACTTTTTCATAGTTTTTATTTTTTAATATATTTATATCATATTTGAAAGTTAGAATTCTTAATGATCCAATAAAGATTATAGTTCATACATGTTGGTAATTATAATAAAGCTTAAATCAAAAATCAAAATAATACTAATATAAAAAGAAAATCAATTCAACACTAAGAATAACAATAATATTGGAATATTTGTTCTTTAGTTTTACATGGGTTTAAACAAGGGAAACTTTCACATATAGCCATTTAAAAATAATTAATTACTCTCCATAGCTATAGTTTGATAATTACAATTTGTAGCTACATGTTATATAGAGGAGAGAGGCGAGCGAGACTGGGAGAGAGAGGAGAGAGGCGAGAGAGAGGGGGGAAAGAGTGTGAGAAAGGTGAATTGTATATGTATATTGGTTAGATAATAATATATTATACATATGTAATTGTACATATGGCGAGAGAGATTGGGAGAGGAAGGAGAGAGGCAAACGAGAGTGGGAGAGAGAGCAGAGAGGCGAGCGAGATCAAGAGAGGGAGGAGAGAGGCGAGCGAGAGAGGGCAGAGAATGGGAGAGAGGTGAATTGTATATATATATAATTGTATATAACTGTATATTATACATATATATTTGTATAAATGGCAGCAAGATTGAGAGAGGGAGGAGAGAGGCGAGCGAGGTTGAGAGAGGGAAGAGAGAGGGGAGCGAGAGAGGGCAGAGAGTGGGAGAGAGGTGAATTGTATATGTATATAGGCTAAAAAATTGTATATTATACATATTTATTTGTATATCCTGGCGAATTATACATATACAAACATGACTAATTTACAAATTCGAAGTCAACCCACGTAATTAATGTATAATGTTAGTCGCGAGTGATAATTATAGCAAACTATAGCTATAATGAATAATTAAATAGTATAAGTTTGCTTATCCGCGTAATTTTCCCTTTAAACAATTAGAATAAATAATCTAATTTTACTTTCTTTTAATATTTAGTCAAGTAACTAATTCTTATTAAACTTATTTTAGCATGATTTAGTACTTTTAAATTATGATCAATTTCATTATACTTATTAATTTGCAATATTTGTTTTACGCGATTTCATTATTATTTTTTGTTGAATATTTTAGTGTCATTAATCATATTATATTATGTGGTATTTTTTAAAAGAAATAACTTAGATAGTTGCATTTTGGTAGGACTAAAGAAATATTTGAAATACAAGTAAATTATATGTTTGTATGAATACTTTATCGAAAAAAATTGAAAATCCAAAAAATGAAGTTGAAAACCCGAGTTTTATTGATTTTATTTGTTTTATAAATTCAAAAATCTAACACTAATAATTTGATTTGATATTTGAAAACTCAAATCAGCCCGATCATTATCCTAACAAGAATATGTTAGATAGACTTGACGTGTCTCCACTTAAGCAAATATGATTTTTATTTGTTAACTTCAGGTATAACGGTAAACTGATGTTATTTTATACTCCAATAATGGCATATTACGTATAATATCAAAATAAAATAATGAAATATGACTTATTATAACATGTCATGAATGGGTAAAACCTATCTGCACCGGATGTTTACATCAATTCAATACTTGCCATATATATACTACTATCCGACGAGTCCGGCATCAAAAGGAACTCGTCCACCGATTTATGGGTGAACTATATGTTAAATTAGGTCTTGAGCTTAACTCACCTCTCAAAAGTTAGCTCAAAGGAAGGAGAATTGTTCAATCCTTATAAGGAGTTCACCTATCTCATTAACCATCAATGTGAAACTTTTTGTTTTAACATTATAACTAACATCCCTTAACCATGTCATCCCTGTTAACTCTCAATATATCCAAAATAATATTACATCAATTTTAAAGATAGTTCACCCACAAATGGATGAACTACAAATACTTTTACTTTTTTTCTCATATGAATATATATCTTTTTTTTCTTTACGTGAGATGGTTAAATCACTGGTCATCACCATGGACTTGTTAATACTAGGATCGCCAACTCACATCTTGATCTTCAATTCCTAAATTGCTCAAAAAGTGTACTTCTATCTCAGTGGATCATCCCAATAATGCTATGCACAATAAATTAGTGTGATGAGGGGAATGGGGCTAAGTCTCAATGTATGAAAATGATAAAATTTAAATAGTTGAAAGATAATGTAGTCAATATACGAATGATTAATGAATATAACATAATTTGACTAACGTGTCATCCTATCGTTTATGACGTACTCTAACTACAAAAGAAAAAGATTGAGAATATTTGTTTATACCAAAACGTGAAGCTATATGTGAACAGTGAACTATTTTTCGTACGTTGTAAATATTTTCCATACAACTTTGAAAGGACAAAAGATCTATCAAAATGCCAACAAATACATTTCTTAATGGTCAACCATCAATAATAACAAATGCTTCCTCCATTTTAGTTTCTTTTAATTTTCTTATTTTTCTTTAGTTTTCTTCTTAAAAAAAGTCTCTTTCTTCTTCTTCTTTTTTTTAAAAAAATTATCTTTTCGCACATATTTAAGATCACAAAATTAAAGAATAAATGATATTTTAAACATTTTACATGTCTATAGTTTAAAATCACAAAAATTATTTTAAAAAATGTGTTGAAAGTACAAAAATCCAACAACTTAAATGTTTACAGCATACTCTGAAAGTTTCCCAAATTACAGTAATCCCAATTTCTTCAGAACTTATGGATACGTTGCTCCTTCGCCGAGTACATAGAAAATGATAGAAAATGATGGAGTACATAAGTTATGTATAAAATATATAAGCTATGTATCAGATACATAACTATAAACCAGACTCATATTGATTCAGATTTGAAACAATTGATATTATGTATCGTTAAAAAATGACAAAAGTCACATATCAGTGGTTAATGAGATGGGTTGACTCCTTATAACGCTTGGACAATCCTCCTTCCTTTGAGCTAGCTTTTGAGATGTGAGTTAGGCCTAAGACCTAATTTCACATGGTATCAGAGCAGGGTCCATCTCACCCGATGTTCGGACCCCCAAAATCAAAATTGTCCACACACCAGATGTTAAACAGTGGGCGTGAGGTGGGGGGTTAAAGAATGACAAAAGTCTCATACCAGTAATTAATGAGATGGGTGGACTCCTTATAACGCTTGGGGTGGACTCAAAGTTCACATGTATTGACAACAACGTTTTTGTACCAGACACATTGTACACAAATAAAATATATTTAATAGAGGTGAAGTGATGTATTCAGATGTTGATGAGAGAATATGGATTTTAGTTAACGTACATTTCATTTTAAAGATAATAACGTGCGCTATAAATTAAAATGTTAAACAAATCTGAATGTACTTTTATTAATTTAATATCTTAAGATTTGTTATCTCATTATTAATGTATTCTTTTTAGTTATTCAATGGTAACCGACCAGGATAACTTGATTTAATTTATATGAAACTATATTATATGAATAGAGTAAGAAATTGCGTCTAAGTTCACTCTGTCCATTGTTTCTTATTTGGTGACAATTTATGGCGTGGACTTCACGTGTTGCCACTTATATAAAAAGATAAGATTCTATTTGCTACAAATATTATAATTTTTTCAATATAATATTTGAACATATTTTGAGGTACAAAGTGAATAATACGTACATAATCTCATTCTTATGTAATTCATTAATGTCCACATTTATTGCTTTTCAAATTTGGATTTTAATTTTAAGTATAGTAAATTGAATCGAATTTTAGTTAGGATTGATTTTTTATTTTATTGGTTTGATTTTGAACTAACAATTTATTTTATATGGTTTTTAGTTTCGCTACGTATTTAGAAAAAAAATAGAAAAATTGAAAAAACGAGTACTTCAGTTCTTTTTTAATTATTATCTTTCATCATGATTTCATTTATCTTTTATGTTTGAACATCTCTAATTGGTATACTTTTAAGTATTATGTTGCATATTTTATTTGTGATTTATATTAGATAGTAAATTTAATTGATTAAATATTCTTACTTCTCCATATATATATATATAACTTTGATATCAGAGTCAGGCCCATCCCAATTTCTTTGTTCACCGATGTTGGGCCCCATATTATAGTGTCCACGCTCCAGTTAACGAGGTATGGGCGTGTGGAGAGGGTTAAGAATTCTCATATCGAAAACGGGATGAAAATTTGATCTCCTTATATGAACTTCGACAATCCTCCCTTCATAAGCAGTGGCGGACCTATGTTATATACTTTGGGTGCTTAAGCACCCATTGCCTTTTGTAACAAATATTATTATTTATGTCTAAAATCTATTAAATCATTGAAGAATATTAATTATGTACGTATTTTCGAACTAAAAATAGTTCAACACCCATGATATAAAATTTCTGGATCTATCACTATTCATAAGCTAGCTTTTGAGATTAAATTAGGGTCAAGATCCATGGCCTCCAATATTATTTAATCGGTCCTGCGTTTTTCTTTGGCATTGAGATTTTCAAACCGTCCAAATCCACAGAAATGTAAAAAATGACTATAGAAAAATGAAATGTTTCTATCATTGATGTCCTACTCGTTATTAATTAAAAATTGATTTGGTGGTTGTTGCAATTTCCCGAATATTATGGATTTCAGTCAGCATATATATCCATATTTCATATGTGACATATTAATGCACGCGTATGAACTAATATAAATGTCAAGGCAAAAAAAAAAGACTTTCTTGGCAATATTCACATAATATAAACAAACAAGTAATCCAAAGATTTATCTTAAATTGATTACGTGTCGCGAGTTAAACAAATATAATTCTTAGTTAGTTGTACACTATACTATTCTGAGATATCTAACAATATTTGTCTACTTTATGAAATTAATAAATAATTTTGCATGTAGTTTTTAATTAATCTTTATTATTAATTATAGTCATTCAATTACTTTTACAAAATAATATTAATTTATTATATTTTAAGAAAACATACTAAATTATCGTTTTATTTATAATTTCTTAAAAATCGTGCAAAATAGATAGTATTTTTTGGAGATGAGGAGTATTTGCTAAATTAAAGGACAGTAGACATGACTTTATACTATCTGCCATCTGGCCAACATTTCTTGCTTAAGAGAAAATGAATTACTCCTTTCATTTTTTTTCTTTATAAGAGTTGAAGATCTATAGTGAATTATATCCATTCATTACATTACATCTCTCTTTTTGTGAAGGAAAAACATTTCATCAGTCTCCACACCAAATATTTACATCTCAATTTGTAGTCGGACGAATTACATATCATTGCTTCAATCAAATTCATTTTAAAACCAATTTGATTCATCTTCACATGAATCATAATTATGTCTCTACAACTTCGAACAGACGACTACAACTTCACCACCCGATCATGATCTTACCGGCACCAAAGTTGAAAATGAATTTAAATATTCATATAGTTGAAACAAATAAAGTTTTAACTATTTTGTAAATATGGATCCAGAAAATGAAAAGAAATATTCATATAGTTGAAACAAATAATTTAAATATGAAAAACGAATAAATACACATGCAAAATAAAATATGCAATGCATATTAAGAGAAAAATATGGAGAAATAGAAAATAAACAAATCGTTATATTGATTATGTGATAATTAATAGTTGAATTCACTTATAAGCTAAGTTTTCGATTTTTTTTCTCTCTCATAAGCCTTAAAGAGAGTATAGTTACATCACCATTTAAGGAGGTCGAGATTTAGCAAAATAAAATTATGAAATACAGTTTGGAAAAATTGGGTGAAGATGCAGAGTTGAAAATAATTTAAAACAAATTAAAAATAACTTTTAAAAGTTAAAAATCAAAATAGGTTTTTATGTATTTTTTATTTTTAACTTAAAAATTATTAAAAGTTTGATTTTTTATTTTTAAACCAATCCATGCGGCTTTTTGTCCTTTATGTTTAATCTGCACTATTACCTTGTATTTTCTGACCATAATTTCTTGCTTTAGAGAAAATGTACGTATTATATTTCATTTCTTATAAAAGGGTACAGCTGAATACTAATTCCATCATTCTATTACATCTCTTTTGTGAGGGAAAAACATTTCATCAATAGTAACATCCAATTCATTACATTCAAGTACTTATATATATTCCAAATAAGTTGTAGTCTGGCTATATAGATTTTTATTAACTATACATTGTTATTTTATTTAAGTTCATCTCAAATCAATTATCCTCATTCGATTCATCCTCAAATGAACCAACATACAAACCTTTATAATTATGTCTTCACAACTTTGGACAAACAACTACAACTTCACCACCCGATCATGATCCTACCCGCCCCTCCATGGAGTTGTTGCTAGCCTCTACAATTTGCATCTCGATACCCTTCAACTTCTAAATTTCCCTAAAAACCGTACTTAAGTTGAACACTCTCTCTCTCTCTCTCTCAGTAAGACTACTCAAAAAGTTAATTTCTCAGAACTCATCTTTTTCTGAACTCTGTGCACTTTTCTAGGCACGAGATCCTAGTAATAAACATGATGAATCCGTTAGAGGTAGTTGTTCAAATAGAAAATAGAGGGGAAAATCCTGTTTTCCTTAAGGAGAGTTTCCTACATGCACTTCCAGGGCGATACGGACTTGTGATCCGAATCGCCCCGTTCAGCACAAAGGTTATTGCGGCACATACCTTCTTTGCCCGCAATAAGTCCTTCGGGAGGCCCTCTACCGTAGAGGTTCATATAAACGGGAAATTTATTCAGAGATTGACTCCACAGACGTTCGTACATTTCCCAAAGATCATCCTTGACGATGATTTTACTGATGGAGAGGGATCAATCATTCGTGTGATTCGTCCTCAACGACACCTAGAAATCTCTCGTTTGAGGCATGGTGAAAAAAAATTAAAACTTTTATTGATATATATCATAAATAAATCACAGTTCTATTTTGATATGGTAAAGGGTCAAATATGGCTCTACAGCTCAAAGAAAAGGCAGTTGCCCTTCAGTTTTTTTTGTTTTTTTTTTGGAAATAAACTTGTTTTACCCATTCACTCCTCTTTGAATTAAATTTAAAATACTCAAAGTTAGATTATTTTCCTATAGTACATAAAATAAAAGGTACTATCATTTTCATGGTGATAACTTAATTTAATCATCTTGTTTATGATTAGGGTCTTCAATTTTCTTGCTATGGGATTCAAAGAAAGAAAGGAGGTGTGGATTGTGAAGAAGTAATACGACTCAGTCAGATGCAGGCTGCGGCTGAAAAATTAAACAACATTTTGTTTCTTAATTATTGTTATGGAGGATGTGTGCGCTTCTTTTTCAGCTAAAGTATTGCCGTAAGGGTATTTTTGAGTCAAACTATAAAGAGGATATTTTTGTTCTTTTTATATTGTTTAAGGGCATTTTTTATCCTTTTCCTTATTTTTAATAATAAAGTATACAGGTGGTTTTTTTTTTTTTTTTGAAAATTTTATTGTTGTTAAGTCTTGGATTTTTACTATTACACTCTGTTTGGATCATTATTATCTATTATTTCATAATATATTGTACTGTATCGTACTCTATTATACTGTACTGTATGGAAGATACAATGTTTGGCTAGCTAGACTATATTGTTTGTTGTAATAGGAGTAACTTTTTTATTGTTTGATTTGATTGTATCTACTATATTGTAATTTATAAATTTATTAAAATATCCTTAATTATTCTAGGGTATAAGGTTTGACGAGAATTAAATTATATAGGTAAAGGGTAAAATAATTATATGAAATATTATGTAAAAGATATAATTGAAAAAATAAATTAAGTAACAATAGAAACACACTAAATCGATTGTTCATAAAATGGGATTTTATACTCTAATAAATGGCATATATGACGTATAATATCAAAATAAAAAAAAAATACAGTTGGCAGTAATGGGATTGAATTACGCAAGGTTGTCTTGATTATATTTGTATAATTTTATTGTAAAATTAAATGTGAGGAATATTCCAATGATCTCATATATATGACTTCATTATCCTTCATATTTAATTTAATTTAATTTTCACGATTGTCTTTATATATACTGCCCTATGAAAATATATTAGTACTTCATTTCTTATAGGACTCATTCATCTCCGGTCTATTCAGCCTATTTCGACTCAATTCATTATATTCAAGCTATTTGAAGTAAGTTGTTGTGTGGCAAAAATGATTTTTATTAATTATATATATTGTTGCTTCAATTAAAAGTTCATCTTATACCAAAACTCATTCAAGTGACCTCTTAAAAAACAATCCCTACCAGCACCACCATAAAGTTGTTAATACTAGTCACTCCAACTGATATCTTGATCTTGAATTTCTAAATTGCTCAAAAAGTGTATTGCTATCTCAGTGGAACGTGCCAATAAGAAAAAAGCTAGATACAATAAAGTCATTTTTTTCTGAAACCTACACTAGCCGAAGCAAAGTGCATCAAGTTGTATATATTTTCTAGACACAAGATCAGTAATAAACATGATGAATCTTCTGGAGGTGATCGATCAAGTAGAAAATAGGGGGGGGGGGGGAAATCCCGTCTATCTTAAAGAGAGTTTCCTTTATTTATGCACTGCCAGGACGTATGGCCTTGTGATCAGAGTAGACCCCTTCAGCACAAAGGTTATCGCGGCGAGTACATTCCTTGCCCGCAACAAGTCCTTCGGGAGGCCCTCTACCGTAGAGATCCATATAAATGGGAAATTAATTCAGCTCTTGACGCCACAGACCTGAGATTAATTGACAAGGGAGACACTCTCAAAACTTAATTTGAGAAATAACTTATCTTATATGAATTCAATCATGCCTTATTTTGATCGAGTCCTTTTTTTTTCCTTAAATCATTGTTATAGAGGATGTGTATCTTTGTCTATTTTCTTCCGCTGCGTGTATTTTTATTTTTAAAGATATTGGTGATTTTATTTTTATTTCTGATTGTCATAAACACACCATTTTGCTCATATTTGCCTCCATCATTCAAAACGACAATCAACAATAACCAATGCTCTGATACCACTTTATGCTTCGAAGACTGGCAACAACAAGTTGTTCCTATTGAAACAATTAATGAATATCAGGTATAAAGAGGGCACTCCTATTTCTGATCATATTAATGATTTTCAGGGTGTTCTTGACCAGCTGTCCGGAATGGGTGTAATGTTTGATGATGAGATACAGGGACTTTGGCTTCTTAATACTCTGCCAGACTCTTGGGAAACTCTTCGAGTTTCTTTGACTAATTCTGCTCCCAGTGGTGTTGTAACCATGGAATATACTAAGAGTGGTGTCTTGAATGAAGAAATGAGAAGAAGATCTCAAGCCTCATCTTCTTCAGCTTCACACTCCGATGTTTTGGTTACTGAAGATAGGGGGAGAAACAAGTCCAGAGGTCAGAATGATAGAGGTAAAAGTAGAAGCAAGTCAAAGTCTAAATACAAGAATATTACATGTGACTATTGCCACAAGAATGGGCATATCATGAAATATTGTTACAAGCACAAGAGAGATATGAGACAACAAAAGAGAGAAGGCGATAATGAAAATCGTGTTGCTGTTGTTGCTAATGATGATCTTCTTGTTTCTTGTGATGCAAATGCTATTAATCTTGTTCGTGATGAGTCTAGCTGGTTTGTGGATTCTGGTGCTACTTCTCATGTCACGCCAAAGAAGGAATTATTTTCTTCTTATACTCCAGGTAATTTTGGAACGTTGAAAATGGGCAATAATCATGAAGTTGAAGTTATTGGCATTGGGACAGTTTGTTTGGAAAGTAACAATGGTTCCAAACTAGTTCTCAATAATGTTAAGCATGCTCCAGATGTTCGCTTGAATTTGATTTCTGTGGGATATCTTGATGATGAGGGTTATGTTAATACATTTGGTGTTGGCCAGTGGAAGCTTACTAGAGGTTTGATGGTTGTGGCCCGTGGTGACAAGTTGTCTAACTTGTATGTATTTCAGAGCTCCATGTCCAGAGACTCAGTAAATTTGGTGGAGAATGATACTTCATCAGAGTTATGGCATAGAAGGCTGAGTCATATGAGCGAGAAGGGGATTGATAGTTTGGCTAAGAAAAATTTGCTTTCTGGAGTGAAACAAGCAAAGTTGAAGAAATGTGTTCATTGCTTAGCCGGTAAACAGAAAAGAGTTTCTTTTCAGAGTCATCCGCCTTCAAGAAAGCTTGATTTGGTGGAGTTGGTACATTCTGATTTGTGTGGTCCTTTTAAGGTAAGATCTGATGGTGGTGCACTTTACTTTGTGACTTTTATTGATGATCATTCTCGCAAACTCTGGGTATTTCCTTTGAAGTCCAAGGATCAAGTACTTGATGTGTTCAAGAGTTTTCAGGCCTTGGTTGAAAGACAAACAGGGAAGACATTGAAATGCATCCGCTCAGATAATGGTGGTGAGTATATTGGTTCTTTTGATAGATATTGCAGAGAGCAGAGTATTAGGCATCAGAAAACTCCTCCAAAGACTCCTCAGTTAAATGGTTTAGCAGAGAGGATGAACAGAACTCTAGTTGAGAGGGTTAGATGTATGCTTTCAGATGCGAAGCTGTGAGATTCCTTTTGGGCAGAAGCACTTAATACTGCTGCTTATGTTATCAATTTATCTCCTGCTGTTGCTTTAGATGGTGATGTCCCTGACAGAGTTTGGACTGGTAAGAATATTTCTTATGATCATCTTAGAGTCTTTGGGTGTAAAGCCTTTGTACATGTTCCTAAGGATCAAAGGTCAAAGTTGGATGTTAAAACTAGGCAGTGTATCTTCATTGGTTATGGTCAAGATGAATTTGGCTATCGTTTCTATGATCCTGTTGAGAAGAAACTTGTTAGAAGCCGTGATGTTGTGTTCTTTGAAGACCAAACAATTGAAGATTTTGACAAAGCTGACAAGGCTGATTTTCAGAGTAGTGAGATCTTAGTTGATGTTGATCCAGTTCCTTTGACTATTGCACCGGAAGAAAATCTTCATAATGATGAAAATCAAGTTGATAATGAAGATGGTGATCATGTTCAGAATGACCGGCATGATATTGTTGATGCTCCAGTGCAAGATGATGTGGTTGTCCAACAACCAATTATAGATGCTCCAGAGAGTTCTCTCAGACGATCTAGTAGAGAGAGAATTCCTTCATCTCGTTATTCTCCCAATGAGTATGTACTCTTGACTGACGGGGGAGAACCTGAGAGTCTTAATGAGGCCATGGAAAGTGAAGAAATAGAAAGGTGGTTTGATGCTATGGAAGATGAGATTAAATCCTTGCATGATAATCATACCTTTGATTTGGTTAAGTTACCTAAAGACAGAAAAGCTTTGAAAAACAGGTGGGTTTTTCGGGTGAAACATGAAGATGGTAATCCAGTTCCACGGTACAAAGCTAGATTAGTTGTCAAGGGATTTAATCAAAAAAGGGGAGTTGATTTTGATGAGATATTCTCTCCAGTTGTGAAGATGTCATCCATTCGTGTGGTTCTAGGCTTGGCTGCAAGTCTAGATTTAGAGGTTGAGCAAATGGATGTTAAAACTGCTTTCCTCCATGGTGACTTAGATGAAGAAATTTATATGGAGCAACCGGAAGGTTTTGAAGTCAAGGGTAAAGAGAATTATGTTTGCAAATTGAAGAAGAGCTTGTATGGTTTGAAACAAGCTCCCAGGCAGTGGTACAGGAAGTTTGGTTCTTTTATGAGTCAGCAGGGCTTCAAGAAGACTTCTTCAGACCATTGTGTTTTTGTCCAAAAGTTCTCTGATGGTGACTTTATTATTGTGTTGCTTTATGTTGATGACATGCTTGTTGTTGGTCATAATACTTGCAGGATTCAGAAGTTGAAGCAAGAGTTGAGTAAGTCTTTTGCTATGAAAGACTTAGGACCAGCAAGGCAGATTCTTGGCATGCAGATTGTCCGTGATAGAAAGGCCAATAAATTGGTATTATCACAAGAGAAGTACATTCAGAAAGTACTTCGCAGATTCAGCATGGACAAAGCTAAGGTTGTCAGTACACCTTTAGCTATGCACTTCAAATTGAGCATGAAACAGTGTCCTTCTAGTGATGATGAGAAGGAAGATATGAAGAAAGTTCCTTATGCTTCAGCTGTTGGTAGTTTGATGTATGCGATGGTTTGTACAAGACCGGATATTGCTCACGCTGTTGGAATTGTTAGCCGTTTTCTTTCTAATCCGGGAAGAGAACATTGGAATGCTGTGAAGTGGGTTATGAGATATCTCTGTGGCACTTCTAGTCTGAGTTTGTGTTTTGGTACAGGGAAGCCTATTCTTTGTGGTTATACTGATTCAGACATGGCTGGTGATGTTGATACTCGCAAGTCTACTTCAGGGTACTTGGTTACTTTTGCAGGGGGAGCTGTGTCTTGGCAATCTAGGTTGCAAAAATGTGTTGCTCTATCTACTACAGAAGCTGAGCTTATTGCTGTCGTTGAAGCTTGTAAAGAATTGCTTTGGATGAAGAGATTCTTGGGGGAACTTGGTTGTGCTCAAGAGAGGTATGTGCTTTATTGTGACAGTCAAAGTGCTATACATCTTGGCAAGAATTCTACGTTCCATGGTCGGTCTAAACACATTGATGTGAGATACCATTGGATTCGAGATGTGTTGGATTCTAAGTTGCTTGAGCTTGAAAAGATTCATACAAATGACAATGGTTCCGATATGATGACTAAAGCTTTGCCAAGAGGGAAGTTTGAATATTGTTGCATGGTCGCCGGGATGGCGGTCTCCTCCACATAGTCGTGAGGGGGAGAATTGTTGGGTTATGGGCCTTTTTCCCTTCCTATGTGGATAAATAAAAGCCCAATTTGGACCAACCCATTTTTTGCCCATAGGCCCATTCTTATGAGGCAAATATAAGCCTATTCAGGTCTTATATTCATATACAGAAAAGAGAGTTTTTCAGCAGCCAAAAAGAGAGAAAGAGAGCAGTTTTTCGCAGTCAAAATTCAGCCCTAACAGCCAACTTCAAATTGCGATTCCCGCTTCGTTTCTTGTCCGATTGAGCTGATTTTTGGACAGCATATTATCTTCATCTCAATCTTTGATTAGGAACTGACAGAGTTGGATTTGGTGGTCTGCAGCTTCAGTTTTGCTGTCGTGAACCTTGTTAGGACCGGAAAATATAAGCAGGTGTAAACGCGGAAGCTAGTAATGCAAACCTCAAAAGACCACGAGTAAGAAGACAACGAGAAATACACCAAAAGACACAAAGATTTAACGTGGTTCGGTCAATCGACCTACGTCCACAAAGGAGATGAGCAATCCACTATAAATATGAGAGTACAAAATACAGAGAGAAACAACCTCAACCAATTCACTCAGAATACATGGGAGGTTCACACAAGTGATAACGTATCAAGCTTGTGACCCATAAATTCTCCCCCTAACCAAAACTCTCAAAGTCATTAAGACTACATTGTGAATGCTGATTAAATTAGAAGGAACATGTCTCTATTTATAAAGTCCTAAACCTTTTCCTACTAGAAAAAGGACTAGCCAATTCAAAACCTTTTCCTAAAAGGAAAACCTATTTATGGTAAGAAATTTAGGTCAAATAAAACCCAACAAATCTCCCCCTTGGCCTGAATTTCTGACAAAATAACTTTGTCCACCTTCTTCACTTAATCTTCAACAACTTGCTTCTCCTCTCCATAATCTCCTTTGCAAAATTTATGTCTCAACACAGAGAACATCTCTGAAACAATTTCTCCAACAAAAATCTTCATTACTGTCAAAAAAAGTTGCGGCTAGAACTACACCCGCCAAGATGAACACCTCTTTCTAACCTGGTTCAATCATCGTTTATCGAACCACAAAACCTGACTCCATCATTAAATCTGGCTCTGATACCACTTGTTAGGACCGAAATATAAGCAGGTATAAACGCGGAAGCTAGCAATGTAAACCTCGAAAGACCACGAGTAAGAAGATAACGAGAAATACACCAAAAGACACAAAGATTTAACGTGGTTCGATCAATCGACCTACGTCCACAAAGGAGATGAGCAATCCACTATAAATATGAGAGTACAAAATACAGAGAGAAACAACCTCAACCAATTCACTCAGAATACATGGGAGGTTCACACAAGTGATAACGTATCAAGCTTGTGACCCATAAATTCTCCCCCTAACCAAAACTCTCAAAGTCATTAAGACTACATTGTGAATGCTGATTAAGTTAGAAGGAACATGTCTCTATTTATAGAGTCCTAAACCTTTTCCTACTAGAAAAAGGACTAGCCAATTCAAAACCTTTTCCTAAAAGGAAAACCTATTTATGGTAAGAAATTTAGGTCAAATAAAACCCAACATTATTTTGATCGAGTCCTTTTTTTTTTCTTAAATCATTGTTATAGAGGATGTGTATCTTTGTCTATTTTCTTCCGCTGCGTGTATTTTTATTTTTAAAGATATTGGTGATTTTATTTTTATTTCTGATTGTCATAAATCTTGTATTTTTATTTTTAAAAGATATCTTGTTTTGAACTTTAATTTTGATTGTAATAAATCTTGACATGTTTCCTTTTGGGATGAGGCTAGTCTCTATTACTCTTCCTCTCCATTTTTCAGTACCTATACATGTCATACTTAAGAATCAATGATTTGCAATTTGATTATCTAAATTAAGATCTAACCATGATTAGAATAACAATAATTTCTTTATTTACTTCTAATTTATTTTTTATCAAACACACTATTCAAACTAAAAATTATTTCATAAATTTACTTCGAAAATTCACTATTCACCATTTATTAACGAGCTCATCTTTTTTTTGTAAAAAATATTGTCTTTTTTTTGGTCATGGAATAACGCTTAGGCCTTTCTGGAAATCGTTACACAACCTAATCAACATTATGATGTTAAGAAAATTAAAAAGAATTATTTGCAAATTTTAAATTAAAAAGAAACTGCATGATATTAAATTATTTATTTTCCAAAGAATTTTAGAAACAAAAATTTAGTAACAAAAAAATAAGAAAAAATCTGTTTTTTTTTAAAAGATGGCAGTAAATAGGAACAGTGAGAAATTATAAATTATTTATGAATGATAATTTTTATCGAGAATTATGAAATTGATATTTTTTATAAAAAGGTAAATAAAGAAACTATTTCTTATTATAATTATGGTTAGACCTTAATTTAAGTAATTATAAATCTTAGCCTTTGATTCTTAATCATGGCATGTGATTATTATCTAAGTAGGTACTTGGAAATGAAAATGATGAGTAATGCAGAGCAGCCTACGTTATTTACTATTCTTTTCATTTCAAATTAATTGAATTGTTTAGGTGTTTCATATCCTTTAAGAAAAAAAGATTAAGATATAAATTAGATATAACTTTTCATTTTTACACTTATTAATTATTGTTAAATTTATGATTAAAATAACTAAACATTAATTAATAACTAATTTCAATATTAAGTAATGAAGGGTAAAATTGAAAGAACATTCTAAAAATAGTTTTGAAAATTGAACAATCAAGTTAATTTGAAAAATAAAAAATGTGTCAACAATTCAATTAATATGAAATAGAGGGAGTATTTGAGATGGAATTAGTCATTATGAGTGTATGACTCTTGCAGGAATAAAAATTGTTATTTATTTGGGATGGAATTAGTCATTATGAATCTTGCAAGAATGAAAATTGTTATTTATTTGAGATGAAATTATTCATTACGCCTCTTACAGGGATGAAAGTTGTTATATATTTGAATGGAATTAGTCATTACGACTCTTGCAAGAATGAAAGTTGTTATTTACTAGTTGGGATAAAATTAGTTATTATGACTCTTGCAATAATGAAAGTTGTTATTTATTTGGAATGAAACTAGTCATTACGATTTTTGCATAAATGAAAATTGTTATTTATTTGGGATGAAATTAGTCATTACAACTCTTGCAGGAAAGATAGTTGTTATTTATTTGGAATGAAATTAGTCATTTCAACTCTTGCAAGAACGAAAGCTGTTATTTATTTGGGATGAAATTAGTCATTACAACTCTTGCAAAAATAAAAGTTGCATTTTACTATTTGCTATAGAATTAGTCATGATGACTCTTGCAAGAATGAAAGTTGTTATTTATTTGGGATGAAATTAGTCATTATAACTCACGTAGGAATGAAAGTTGTTATTTATTTGGGATGGACTCGGGGGTGTAGCTACATCTACCGCAGGGTGTTCGGTTGGACACCTTTCGTCTGAAAATTATGTTGTATATATATGTGTATATGTGTCAAATTCTATATTAAAAGGATATATATTTAAGGGAAAGGAGGTCAAAAATGCCTTTAAACTATTTGAAAGGAACAAAAATGCCTCTGTTTATAGTTTAGTTCAAAATGCCCTTACCATCAATACTTTGGTCAAAAAGTGTCCTTACCGTCGATCTTTGGTTAAAAAATGTCCTGCAGTCAATACTTTGGTCCATAGATGCCCTTATTAAACACATCTTCTTCCTAATTAAAATATTATTAAAGAACACTATTCTTATTTTCTTTCTTCTAAAATCACTTAAACAAATAAAAATGTAGGAACTATTTTTTCTTCTTCTTAATCTCATTTTATTAATTAAAATAGAATAACTTCATGCACCATTTCGATAGATAATACATGTCATATATATATATATATATATATATATGTATATATATATATATATATATATATATATATATATATATATATATATATATATATATATATATATATATATATATATATATAAGATCATAGTAGATCCATCATTCATTTATATTGGGAAAAATGACAATTATTCCTCCGAATTATCGTAAATGGTATGCAGATACTCTCCGTCATACTTTTGGTACATTGGTGTCTTTGTTGTCCAAAAATTAAAGCATATATACCCTTTATACTAACAAACATACGTGTGACATAATCTTATCCACCGATCTAGCATTTTAAAAATATCGAATCGACAGATAAGATTGCGCTATGTGTCCCTATTTAAAATCTTCCTTTAGAGTGCGCCATGTGTCCACTACATCCTTCACTGTTTCCATCACCCAAGCAGCTCACTGATCTGGAAAAATAGCCACCAAACAGCCACCCAGTTGCTTTCTTATTCTTCCTATTGCTCAGACCACCAGCCAACAAAACCCCGACCCATTTTCCCTTTCCTCGGACCAGTTCCCTTCCCCTCCCTTTTTTTTTTATTATAAATTTTTGTTCATTTTTGCAGGTTAGCAGTGAGCCCCAAACCAGCTGACCATCAAGACCCACGTCGGCTGTTATGCCATCTCCAACAAGCTCCATGCTCCAACTTCAATTTAACCGGCTAACCCATTAAAATGATATAGAAAGAACATTTGTTGGAACAACAAAATTATGGATAGAAAATTTACCCCTAGAAAGTTTAGAAACACTTAGGAGTGATCATCTATTTCTCTTTGAATATTTAATGTTGCAAGTCTTCAGTGATTTTGTAGTGATTCCAATCTTGTTTTTTTTTTCTTCTTAATTCTTTTGGTTTTAGTATTTATGGGCTGCATCTTTGTGTTGGGTTTTATTTGCCCTGATTTCCTATCATAAATAGGTTTTTCTTTTAGAAAAAGGTTTTGGATTGATTAATCCTTTTTCTTGTAGAAAAAAGTTTAGGACTCTATAAATATAGGCATGTTCCTTCTAAATTAATCAACATTCACAAGTAGTCTTAAGGGCTTTGAGAGTTTTGGTTAGGGGGAGAATTTGTGGGTCACAAGTTTGATACGTTATCACTTGTGTGAACCTCCCATGTATTTCGAGTGAATTGGTTGAGGTTGTTTCTCTCTGTACTTTGTACTCTCATATTTATAGTGGATTGCTCATCTCCTTTGTGGACGTAGGTCAATTGACATAAACACGTTAAATCTTTGTGTCTTTTGGTATATTTCTCGTTGTCTTCTTACTCGTGGTCTTTCGAGGTTTGCATTGCTATCTTCCGCGTTTACACCTGCTTATTTACGGTCCTAACACTTTGGGCAATGATTATCTTTCATTTCTGTTATTTTGTGTTGAGTTGTTTATTATTGTTGTTATTATTTTCAAATCTGATCGGAAATTTCATGTTAGGATTAATTTTATTTTTTGTTTTGTCGATTAAACTTAAAATTACTATTCTGTTTTGTTTTGTTTATGAGTGATATATTAGATTATTGAAGTAGCATTACAGAACCTATACTTAGTAGTACTTATTAATATGGATGGAAATATTTGTTATTAACTTACATATTAGTTTAGTTGTAATTTTTGTTTTAAATTGTTTGTTGGTGCTGTAATTGTTCTACTATTACCATTGTTTTCTTTTGAATTGTTTTATCATGTTATTGTTTTCAATTGGTTTGATTTGGGTATGTGTGATAGGAATGATCAATGAGAAAATCTCTACATCGATTTTAGAGGCCTCCACATTGTAAAAGACGGAATTTAGTTTAAGTTTATATATTTTTATATGATAAAATTGGCCGATGAAGAAATTACTGTTGATTTTCCAAGGCCTCCCATATTAATAAGACCGGTTTTATTTGGGAAACTTTCACATATAGCCATTTAAAAATAATTAATTACTCTCCATAGCTATAGTTTGATAATTACAATATGTAGCTACATGTTATATAGAGGAGAGAGGCGAGCGAGACTGGGAGAGAGAGGAGAGAGGCGAGAGAGAGGGGAAAAGAGTGGGAGAAAGGTGAATTGTATATGTATATTGGTTAGATAATTCTATATTATACATATATAATTGTATATATGACAAGAGAGATTGGGAGAGGGAGGAGAGAGGCAAGCAAGACTGGTAGAGAGAGGAGAGAGGCGAGCGAGATCGAGAGAGGGAGGAGAGAGGCGAGCGAGAGAGTGCAAAGAGTGGGAGAGAGGTGAATTGTATATAACTGTATATTATACATATATATTTGTATAAATGGCAGCGAGATTGGGAGAGGGAGGAGAGAGGCGAGCGAGATTGAGAGAGGGAGGAGAGAGGCGAGCGAGAGAGATAAGAGAGTGGGAGAGAGGTGAATTTTATATGTATATAGGCTAAAAAATTATATATTATGCATATTTATTTGTATATTCTGGCGAATTATACATATACAAACATGACTAATTATACAATCTTGAAGTCAGCCCATGTAATTAATGTATAATGTTAGTCGTGAGTGGTAATTATAGCAAACTATAGCTATGATGAGTAATTAAATAGTATAAGTTTGCTTATCCGCGTAATTTTCCCTTTTTATTTTAAGTTATTATTTGAGTTATTCATTTTTATTTTTATTTATTAGTACTAACTCTTTTACTAAGTATCTTTACAGGTACACCGAGTTGCTTTCCATCGAAACTATTCGAATAAAATTCGAATTGTAATTTTATTTATTATTGTGTATATTATTGGCGATAGGCAAACTTAGGACGTTTCTTATTATTGTTTTATTTTATCATTTGTGTATATTGCATGCCTATTATACTTGTTTATAGTTTTATTTTCTCCTCAATGTAAAAAAATAAATTCAGTCGGGACCCACATTTGTGGATTTCGAAGGGTGCCTAACACCTTCCCTTCAGAATCACTTGAACCCTTATCTAGAACTAATGGTTTCGTAGATCACTTAATGATTTCCTAGTTTTTCTTAAAATTAGGTGGCGATTTCTTTAAAATTCGTTTATTCTTTAAATTCTTTTAAAACTGAGTTAATTTATTATTTTTTGAGTCACTTTCGCCCTATTTAAATAATGTAGGCATGTAAACAATAGTGTTTTCTCCTCATGAGTCTGACTTTACCGTTATAATATCAATTTTATGCTCTACCAATAATATCATTGTTACCATAATTAATCAAAATTAAAAAAAATAATTTCTCAAAATAAAGTGGTTGATACAGTAAAATCAATTCACTAATTTTTTTTGAAGCCAGCAAAACAGGAAGATAAACTATTTGGAGAATAGAGTGAATTGCTTCGTTGTGCTCCTATCTCTGAAGCCTTCGCCTCCTATTTATAGGAGTCAAAAGTGGCACAACGGTGTTAAAAAAATAAAAGATATATGTCTTTGGCTTCAAAATTTAAGGGACCTCATTTTTAATTATAATAATAGGTTATAAGTTATTATTTTTTAACAAATATTGAATACTATTCGTAGAAAAAGTAAAGTTTTCATGAAAAATGAAGTAATTATTAGAAGAAATTTGACACATTTAAAGTACTATATCTCATTAAAAATAATTTAAAATAAGAATGATTATATTATCAATTAAAAACTACGAACAATCAATAATATAAAAAGTTATTAACAATTCAAGTTAAGATCCTATTTGATTTTTATTTTAGGCCACTTATATATTTGAGCCGCCCCTGATCGAAGTAGCAACAAATGTGAGGCTTTGATACAAAAGTGAAAAGCATGTGACAAGTACAACCATGTCACTCCATATGAAGATTTACTAGATATCAGGTGCCCGTGCCAGCGCAGGCTCAACGTATATTATTTTTTTTTTCTT
This sequence comes from Solanum sitiens, assembly GCA_016801875.1. Taxonomy (NCBI): domain Eukaryota; kingdom Viridiplantae; phylum Streptophyta; class Magnoliopsida; order Solanales; family Solanaceae; genus Solanum; species Solanum sitiens. Next base: position 105,989 of record JABWTJ010000247.1, read on the forward strand.
CCAATTATGTAATACAAATGAAATTTAAAAAAGCAAACTAAATATTTTATATGTATTTTTTAAAAAAATATATTTTTAATTGTTAATTTATATACATTTTATGTCATTTTCAAATAATATATGTTACTCTATTTGTTTCATTTTATTTAATACAAGTGATTTAATACTAGTAGTATGCCTCATACAACTAGTACTAGTTGTACCTCATACATAATAATAAAAAAAAAAATCAAGAATTAGTAGTATGGATATGCTATTAGTATACTTCAACTATCACTATTCTACAAACAATTCTAAGTGATGGGCACGTTTCTTTTCAATAATATTGCTGAAGAATTAATGAGGACCTAAATAATTGCTCCAATCTTATTTGAAAATAATAATTAATCAAGATGAAGTGAAGTATTTTCAAACAAATCAAAACAAGAGCGGAATTGAATTCCTAAAATTTGATCAATTTCAATTTTAGTGCTTATTGATTAAGAATATCTTTCAATTACTTTGAAATGTGTAATTGTGCAATTTTGATCTCTTTGCTTACAATATTGAGAAAGTTTCAGAATTATTAATCACTTCACATCTCCATCATTCAGTTATCAATGTGTTATGTTAAACTTATATTTAGTATTCCATATTTTATGTTAATACAACAACATATCTAGTATTATAACAAAGTGAAGTTTAGGAAAAAATAGAATGTACGTTGATTTTAAATCTACCTCTAAAAAATTCCAAACATAACATATTTGCAACCTAAAAGGAATACCAAAGGTTAAATATGTTTGAATTATATATCACAAGGATATTCAAAATTAAAATTTATGAAATATTGAGGGACCAAAAGTACTAGTCTCCCTACTCTATATATACCATATGATATGACACTGCATTTCAATACAATGGATCATATTGCTAGGGGAAGAAATGCAAGAGAAGCTACTAATGAAGCTCAAAGCCAAACACCAAATACAAATGATCATAATAATGCAAGAGGGCAATCTATGTTAGAAGCAATGCGAAAACTTGTTGACGAATACGAAGAAAGACTTCAACATCTCCAAAACACTATTTTTCAACTTGCAAATTATGATTTTGTGTTCCAAGGTGTTATCTTAGCTTCAATATCTCATTCTTCATCCCTCAATTGTTCCAATAGATGGTTCCTTTTTAGCCTCTCCCTATTTGCTGCTATTATCAATCTTTATGCAATATTTTCCATGGGGAGAAAGTATATAGACACTTTAAGACATTATGATATAGCTTGGAAAGAATATAATGACATTGTGTTTGAGTTATCCCCTAGACACCAATTACAAAATGAACCTACACAAATTGGAACATCACTTATTCATCTTATAAGAAATTCCCCATTATTAAGTCATTGGCTCGAGTTAACCCCTCAAAATCGACCAAATGAGCAAAGAGTACAAAACTCTTACGCTTCATCATCATATATAAGTTCTGAATCCATCTCTATCCAAACTACTCAACCGCGGGGTTCTCCAAATCAACGTTTAGGTGATCAAATGATCACTAATGAAGATCAAGTACATTTGAATGGAAGATCTTTATACAAAGATTAAGCGTGGCATTTGTTTGACTATTTGCTTAGTTCTACTTGGAGCTTTTGCGGGCATTATATTGCATGGATGTTGGAGTATTTTGTGCAAAAATGATGATAAATGCAGCCTTAGTCAATCAAATTCTAATTGTGTTAAACTTTGTGATATTTCCAAGTGTATTACGGTTTGTAATGATTCTGAATTTACCAACTCATTTGGGAGCATAAATTATATTCTCTTCGTCCTAATTTATGTGGCACCTTTGAGATTTCAAAATTCAAACAAAGTCTTTCTTTGACGGTATCTTTTAATTATTTTGAATTGTCAAATTATTATAACTTATAGTACTTATACATGTAATATTAATTTCATAATATTATTAAGAGTAATGCAAAGTGTTGACACCCAATTTTGACCCTCCCCAATATAAATTAATCATATCGAGCTTCCTAAATTCCAAACGATTTAAAATAATTAGTTTTATAAAATTTCAAGAAAAACATAAAATTATATATATATATATATATATATATATATATATATATATATATATATATATACTATTTTTGCAAGTTACAATTTTAAATAGTTTTGTCACATTTTTGTAATTTTTAGATGATATATATGTTTTAAATAATTATGTATATGAATAGTTTATTTTATAAATATTTGAAAATCGTCTCAAAAATAAATAAAAAAATAAATAAATAAAATTTGTTTTAATTAAATAGTTGGTTAATTAGTCTAGTTATTCAATGGTTTATATACGTTAACTAGTTTATAATTAAGTTGATTATTTTATTTCGTTAAGATTATGAAGCTCTTTAATTAATTTATATTAATTCATTACCCAAATCCTTAAACTCATTTGCAAACCAAGCTTTGGGCTCTCTTTCTTTATGTTTCAATGGCCCACTTCCCAATTCTTCAAACAAGAATTTTATTTCCAGCCCACCATTAACCTTCCCAGGCCCAACTCTTATTTCCAATACCCAGCCCAAACATAATATATTCAGTAACCCATCCAAACATTCCCAAAACACACCACTCCAAAACAAAACATACACAGTATCATCCGACCCCACTGCCTCATTTTCTTCACCTAACAACAACAAATAATCATCCGACTCCACTGCCTCATCTTCTTCACCTAACAACAACAAATAATCATCCGACCCCACTGTCTCATTTTCTTCACCTAACAACAATAAATAATCATCCGACCCCACTGCCTCATCTTCTTCACCTAACAACAACAAATAATCATCCGACCCCACTGCCTCATCTTCTTCACCTAACAACAACAAAAACTAGTGAGAAAATCCACTAGAAAATCCCGGTAAATTCGGACCTGCAACAGCCGCGTCTGATTCTCCTTTTTCCCCTTTCCGTGAAATACAAATTTTTCCCATCCTCTTCATCATGGCCTTGAAAAAAAAAAAGGGACATGATTTTCGAATTTCAAAAATCCATTTTTTTTTTTCTAAAATCAGCTCCCCTGCTCATCTATTTATACCTGATATGCATCGTTATTTCAAAGGAGAGATTTTTTTTTTGAGTTTCCGTCCCTTTTTAGAAAAGAGGAAATTTTTTGAAAAGAAAGGCTACTAGCTACCAATCTATATACATTTTTATATAAATATTTGAACATAGATTTTTTTTAAAGGAGAGTTAGTGAGAGTCTAGGCTCTGCTTGTGTCCTCGCCCGTTTCTTTGTTCACCGGAATTTCTCCGAGTCTTCGGGGTTCGCGAGGTTCGTGCTTGGTGTTGGAAGAAGCTCGTTGTCCCGCTCTGCTCGTCACTGTCTCAGTATCGCTGTTCCGAAGAAGGTAACACACCTTTTCCTTTAGCATTTTCTTTTCTCTGTTCCTCTTTGAGTTGAAATCTTGGTATTGGAAATTTGTTATTGTTGTTCACTCGTCCTATTTGATGCGGATACTAATTCTCTCCCTTTGTCGTTTTGTTGCATGAACCCCTCCGAATTCATAATGGATTCTTTTTGTTGCATTCCCAAATTCGAGCCATAAAGGCTCGAGTCTCTCCTGTCTTTAAGTCAGCCAGACTGCTGGTGTACGGAGCAGAAGGATCACAACAGGGGCTGTAAAATTTATTTTACAGATTTTGAGGAGGTTGTATACCAGTTGTATACACACTATATACACTGATATACATTATAAAGTTTGACACGCAGGTCCAAAAATCAGTACAGGTGCTTAAGAGGCTGAATCGGGATGTATATGTCGAGTATACAATCCGATATACAATGAAAAGGGCCGAATGCAGCCCATATACAGTGGTATACGCAACACATATGCACAGTTTCTTTGGAGGAAAAATGGGGCCAAAGCCCAAAGAAATTTGCAGCAGGCCCAATTTTCTTTGGGTCCATTTTAGAATGAGGCAGGCTTCCAGATTCAGTACTTGGGCCTGGCCCAAGTTCAAATATCTCTTCTCCCTATTATTAACTACTTGTTATTATCGTTATATTGACTAATATTTTGGTGGAATTTTATTAATTTCCCACGGACAGCCATTTCTAGCTATATTTATATAGTCATAAATATTTATTTTGTCTTTTTAATTATTATTATTATTATTATTATTTAGTTTATTTTATCGATTTTTGTCAACACTTAAGTTATGTCCCTTAAGAAATTCCCCTTATTTCTTTTTCCCTTAAGATAATATAATTGAGTGAAACAAATAAATAAGTTTTTATTAAAAAAAAAAAACTGAATTTCTTTTATTTTAGTTTAAATTTTAAAAGATGTTTGAAAGTCATTTTAGTCAAATAGCCGGTCAACCGCGAGTTAGCGGGCATTCCGAGGGCCTAACACCTTCTCGATGTACATTGAACTTTGAACCCTTTTCAATTGATTTTTATCTGTTTTAAATCTTTTGAAAAATAAATTGTAAGTTTTCTTGATTTTTACTAAAAAATCAAGTGGCGACTCTGTCAATTTGGAGAAGTCGATTTTTCTTAAATCATAAGATTAATTGATTTTTCAAAACTTAGTCATTTCTTTTTTTTACTTTACATATATTTATAATATTTTTTGATAAAACAGAAATGGCGACTCTGCTGGGGATTAATTAAGTTCTAACCAAAATGATTTGACTATTTGAACTAATTGTATTATTAAATTGCTTACATGTGATTAATTTGTTTAAATTATAAACTGGCATTGCATATCATCACATATTTCCGATATATATTGTATAGTATATTAAAGAACGATTTGCGGAACCGCAGCCGGACTTTTTTATACTCACCCTTTTTCGAAATTAGCGACAATTTATTGGTTCGTCATGCGTCCAATGGTTGTCGCGAGTTCCAGCCCAAATTGTCCGTTTGGGTTCCCGGTCTTTTCAAAAGCCACTCCTAGTAAACTAGCGTAGAGCCAAGCTAATATCCCGAATTTAGGAGCATTTGAATTAAGATGACCCAACACCCAAGGCGTGTTGGGCCCATTAGAAAGACCACCTTGAGTCCAAAATGGTTTACGACCTAAACGGACGTTCATACTTATGTGTTTAAATTTGAAGGATGTATATGTTGTTTGAAAAATCAGTGTCCCATGGGGTAAAAATTAGATTATAGTTAATTATAGTAGAAGAAATAGTTTCACAAGCTACTAGTTCATATAGAGACATTGACGCCCGCAGATGACAAGAAGTTCAGGAGCGAAGGTACTATCATGGAAGCATAGTATAGGATTGAACCCCTGCGTGGGACTGATTATTTTGTATCTCGTTTTCCCCAATTATGTATCCCCATTCATTTTTATTCATAAAATTTGTATAAATTTGAGTTTTGGGGCAATGAAATGTTTCAAATAACATATACACCCTTCAAATCGTTAGGCCTACCCTTGGCATAAAAGGGTCACATATTTGTTTAGAACACGCAATAACTGTTTATGCGTTATAATTGTTTGTCTGATTATGTTGCTTCATTTGGATATGTTCTAGCCTACTGATTCTTGAACAATATTTTCTAGAACTCCTTAAGCATAAATATCAAATCACTATCAAAAGTACGTCCAAATACTCTCTGAGTCTTTAGTTTCCCAATGAAAATTCGAACTTTATCTTTCAAAAAATTACTCTCGCACATCAGAAAAAAGATTCAGCATTTCAAAAAAAAAAAAAAAAGAGGTTCAAGTGGGTCGAACTACGTAGGACCTGAATTTTCTTTTGTGAGATACGTAGGCAGCCTTTTAAGGTTCGGTCCCCATTCTGAGAAATTTTATCTTTTCAACTCTTACAAATAATTTGAGTTATATCTCAGTCAAAAACCAGAAGAATCAATCGACTTTGTCCTGACTCAGGTCGACATTTTTGACTCACAAAGCTAAAACTCAGAGAGACAAATTTCTGTCTATCTAATTATTATTTTTTATATATATGTGGGCTAGTCTTTCTTCAAATGAAGCGACTTTTGTGTGATTACAGCTTTGTGTGTGATATCTTGTATTACCTACTACCTACACAAACTAACACATTTGTTGTTTGAGTTATTTTTCTTTGTCAGGTACTCAAAACTGATTTGTGTTGATTAGTGGTTGAACATTCAAAGTTTTCAAAGATTACTTCACAATCGAAATTTATTGAAAGAAAGAAGAAAAATGACTGAGAATAATGAGAATACCAGCCTGACTGAAGTTGCTATAGTTCAACCGCCTGTCGTTGAACAAAATGAGTTAATTGCACAGTTGGTGCAACAGATTGCTGAGTTGAGGGTTGAGCTCCAGAAAAAACAAGATTTGTCAATTTCGACTATCGATGCCAACACTCTAGGCAATGGAAGGATTCCACTCCATTTTTCTTCTCTGACTTCAAATTCGAAAGATGTCCTAAATAACCCACCCTCCAACCCTACTCAAAATTCTTCTACCATTGATCTAACCACGTCAAATCTTCATCACGCCAGCATTTCATATCAAGCACCGCATCCTCTTCAAAACCTGATTACCAATCCTCAAGTTTTTCCTCCTCTTCAAAATCAGAACTCAAATAACTCTCAAATACTCCCTCCATTTCAGAGCTTAAACATCAACAATCATCAAACACCCCCTTTCATGTATCAAACCCCTTCTATAGACACTCAAAATCTACAAAACTCTCAATCCTTACCTCCAAAAGTCACTTTTAATATTCCAGTTCAAACCAAATCACATCTTCACTATACTGCATATTCCGAACTTGACCACTACGAAGATAAGAAGAAGGAGTGGAGGGCCAAAGAGGAAAAGACTAAGCAGATCATGAAGGAAGAGATTGCGAAAGTGATAAAAGAATTTGATTACGCTTCAGAAGAGGTGGGGCTGAATTATGAAAATTTATGCATTCATCCGAATTTGAATCTTCCAGAAGGATTTAAAGTGCCAAAGTTTGTCACTTTTAATGGAACTGGAAATCCTTTAGCACATCTAAAGATTTATTGTGATCAACTTGTGGGAGTTGGCAAAAATGAAGCATTGTTGATGCGTCTCTTCAGTCGAAGTCTAAGTGGAGAAGCTCTGGAGTGGCTTACATCACAAGAACTGAAACAATGGAAAAGTTGGAATGCACTCGCAAAGGATTTCACGGAAAGATTCGGACATAATATAGAAGCTGCCCCAGATTGCTACTATTTGGAGAAGATCAAACAGAAGTCTATAGAAAATTATCAAGAGTACGCTCTTCATTGGAGAAAAGAGGCGGCAAAAGTTCAACCTCCCATGTCTGAACGTGAGATCACTGAAATGTTCATTCGAATTCAAGAGCCTGAGTACTATGAAAGAATGTTGTGTATGATGGGACAAAAATTTGTCGAGATTGTCAAAGTGGGAGAGGCTTTGGAAGATGGTTTCAAGACTGGAAAAGTCACCAACCTTACCGCATTCCGAGCTGATGGAAAATATACCAGAATTAGTGATATGTATACATCAAAAGGAAAAACAGAGGAGGTAAGTATGGTCACGGCTACCCATATGCAGTCAGCTTTCGAAAGGAAATATCAAAACCATAATGTCAATCAGAAAAAAATTTCCCGTCCAAACTTTAGGAAGGCTCCTAAGGTATTTACACCATTAAGGGAATCTCAAACTCAACTTTATGATAGGTTGAAAGCAATGGGTATGCTCTATCATATAGAAGGAAGACCAGCCAATCCTTTGGGGAAATTTTACAGAGCTGACCACAGATGTGCTTATCATTCTGGAGCCGTTGGACACGACACAGAGAATTGTTCAACCCTCAAGCACAAGATTCAAAACATGATCAACAACAATTTGATCAATATTGATTAAGCCTTTCCAAATATCTTTGAACAGAATCATCTGAAAATATTCGTCATCAAATGGTTAGAAAGAAGTATGCCCAACGTCGGCCAGAGTTCTGCCTATAAAGCTATATTATTTCTTTTTAAAATGCACATTTAATCCCATTTGTCCATTTTGTCGCACCTCTCCTTGTAATGAACTACGTCTGACCTGAATCCTCAAGAATGAGATATGTAGGCGGCCTGTGTCAGTCTTGGTCATTTTTTTTATTAAAATTTCCTATTTTCGGTTAACCTTTGAGGGGGGAACTACGTTTGACCTGATTCCTACCTCAACGGGATACGTAGGCGCCACAATGGCTCGGTCATATACCCAGTACGATTTCCATTTTCACTTTATAAAGGAAACTGGGACAGAATTTTTGAGAGGATCTCAAAAATTCATTTGAAGATGGACTTCTTCAACAAAACAGAAGACCAAAATGCTACGGAGTTAGCTTTGGGTAGATCTCAGAAAATTACGATAATCAAGTTTGCAACTAGGATCTCAAAAAATGCCACAAATGTTATTTGTTACTTATTGAGGCGAACTGAGACAGAATTTTGAGGAGGGACCTCAAAATTCTCGAATGGGCAACCTCAGAATGAACAAAGCAAGTTACGAGAGTTAAGTATATGTCAGACCGGGACATAATTTTTAGGAGGGTCCCAAAAATTTCATCAACACTCTCTTACTAAGGAAGGATGAGCGTGTAAGTCAACCACATGAAGGAGAATGGAGACAAGACCAACACAAATCAGTTTTTTTTTTCAAACTAAGAATTTTTCTTTGAATGCAGGAACAATGAAGTCACAAAACGACAATGTCAAAACTGTGAAGCATGGAAAATGACATCATTTATGCCTCTCGTGGCCTCATCAACATCACTAGAAAACTTTTCATCTCGAGTTTTCTTCATTTTATTACGTTACCTCAAGTGATTTATACACAATTTCTTTTTGTGTTGCAGGAATATTGAAGCCAAACACTAATAGATTCTTTCAAAGTTGTAAGAAACAAAGTGTTGGGTGATCACTAGCCACGAGTCATGATCGAAGTTATAATTAGAATCATCAAAGCCTAATGTCGATAAGTCAAATAACTTAATCTAGTTCTTTATCTTAACTTTTATTCTTTACTTCATTGTCAATACTGACGTTTGGTGTCGAGCTTTGCAGGTGATAGTATGAGTAAAGCCAGTATCGTATGTGAAATCGACAGATGATTAAAAGTAACACTATCTTAGAAGTGTTGCAAGAAATCAACGAGTTCATCACATCACAAAGATGTTCCTATTCTTGAATTATATTGGAATATTATCGAGTCTCCACCTCGTTACAGTTGGAATATTATCGAGCGATCCACCTCGTTACAGATGGAATATTATTGAGCATCCACCTCGTTACAGTTGGAATATTATCGAGCATCCACCTCGTTACAGTTGGAATATTATCGAGCATCCACCTCATTACAGTTGAAATATTATCGAGCATCCACCTCGTTACAGATGGAATATTATCGAGCATCCACCTCGTTATAGTTGGAATATTATCGAGCATCCACCTCGTTACAGTTGGAATATTATCGAGCATCCACCTCGTTACAGTTGGAATATTATCGAGCATCCACCTCGTTACAGTTGGAATATTATCGAGCATCCACCTCGTTACAGTTGGAATATTATCGAGCATCCACCTCGTTACAGTTATATTATCGAGCATCCACCTCGTTACAGTTGGAATATTATCGAGCATCCACCTCGTTACAGTTGGAATATTATCGAGCATCCACCTCGTTACAGTTGGAATATTATCGAGCATCCACCTCGTTACAGTTGGAATATTATCGAGCATCCACCTCGTTACAGTTGGAATATTATCGAGCTCCACCTCGTTACAGTGGAATATTATCGAGCATCCACCTCGTTACGGAATATTATCAGTTGTCTCCATCTCGTTACAGTTGGAATATTATCGAGCATCCACCTCGTTACAGTTGGAATATTATCGAGTCCACCTCGTTACAGTTGGAATATTATCGAGCATCCACCTTTGGACAGTTGGAATATTTTCGAGACATCCACCTCGTTACAGTTGGATAATTATTGAGCTAGCTAGCTTGTTGCAAAGATCACTAGAGTTTGCCATGCAGAAAACAAGCAATGACATCTCCGAATCCTCAACAAGTCAAGACTGAATATATTTTGATATTTGCAACTGGGATAGAATTTTTGAGAGGATCTCAAAATTTCACGATTTGCTTAGCGACAGTTGAAAGATAAGTCGATACCGTTAACTGGGACAGAAACTTTGAGGATGGCCTCAAAATTTCAGACATGGATTTATCAACAAATCTAGATTGACTTTGAATACTCCTCATCGCATAATCAGATATACCTCCAAGAATCAGGCTCAGAGAAGTTCGCTAGGCCTGACGTGACATGACACATGGCAGTGACCTTTTTCAAAATTCAGTTTTCAGAAATCTGTTTTTCTTAAAGTTTTTCTTTTATGTTTCCTTTGTTTTGGCATAAAGTATTTTGTCTTATTTGTTAATAGTTGAGAGATCAGGAAGATCAACCGGAGATAGCAGAACAAGGGAACAGGCAACTGAAGAAATCGACACAGATCAGTTCGTTTTAAAACTAACAATTTTTCTGTGGATGCAGGCTTATAATATTGCTCAGAAATCAGCGAATTTCTCTGATCGATGAATATGGAGGAGTCGAGGGAGGAGAAATCTCTCTCAAATTAACGATGTTCCTGAAGACGCAATAATTATTTTATTGCTTATACCAGGGGCTTGGGAATATGATTTGTTTATTTCAGTCAATTTCCAACAACATGAAGTCTATAAAGAACGTCCAGCTAGATTCGAAGGATGACATCAAGAGCAAATATTCATGCATCGCGGAAAATCATGCATCGAGAGTCAATATTCATGCATTGCGGAAGATCATGCATCACGAGTTAATATTTATGCATCACAAGTTAATTGCGAGAAGATATTCATGCCTCGCAGAAAATTATACATCGCGAGAAGATATTCATACCCCGCAAGTAATCATGCACTACCAGAGTAGAAATCGTGCATTTGAAGAAGAATATTCACTTATTGGCATCAACTGCACTCTTTTATTCATGATAAGAGTAAACAACATGAAGAACACATCGACATCAAGAGAAGCATCAGCATTGCATCATCTTTCATTTATGTTGACATCAGCATGAAGAGTACATTGACATCAAAAGAAATATCAACACTGCATCAGCATTTATTTATTTTGACATCAAATCAAGAGTACATTGAAGATTGTATTGCAAGCGTAGGACATAAACTTTATTTGCTTTACGTCAAATCGATCGAGTTGACGTCATCGAGGAGAGTAATTAAGTGTCGACACGGTAAAAGACACTGTCTTCCAATTTAAACTACATTTTATGCTAACGAGTTTTATCTCAGTCTTTATCGAGAGCATCCAAAAGGATGAATTCTCCAAAAATAAACCACAGGTGCGGACGACATCAAAAAGGATGCAACACAACATGGAACTTTTTCTTAGCAGCAAACTGGGACATAGTCCAAAGAGGAGTGTCAAACTCTTAGGACGCGAGCAGAGGAGCAACTTCCACCACAATCAAACCACACCCCTATCAGAAGGCATGTGGGTTTTTCTTTAGGTTTTGTCAGTTTCGGTCTCGCATCCGAAAATTTTGGTGTCTGCCGGAAGCAAGTTTCCAATCTGAGTGACAATGCACCAAGAGCTTTGGAAATTATGCCCTCGTAAGTTCTTACCTATGGATGTGAAGAGCTCCACCTTCATGGCTAAGAGGTTACAAGCCTCCTTTTCATACTCAGTTTATTTTGTCACTCGTCCAGAACCAAAGGTTATCTAGCATAATAGATTTCCTTTTCAACCGATTGAGTCGAACTACAAACAGCCTGATTCCTATGGTTTAAGGATATGTAGGCGGGCTCGATGTTGAAAACTCGGCTGTATTCTAACATTCTCTCTTAAATCTTATTCCCAAGCATCCTGATTCCTTCATAACTCGGTATCGAGATGACTTTTGATTTCTTTCAAAATCGTGCGTTAAATCTAGCGTATCGAACTATAAGTGGCCTGAATTCTCATATAGCCTGAGATATGTAGGAAACCCGTTTCCAGGGTTCGGCCAAATCCCATCTCCTAAAAAATGGATATGTGGTCGGTCAAAATTGGCTTGGTCAATTTCATTTTCCTCGAATTTCTTGCATCAATTCAAGTAAAATGAGGGACAGTTGTTAACACCCAATTTTGACCCTCCCCAATATAAATTAATCATATCGAGCTTCCTAAATTCCAAACGATTTAAAATAATTAGTTATATATATATATATATATATATACTATTTTTGCAAGTTACAATTTTAAATAGTTTTGTCACATTTTTGTAAATTTTAGATGATATATATGTTTTAAATAATTATGTATATGAATAGTTTATTTTATAAATATTTGAAAATCGTCTCAAAAATAAATAAAAAAATAAATAAATAAAATTTGTTTTAATTAAATAGTTGGTTAATTAGTCTAGTTATTCAATGGTTTATATACGTTAACTAGTTTATAATTAAGTTGATTATTTTATTTCGTTAAGATTATGAAGCTCTTTAATTAATTTATATTAATTCATTACCCAAATCCTTAAACTCATTTGCAAACCAAGCTTTGGGCTCTCTTTCTTTATGTTTCAATGGCCCACTTCCCAATTCTTCAAACAAGAATTTTATTTCCAGCCCACCATTAACCTTCCCAGGCCCAACTCTTATTTCCAATACCCAGCCCAAACATAATATATTCAGTAACCCATCCAAACATTCCCAAAACACACCACTCCAAAACAAAACATACACAGTATCATCCGACCCCACTGCCTCATTTTCTTCACCTAACAACAACAAATAATCATCCGACCCCACTGCCTCATCTTCTTCACCTAACAACAACAAATAATCATCCAACCCCACTGCCTCATTTTCTTCACCTAACAACAATAAATAATCATCCGACCCCACTGCCTCATCTTCTTCACCTAACAACAACAAATAATCATCCTACCCCACTGCCTCATCTTCTTCACCTAACAACAACAAAAACCAGTGAGAAAATCCACCAAAAAATCCCGGTAAATTCGGACCTGCAACAGCCGCGTCTGATTCTCCTTTTTCCCCTTTCCGTGAAATACAAATTTTTCTCATCCTCTTCATCATGGCTTTGAAAAAAAAAAGGGACATGATTTTTGAATTTCGAATTTCAAAAATCCATCTTTTTATTTTTTTTCTAAAATCAGCTCCCCTGCTCATCTATTTATACCTGATATGCATCATTATTTCAAAGGAGATTTTTTTTTTTGAGTTTCCGTCCCTTTTTAGAAAAGAGGAAATTTTTTGAAAAGAAAGGCTACTAGCTACCAATCTATATACATTTTTATATAAATATTTGAACATAGATTTTTTTTAAAGGAGAGTTAGTGAGAGTCTAGACTCTGCTTGTGTCCTCGCCTGTTTCTTTGTTCACCGGAGTTTCTCCGAGTCTTCGGGGTTCGCGAGGTTCGTGCTTGGTGTTGGAAGAAGCTCGTTGTCCCGCTCTGCTCGTCACTGTCTCAGTATCGCTGTTCCGAAGAAGGTAACACACCTTTTCCTTTAGCATTTTCTTTTCTCTGTTCCTCTTTGAGTTGAAATCTTGGTATTGGAAATTTGTTATTGTTGTTCACTCGTCCTATTTGATGCGGATACTAATTCTCTCCCTTTGTCGTTTTGTTGCATGAACCCCTCCGAATTCATAATGGATTCTTTTTGTTGCATTCTCAAATTCGAGCCATAAAGGCTCGAGTCTCTCCTGTCTTTAAGTCAGCCGGACTGCTGGTGTACGGAGCAGAAGGATCACAACAGGGGCTGTAAAATTTATTTTACAGATTTTGAGGAGGCTGTATACCAGTTGTATACACACTATATACACTGATATACATTATAAAGTATGACACGCAGGTCCAAAAATCAGTACAGGTGCTTAAGAGGCTGAATCGGGATGTATATGTCGAGTATACAATCCGATATACAATGAAAAGGGCCGAATGCAGCCCATATACAGTGGTATACGCAACACATATGCACAGTTTCTTTGGAGGAAAAATGGGGCCAAAGCCCAAAGAAATTTGCAGCAGGCCCAATTTTCTTTGGGTCCATTTTAGAATGAGGCAGGCTTCCAGATTCAGTACTTGGGCCTGGCCCAAGTTCAAATATCTCTTCTCCCTATTATTAACTACTTGTTATTATCGTTATATTGACTAATATTTTGGTGGAATTTTATTAATTTCCCACGGACAGCCATTTCTAGCTATATTTATATAGTCATAAATATTTATTTTGTCTTTTTAATTATTATTATTATTATTATTTAGTTTATTTTATCGATTTTTGTCAACACTTAAGTTATGTCCCTTAAGAAATTCCCCTTATTTCTTTTTCCCTTAAGATAATATAATTGAGTGAAACAAATAAATAAGTTTTTATTAAAAAAAAAAAAAACTGAATTTCTTTTATTTTAGTTTAAATTTTAAAAGATGTTTGAAAGTCATTTTAGTCAAATCGCCGATCAACCGCGAGTTAGCGGGCATTCCGAGGGCCTAACACCTTCTCGGAATGTACATTGAACTTTGAACCCTTTTCAATTGATTTTTATCTGTTTTAAATCTTTTGAAAAATAAATTGTAAGTTTTCTTGATTTTTACTAAAAAATCAAGTGGCGACTCTGTCAATTTGGAAAGTCAATTTTTCTTAAATCATAAGATTAATTGATTTTTCAAAACTTAGTCATTTCTTTTTTTTTACTTTACATATATTTATAATATTTTTTGATAAAACACAAAGTATATAAAATATTACGTTACAAAAGGGATGAATGACCTATCCGTTCCAAATTACATTTTTTTTATTAAAGTGTGATGTAATGACTTTTAATGTCATTAAGATTTTACATACGTTTCTTAAGAATTCACTTCTTCTCTTTGAAACTCCTATTTGCAACTCCTATATAAAGATGTATTTTGAATGATCATATTACGACACTACCAACAAAAATAAAAAGAAGAGAAAAACATTTTCCTCCCTCTTCTTATCCTTAGAATATTTTTTGGGCAATTGGTTTTGAGCAACCTCCAAACTTTCAGCCACGAGTGCATGTGTTTGAGAGTAACTGTAGAACCTTGGGGAGCGACCGACTACAACGATTTGCACCGGAGTCGAGTCGAAATCACTTTCAAGGCAGTGACTTGCCACGACACAGTGTTTGTGATAAGTTATTTACTATTTTATAATTCCATTCTAATATCAATATTATAGTATTTTTACCAACAATTTGAAAGTGATTTACTAACATACAATATTGATAATGACTATTTCTTTGAACAAAACTTTTAATGATTTGTCGAAACTTGAGCCTTTGGATGGAAATAATTTTAAGCGATAGTCGCAAAATTTTTTAATTTTCTTTGAACAATTAGAAGTTGATTATGTTTTATTTAAAGAACCTTCTATGAATGGTTCTAACACTATTAATGATTCTAGCAATGTTATAACTGTTGATAATGTTGTTAAAAAGAAGTTTGAAAAGGATAACAAAATTGTTAGAGGACATTTGCTAAATCATATGACTAATCCTTTATTTGATTTATTTTTAACCTATAAATATGCCAAAGAGATATGTGATAGTTTGGAAAAGAAATATGGTGTTGATGATGTACGAAAGAAAAAATATGTTGTCGGTCAATGGATTAAATTTCAAAATGGTTGATAATAAGCCCATAATGGAATAAGTTCACGAATATGAGAATTTGACTGCTGATGTTTTCAACGAGGACATGAAGATGTGTGAGATATTTCAGCTAATATTTTGCTTGAAAAATTTCCACCATCTTGGAGTGATTATAGAAATCAATTAAAACATAAGAAAAAGAATTTAACTCTCCGAGAACTTATTAGTCACATGAGGACTGAAGAAACAAATTGTCTCAAAGATAAGATGGAAGAACTTTCTCTCAATTCTTCTAAAGCTAATCTTGTTGAATCTTCTGGTACTGTTGTGAAAGATAGGTTCAAAGACAAACAGAAGAAAGTCTAAAAAAAAAAACTTATGAAGAAAGAAAAATCAATTCAACAAGCCGGAAAGTCAAATTCAAAAATTTAAGAGTTCTTGTTTTGTATGTGGAAAAGTTGGTCACAGGGCTTCCAGGTGCTATCAAATAAAATGGCAGGACTCAAATCAGGAAGGACAAAGTGATGTCCAAGCTAATCTTGCTGAGGGTAACAAAGTGATTGCTTCTGTAGTCGTTGAGCCAAATTTGGTGGTTAACAAGACTGACTGGGTACTATACACAGGCGTTTCAAGACATTTTTGTTCCAATAAAGAGTTATTTCATGACTTTGAGGAGTCCACTGATGGAGAGTGTGTATATATGGGTAACTCCACTACTGCTGTAGTAATGGATAAAGGAAAAGTTTTACTTAAATTATTTTTTGGAAAGACATTATTCTTGAACAATGTTTTGTATGTTCCCTCCCTCCGTAGAAACTTAGTTTCCGAAGCAATTCTCAACAAAGTAGGCCTTAAACTTGCTTTTAAAGCTGATAAAATAATTATTTCTCGTGGAGGAGACTTTGTTGGGAAGGAATATCTTATTGGAGGATTATTTGTATTGAACATTTTCAAATTCTGCTTATATTGTTGAGTCTATCAACTTGTGGCATGGTAGACTAGGTCATGTTAATATTGCTTCTATTAAAAGACTTAGGAAAATGGAATTAATTCCTAGGATAAAAACTGGTGATTTTTCTAAATGTCCTGTGTGTAGAAGCAAAGCATGCCAAGAAACCTTTCAAATCTGTTATTAGTAGAAAGACTGAATTACTTGAACTAATACATTCAGATTTAGCATTTTAAGAACACTGTTAACAAAAGTGGAAAAAAGTATTACATTACTTTTGTTGATTACTTTTCTAGATACACTAAGGTATATCTTCTTAAGTCTAAAGATGAAGCTGAAAGCATGTTTCTGAAATTCAAAGCAGAAGTGGAAAATCAATTAGACAGGAAAATTAAGAGATTTAGATCTGATAGGGGCGGTGAATATAGTACTAAAACTCTAGAAGATTTTTGTGAGAAAAATGGTATTATACATGAGGTTAGTGCTCCATATACTCCTCAACAAAATAGTTTAGCCGAACGGAAAAATAGAACCCTTAAAGAAATGATGAACTCTATGATTTTAAGCTCTGGTCTATCTGAAAATATGTGAGGAGAAGCAGTCTTGTCTGCATGTTATTTTCTTAATAGAGTCACGCATAAAAAGTTAGACAAGATCTCATATGAGTTGTGGAAAGAGTTTGCTCCTAACTTGAAATTTCTGAAAGTGTGGGGATGTTTGGCTAAGGTTGGTCTACCTGATTTTAAACGAGATTTCTGATACTGTCTTTATTGGTTATGCTCAAAACAGTGTTGCATATAGATTTGTCTCTAAGTGACCATTCTATTTGTGAATCTAGAGATGCTGAGTTTTTTTAGCATATTTTTCCTTTGAAACATAATGTGCCGAGTGATGTGCAAAATAATGCGTCTGTATCTGTCACGACTGGAATCTAGACCCCAGACGAAACCGGCGTCGTTGACCTCTCAGAGGTCGCAGACAAGCCTACTTACGTCATTCTTACTTTACATAGGTTAATTTTAGCGGAAAATTTGAAACTTTTTGTTTCTAAACATTGCTTACTAAACATTTCTAATACATTCGTAATTTGTTCAACATCAACCATCTAATCATTAAGATATAATCAAATGAAAGGAATAGTTCAATACACATAATTGTATAATTGCCAAAACGGTACCAATACATAGTCTGAATAAAATAAGAAAGAAACGCTAGTGGAACATGCTCCACTAGCTCAACTCCTAAACTAATCTAGAACATAAACAGTAGCATCCTCGAAAGCATGAGAACCTACCAAAACCGGATGAATTCTGGACGTTCGGATAACTGCAGCGAAGATCCTGTAGCTCTATCGTCCACCTGTGCCTGCACCTAAAATAGTAGAGTTTGTATAGGGTTAGTACACACTTGTACTAAGTATGGGTATATGCAAGCACACACCAAGGACATGCATGAGAAGGAATAGCTCTTTCCTAACAACATGATTTTTGGAAGTCAAGTCAGTGGACTTGCCAAATTGAGATTTGGAAAGTTTCCTAATTTGGATTAGGAAAGTAAATGATCTTTCCAAATTTGAATTAGGAAAGTCAGTGAGCTTTCCAGATTTGGAATAGGAAAGTTATGCCATGAGAATAACATACATCATCATACTTTTCACATTTGCACACAGCACATAACATTTACACATAGCACACATCATATAGCATACAGTACATTTTGCATGTAGCACATAACTTCGTTCATATCATTCATTCATATGCCATGAGACCTTGGAATCATGGACTTGACATTAAGACATCCCAGAAATGAAGGCTAAACATATGGGACCTCAACTAGGGAGTCTTCGTTAGCAAACACAGAGTTCATTCATTCATACGTACTTCATTTCATTTCATTCATAGTCCAGTGTAACCACCGGTTATACCTAGGATGTAGTTTAAGACTTTCATTAGGTTCGTTGTGCAATGACCAAGAATGACCTAATGTCCTTACTTGAATCTAACTCACCTTTTGATTATCCTATCCTAACACCTTTGGTATTCATTCATTTCATTATGTGCATCATTTGAGGTTGGCCTCATTCATTCATTGGGAACTTTAACTTTAACCGACATAGATCATGTGAGCATCATGAAATCCAGTGTCTCCCCCACACCGAAAAGAGGTGGAATCACCGGCCAAAGTGATCCAATAACATGCTAGCGTACATGGTAATTTACCCCCGCCAAATCCCTATATTGGCAGTATAGGTTCGAAGACTAGGAGATATAAGGAGACCCATACCCGGCAAGTCGGACAGTTTCATCTCATGAGAGTTATGTGAACCTCCGCCCTTCCCAAAAGAAGGCATCACCGCTCATAGCTAGTCTATCGGTGCTCAGTATAAAGTTCCATTTCATTCATCTCATACGTCATGGAAGCTGACTTCTAGTATGAGGACAACATAGCTCATTAGATGATTTCTCATCTCATCATTCGTATTAAGTGTGTTAAGCTCAATACTCTCATTAGAGTGTTCGTAGAGACTGGTCTCTTCGTTATCTTACACTCTCATAGGTGAATACATATTGGTAACATTTACTTAGGCTCATTTGAGATTACTCTCCTCATTTACATTAGCCTCATATCATGTTGTCACCACATTCATCATCATTAGCACCTTTGTTTTTCTTAGTTATTCACCTCTTATTACGTGAATGTTCATTTCGTCATATGCCAATGCACTTGACCATTTGGTGTGTCTCACACCCTTACTTAACCCCTCTAGGGTTCATCATTTCATTTCATACATCTTAGGTTCACTTACTTTTGAACGTATGTTAGACTTATGAGTCTATACACACAAGCCATGAGGCTTCATTCATAGTTCGTTAAGTGATTCTTACATTCCTAAGATTATGTAGTACAAGACTTATGTATCTTGTATATATGCCAAGATCTTGATTTTGATCTAAGTAGGTGGCATTATTCTTGGATATTTTGTTCACGTATGACTTATGTATCAATACGGAAGTTTGGGCAAGGAAACCCAAGTCTTGAATCAATTGGATATCATTTATATTTTTAATTGATTTTATTCCAATATTCATAACATTTTAACTCTAAGTCAAATCACAATATTAACATTGAAGGATTACTTTTCCATTTAACCTTTTTCTTGCATTGGCCGATGGGTTGTGGGTTCGAGCCCCCACAACCCCATTTTCATTTTTCATTAACATGATATTCTCCCATTTTTCTTAAACCAAGAGGTTGTGGGATCAAACCCCCACAGCCTCTTTTATTTTACTCTTAATTTCGCCCAAGTAAGGAGGTTGTGGGTTCGAACCCCCACAGCCTCCTTCTTTTTAATTAATTTTCGCTTAAGGGCTGTGAGGTGGTGGGTTCGAACCCCCACAGCCCCATATATATATTTTAAATATTTTCTCTAAGTTAAGAGCATGGACAGTGAGGTCGTGATATCGAACCCCCACGGCCTCACCTATTTTTTTTTTACTTATTTTCGCCTCCTTTATTCCAGCCTTGAGGTCGTGGGTTCGATTCTCACGCCTCACATCTTTTATTTTTCTTATTTATCCCTCTTCTTTGCTGCCCATAAGTCATGGGTTAGATTCACCCCCATCCCCATTTTATTTATTTTTCATTTCGTGGGCAGCAGCTAAGGGGTTCGAATCCCCTTAGCCCCAACACATTTTTTTTTTAAATTTCTCAACCTCTTGGTCATGTGAGGTCTTGGGTTCGATTCCCCTTGACCTCACCTATTTTAGTCCCTTTTTAAAACCCTCCCAAAGTCTCCAGAACTGCCCGAAATTAACATCAAAAATCTGGAAATTTTAATTACCTTTTTACAATATATTTTTTTCCACTTTTTAACGTTGAAACTTTATGCATTTGGAGTAGTGTTTAGTGAATCCTTTAGGTGCATTTTCATGAACATATTTGGCCAAGAATTCTTCATTTAAATTCAGCCACTTTACACTTAAATGAACATCATCATCTACATAAGTTTATACACTTAAATAACACCCAAAATCATATCAAACTTGAAGCCATAAATCAACATTCATTTATAGTAAGTTTACAATAAACTTTTTCACATACACACACCTATTTTCGGCAACAAAGATTGTCATTCATATGATTCCAAATACATGTTCATGAAAACACATTGCAACACCTAATTTCTACCAGCAAACATACCAACCTACGAATTCGTTGGGAGCTAATGACAGGGACATGCAATGGGGAAAACAATCCTAGTTTTGAGCCAAATAATCTGAGTCCTAGGGGTCTCTTGGGAAAGGGACCAAGAGTAAGAAGACCCATACCCTAGTTTTCTTGTTCAACCACGAGAATGCTGCCCAAGAACCTCTCCAAAAACCAGTCCAAACACCGAAACTCACACCTTACCCGACTAGCGTAGTACATTTTGCTTAACGTTACCGAATTGCTTTCTCGTTTGTGTTTTGCGTGTGAATTCTTCAAGCACGAAGAACCTTTGTTTTCTTTCTGATTTTTCTCATGTTTTGCAGCCAGAAGAGAGTGTGAGAATGAGAGAGATATCGTGAGAGAGAGTGGGAGATGGGAGATAGTGGTCTCTTAGAACTAGGACTTGTTGGTGTCAACTAAATTAATAATTAATAATTAATAAAATCTGATTTCCTTTTTTCCTAAATCAGTTAATATTCATTATTTAATTAAGTTAATTCATTAAATTAAATAAAAGCAAGTTAAATCCTTGCTTCCAGTGGGGCTCGAACCCAAGTGACCCCCATTTGCGAAAATGGGTCAATTCGGGTTGCCCCACCCGAAATACCTTAATTAAATAAATTAATTTATTAAATAATTAATTCCTCAGGGTATTTACAATATTACCCTTGGCTTGGAAAAGACCATTTTACCCTTGGACCCTCAAAACTTAAAATTTCTTCTTTTGAGTCCGGTAAAAACTCTTTCGATTAAATCTTCATTTTCGCGAGCCTCACATGGTTGGTTCCAACCTTACCAAGCTCAATTAACTCCCCAAGTTAGTTGGCTTGGTCGTAGTAAGGGTTCTAAGGTCTGGTTCTACGCGTATCAATACGTGTGGACCTTGGTCTAATCGCAAGCATTCTTGAAAAACCTAAGTCTTGATCCTATTCATCTTTAGGGTTGTTACAGTATCTATGTCAAACAATTCTTCTAATGTTATTTCCAATGAGCATGAAAATTAACTCAGAAGGAGTAAAAGACGTAGAACTGAGACTAGCTTTGATCCAAATTTTATCACTACTTTCTTAACTGAAAATTTTGATATTAATATTTTAAATGACGAATTAGTGTCTATCTATTTAATAGAAGAAGACCCTAAAACTTATGATGAAGCAATGATATCAATAGATGTTATATTTTGGAAAGAGGCTATTAAAAGTGAATTAGACTCTATAGTTTCTAATCATATTTGGGACTTGTATGATTTTCCTAAAGGTTGTAAGCCCATAAGTAGCAAGTGGATATTTAAGAAGAAATTGAGACCCGATGGTACAATTGAAAAATACAAGGCTATATTTGTGATTAGGAGTTTTAACCAAAAGAAAGGTGTTGATTACTTTGATACTTATTCTCTAGTGACTAAAATAACGACCATTAAAAATTTTCATTGCTTTGGCCGCTATTCACGACTTAGTGGTACATCAAATGGATGTCAAAACAACATTTCTAAATGGTGATTTAGAGAAAGAGATTTATATGACTCAACCTGAGGGTTTTGTAGTTCCAGGACAAGAGGATAAAGTATGCAAACTGAGAAAGTCCATGTATGGACTAAAACAAGCACCAAAGCAATGGTATGAAAAATTTAATATCACATTAGTGGATAATGACTTTGTTGTAAATTCATCTAATACATGTGTTTATTCTAAGATGATAGGTTCAGATTGTGTCATTATATGTTTATATGTAGATGACATGTTAATCTTTGGTCATAATGTGAATGTTATTAATGAGACTAAGAACTTTTTGTCTTTTAAATTTGAAATGAAAGACCTTGGTGAAGCAGATGTTATTTTGGGAGTTAAAATCAAAAGAACTGTTAATGGTTTCTCTTTGTGTCCGTTCATTACATTGAAAAGATGTTGAAATTTTTTGATTGTTTTGATGTAGTTCCAGTGAGAACTCATTATGATCCTAGCATACACTTGAAGAAGAATAAAGAATCTAGTGTTTCTCAAACTGAATATGCAAAAATAATTGGGAGTGTAATGTTTCTCATGAACTATACTCGGCCTGATATAACTTATATTGTTAGTAGATTGAGTAGATATACTCATAATCCCAGTAGTGAACATTGGAATTGTCACATCCGGGTTTACCCCCCAGACGTAACCGGCGTCGTCGTCCTCTCGGAGGACTAAGACAAGCCTCTTAGCTTCGTCATAGCATTCATCGACTAAAAATCAGAAAGAATTTAAAACTTTTTATCTAAAACTACTCGAAGGTTTACATAGACCTCTACATACACATAATTATATATATCAAGTATACATAGACTTGTTCATATACGAAGATTACTTAGTCTTCTACTTTTATTTCATACACTTATATATTTAGAAAATAATAGTCATAAAACCGTCTCATCTCATAAACCATCTATCGATTACAATAAGTCTTGGGCATAGCCCTACATCAAATGAAAGAAGCCGCATATAGGCTGTCTACTACATCGTCTCAAGAGAATAATGGAGTCAACATAGAATCATAGTATCTACACATCATAAAAGAGAGATATCGGCCACGTCCTCGAGAGAGTGAGGACCTACCACTTGGATGGCAAAATACCCAAGTCTTCCTTCCTAGCAATTTGGATCAAGCTCAACGACCCGAACCTAAAATGTTTGGGAAAAGGGAAATAAAAGGGATTAGTACTCCACATGTACTAAGTATGGAATCTCATATACAATTACCAATCAAATATATTTAGAAAGGGACATTTATGAAAACATAATAGACTACATATGCAATTAAACCATAGCAAAGCAAAGCATACTAATGATAACCTTCAATAAGTCACAAGTGCAATGATCAAGTAAAATTACCATATCTCCTACTCAATCAAGTAACCTACCAAGACTACAATTAGCAATTTACTTACCAACATACTCTTCATGTCATGATACATCCTTCTTCAAGCAAAGACAACAACATTATATTCCATAAGCATGTTACTCAACATACAAACCATTTACATCATACCATCGCTTTACATGTATAATATTGACCTCTCAAAGTTCCTATCAAGGCAAACTAGTGCAAGGCGTAGGTAGAGTCCCATACCCCTACCTAAGCTATAGCCAACCTCTCAAGTTACTTTGATTAGCCTATACCTTATTCATTCATTCATTTTAGTTTAGGGAACATTTGCCTTAACCGACATAGACCACATAATCGAATGTGGAATCCGGTGTCATGAAACCTTACACCGATGGAAGGTGGTCTACCGGCCAAGGTAGAACCTAACGTGAACATAGCTATCTAGGTGGATCCACTAGCTAGTATCCTATGGTGGCAACATAGTTCAAGAACTAAGAGATAGGTATTCCCTCTATATACCATTCGGTAATGGGGCCTCATCTCATGAGAATTCATGAGTGAATATTTCTCAAGGAAAGTCAACACTTCACGTAGATCCATAGGTGAGTATTCCTCTAAGGGAAGTCAACACTCTATAAGGAACAAATGGTGAATATTCCTCTAAGGGAAGTCAACACCTCTCAATGTCAAGTTCGCTCGGTGCTAAGCTAAGTCCCCATTTGTAGAGAAGCCTTTAATCTTTATTAATCTTCTCAATTTAATTAGATAGAAGGGTCAATCCCTTGTATATCATCATTATAGCTCAAATAAGAATTGTATGAGAATTAGTCCTTTCATTAACAATTCATATAGGTGAAGTCAACCCTCGTACATCTCATCATAATAGGGCACATCGAACAACTTCCCTATATTACATTACACTTAGCAACCTCACAACCAACCTAAGCATATAAGTTCATGTATCATATCAACTTATCACATCAATCAAAGCATACTTCAACATAACATTATCACTTGATGACAATTAACCATAATTTGAAGTAAAGGCTAGGATCATCAAGACTTACCAATACTCCTCCCTAGTCCATCAATAAAGGGCCTTACCATCAACCCATAGATCAACCAATCTTAGATCATCACATCGATGTAATTCAATAATAAATCACAAGAACTAATCAAGGAGAAGCACTATACTATGAAGCAATACTACATCAAAGCTTAGTAACATGATCTCAAGTGTATCTTCTTAACTTAGATTCAATATTCAAGAACATAGGTGTGAAGAACTTCAATTCATCATAATAGACCCATAATCAATGCAATGACAATCATTAAAGATCATTTAACTAATTAGGAGGTCAATTCTATCAAACTCAACCTAATCCATATCAATTCTACATTTAGGGTTAAGGGTTAGGGGTCATCACCCACAATCTAGATCAAACTACATCAATTCTCCATAGTCAAGTTACAATTCATGATAATCTATTCATTCTAACCCAAAGAATACATAATTAACTCAATTCACATGATCAAATTCGGATTTGGATGAAACCCATAAGAAACTCAACTTTTTGGAAAAAGCTTTGAAGGAACCCTTTGAGGAAAGAATCTCAAAGGTGAATTAGATCCCATACCTGAAGGTTTGATGACGTTTTGATGGTGAATTTCGTGCTAAATCAACCCCCAATGATCTCCCCAAGTTGATCTCCAATGGAGTCTTCCAATAGAGAGAGAAAGTAGAGAGAAGGAAGAGAGTTTTGTTTTTGAGAAAATGATTAGGCTAATGAGGGTTGGGTATTTATAGTGGGGTCTTAAGTCACTTAATTAGTCTCTCTTAAACCCCTAATTACCCCTAAGACACTTAATTAATTAACTAACTAAAAAAATAACTTTTCCATAACTGCCACAGACCTTCCACGACGGATCCCCGACGACGGTCCGTCGTGGGCGTGACGGACTGACATCCCTCCGTCCTGCACATCCGTCACGTTGGTCAGAGACTTGTGCAGGCGGAGTCTTTCTCCCCAAGCGCACGACGGTTCCACGACGACGGACCGTCGTGTCCGTGACGGACTGGCTTCCCTCCGTCCTGCACATCCGTCACGCTGGTCAGAGACTTGTGCAGGCGGAGGAAAAGTCCAAGCGCTAAGGCTGGCACGACGGAGGCCTCGACGCCCCGTCGCGCCTGTGATGCCCCGTCATGGGGTCCGTCATGCCCTGCTGCTTCAAGGGTCCTCCTTGAGGGTCCTTGTTTGGTCCTTGGGGAGTCGTCCCCCGACTTTTCCAACATGATACCATCCCACACAATATTTTTCATCTATAGTTACAACCGTTTACCAAATTCCGACTCTTTAACTAGGTTAAATCAAAAGGACACTCTAGCCCTCTTATGAACCAATTTGCCGGACGTTTAAGAGTTTCAGTTCCAACACCACTTCAAAGACTCTAAATATGCCTAATTGGCTAGGAACACTGGTTTAGATCCTAAGGAGTTCATTTAAGTCTTATCACATGACCTCGATATTTCAAAATGTTACATTATCCCCCCCTTAGGAACATTCGTCCCCGAATGACACCAAACACTCTTAAAAGAGGGAGTAAACTCAAGACTAGCAGCTCAACCAATTCACAACATTCCGTAGCATGAACTACATTATTTCATAAAAATACTTCAAAACATCAATTTACCATACATGATCTCAACATTTCCTCATGAGGTTTTTCTCGTTTTCATACAGGCATGAGCTCAATCATTTATTACTCAATTCAAATAGTACAAAGCTCATTTTATCAATATGCTCAATACAATATCAGCAAGGATTAACCATACCTAAATCACAAAACTTGACTCAAATATGCAAGAAACAAGACAACTTCCAATTTGTCTAAGGTCACCTTAAAGTGACTCCATTTTTGAAAATCTCCATAACTAGGAGTTTTGCTAAGTTTCACAAAACAACAGAGATTCACAATATCTAACGCATTTATATCATTAGAGAGAGATACTAACCTTAAACATCAAAAAGATGAGGATAACGGGTTTTCATGTCGGCCTCCGCCTCCCATGTTGCACCCTCTACTAGGTGGTTCCTCCATAACACCATTACGGAAGCTACCTCCTTGTTCCTCAACTTTTTCACTTGCCTATCAAGGATTTGCACCGGAACCTTCTCATAAGAGAGGTTATCCTTGACTCCGAGGCCTTCAAGAGGAAGAATTGACTCGGGATTTCCGACACACTTCTTTAACATGGAGACATGGAAAACCGGATGAACCAAAGCTAGCTCATCAGGTAATCTTAAACGATAGGCAACTTTACCAACCCTTTCTAAAATCTCATAAGGGCCTACATATCGAGGGCTCAACTTCCCTTTCTTGCCAAATCTTACCACACCCTTCATAGGTGAGATTTTTAAATACACCCTATCACCCTCTTCAAACTCCAAGTCCCTTCTTCTATTATCGGCATAGGACTTTTGTCGACTATAGGCTGTTTGCAACCTATTTCTTATGATATGTACATTCTCCAATGTCTTGTAAATCAAGTCGGGACCGAATATCGATGACTCACCTACTTCAAACCATCCTATAGGAGACCTACACCTCCTTCCATACAAGGCTTCATAGGGGGCCATGGAGATGGACGAATGGAAACTATTATTATATGCAAACTCCACCAACGGCAAATGCTTATCCCAACTCCCTTTAAAATCAATGATGCAAGCTCTAAGCATATCCTCAAGAGTCTGAATCGTGCGTTCCGCTTGACCATCCGTTTGAGGATGGAAGGCGGTACTTAATTTCACTTTAGTACCCAAACCTTTTTGAAACGACTTCCAAAATCTAGATGTGAATTGTGCACCTCTATCCGAAATGATGGATAACGGAATACCATGACGACACACAATCTCATCTATGAAAATCTTCGCATAATCTTCCGCCGAATATGTAGATTTGACGGGGATAAAGTGAGCGGACTTAGTCAATCTATCAACAATCACCCATATAGAATCAAATGACTTTTGAGTCCGAGGCAACCCTACTACGAAATCCATATTAATGTCTTCCCACTTCCAAGTAGGAATTTGGATCTCCTGTAGTAAGCCACCCGGCTTTTGATGTTCCGCCTTCACTTGTTGACAATTCGGACATTTAGCAACAAATTCCGCTATATCCTTCTTCAAACCTTCCCACCAATATATTTCTCGAAGGTCATGATACATCTTTGTAGAACCGGGATGGATGGAATAGTGGGATCCATGGGCTTCATCAAGGATCCGATCCCTCAATCCATCCACATCAGGAACACACAACCTCCCTTGATACCTCAAAACACTGTCTTCTCCTAAGGAGAATGATTCGTTCGTCTTGCCAAGAACCGACTCCTTTAACTCCATCAATAGTTGATCAAGGTGTTGTTTGGACTTTACCTCAACCACCAATGATGACTCGGAGCTATGATGAATCGTGGCACCTCCATTTAGCGAACACACCAATCGCACTCCCAATCTAGTCAAACGGTGAACATCTTTTACTAGATCTTTCTTGTCTTCTTCGATATGAGACACACTACCCATAGTCATACGACTTAAAGCATCCGCCACCACATTTGCCTTGCCGGGATGATATAGGACACTCATATCATAATCTTTCAACAACTCTAACCACCTTCTTTGTCGAAGATTCAAATCTTTTTGGGTAAACACATATTGAAGGCTCTTATGATCAGTGAAAACATCCACATGAACACCATACAAGTAGTGTCTCCATATTTTTAAAGCAAACACCACGGCCGCTAACTCAAGGTCATGAGTAGGATAATTTCTCTCATGCACCTTAAGTTGCCGCGAAGCATAGGCAATCACCTTCCCATTTTGCATAAGCACACACCCCAAACCTACGCGGGATGCATCACAATACACAATGAACCCTTTAGATCCTTCCGGTAAAGTTAACACCGGAGCGGAAGTAAGCCTATCCTTCAATAATTGAAAACTCTTCTCACATGCCTCTGACCATTCAAACTTTTTACCTTTTTGGGTCAATGAAGTCAAAGGAGATGCAATGGAAGAAAAGCCTTCTACGAACCTTCGATAATAACCCGCTAAACCCAAGAAACTCCTAATATCAGTTGGGGTCAAGGGTCTAGGCCAGTTTCTTACCGCATCTGTCTTCCTTGGATCTACCTCAACTCCCTCACTAGAGATAATGTGCCCAAGAAATGCCACCGACCTCAGCCAAAACTCGCACTTGCTATACTTGGCGAACAATTTATGTTCTCTAAGGGTTTGCAATACTACCCTTAGATGATCACTGTGGTCAACCTCATTTTTCGAATACACCAAGATATCATCGATAAATACAATAACGAATGAATCAAGGAAATTTCGAAACACTCTGTTCATCAGATCCATAAACGCCGCCGGAGCATTTGTGAGACCAAAAGACATAACCACGAACTCATAATGCCCATATCGAGTCCGAAAAGCTGTCTTTGGAATATCTTCATTTCTCACCCTAAGCTGGTGGTACCCTGACCTCAAATCAATCTTTGAGAAGTAACTCGCTCCTTGGAGTTGATCAAATAAATCATCAATCCGAGGAAGAGGATACTTGTTCTTGATAGTAACCTTGTTGAGTTGTCGGTAGTCAATACACATTCTCAAGGACCCATCCTTCTTTTTCACGAACAAGACCGGAGCACCCCATGGAGAAATGCTAGGCCTTATAAAGCCCTTGTCTAGCAAATCTTTAAGTTGTGCCTTCAATTCCTTTAACTCGGCCGGAGCCATTCTATAAGGAGGAATAGAAATAGGATTTGTTTCCGGTAGCAAATCGATACCGAAATCGATTTCCCGTTCGGGAGGAATGCCAGGAAGGTCATCAGGAAAGACCTCCGTAAATTCACTCACCACGGGGACTGACTCTATAGGAGGAACTTCGGAATCCACTTCTTGGACTCTCACAATATGGTAGAGACACCCCTTCGAGATCATTTTACACGCCTTTAGGCATGTTATGAAACGACCTCTAGGAAGAGAATTTCCACCCTTCCACTCTATAACGGGTTCATTTGGGAAACAAAACCTCACAATTTTGGTCCTACAATTGATGGAAGCGAAACTAGCATGCAACCAGTCCATACCTAATATGACATCAAAATCAATCATGTCTAGCTCAACTAGATCAATATGAGAAACTCTATGAGGTATTGAAATAGGACAATTTCGATAGACTCTTTTTGCTACCACTGATTCACCAACCGGAGTAGACACCAAAATAGGTTCATGCAAAACATCGGGTAATGTACTAAACTTCTTAGCTACCAATGGAGTAACGAAAGACAAAGTAGCACCCGGATCAAGTAATGCATACACATCAATGGCAAAGATTTGTAACATACCAGTCACCACATCGGGAGAGGCCTCTTGGTCATCTCTAGTACGAAGAGCATAAAGACGGTTCTTTTTGGGAGCACTATTAGAACCACTTGGATGACCACCCCTCTCTTGTCCCTTAGCATTTGGACAATCCCGCACCTTGTGACCAATCTTTCCACAACCAAAGCAATTTACCGTTCCAATCAAACATTCTCCATAGTGACCTTTCCTACACTTAGAACATGTAGGCTTCTCATTAGATGAGTTCCCATCCTTTCCCTTGGCAACTTTTGGTCTAGGAGCTTTAGAATCCCTAGTCTTGGGAAATTTGGATGGAACGTGGTTTGAGAACCTCTTTTTGAATCTAGGCCTGTCTTGAATTCCCAACCTATCTTTAGCAGTTTCACTCTCAGAAGACCTTGTCCTCCTTGAGTCCTTATCCTTATCCTTCCTTTTTGCTCTAGCCTCCTCAACCCTTCTTGCATGCACCATGAGACGACCAATGTTCATGTTATCATGTAGCATAGCCGATTGACACTCCTCTTGTAAATCGTCCGATATACCTGTCACATATCGACTCATTTCGTCTCTAGGATCGGAGACCAAAGACGGAGCATATTTGGCCAATTGAGTAAATTTCAGAGAATACTCATGAACACTCATCGTTCCTTGGCGGAGATTGATGAATTCCACCACCTTCGTTTCCCTCATCTCTCTAGGGAAGAACCGATCAATGAAGGCCCCTTTGAATAACTCCCACGTCACTAACCCACTTCCAAGTGGCCTGTTGTCCTTCCATTGCGCATACCATATCTGAGCGACATCCTTGAGTTGGTATGAGGCCAACTCGGCATTCGCGCTAGATGACAGCCCCATAGCACACAAAATCTTGTGAACCTCATCAATAAATTCCTGAGGGTCTTCATCAACCTTCGACCCATAAAAGACAGGAGGATTCATTCGAGTGAAATCCCTAAGTCTGGAGGCCATAGTCTGTTCATAGACTCTAGGTGCCAAATCCCTATTGGCTTGGGCAGTCATAGCTTGGGCTTGCACTGTTGCGGCTTGAGCTTGAGTAGTCATGGCTTGAGCCATTTGAGCAATAATAGCTCTCATCTGAGCTTCTGTCATCGGTGGAGGATCAGCAGGAACCTGGTCATCAATAGCAACCTCTTCAAGAGGAGGAGCAGGTTCGTCACGAGGAATTCCCGCAGCAGCCATCTCTTCCTCAAGTCTTCGAGCCGCATTTCTTCTAGTATTCATCTCCTATAACCAAAACACAAGGTTCAGGCGAAAGCATATACGACGTACATTCTAGGGGCACGATATGGATTTCCAACAATGAGAATGATTCCTAATCATCAAATAAGTTCCTATTCATAAGTGTGGCGCGCTTCACAATTATGAATACAAACTTAAATAACGTGGTTGAGAGAGAGACGTTAACATCAAGGATATTCAACCTCATGCTCTGATACCAAGTTTGTCACATCCGGGTTTACCCCCCAGACGTAACCGGCGTCGTCGTCCTCTCGGAGGACTAAGACAAGCCTCTTAGCTTCGTCATAGCATTCATCGACTAAAAATCAGAAAGAATTTAAAACTTTTTATCTAAAACTACTCGGAGGTTTACATAGACCTCTACATACACATAATTATATATATCAAGTATACATAGACTTGTTCATATACGAAGATTACTTAGTCTTCTACTTTTATTTCATACACTTATATATTTAGAAAATAATAGTCATAAAACCGTCTCATCTCATAAACCATCTATCGATTACAATAAGTCTTGGGCATAGCCCTACATCAAATGAAAGAAGCCGCATATAGGCTGTCTACTACATCGTCTCAAGAGAATAACGGAGTCAACATAGAATCATAGTATCTACACATCATAAAAGAGAGATATCGGCCACGTCCTCGAGAGAGTGAGGACCTACCACTTGGATGGCAAAATACCCAAGTCTTCCTTCCTAGCAATTTGGATCAAGCTCAACGACCCGAACCTAAAATGTTTGGGAAAAGGGAAAGAAAAGGGATTAGTACTCCACATGTACTAAGTATGGAATCTCATATACAATTACCAATCAAATATATTTAGAAAGGGACATTTATGAAAACATAATAGACTACATATGCAATTAAACCATAGCAAAGCAAAGCATACTAATGATAACCTTCAATAAGTCACAAGTGCAATGATCAAGTAAAATTACCATATCTCCTACTCAATCAAGTAACCTACCAAGACTACAATTAGCAATTTACTTACCAACATACTCTTCATGTCATGATACATCCTTCTTCAAGCAAGGACAACAACATTATATCCATAAGCATGTTACTCAACATACAAACCATTTACATCATACCATCGCTTTACATGTATAATATTGACCTCTCAAAGTTCCTATCAAGGCAAACTAGTGCAAGGCGTAGGTAGAGTCCCATACCCCTACCTAAGCTATAGCCAACCTCTCAAGTTACTTTGATTAGCCTATACCTTATTCATTCATTCATTTTAGTTTAGGGAACATTTGCCTTAACCGACATAGACCACATAATCGAATGTGGAATCCGGTGTCATGAAACCTTACACCGATGGAAGGTGGTCTACCGGCCAAGGTAGAACCTAACGTGAACATAGCTATCTAGGTGGATCCACTAGCTAGTATCCTATGGTGGCAACATAGTTCAAGAACTAAGAGATAGGTATTCCCTCTATATACCATTCGGTAATGGGGCCTCATCTCATGAGAATTCATGAGTGAATATTTCTCAAGGAAAGTCAACACTTCACGTAGATCCATAGGTGAGTATTCCTCTAAGGGAAGTCAACACTCTATAAGGAACAAATGGTGAATATTCCTCTAAGGGAAGTCAACACCTCTCAATGTCAAGTTCGCTCGGTGCTAAGCTAAGTCCCCATTTGTAGAGAAGCCTTTAATCTTTATTAATCTTCTCAATTTAATTAGATAGAAGGGTCAATCCCTTGTATATCATCATTATAGCTCAAATAAGAATTGTATGAGAATTAGTCCTTTCATTAACAATTCATATAGGTGAAGTCAACCCTCGTACATCTCATCATAATAGGGCACATCGAACAACTTCCCTATATTACATTACACTTAGCAACCAACCAACCTAAGCATATAAGTTCATGTATCATATCAACTTATCACATCAATCAAAGCATACTTCAACATAACATTATCACTTGATGACAATTAACCATAATTTGAAGTAAAGGCTAGGATCATCAAGACTAACCAATACTCCTCCCTAGTCCATCAATAAAGGGCCTTACCATCAACCCATAGATCAACCAATCTTAGATCATCACATCGATGTAATTCAATAATAAATCACAAGAACTAATCAAGGAGAAGCACTATACTATGAAGCAATACTACATCAAAGCTTAGTAACATGATCTCAAGTGTATCTTCTTAACTTAGATTCAATATTCAAGAACATAGGTGTGAAGAACTTCAATTCATCATAATAGACCCATAATCAATGCAATGACAATTATTAAAGATCATTTAACTAATTAGGAGGTCAATTCTATCAAACTCAACCTAATCCATATCAATTCTACATTTAGGGTTAAGGGTTAGGGGTCATCACCCACAATCTAGATCAAACTACATCAATTCTCCATAGTCAAGTTACAATTCATGATAATCTATTCATTCTAACCCAAAGAATACATAATTAACTCAATTCACATGATCAAATTCGGATTTGGATGAAACCCTTAAGAAACTCAACTTTTTGGAAAAAGCTTTGAAGGAACCCTTTGAGGAAAGAATCTCAAAGGTGAATTAGATCCCATACCTGAAGGTTTGATGACGTTTTGATGGTGAATTTCGTGCTAAATCAACCCCCAATAATCTCCCCAAGTTGATCTCCAATGGAGTCTTCCAATAGAGAGAGAAAGTAGAGAGAAGGAAGAGAGTTTTGTTTTTGAGAAAATGATTAGGCTAATGAGGGTTGGGTATTTATAGTGGGGTCTTAAGTCACTTAATTAGTCTCTCTTAAACCCCTAATTACCCCTAAGACACTTAATTAATTAACTAACTAAAAAAATAACTTTTCCATAACTGCCACAGACCTTCCACGACGGATCCCCGACGACGGTCCGTCGTGGGCGTGACGGACTGACATCCCTCCGTCCTGCACATCCGTCACGTTGGTCAGAGACTTGTGCAGGCGGAGTCTTTCTCCCCAAGCGCACGACGGTTCCACGACGACGGACCGTCGTGTCCGTGACGGACTGGCTTCCCTCCGTCCTGCACATCCGTCACGCTGGTCAGAGACTTGTGCAGGCGGAGGAAAAGTCCAAGCGCTAAGGCTGGCACGACGGAGGCCTCGACGCCCCGTCGCGCCTATGATGCCCCGTCATGGGGTCCGTCATGCCCTGCTGCTTCAAGGGTCCTCCTTGAGGGTCCTTGTTTGGTCCTTGGGGAGTCGTCCCCTGACTTTTCCAACATGATACCATCCCACACAATATTTTTCATCTATAGTTACAACCGTTTACCAAATTCCGACTCTTTAACTAGGTTAAATCAAAAGGACACTCTAGCCCTCTTATGAACCAATTTGCCGGACGTTTAAGAGTTTCAGTTCCAACACCACTTCAAAGACTCTAAATATGCCTAATTGGCTAGGAACACTGGTTTAGATCCTAAGGAGTTCATTTAAGTCTTATCACATGACCTCGATATTTCAAAATGTTACAGGAATGCTCTTCATCGGTTGCTAAGGTATTTAAGAGGTACTATGAATTGGTGTTTGCAACAAATTTCCTGCTGTTTTAGAAGGTTTTTGTGATGCAAACTGGGTAACTGACAATGATGAAGTTGCTCCACCAGTGGCTATGTGTTTACTTTGGGTGCATGTACTTTTTCGTGGAAGTCTTCCAAACTGACTTGTATAGCACGTTCTACCGTGGAATCAAATTTATTGCTCTCGAGTTGGCAGGGCAAAAAGCTGAATGGCTGAGAAATCTTTTGGCAGATTTGCCTTTGTGGGGAAGACAAGCTTCACCAGTTTCTATTCATTGTGACTCGCAGGCAGCAATTGAAATTGCCAAAAATAGTGTGTACAATGAAAAAAAGAGACACATTCGCATCAGACATGGTGCGGTTAAACAGTTGTTGAAACTGGGTGTTATTTCCTTGGAATATGTAAAGATCAAAAGAAATTTGGTGGATCCTATGACCAAGGGCTTGACAAGGAAAATAATCCTTGAAACGTCGAGGGGGGTGGGGCTAAAGCCCATTGATTGAGTTAATGTCAATATACACCACATTTTAATCCCTATGGCGTGAGGTAATGTTTTATAAGGTTGAGCTTATTTTGCTCTTAATGATTCTATAGCCTTAAAGTGATCTATTTGAGATAGACTTGATGGAATCACCTACGTGAGTGTAAAGTTGTGGTCGTCTTTTATGAAAGACTTGGGTTGTCTTTCTAGAGCACTCATAAGACCCAAGGTGTGTGTGCATGACCATAAAAGCACTTTGCTTGTATCACGGAGGTTTCTTAAAACTTAAGGATATAATATGTGTTACGAGGGTCTCAATTTATGTCCATTCAATTCAAGAGTACTTCACTTTGTGGATATTGAGTTGTTGCCCTATTTCACTATGTATTAATTCAAATCGAAAGATATTGACACTTACGTACATGTTCCTTCCTTTTGCCCAAAATTTGTTCTTACTCTTTATCTTTGAATTTGTGGGGGATTGTAATATTAATTTTATAATATTAATTAAGAGTAATGCAAAGTATATAAAATATTACGTTACAAAAGGATGAATGACTTATCCGTTTCAAATTACATTTTTTTATTTAAGTGTGATGTAATGACTTTTAATGTCATTAAGATTTCACATACGTTTCTTAAGAATTCACCTCTTCTCTTTGAAACTCCTATTTGCAACTCCTATATAAAGATGTATTTTGAATGAGCATATTACAACACTACCAACATAAATAAAAACAAGAGAAAAACATTTTTCTCCCTCTTCTTATCCTTAAAATATTTTTTGGGCAATTGGTTTGGAGAAACCTCCAAACTTTCAGCCACAAGTGCACGTGTTTGAGAGTAACTGTGGAACCTTGGGGAGCGACCAGCTACAACGATTTGCACCGGAGTCGAACCAAAATCGCTTTCAAGGCAGTGGCTTGCCACGACACAGTGTTTGTGATAAGTTATTTAATATTTTATAATCGCATTCTAATATCAATATTATAGTGTTTTCCCCAACAATACATAGTTTATAAATACATAAATTTTATTTTAAAAAATTGAAGATTTCATGTGTAAATTCTCGATTAAACTTAAGTAATTTAACGTTCGAAAAACGAAAAATATCCCATAAATTGAGACATAGAGAGCACTATATGATCATTATTTGTATGAATAGTTTATGATAACATAGGTATATATAAATATATGTACATATAATACCTTGTTGATGATGTTTATGATAACGTATCTGATTTATTCCTAATTTGATTTACTATATTGATTAGTTTAATTTGATCGAAGCGGAGCAAGATTTTTGAATATATTTCTATTTCAACAATTGTGAAGAGAATATTTTTGGTGTTCATTTGGGTTTGTAGGAATATAATATACGAGGAGAATATATTTGGAAAACTTACATAAATATACTATAATAAAAAAATATTTACCATTTATAGCAATAATATA
Source organism: Solanum sitiens (assembly GCA_016801875.1). Classification (NCBI taxonomy): domain Eukaryota; kingdom Viridiplantae; phylum Streptophyta; class Magnoliopsida; order Solanales; family Solanaceae; genus Solanum; species Solanum sitiens. The sequence continues at coordinate 142,790 of JABWTJ010000247.1, forward strand.
TTTTTTTCACTTGATCACTTTTTATTCATTTATAATACAAGCTTAATTCATATTACAAAGAACAATTTTTTATTCACATATAATACAAATTTTAATGATAGATAATTCATTTGTCACACATTTTAATACACTTATAATATAATGTGTTAAATTTTTACCAAATAAATATGATATATTTTAAAAAACAATTATAATTCATATATATTGCATACATAATTCACTTTTAATACATATTGCAGATTTAACATAGTATTGTTATAAACGGTAATAAATAAAAAGTATTGCTAAAATCAGTAATTATTTATTAAAATGTACTAATTCATGTAATTTTTCCAATATATTTCTAAATATAAAATATGGAGGGTTTGGTTTAGGGTCCATCTGTTTTTTTAGGGAATATTATGCGGATAAATATATATATATATTAGTTAATTAGGTAACATAGCTTTATTCTGAATTCATTGCAGTTCGCAACTTAATTTTAGCTATGTTTTTGTCGCTTCTCTCCTCTTTTATACATATACAAATACAAATTATCAAATACAAACTATACATATAAATATACAATTATATGACACATATACAAATACAATTAGTCTCTCTCCACTCTCTGCCCCCTCTCCACTCGCTTCTCTCCTCTTTCTCTCTCAATATCGCTCGCCAGATATGTACAAATACACATGTATATCAGTTATATATATAATTTATCGAACAACTATGCATATAGAGTTCACCTCTCTCCACTCTATGTCATCTCTCGCTTGCCTCTCTCCTCCATTGCACAATCTCGCGCTCGCCAAATATACAATATACATATGTATATCAATAACATATAGATAATTATTTTTGACAGATATACATATACAAGTCGATAGATAATTAGAAACCCAAAAATAATGTACGCAATTTATTATTGTAACACGTTAGGTTTCGACTAAATTAATACATGTTTTTTTATCTGAGAACCTAGTTGAACTCTTGAATATTATTGGTGAACTCGCTTTGACATTCTTTGATGTTGAATCTTCACAACAAAGAATTAGTAATACTAACTACCAAGTAATCGGGGGATATAATTATATATTAGTTGAGAATACATTTAAATTAAACACTATCCTAAAAACAATTCTAAGTGATGGGCAAGTTTCTTTTCAATATTGCTCAAGAAATGAGGACCTAATTTCCAACTTATTTCAAATTATTAATTAATCAAGATGAAAGTGAAGTATTTCAAAATATATAATTAAAAGAAGACAGGAATTAAGTCCCTAAAATTTGATATATTTCAATTTTAGTCGTTGTCTGATTAAAGAATGTATCTAACTATCAATTGCTTGAAGTGTGCAATTATGAACCCTTTATTAGGACTTATATTTATCACTTAGGATTGTCTAGTGTATTGATGTATAACTAGGACTTCTATTATATCTAGGATTTTTGTATCCTTGTTATAAATATATGTAACGCAGACTTTTGATACTCAACGAGCCATTATTAAAACTCTCTCATGGTATCAGAAGTCCAAATCTAACCCACACTATTTATTTTTTCGTCTCTCTCACCCTTTGCTTATGAATGTTCACAATTTATAAGAATTATTAATCATTTCACCATTCAGTTATCAATGTGCTTTATTAAACTATATTTGTTACTTCATATTTTATTTAGTATGATCACAAGTGTTAAGGTCTTGGAGGGTAGAGTGAACGAGACTTGACCCCTACATCTAAAAAGGTCCAAATATAACATATTTTCTAGCTAAAAGGACCAAAAACACATATTTTAATTACTTGAAAGTTAAATATGTTAGAGTCATATATCATAAGGATCGAAATTATAATTTATTAAATATTGAGGGACCAAAAGTGCTAGTCTCCCTACTATTTGTATACCATATGGAATAACACTTCATTTGAATACAATGAATCATATTGCTTGGGGAGGAAATGCAAGAGGAGCTAATAATACAATTGATCATAATAATGCAAGAAGGCAATCTATGCAAGAAGCAATGGAAAGGCTTGTTGACAAGTACAAAGAAAGACTTCAACATCTTCAAAATACTGTTTTTCAACTTGCAAATTATTATTTTGTGTTCCAAGGTGTTATCTTAGCTTCAATATCACAATCTTCATCCCTCAATTGTTCCAATCGATGGTTCCTTTTCACCCTCACACTATTTGCTGCCATTATCAATTTTTATGCAATATATTCCATAGGCAAAAAATATATAGTCACTTTAACCAATTATGATATCGCTTGGAAAGAATATAATGACCTTATGTTTGAGTTATCCCCTCGAAATCGACCAAATGAGCAAAGAGTACAATTGTCACCATCAACTTTATATTCTGGATCCGTCTTTTTCCAAACTCCTCAATTTGTAGGTCATCAATTGAATTATGAATGTCAAGTAGGATTGAATCAACAATGCGAAGATCCTTATACAAAGATTAAGCGTGGCATTTATTTGACTATTTGCTTAGTTCTACTTGGAGCTTTTGCGGGCATTATTTTGCATGGATGTTGGAGTATTTTGTGCAAAAATGATGATAAATGCAGCCTTAGTCAATCAAATTCTAATTGTGTTAAACTTTGTGATATTTCAAAGTGTATGACGATTTGTAGTGAATTTTGAATTTACCATGTCGATTTAAATTTTAAAAGCGCCCTTTGACTATATACGTTACGCTTGGACAAAAACTACAAGAAGGTGAATCCATACCATGAAATTTAAAGAGAAGATAATGTATCTTGTATCTCATGTATAAGTCATTTTATTTATTGGTGACATTATTTTGTATCTCATGTATAACTGACCTCGTGACAAACTAAGAGATGTCGTTCGTCGCTGCTGTACATTGTTTGATCAAATATTTTGATCAAAGAGCGACGAATTAAGAGACGTAGTTTGTCACTTACTGAAATTTTTCTTTTTAAAATTAAATTAATAAAAGACGATGGATGGAGTTATTATTAATTAATTTATCAATAAATACTTTTCATAAAAACGACGGACGGCGTCTCTACGCATATTAAATAAATAATTATTCATCATATGTATTTTGTATAATTGTTTGAAATTCATATATTTGTGTTTGTATAAATTCTTTATTTCGAGTTTTATCATATTTGTATTACTTTGAAAAATAGATTCAATTTTAGATCTACAATTTTATCCATATTTGTACGATATGTAATTGTGTATATATAGTTATTCTAATGTTATATTCTTATATTTAACTTATACAAAATATGTAAGTACGTCTACCAATATAATTATACTTATACAAATAAGAATGAAAATAACTCAATTATACAAATATACATGAATTATACAAACGAGTAAGTTATAGCTATAACTCGTAAATATGCAAATTATCACTAAGAAGCCTAGTTAAGTTTATTATAGTGGTTATTTGCAAAACATCCCCTAAATATATCAAAGGCGGATCCAATTAATTTGGATAACATATTTACCTAATGGGTCCAAATTGTGTAGTTTTTTCATGGGTAAATTACATAAATCTCATAGTTTTAATATGAAATTACAATATATCCCTAATAAGTTTCTAATTACATTAATCCCTTAAAATTTAAAGAAAAATAAATACAATTCAAGCTCAGATACATTCATATGTAGCTCAGATACATTCATATGTAGCTCAGATACATTAAATACTGTCTCGGATACATTAATATGTAGCTCAGTTATATATTAATTACGAAAATCTCACCTTTTAGTTTACTTATTACCATTATCCCCTATAAGTTTTACAAATTTTCAAAATCCCTCATTTTCGTGCATCACATTAATGTATCTCGCACATCACATTAGTGTATCAGTATAAAGTACTTCGCACATCAGATTAGTGTATCTCGCGCATCAAATTAATATATCTCGTGCATTAGATTAATGTATCAGCGCCTATATTATTGTATCCGTTTTGAGGAATTTTTATAATTATAAACTTTTAAGAAATAGATTGTAATTTTACTTAAAAGTATGTGATTTCTATAATTTGCCCTATTAAAAACTAGCTCGGATAATAATATGTAGCTCGGATACATTAATAGATAGCTATGATACATTAAAAATTAGCTCAGATACATCAAATACTGGCTCATATACATTAATATGCAGTCCGAATACATTATAAAAATAAGAAATTTTGGAGAATTTTAAAAGTAATTTGGAATGATGAAAATAAGTGAAACAAAAGGTGAGTATTTCCGTAATTTGTTCTTTTTCATTTATTAATAAAAAAATATCAAAGAAAGCCTCTATGGGCCGATCTGGTAGGCCCAAGCCCAATATCCGCGAAAACCTACAAAAAAGGAAGTACAAAAATGGGATAATTGTATAAAATGACAAACTAATAATATAAAATAAATATAGTAGCTACCGTTTGATTTATTTATGTTCCATAGCAAACTGTTTGTCAGTCCCTCTCTCCCTCATATTCTCGTTCGCCACTCTCCCTCTCTCGATCGCTTCCTTCGCTCGCCTCTCTCGCTTTATACAATAAAAAGGTATAAATTGTGTTTCTAATTGTATAAAGCGAGAGAAAATTGTATATACACATGCAAATACATATATCTCCGTCTTATACACTTATAATTATACAATAAAAGTACTTCCCTGCCCAAGTCTCTTTTGTCTTTCTCTCTTTCTCATTTTATACAAATTCAAATTGTATATAATTTCTCTCTTTCTCGTTTTATACAATTCGATTCGATTGTATATTCCCTGCCCAAGTCTCTTTTGCCTTTCCCCTTTCTCGTTTTATACAAATTCAAATTGTATATAATCGTCCTATACACTTATAATTATACAATTCGTTTTATATACTTCGTTTTATACAATTCTCTGCCCAAGTCTCTTTCTCTTTCTCGTTTTATACAATTCGCTTCAATTGTATATGTATAGCGAATACATATATATGTTTGCTATGGAGCGCAATTATGCAAACTTTGCTATAACATACAAATATTAATTTTATGTTTGCTATATGTGAAAGTTGTCCTACAAAAATCTGGGACTTTTTAGCCCAATAACATTTTGTATTGGAATTCTTATATATACCATATATATTTTACATTATTATATAATATGTGATTGAAATTTTCTATACCAAAACTGCCTTTGTTGCCTTCATAAACATTTTAAAACAAAGTTGGGGTTGGGGCATGTGGAATGCTGGGGCTGGATGAAGAAACAATTAAATTTGCCGACTAAACATGAATAGTGCCAAATGTTGAATAATTAAATTGCGTATGGCAGCAAGAAACGGAGGATTACGTAATTAAAATCCTTTTAAAAAAAATTGCGTAACAAAATGCCTCATATATATCATTAGTAAACGCGATTTTGTATAATGAAAGCAACCTACATATTGATTGATTGTTGATTTTATGATTAAATATTAATCCGTAGCAATTCTAATAGGAAAAGGGTTGACTATTTTTTTCCAAGAGGCACAAATAAAAAATAAGTAACAGAAGAGGCAAATAAATTAACTCCAAAGTAACAACAAATACAAATTAAGCTATGACAATCCCTTTATCGAACTTGAATTTATTGCTATTCCCCTTACTACTTACACCCAAACAAAGTCTTAAGTTAAATTTACTAATGTAATACAATATAAATTCTTTCCAGGATGTGAAGCAACGCATATAGATAGGTTTGTACTCACTCCGTTCATCCAATATATTAAATACCACTTATTGTCTATTTTTACCTTTTTTTTTTTTTACTAAATACTATTCATTCCACAACATTTAGATGACCGTCATATAGTGAACTTACACTTTTATTCATTGTCTTTTAATAGATTTTTCAAGTCAAACATGGACAAGTAAAGATAACTAGAAGGCTAATTGTGGCATTTAAGGTCTGGTTAAGCTTTGAACCAAAATGTCAGATCTCATCTCTTTTCCTACTATAAATAATAACACAAGTCATTTTCGTTTACAAGTAATACCAAAATATTTCTAAAGTATTGAGTAAATCAACATCACATGTAGAAAAGATGCACAATGTTATCAAGCCTACAACTATATCCATGCTACAATATACTCAAAACTAAAACCAAATGCGAATCACAAAAGTATGCTCAGATACTGCAAGTACAGTAGTTACACTTGTTAAGCTGAAAGGTATCATAGTCAAATATCAATTCTCCAGGTAGCGTCCCATTGCTGCAAGATGATTTTCTCAGCAAGAATAAAAAAACATAGCACACGCACAAGATGTTACATCAGCACTTCTTTTATATATAAATCCATTCTTCTCTTTCTAATATATATTATCTCACAATTCGATATACTGAATACGACTAAAATAATAATATTTGTATGTATTAGTTGTAGTTAATTTAAGTTACAAGCACTCATCCACCTTTATATAAGATCAACTACTTCAAAACTCTCAACACACTTACCCGCTCCACATTTAGCAAACATTTCTCTAGAATTTCAATGATAGAACTACAATAGATATTTTTTGTTTCCTATCAATTTCTAATTCTGACTTTCCTCCCTCAATCTGATATTATACAGCCTGTAAAGAGCCGTTATGGTCCAATTCTGATCGGTAATAAATACCAGAATTTTGCAATATTTGATGGTTCACAATTCTATATATTCAATAGACTATAGAAGTTCCAAGGGAGACAGTTCACAAGATAAACTAGGGTATGAATCTTAGAAGCAACTCTAAGGACCGCAGCTTGTTGAATCTTTCTGGCAGCAGCTTGCAAAGAAATTGGTAGTATATAACAGAGATATTCACCTGAGCACGGTAAATTAAGTTTCTACATAAACCATACCTACTCGAATAATTCTTGTGTGTGTTTTCAACTATGTCCAAAAGTATTCAGATTAATGGCATGTGGAGTAAACTCTCCGACACCCTAGAAAACCACAAAAACACCTGCAAAGAATTAGCCATCATTAATCATAGGCTAGTGAAGCAAATCCAGTACTATGAGACAAAAGCAACTCACTTAGCCATGTTTTATGTCATTTTCCTGCTCATCATTTTCCTGTCAAATTCAAAACCCTCACCCGTCCAATGTAAAAACTGGTGGAAGCCTTTCTCCCTTTCCATTTTGGTTGCACTTACATTTGGTGCAAAATTCATATCAACCCTACTTAAAAGCATCCACATAAAGAATGCTCTAGATAGGAACTGGATTGACCAAGGGCTGAGCATTCAAAAGATGGCTAACCTAGAGCGAGCAGCAAAAATCGAAGCAGAATTCATGGGCCATCAAAGGAGCAGCAACCCTGTTATCAAAGTTGAAACACACTCCGCGAGTTCAGATGCAGACACTTCAGACCAGAAAGAGAACTACGTTCAATTGCACCATGTTAAAAGTCATGTTGCATACTCATATACTGATACAGATGGGGAAAGTTCAGCCAGTACAATTGGGGATTTGCCTACAACATACTCAACCCTGCAGCAACAAAACGTAGATAGCATTTCTGTCTTTCAACAGTATGCAAAAGCTGGAACAACTGTTTCCTTCTTGCTAGCCTACACAGTTCTGGTATTGTACGGATGCCGCTCTTCTGTTTGTGATGGTAACGCATAGTTGGACACACAAGTGAACTGGTAAAGCTCCCATTAATTCCTGAATTATTAACAAATACTTGAAACAATTAGAGCCACTAGGATAATCCTACCACCATAAATCTAGAGCTTCTTAATGTGTTTGTGTGTGTGGTTTTTTTTCCCAGTTGACTTATCTGATGCTTAAAGATAATAAAACCACGCAATAAATGAAACCTCTGTATATATAAGCTAACAAATACAAAGAAGAGTCTAGTAATTAGGTTAGCAAAAATTGTACTGCCTCTGTTCCCCAGATAATTCATACTATTTAGAATAAAAAAATGAATGGTTGAACAGAGAAGTTGCTACCAGGGTGTTGTATGAAATGGAGAAAATACTACCTGGGAGTTGTGTGAAATGGAGAAGTTCTACACCTTAAATCTTATTTAACCAAGTAGCCGCTTCATATTAACAAGGCCGGCTCCACTATAAGGCCACTAAAGCAATGGCTTGGAGCCCGACTTTCTTGGGTGGGCCCAATTTTTCCTAAAGATATATCCTAATATATATTGTTAAGAAAATCTAATGTCCAGTTAAAATTAGAAAAGAGAAATGGAAAAGTTTTCAATAATCGTAGTATCCTTTCTTACATGGCTAACCATTTTTTTGCCTCATTTATATTTTAATGATTTACATGAACTCACATTATTATTCCTATATTTACTTTTTACATTCCCCATTCGCAATTTTTACTCACTTATTATTGAACATTTTGAAGTCCCACAAACGGTCAAATCTTCTGCATTATGCAAAATATATTGTTTTTTTATAAAGATAATGTTAAATCTATTGCTGTTATTTAACAAAAAAGATTAAATTTACTTTTTGGTGTCTTGTTCTAATTTCAGGCCCTGCAACAAGTCAAAAACCATTTCATTATTATTATATCAACTTATCAAAGTTAGTGCAACACTATTTTGATATCATTATATCAACTTCTCGAATTCTAGAGCTAGATTTTATTATTTGGACTTTATATAATATATTTTGTTGAAAATCTGCATTGTTTACATACTTATTTCATAAGGTTTGCGCATATTCTACCCTCTCCAAACGTCACATGTAGAATTTGTTATTCAATTTATATATGTCAACTAGAAAAAACTAAGGTTCCTCTCTGAAGTTCGGGCCCCCAATCTTGTTGAGACGGTGAGAAATATTGGAGAAGAATATTATTGAATTGTGTCTCTACATTATACAGGGACCCTATTTATAAACACTACAATATAATTCTTTACCAAGTAAGATACTATTAACTATTTATATTATTCCTAATCCTATTCTAAGTAGTATCATATATACCTATTCCTATTCTAACTAGGATTCTAACACTCCCCCTCGAGCTGAAGCATACAAGTCATATGTACTCAGTTTGTTACCGATGTAATTAATACGAGATCCAGTGAGGAACTAGGTGAAGATATCTGCAAGTTGATCACTTGACTTCACACTTTTTGTAACAATATCTCCTGAGAGTATATTTTTCTTAACAAAGTGATAATCAATCTCAATGTACTCAGTCCTCTCATGAAATACTAAATTCGATGCGATAAGAAGGCTCGCTTGATTATCACACACAAGTTCTATCTAATAGATTTCTCCAAATTTTAGTTCTCCCAGCAACTGTTTGAGTCAAACTAGCTCACAAGTTGCTACAGCCATTGCTCGACATTCTGCTTTTGCACTCGATCGAGCAACCACACTATGTTTCTTACTTTTCCAGGACACCAAATTACCTCCTACTAAAACACAATATCCAGATGTAGAATGTCTATCAGAGGGTGATATTTCCCAATCAGCGTCTACATATCCAATGATAAGCTCATGGCCTTGATCCTCGAAGAGTAGTCCTTTACTTAGAGCTGACTTTATATATCGCAAAATGTTAATTGCATCTCAATGACTATTATATGGGGAAGTCATAAACTGACTTACAACACTCACGCCAAAAGAGATGTCACGTCTAGTCACAATGAGATAATTCAATTTTCCAACCAGCCACCTATACCTTCCAAGATCACTAAGTGGCTTCACCTATCGTGGCGAGAGTTTAGCATTCGAATCTATTGGAGTGTCAATTGGGCTACTACCATCATTTTTGTCTCCTCGAGAATGTCTAAGTCATATTTGCGTTGAGAAATAACAATACCTAATTTAGACTGAGAAACTATAATACCTATAAAATACTTTAGTCTGCCAAGGTCTTTCGTCAGAATGCTGAAAAAGATACCTTTTTTATCATTGTCGGTGATAACAATATTGTCAACATAGACTACCAAATAAATACACAAAGTTGGTGAAAAATGTTCATAAAACACAGAGTTACCAGCTCCACCGCGAGTCATGTCAAACTCCAATATTATTGTGTTGAAATTACCAAACCAGGCTCAAGGAGGTTGTTTCAGACCAGACCGCACAATCAACATACAACGTTACTAGGCTCCCCTAGCAACAAAACTAAGTGGTGCTCCATATAGACTTCTTGCTCAAGATCATCGTGAAAGCATTCTTAATGTCTAACTGAGGAAGAGGCCAATGACGAACTAAAGCTATAGATAGAAAAAGACAGGTAGATGCTATTCTAGCCATGGGAGAGAAAGTGTTACCATAATCTAGCCCAAATATTTAAGTATACCCTTTGGCAACAAGGTGACTCTTAAGCCGATCAACCTAACCATTTGGACCAACTTTGACAACATAAACCCAACGACAACCAACAGCAGATTTACTTGTAGAAAGCTATGTTGCTCGGACTCTTCAAAAATGTCAACGGTGTGTCTCAGATTCACCGAAAGTAGTTTATTTTTGGAGAACCCGACATGGATACAACATCAAAGTGAAGAGTCTGTGCAACTAAGGTACGAAGGGAAACAAGCTCCCAAGTACCACTCGTATGTAAAGCAGACATTTCATCAATCATAGTCTGCCTCCATCTTGGATGAGAGAGTGTTTCACCTAGATTGCCTCCATCTTGGATGACAAAGTGTTTCACCTGTGGTCTTAGGAATGAAAGTAGAAGATAAAGATGATACAAAGGCATAATGGAGTGATGATAAGTGATGAATAACTCAAGAAAGTATAATGTGGGTTAGCATTACGAGTGGAAAGTATACCCTTTTGAAGTGCATTTGGTTGGCTAGGATGAGGCAACTCAAAAGTAGGAACAAGGTTTGACGCATAACATGAATCATCGGGGACTAATGTTGGACACAAAGGACAATGATAAGTTAGGAGCTATGGCGCTACAGCAGGCGACATAGAAGTAACCGTCAAGTCCTCAAAATTTGGTACATGTAAGAACTGAGGTATGGACACGGGAGACGTAGAAGTAACAATAGAGTCCTCAAAAGTCGGTATAGGTAAGATGTGAGGTATGGGTAAGACTTCAGAGATATCAACATAATCAAAAGATGAATAGTAAGGTTGAGATTCAAAGAATGTGACATCGGCAGATAATAAGGTTGTGACAAAGATCAGGTTAATAGCAATGATACCCTTATTGAGCTCAAAAGTAATCAAGAATAGTTAAGTTAGCGATTATGATTAAACCATAAGTGCTTGATCATCTTAACAACACGAACTGTTTAAGTTAGTGATTATCATTCTACTACTTACATTTTCCATGCTCTCGGTACTAGTCAAGAACTTTCATTTCGTATGCACAAGATTTTCATTCTCATAAACTGGGTTAAAAAGCACAAAAGAATATCAATATCAATCGTTATAGTGAGGAAAGCTTATACTATCTATGAACTGCAGATTTACAGAAAGGGGTGATTATCAGATCAAAGGTTTTTACCAGGCCTATCATCTGAAGAGTTGTTTGTGGGTGCACTCTCAACATGAACAAATGTTTGAATAGTTTTAGATTCCTTAAGTTTTGATATTTTATGTACATAGATCTAATAGTTTGTACAACCACTTGAAAGTTGGGGATGCATTTCAGAACACAGACATGAATGTAAATTATTGTTGGCTATCGCGCAGCAAGATTGTCCGTATTTTGATGCTCGGGATTTTTGCAGATATGTAACATGAGATAAAATATGCTTCAAGAAGCAGTCAAATTTGATCAACAGATGGAGATTAAATATGCTCCAACACAGAGTCAGCATAGATAGAAATAAGAGATCAAGTATACAAAGCTAGACACTTTCTTAATCAAAAAAAAGAAAATTTAAGTACAGAAAAAACTGAAGGACATTATTTAACTTTTTACTTTCCCCTTCTTTTTCTCTCGTGGTGCTTGAGGAGGAGGAAAGAAATACGATAATTTTAGCACATAAGAGTCTATAACAACGGCTGCTAGGGAGTGATAATCACTACTGCATTTCAGCAACAACCATTTAATGTTCCTATTAAGTGCTCACACTTCCAACATATAGCTAAAATTTCTCTGACACTTCTCAACAACATCTATTTATGTCTAAATATTCTTGATTTCAAGTCAGACACATTAAATTAACCGGAAGAGAGTATTTGGAAGGTAATGCCAAAGAATTTGTGAACAATTAACAGACGCAGACAAAATATTACCTCCATTAGGCATGGATTCCCCCAGTCAGGAGATAAAAAGAACAACTGTAGCTGAAAATGGAAGGATCCAATAGTCTCATAGACCACCAATTAGCGTATCAGTAGGAGAACAACACACGTCAAAACAAGAAAAGTGTGTGGCACCGCTTCCTGCAAAATGAACATGAGGCCGTATGAAATTCAGCTAGTGTACCATTAGAAGATATTTGCAGAAATGAGTGAGTCCTATTGAGGAAAATGCAGGCATCAGGTACTGTACAGTGAAAAGAAACATGTGCAATGATTCTTTTGATGAGCTAGTAGAAAGAGAAAACATATTAATAGCTCATTGTGAATCGAAACCATTATTTTTAAAAAAAATGCAAATTTGAATTCATTAGAGTTGTAAACAGCTGCAATATTCAATGATTTTTTTCATAACCATGTTGTCCGGACCATCTTGCACACACCTCAATTCTACAAGGTCCCTACTACCTCCCACCAACACAGGTATTGGATAACTCTGTCGACCAAGGGTGGGACAAATGGGAAGAGACCCCCAAGTGTTTTTTAAATTTCAGTAATTTTAACGTGTAACTAGAACATACAGAAGAAAAACGTGTGCAAGGATTCTTTTGATGAGCTAGTAGAAAGAGAAAACATATTAATAGCTCATTGTGAATTGAAACCATTATTTTTTTAAAAAATGCAAATTTGAATCCATTAGAGTTGTAAACAGCTGCAATATTCAATGATTTTTTTCATAACCATGTTGTCCGGACCATCTTGCACACACCTCAATTCTACAAGGTCCCTACTACCTCCCACCAACACAGGTATTGGATAACTCTGTCGACCAAGGCTGGGACAAATGGGAAGAGACCCCCTAGTGTTTTTTAAATTTCAGTAATTTTAACGTGTAACTAGAACATACAGAAGAAATAAGCAGTCTGATACACTAGTAATTTGAGAAATTCCAATCCCACATTTAATACTTTCCTGTGCTATGTTTAGACAAATGTTTACATTTAGCAGTCGTCTTTTCTTAGATTTGATTAAGGGTGTCCAGCAAGTGATGTAGATGCACATATCTACAAGGGTAAGATATCTTTCGGCAGAACAAATGGAAACACTATTTTCACCTCAACATCTTATTAAAATCCTGTGGTACCATAGAACTACTTGAAACAAAAAATAAACTCAAAGTTATTCGAAGATTTTAGAGGCAAGATTGTGTATTAGTTTGCAGAAAATCACAATCAGTCGAAGGATCCCAACCAATCAATAGGGCTCAAAAATATATTCCTTTCACTATTCTATTCTTGTTCTTATATTTTTGTTAAAAGATAAAAGGATGCTGGATGAAAATAGTTTTGAATCAACAAATATTGTGGTCAAAAATATTTGTCCCATGGATTGCTAGGGCATTAGCAAGCAAGGGTAATGAAAATATTCCTTTTATTGTGAAGTACTCGGCTCTCATGAAAGAAATTGTTCTGTGTCAACATCAACCACTTTACCCTCTTCTCAACTCTTTCAATAATGTGATTCGATATTACACAATCTTTCCAGGTTCACCCCCAATGAAAAACCTAAGTTGCATGAAGCAATTCAACCATTATTGAGGGTCTCGGAATATACTTATATTTTCAAGCTCGTCTACCAGAATGTTATTCCTTCAATTTATTTTTAAGCCGTATCCGTCTGAATTCATATCAATACATGCCTCAAGCATGGAATCTGATCTACTTCAGTATCACATAGGACTAGTTTAAAATCAGCAAATAACAAGTGGGACACTAGTACACTATCTTGCGTCCATTCGTAGGTTAGAACCCCTCAAATATCTGTCTATCAGTGCTCTATCTATCACTTTAAGTTATGCTTCCACCACTGAAATTAAACTTAAAGAATAACAGATGATAAAATTTAGGGGTGCCAAAAATGAACCCAAACATAGGTAACCCACCCAGAATTTTAAGGGTTGGGCACAAGATAATTTGAATTGGGTTCAATCTCAACCCATTCAAGCTTAACCCATTTGAAGAGAATTCTCAATTGAGCCCAATTCAATCTCCAATTTCAACCTGTTTTAAAACTTTTTATTAAGATATGTTCCTATATTGAAGGTATGAATTATTATCTATTTAACATCTTTTAGGATTTATCTATTCATTTGTTACTTTATTAACAAAAGACTCTTGAGCGGAAATTCAAATTGTGATTATAAAAATTAAATATCAATATGTTAAATTATTGAGATTAATCGGGTCAAACTGGGCGAGTCTTGCAACCCGTTTTTATAGCCCATTTGAGTCCAAAGTAAACTTGGGCGGGTCAAGACCCAACCCAGTTTCTATTCAACCCATTTTAATATTTCCAATTTCAAACCCAACCCGCCCATTTGACACCCCTAATAAAATTATATATAAAATCACCAATTTTAAGTCAAGATCAGAAACTCAAACCCCAGTTTCAGCTCATGCTAAAATGGTGCTTCAGAACCATTCCAGCTTATGAATTCTATTGCTCACATAATTGCAGGCCGTAACATGAGTCAATCTGAGGAAGGCAATGATCTGCCTAAAACAGAAGAGCAACTCACAGGCTAATGATTGCAACAACGAAAGGACTAATACCTGAAGCTTTCAGATGACATATCAGTTCTTTCATTTCTTCTTGTATTTCTGATTTATGATGCTATGACTACTGACATACTTGATATCAAATATTGACATTGTTTTTCTTACTCTCTAACATCATACACTGTTATACTTATCGTTTCTATTACACCTAGAGAGAAAAAAAATATTTTTACTTTGCCCCACCAACTCCACATTTGCTTTTCTTACAATCTCTAACATCATATACTATTATGCATATCGTTTCTATTTCACCTAGTGAATGAAGAAATATTTTTACTTGCCCCTTTACCAGCTCAATAATGCACGGCATATTTTGGTGTTAACAGAGAAAAGTAGTAGCTTGTTGGAAGTGTGGAAATCACAGTAGGTAAAACAGAGCTTGAAGCCAATATGAAGAACTATTCCCAATTGCATAATGTGGACCTTATGGCTTGAAAGAAACATGGCATGCTTTGATGGGAAGAAGTTAAAGATTTCTAGAGTAAAAAATAAATGCATTAAAAACTGTACTTTTGGTGTTATAGCACTACTTTAGATATGATGGGCAAGTATTTGACGTTTTTGTACTCACTAGGAGATAATATGCAGTATTGAATTATAGAGTTTACTGTTAAGTACTGTACCTTTTTCTGTACCATCTAGGTACTCTTTTAATAAAATCCGTACTTATCACACAAAAAACAAAGGAGATAAAAGATAGATTCAACATACCCAAGCATGACAGACAGATGCACATAATATCAGGAGAATCTTCAAATTGAAAGAAGGAAGATTTGTTTTTACCCTCACAGAAGAGAGCTATTAATTGAGATGTGAAATAAGTACTACACATGTTTACGTCAACACAAGCAGCAAAAGAAATGAGAGCAGAGTAGATACTAGATAATTTCAAAGAGTTGGATGCATAATCCACAATGGAAATAGTCCCCAGTGTGTTTTCTTCCAAGTCAGCTTCAATGAGCTTCAACTCATCCAAATCAAATGCTGGTCTTTACAGCTGAGCACAAGAAAACCAAAAGTTACAGGCATCAAAAACAGCATTAAACAACACTCAAGTTGAAATTTGTTGCACTACTTCTACAAATCACTATCATTGGATGCACATATAGATATTTATGAGAGGAAAGATGAGAGAAAATAGTTCAACTTCTGCTTAAAATACAGATTCTATCATAGAAGCTCTCGACAGAAGCAATAACTTTAGTCTCTTTGGGTTCAGGTCAAATGCAAAAAAAGAGATTTTAGACTTCTAAATGAGAGAGTTGAAGCAACAAAAATTGAATATACAAAAGAGTCACTTAACAAGAGATAAGATTTTTCAATGGCACAAGATCCTACTCCCAAGGAAGCCTCTATTGATCATTAGAATAAAAGCAAGAAAATGCAACCTGGAAAGAGAACCCCGAAAAGGTAGAAGCAGCAGTAAAGTGGCGATAGAGCAAGGTGGCCGGACACCGCTGTATTATAACAAATAAAAAGTGGCGATTGAGCAATGCATATTGCAAATGCAATTTAGACAACAGTATGAGGCCAGTAGTGCTAATTGTAGCTTCATCTGCGAGGAAAGTAGTGAAACTATCAAGCTCTTTTTCTATTTGGATCATTGTCCGAAAAAATGGGTGGAAAAAGTCTTGCCATAGTTAAAAATGTTTCATTTGTCCCAACTAGATGACCAACATTTAGTATCAAATTGTGTGGATTTGGTCACAGTAAGGATGCAAAGATTTTTTTGGAGGTATGTGAGAAATATAGGAGAAAAATATTATTGAATTATTGTGTCTACATTATTATATAAAGATCCTATTTATAGACACTACAATACAACTCTTTACCAAGTAGGATACTATTTACTATTCCTATTCCTATTCTAAGTAGGATCGTATATACTTATTCCTATTATAACACTCCCCCCTCAAGCTAGTACATACAAATCATATGTACCGATAGCTTGTTACAAATGTAATCAATACGAGCAACGATGAGGGGCTTGATGAGATATATACAAGTTAATCACTCGACTTCACAAAATTAACAGTCAATCTCAATACGCTTAGTCTTCTCATGAAATACTGGATTTATGCACTCAATGCGCTTAGTCTTCTCATGAAATACTGGATTTGATGCATAATATAAGTCAATCTTAATATGCTTGGTCTTCTCATTAAATACATACATAATGTCAATAAAACACAGAGACAGAGGGATAAAATAACAGTGTTGAACTTCACAAACCAAGCTTGCAAAGATTGTTTCAGACCATAGAGTGACTTACGTAATCGACATACAAGGCTACTAAACTCCCCCTGAGTAACAAAATTAGGTGGTTGCTACATATAGACTTCTTCACAATGCATCGGTCACCGAAAAGTACTCAAAATCTAGTATGAAGTATATGGTTCCTGTTGGAAACAATAGACGAGTCGATATTAAACAAGAAAGTCACAAAAAATTGGTCGGAACATGCTGATACGACGGAGTATTAGATTTAATGGTTGAAAGTAGTCACAATCTAAGAAATAAAATTATATTGGTAGGGTTGGAATGATAGCACGACCCAACTGAAAATTAATCATATAGGGAAGGTCGAATTGACAGCATAATATAATGAAAAAGAGAAAAAATATGGGTAGGGTAGGAATTATGGCATGGTCCTACTAAAGAGAAATTATATGGGTAGGGTTGGAATGATGGCACAACCCTATGCAAATCAGATTTGAGGAGTCACCCGAAAGATGAATGGAACTACGCAAATCAAATCTGAGGAGTCATCGGAAAAACACACAATAGTATGCCCCTCATATATGAGAAAGCACTTCAGAAAAAATCCACGATACGACGCAAATTAACTATGAAAGTAGTCTAGAGAGATGCACAGTGCTACGCAAATCAGACATGAAAAAAAAGTAGTCACCGGAAGGATGGCACGGTGCTACACAAATTAAATATGAAAAGGCAGTCACCGGAAGGATTGCACGGTGTTACACAAATTAAATATGAAAACGTAGTCACCGGAAAGAGGACACGGTGCTATGCAAATCTGATATGAAAAAGTAATCATCGGAAAGATGGCATGGTGCTACTCAAATTAGATATGAGAAAGTAGTCACCGAAACGATGGCATGGTGCTACATAAATTAAATATGAAAAATTAATCACCGAAAAGATGGCACGGTGTTACACAAATATACCAACGGATATATGGTTGACACAAAATAGCCCTAGAAAGTTACCGAAATATAATTGGAGTCTTCTCAATCAACAATGCCTACAAAAGAGGACTAATGGGGATGACTGGGGGCCCAAAATATAATTGGAACTACTTTTGGAAGAGTGGCATTCCTACAAAAGTAAAGTGTTTCACCTGGTTAGTGATAAAGAGGGCATGTTTAACAGAAGTTATACAAAAGAAAGGCAGACAACTGGTTCCTAGGTGTTTCTTGTGCAACTTGACAGGGGAAACAAATAACCATCTCTTTCTGCATTGTAAGTTTACTGCTCAAATTTGGAACTTGTTTCTCAACATCAAAAGCATGAACTGGACAATGCCAGAACACACATCAGATTTGTTGAGCTGTTGGATTAGGAGGGGAGGCAGTAAGAGTCAAAAGGGATGGTGGAAGCTAATACCATCATGTGTATGGTGGTCAGTCTGGAAAGAAAGAAATGGAAGACGTTTTGAAGATAGATCCAACTCCATCCACAAAGTTAAATGGAATTGTATACTATCTCTACTTTTTTGGTGTAAACAGCTTTGCATAGATGATATAGACCAGATTATAGATTTGATAGGAAATCTGTAATTATTCCTTTTTGGAGGTAACCAACATACCCTTAATGCTAAAGAATTCAACCTTACCAGTTTTATTTTAAAAAAAAAAGTCACCGAAAAACACATGATGACTTGTCTGACTGAGTTTTCTTCCCTTGAATATGGGGTTCATGCATATAATCATTAGCCAGACGAGCGGCATATATGGATAATAGCCACCCACGTGCAACAGAAGCTCTTTGATTCTATATCAAGTTCGTAGAGGCTCTAATACCATGTGAGACATAGGAGAAATATTACTCCCTTCCTCCAATTTTATGTGAGGTAGTTTGACTCAGCATGGAGTTTAGGAAAGAAAGGAAGACTTAAACTTGTGGTCCAAAATGAATGATAGAAATTTGTGTGACTGTAAATCATTTTATTAAGGGCAAAATAGACATTTTATAGTTAAACTGTTACTTAATATAGAAATGTGTCATTCTTTTTGGGACTGACTAAAAAAGAAAGTAAGTCATGTAAATTGGGACAGAGAGAGTATTGTATTGTTGTGTCTACATTATTATATAAAAACCCTATTTACAGACAATACAATACAATTCTTCACCAAGTAGGATACTTTTTATTATTTCTATTCCTATTCCTTTTCCTATTTCTATTCTTATTCCTATTCCTATTCCTATTCCTATTCTAAGTAGACTTGTATATACATATTCCTATTCTAACACACTATTTACAGTGTAGTTGGATGTAACAAAATGCTAGAATCATTTCTAAGACCAACTCACTAATGTCGTTATTTTGATGCAAGCATAGCACTTTCTCATAGAGTCCATGCATTAAATTCAAACAAAAGCAAAAGATGCACACTTTCGGATTTCTTTTATTTTTCAATCAAACCAAACGAACATAGAAAATACTCTTGTTTTGCTATCCCCACAAGGCAAAAACAAGTGTTTTTCTCTTGATCTCCACTCTTCTCTTCCCTTCCGTTTACTTCCCATAGTTTTCAAACAAATGATTACGTTCACAATAAACCAAAAAATGTTGATGACAAGAACATGACAGAAGGGGCTTTGTTTGAGATTAATTCGACAACATCTACCAACCTCAGCTACTTTTGGACATACCATATTAAATATAACTCTATCCATTGAACGGGTAAGGGTATGTAGACAAAGGGACGGTTCTTCGTGTGATGGGTTAATCAAAGTATATATTTTTGTAGTTAGTTCCCTTCTAAATAACCTTATATTATCTAGATTGACATACTTCTTTATGTAACATCTGAATTCAGTGGCTACATATGGTTGTTGCTGATTTACAGGGTGTTCGAGTCTAGGAAAATGTTTATATTAAGATGTCATATCTTTTAATGTATGAATAAAGCTTACAGAGAAGAAAAGAGACAAAAAACTTTTATTTGGCATGACACAAAAAGGCCAGAAGCGACAGTATCACTACTTCTCTATGAAACTATTATCCTGAAGCCTAAACATAAAATGTATCCTTAAATGACCAAACTGTAATGACTACTTGAACTAGACTAACAAGGTGAGAAAAAATATTGGTGATAATCGAGAGACAAAATGGATGGCCCAGTTTGCACAATGACAAATCACATTGCCACTCTACAGTCAACCGAAAGGGACAAAAAGTTTTTATCACAAGATTAACAAGAGCAAAATGAACTAAGAGGCATGTTATGGCAATCAGTACCCAAGTTTCCAAGAACAAATTTATAGAAAGCAAGAAGATCTAGACACCGTTTGAACTGAAGTGATACTACTCAGCTGTTGGACATGGTTGTTCTCTAGGGATCAAAAATACATCACTGCCATAAGTAGTAAAAGAGGGGAAAACAAATCAAATAAACTATAAGAAAATAAGTACCAAGAGCCTGGAGATTCTGCATCTCATGATTGTCACACCTTGCCTTCCGCTGTATTCTCGGCCTAGAAAACCACATCCCCTAAGCCATGTCATCATGTCAATCATCAGAAGTCAATCAACTCATGCCAGACTCTTAGAATGAAAAAGTGAACACTAAGAGCAAGTTAAATTAAATCCTTGAAATAGGTATATTATCAAATTTACCAAATCATGCAGCCAATCATGCTAAGCATAATCCAGCTAATAAACGTTAATTCAGAAAGTGCAATAACATACATATGAAGGTTCAATAACATGATGATGAAGAAAAGGAGACCATTACTTTAATAAGCTCAGAACCTAATTCCTATCAAATGTCCACACGATGGAGAGTGATCTTTCCTAAGAGCAACAAGTAGGTAACTTTGTTCTGAAATTTTGTGAACTTGATAAGAGTTCTTTTCTTTTCAATGAGGTCTGTGTGACGCTTGTTGTTTCGATCAAGAAGCAAGTACAACATCAAGCATATGCCCAAGGATGGAATACAAGAAACTGTCTTTTCTAGTTTTCACACCCGACCAATTTCGTTTTGAAATTTCAGTCCAGCTGATCTGGTCTCTAGTCGATGTCCACCTTTGCTAGAATCCTCATTCCTAAGCTTCCAATTCCTACTTCCCCCAGCTCTAGTTCAACAAGCCTGAATCTTGTGTGATCAGTGATGCAAATATCATCCTTATATAAACCACCCTAATCGTTTTGTACAAGTTACAAATGGAGCAAAAGACTTATCAAATACAAGAAAAAATAAAGGAAACTAGTTTTAAATAAAAATTTTATAAGGAGTATTTAAATCCTTTTTTCTTTTAAATCTTCTTGATATCACAATGATTGTTGCATTGCCCCGGCCCATGCACAAGGGAGACAAAAGGTTGTCTTATTTACAAACAGGAAGACAATATCAGAGACAGGAAGAAGCATTTATATGTAGACTGATAGTATAAATAACTATGGAGTGCTAAAATCCCTTATCAACAGGAAAAGAATTACACCTTTCATTCAATAAGAAAAAATAAATAAATGAAAAAAGGGTCCCATCTTTTCTTTTCTCTTTTTTTTTTTTTTTTTTTTTTGGAAATGCTTGCTCTAAAATACATAAAAGGATCCCATCTTAAACACAAGAATTGCTTGCTCTAAGCAAACAAAGTAAACATTTATTGCACCTCCTAATCATTAATATCATTTTTCTCCCACATCACTTTGGGTCTCCATATCTCTTTAACTCTTGGTGAGTTAATTCCTGCCTCTTCCACAGTTCCACAGAAACGAAAATTCAAGATTGAGTCTTTTGTGTGGCATCTTAAACACAAGAATTGATTGCTCTAAGCAAACAAAGTAAACATTTATTGCACCTCCTAATCATTAATATCATTTTTCTCCCACATCACTTTGGGTCTCCATATCTCTTTAACTCTTGGTGAGTTAATTCCTGCCTCTTCCACAGTTCCACAGAAACGAAAATTCAAGATTGAGTCTTTTGTGTGGCATACCCATTGAGATTTTGAGAGAATAAAGAACTAGAGAGAATTCAACTGAGGTACTTGATTTTTCCCTCAAGCTTATTGAGATTTATGGTAACTACACAGACAGTATCTTTGTTGTAGGCTTAATTACATATCATTACCAAGGTATAATCACAGCAATCAATTTAAACCTAATAACTCACTCAATACAGATCAAATTAAGCATGTGCCAATTTAAAGCAATCCAATCCAGACAACAAAGAATAATCTTCAGCATGATTTTCAACACTGCACCTCAACCTAAAGCATATAAGTCAAAGGCACCAAGCGAATTTCAGGTCCTTCAAGCCTAAGGGACTTCGTAAGAAAAAACTATTAGTTGATCATTTGAGCTGATGAAGCTTGTGAGAATGCATCTGACTTCAATCTTACAGGTGAATAAATCATTAGTGGAATAAATGACAATTTTTCACCTTTATGATGTGTTATCATAAAAAAAATCAGGAATTAGACTATGAAGAGAAACTTGATTATAGCATCAGCTTCGTCTGTTCAACACCAATAAAATTCACACCTACTATCAACATATCTTGTGCAATACATACCATAAAATAATAGACATAGTTTCACTTTATACAAAGTAAATAGCCTTAACTTTCATAAGGTACAATTCTAGTCATAACCACAGCAATAGAACCTAACTAAATAAATCTAAATCACTACATATCAATAATAATTTTCTACTAGAAACTCTTCAGCAATCTAGACATCGAATAATCTTCAAAAAAACATCAGCACTGGCTATTTTAAGTTCCCCTCCCCTCCACCCCACACACATTAAAGTTGAGGTTCTAGTTACAAGGTGCTCAGGCAGGAATGTTCTTCTCTTCACATGTATTTCATCGTAGTGTTATCTCATCTTATTTGGCAAAAGTTGTACCGATATGTAATTTTGTTAAAGCCGAGTCCCCCTACTTCTGGCAACATTCATTAGCCAGGTCTTTCTTTCTTCTGAAGCATTTTTAATGCAACTGTATCCGACCACTTGTGAAGGCTAGGAAAGTTATCTTCCATCCATCTCAAGGAATCGAAAAAGAGAAGTTGAGTCACCCATGCTTGATACTTAATCCATGGATTCACGCACCAGGTCTTTGCTGTCCAACTAGCAATAGGGTCAGGGGAAGTCACCCTTCTCTCGAACTTTCCCTAGGCACGTCTAGAGGAACTCTTTCCTCTTTGAGATGTGTCCCATCGGAAGTCTGAACTTTGGCTCTTTCTCTCCTTTCAACCTTCTACTTCCTCCATCCACCGTGTCTATAGCATCTCAGTGTATGGAATAATGTTTAGCTTCCTGGCTTCTAGTGAGAAGTAGGACCTCTTTCTAGGATCCATTTATCTTTATCTCTAGGCTCAGTAGTCTTCTTTTTCTTTGTTTAATTCTACATCTTCTATGGAGCCTCACGTTCCTCTTTTCTCAGACCTCTGTTGCATTAGGGAAACTCTTAAACCTACTCGGGTTATTATTTCTTGCTCGTTTCACGATGGCCTCCACATCTACACTTGTAATACATTCTTTCCCCAATTCAGTAATTTCATTTTTGTCAACCACTATTTCCTTCCTCTTCAAACTTCGATAGTTCCCTCTTCCAGTCTATTTGTTTCTTCTTCATATATTTTATCAATTTGTTCAACATCCACTTCAAGAGTTTCTTCCTTATCGACTCTACCAATTTCCCCTGTATATCCGCCATAAAAGTTTTGTCCTTATCTTTCTTATTAGTTAATTGCTATACTTAAAACACTCAACGGTCCAATATACCACTCAAGTGATTGACCTACCAATCAATTTGTCATTCACATTTCTTATCTCATCTAAACTCTTGTTACACAAGTTAATTACTTGGGAAAGTTTGACTGATGAATGACTCAAATTAGTATACGCAGACATAGCATTGCAACAACAGGAACAAGTGGGACTACGCATGAGTGTAAATCCTTCATATGAGAGTTCTCCAATATTATTTTAATGCTTACCATGCTTTATAAAGTCAAGTACTCGTGCCTTTCATGTGAGAATTGACCATTTCGTGATTTGTGTGTGTCATTCTTGCACAAGGGCCATGCTAATTTTCTTTGTATCATTCCAATCTTTATCGGATGTACCCGAAGGAACATGTGAGAATTGACTAACCAAGTCGCACCACTGGTTGCTTTTTTCAATAAATCAATATTCTTATCTAGCTTGTCTTTCAAATCCTTACAACTAGTCAAAATGACTCTTTTTACAGCCAGAGCCTTTGAAACTCAGTGATGATGGGTCCGAAGATAATATCAGAGGAACAGACTATTTAGATAATGTGCATTTCATCATTCAAATAACAATCAATTTCCAAGAAACAAAAGAACACAGAGATATCTTCTGATCCCCGCCATAACAAAGACCCTAGTCCAGCACTATGAGGAACTGACAACTAGAATGAATTTCTTACAGTCGCTTTTTTTTTCTTTACATTTTTTATCCGGTATGAGATATTCAGAAAAATCAGTCAATCAAAGAAGCATAATAATTTACGAAAACAACAGGCAAATACCAGCTAACCAACATCTGCTTCCCATATAATTCAAATCCAATTCAATGCTAGGTATTCAGTTCCTTGAGCGAGCGATCCAAGAATCCATACCATCGTTTGCTCATTCTATAGTGCAAATTAGACAACCACAACCTATAAAACACATCCTGGTGCCTCAAAATATACCATCCACTCTAACCCAAAGTCAATCCATCTTTATCAAAAGTCCCAGAATAATATTGAAAAGCTTCAAACTTTCTCCCATACACAATCGGTTTTATGGGGCCTTATAAAACACAACAGTTTTTCAAGTTTACTCAGCAGAAACCAAAAGGAAACAAATAGTCCATGTTAATTACTATCATACCAGAAAGTAGCTTTTGGATCCCATATTCTTCCTCAGCATTCAATTGTCATTCTTTAGCTACAAAACTCAAAACTCAATTGGTAAAATTGTTAAATTCATTCTTCATAAAGACTATCAAATTAGCTGAAGGTATTGAAGATCAATGATTGATCCTTCTAAACATAAATTAAGTGATTAATTTATCATACCTTTTCCTCTCTTATTTCAAAACACACTATGCATGATATACAATTCCCATTCATTGTAAAACTAATTTATTAAAATAAAGGAAAATACACCAAACGTTGAACTCAATTGTATCACAAAATATTTCCTGATGACACCGTAACAAAGAGCTAATCCAAACACAGCTGGATTTTCAGAAGATATTCCTTTTTAATACTGAGCCTAAGCAATTAAATCAATTATACTCACCAGAACCAGCAGATATCGAGGAACTGAGGGAGGACACCTCTGACAACAAGATACGGACCTTCAACAGAGAGTATTATCTTCACGTATCTAACGAAATCCTGAGAGATTAAGCTTCTCCGGACCTCAGCTCCGTTTGTAAATATGACGATCTCAGAGGGCATTCCATACTGATGATTGCGATTGAGGAATAGGGAAGCAGGAATCTCTGTACTGTCGTAAGGATTCACTCGGACTGTGTAGCTATACAGCGAGGTTGAGGCCCCGAACATGCGAAGCTCCTTCATAGAGATCAGCCATGGCGTTTCGTTTTGGATTCGCGCAATCCGATTTCCCATATTGAAGTTGAAGATTGGGATTTGGAGATGAAGATTCTGAAATGTGATGATTATAAGGAGAATGCGAATGCTCTGCTACTACATAGTCCAGACTCCAGAGTCCAGTCCGAGTGGGTAATGCAAACGTCAAAGTGGATTTTGCCCTTTGGAAAACACAAAAAACTAACCAAACCAACTTTCCTTTTGGGAGTAGATTTTAAATTCTTAAATAATATTTTTTTCTAATATTTTAGTCAAATTTTATTTTTTGGAATTTTTTGAAAATTAAAATTTTATATCAAATTTTTATCTTTTACAAAAATATTTTTGTTTGTGTTGTATTACATATTTTTTTAAGTAAACACCAAAGTATTCAGTGAATATTAAATGATAATATGATTGTTGACAAAAATTATGAACAATCGGCTCAAGATAACAAAGTCATGTATTTTATCTACTTCACGATGTATGGAATGATGTTTGTTGCACTCACTTCAAACTACCACATTGTTCTAGTGTCATGGATACTATTTGTTATTGTTGCAACTAAGATCTAATTGACTTTTAATATAAACTTATGGTTAGTTTTAATAGTTTTTAAAACTTATGTGTATAAATAATATTTTTCTAAAAAAGTGAAATATATTTTCCAAATAGTATTGTCAAACACATGGTGAAATTTTACTCAAATTTATGATCAAACCTAACTAAATTTGAACCAGTTTAACATGATGACAGTTTTTTTTTCCTTTTTACCCTTCCCGAGGGTTTCCTCGTGCTTCACTCGTTTTTGGGTTCTTCGATGAACTGAACACGCAATTTTGGAAACCACAATACTTCCTTCGTCCACTTTTATTTGTTATAATTTTCTTTTTTAAAGTTAAATTATAAGAACTTTGACTAATATGTTATACCGTATTTCTTCATCATATTGATATGGAAAAAAATGCACTTTATAGTACTTTCTGTATAGTTTTGGAATATCAAAAAAAAATTTATTTAAAATATCAAATTAATATACTTTAATTTAACTTTGAGAATCAGTCAAATTGACTTTCGAAAAGCGCAATATAATAAAAAATGGACAGAGAGAGTTAGAATTGTTATAAGTATTATATTTTCCCAAAATAGCTGAAGTTTTTATCTATATCTCGTTTTATTCAAAGTATATATAATTTCTTTCTTAAAATACAATGATATAGTTTTAAATATTATGCACTAAATAAGGATTTTTTTGTTATTATAATTGTCTGCCCTTTAATTAAATCATTTAGACTCTCAACTTTCAATTATCAAATTAACAAACAAATATAATTAATCGTACCCATGAAATGTCGAAAGAAATCCTACCCATTAGAATTTTTTTTAAAAAGAAACAACATGTTTTTAGTGACGGAATAAATCCTATCCATGAAAGTTCGTGACTTTTGATTTTACATAATGGATAAACAAATTAAATTTCATCAATAAAACAGACAAATATCCAATTTGAGATAAATAAATCTGGACATAAATAATATAATATGAGATAAAATTTTAATCGATAGAAGTCCTAATTATTTGGTATTAAAGAAATTTTCATAAATATATTATCAAGTAACTCTCTATATTATATATCGTTGATGATACTAATAGACTAATATATTATTGTCTAAATCCCAATATTTGGTATTTGGCATGTGTATCGATTTAATTTGATGATACCGATTGTTTATAAATAATGATACAAACTATTTGCCTACTTGCTCAATGATACAATAATATTAATTAATTATCAAAAAAAAAATTATTTAAATCTTGAGTTTTCACAGATATATATTGTTGGAATATATAAATATATATGAATTTAGAATCTATGTGAGAGCCTCCAATTGCCAGCATTTGCAATTATCTATTTTATTTTTTTAATTAAAACAAAATTTGATTTTTTTCCTAAAATAAAAACTTTAATGAATTAAAAGATCACACTAATAGGAGTAATTAATTACTCAGAGCAGCCCAAAACGTCTTTGTCCATTTTTAAAGTTTTCATCTCATTTTTTTTTATCATTAAATTAATATAATATTCAAAAATTAATGAAAAAATTAATCTTATCAATGATATTACCGTTACAATCTTTAATAATCCATATTTATTGGCCATTACAATTTTTTCATACTAATTCATCATATTTATGAAGAATAAAGTATTTCTAATGGAGTTATAAATCATTCATATTCTATAGCTATATACATACATAGATACAAAACGGATAAAGTCTAAAGATATATATATTTTTGTTGTTTTCTTTTTCAATTCCTATAATATCTTCTTCTTTTTTTTTTCATTTGTAGTTACGATGTTACTAACTTTTTTAAGGTTGGTAGGTAATTTGTTTCATTTGTAATGAGTTTTTTTTTTCTTTGTATTTTGCAGGAAATTTTAAATGGAGCACAGGTATGTATTTAACTGTTTTCTATTCTTTCTTTTTTTGTAATATTTTTTTTTTCTACATTTTAGTGAAGATTACTAGATACTTAATTTTACTGATGATGTGAGTTTATTTGTTTGTATTTGTAATATTTTAGATTTATTTATCACATTGTAATATTATTTTGATTAAGACTTAACTTTTCAAGACTAAGAAGAGTTGGTCATAATTGGGTGAAGTTGGTCATATATATATATATATATATATATATTGAATCCAAATAGAATTTTCACGCAATTTTAAAATTCCCCCTTCCGGAAGAATCAAGTAGGATTAACAAATAAACTGATTAAGTCTCCACCGTACTTATTGATACTGAAGATGCACAACTCCAATTTCTAAAAAATTGTATATGACATAAATTTAGGAATGGAATTATAGAATCGTATAGATAAATTATTACCTACATAGCAATAGAGAATTGACTATAAAATATGAAGTATTGTACATTATGTGTATAAGCAAGAAGCTAAAATACAAAAAGCAGTCTTTTTACGAATTCTAATCTATTCATTATCTTAATATAACATATAAAATCTTGATCACTTTCTCTCACATCTCCACCATATAATAAAACTGAATCTCATACATTTAACTAATGTTATACTACAATCAGAGCCAGGATTTTCAATAAGGGGGTTCAAAATCTATAGAAATAGGTAGCCGAAGGTCGACATCTACTATATATAGATATAAACTTCTTTTAACCATGTATAAATAATATATTTTCCGCCGAAGGGGGTTCGGATGAACCCCCATCATTAAGGGTAGCTCCGCCCCTGACTACAATATTGAACAATAATTCATCACCAAATTTATATATAATAATGAAGCTAGAAATAGAAAAAAAAATCAGTCTCTTTGGTCAAGAAATACAATTTTCTTTTTTCTTCGTTTTAAGGGTTTTCTCTAATTTTTTTCTTATTTATATGTTATATTAAAAACAGTAAAAAAGTAAATATTTTTTAACACTCTTAATTATATTAAATATACAATGTTAGAAACTAAAAGGTCAGTACTTTAAATTTCTTGAAAGTAAAATTCAATGGGTCTTTATTTTCATTATTCCCACAAGTTTTATCACAGCCCCTAAAATAATTAATAGTCACATTCATGACTTATTTTATATTGTAGTCCAACAACAAATACATTAATGATCACATTAGCCTTTTAAGTTTTATGTTTTCTGTGCTATTATATTCATAATATTTTATTTGAAAAAAATAAAATGAAGACTATTGAGTGGTAATCTGCTTGTGGGAGCGGATATCGATAAGAGTTCGAAAGATTGCGCAGTAATTTTATGTTTTCTTACTGATTAGTAAGAATGATGTTGCATTATTTATTTTGTTGTATATTCTCTCAATAATTTCTTTCAAGTTTATAATTTCTTTTGATTCAAAATAGTTACTTATGTTTTTGTTAGAAGCCGTAAATAAACCGATAGATAAACAAATAGACAGATAAATATATAGATAAAAATTATAATATTTAATTTTTTAAAAATATATATTTTACTATCTTTTAAGACC
Organism: Solanum sitiens; assembly: GCA_016801875.1. Classification (NCBI taxonomy): domain Eukaryota; kingdom Viridiplantae; phylum Streptophyta; class Magnoliopsida; order Solanales; family Solanaceae; genus Solanum; species Solanum sitiens. The sequence continues at coordinate 172,400 of JABWTJ010000247.1, forward strand.
AAGCGAAGCGCAGACAAGTTTACTAGTATATATATAGATGGGGAAAATATAATATCAAAATAATAATATAATAATTGAAATAAATGCTACTATAATAATATTCTTAAGTAATATATATATATATAAATATAAATATAATACTTGAGTCGTGCTAGATAATGTCCTAAGAAACTATTTCAGCAGTGTGAAATATTTTCCCATAATTAAATAAGCCTTTAAATTAATTAGAAAATACAAGAATCAACAAAATATAAATGCTACAAAATAAAGCTAATCGAAAGGGAATACTTAAAATTGACTAAGCCTTACTCTTTACTTTGTTGTTCCTCCTCAAAACTCCATCAACTACTATATATAGAGGAGCATAGGCAGTAGAGGAAAACATATTACACAATATAGCTTGGAGGTAAAGGGAGCATTACTTGGAGACAAAGGAGTTAAACTTTGGGGACAAAGTAGATTAATACTTGGAAATAAAGTTTATGACACAAGCACATTAATCATCAACTTAATGACATAAGTGCTTATGTCACAAATTAATAGAGTCCAAAATATGTCTTAAATTATTTTAAAATATCCGATATATATAAACCTATTAAGCAAAATCTATATCTATACATATTAAATTTTAATTTAAGTTATTTAAGTTTATCTTGTGATTTCTTTTGAGCTTGTAGGTATGTCTTTTATTTGTTTATTTTCTATTTAAAAGTAAAAACATTGAAGAGAGGAAAAGAAAAAGAATATGACCTTAGTCCTAAGGAAATTTCTTATGATACTAGATGCGTGAGTCTGTGTGTTAGCACGGTCTCTAACATATATTATTTATTTTATTGATTTATGTGGTACGAATGAAATTTAGAGAGTCACTCAACTTTTTAATATATAATTTTTTTTAAAATAAGTTTTGAATTATTATAATGTGTAAAAAATTTACATAGTTTTTAAATAATATGTTATTTTAGTTTTAAATAATATGTTATTTTAGTTTTTAAATTTTATGTCGGACGAATAAAATTTGAATTGTCTTAAGTACTTTTTAATTTTTTAAATGTAATGACATGTTTTTTTACTAATAATATTAGTGATCTAACATTAACATTAAAAATATAAAAGTAATTTACAGATAATAGAGAAATAAAATAATTAAACGTATTACTTATTATTTGGTATATATATATATATAAGATGGAATATAAGATAGAAGACAATAACTAAAATATGCATATAAAATATATTTACGTAATACAAAATATTTCTTTTTAATTAACACTAAACTAAATAAATGATGCCACGATGAAATATTATTAATACAAACATAAATAAAAATAAGAGAACATTGAACTGGGTCAACAAAAAGGATAAAATAAGTAAATTGACTGATATAAAAAGAGGAATAAATAAGCGATATTGCTTGCGTCTGAACTTGGTACCATGAGCATTTAATGTCATGCTACAATCACTAAGTCAAGCAGCTGAAGATGAGGAAGAGCACACAACTGAAGCACACATGTTGACGATCAATCGTCTGCTCAAGCCTCTTCAACATATTAGTTAAGTAATATCAAATTCAACTTGGATATTGACAGAGAGATTTTGATTTATTTAATTCATAAAATTGAGGTAATAATTCCAATTTTTGAGTAGGATCTCTCATCCTCTACACTATTTAATAGTTTATTTTAAAGATATATACGTGTCCACGTAAACATCATAAATATTACATCATTATAAATAGTAATTTGTCTAGTTTTACACTTATACATCTTTAAAATACACTATTAAATAGTACATTGTGTAATAGGTCCTGCCAAAAGTTTGAGATAGTACATTGTGTAATAGGTCCTGCCAAAAGTTTGAGATTGTTGTATCATGACAATGTGACACTTAATATATATTACTTCTTTTATTTTAATTTTTGTAATACAAATATAATTTAAAGTCAACTAAATTTTCATAGATTTTTAGAAATATCTTTAAAATGGTAATTGTTATAATTAATGGTATCTTTTATGAACTTTTTACATAATATAAGTTATTCCTTTTTCCTTTTGTCCCAACTTACATAACATAAATGAAATTTCGAAAGCCATTCAATTTTTATATATAGATTTACCTATACAACTAGATACAATAAGAATAACAGTTCCTTGTTATATCATCAATCACGAAAGTGATCAAGAACTAATTTTAGGGAATTTATTCCTAAACAAGTTAGAAGATTATAACATTGGAAAAAATGGAATAGAAATGATATATAAAAGTGAAACTTGGTTTTTAACAAAAATATAAATGCCAAAGGAAACAATTTTCAAGGTATCGGTTTTTATAGAAATAACTTTCTATGATACCAAATTAACAACCTGTTGTCAAATAGATAAAGGATCTGAAGCAAGTCTAGTAAAATCTTTTTTAATAAAAGATTGGGACTTAAATAAAACTAATATCTCTATGATAGGAATCACAGGAGACAAAGAAAAACTTTCAAAATCTAAAGAAAAAGTAGAAATAATTTTAGGATCAAAAATTGTTTCTATAAATAAATTATTTGCTTATGATAAACTGGAAACAGATTTATTATTAGGAAATGATTTTATACAACAGTTTCAAAATTATCAACAAACTTTGTATATGATAAATCTAAAAACTCCTTGTAGACAATACATTAAGATCCCAAGAATACAAAATCCATATAATCTTGAAAAAGATAATGGAAATTTTAAAAGAAAATACTTAGAAAATCTAAGAAAAATAACTTGTAAGTGTCTTAATCTAGAAAGGATTAAAGAAAATTTACAAAAATCTTATGGTGAAAATCCATTAGAAAAATGGGAACAAAATCATGAAAGAGCAATTTTAACGCTAAAAGATCCCAGTATAATAATTAGGGTAAGACCCATGCTATACAATGAAGAAGACAAATTGGAATTTAAAATTCAAATTAAAGAATTACTCAATTTAAAACTCATAAGAATGAGTAAAAGTCCTCATAGTAGCCCAGCATTTATGGTAAGAAATAATGCTGAAATAAAAAGAGGAAAAGCTCGCATGGTAATAAACTATAAAGAGTTAAATAAAAATTGTTTATTTGATGGATATTTTATCCCAAATAAAGACAATCTGATTAACCTTGCAAAAGGAAAAACATATTTTTCAAAATTTGACTGCAAAAGTGGATTTTGGCAAATTAAATTGGAAGAAAAATCAGTTCAATTAACTGCTTTTAGTACTCCTAATGGACATTATGAGTGGTTAGTAATGCCTTTTGGGTTAAAAAATGCACCACAAATATTTCAAAGAAAAATGGATAAAATATTTTCGGAAAAGATTTTTTTAATAGTCTATATAGATGACATATTAATATGTTCAAACACATATGAAGACCATTTAAAACATTTAAAGGAATTTTCAGAAATATGTTTAAAAAATGGAATTATTTTAAGTCAGAAAAAAGCTGATATAAATAAAAATGAAATAGAATTCTTAGGAATGATTATTTCAAAAAATGGGATTGAACTTCAATCTCATATTGCTAAAAAGATAATAGAGTTTCCTGATAAATTAACAACAAAGCAAGAAATTCAAAGATTTCTAGGATGCTTAAATTATGCAGGAGAATTTATTCAAGATTTAGCAAATAAGCGAAATATGCTTCAAAAACTAATAAGAAAATCTAATAGACTTGGATGGACCGAAGAACACTCAAAGTGTATTAAAAGTCTAAAAGAAGAATGCGCAAAGTTACCAAAACTTAGATTACCAGAAGATAATGATAATCTAATTTTACAAACTGATGCATCAGATTACCATTGGGGAGCAATTTTGCAAACCGATTTAAATGAAATTTGCAGGTACACAAATGGTACGTTTAATGATGCAGAGACAAGATATTCTACAAATGAAAAAGAATTATTGGCAATTGTTAGAGGAATCAGAAAATTTTCTGCATTTCTTTTACCAAACAATTTGTCATTAGAACTGATAACACTCAAGTTGCAGGTCTAATACATAATAAGCTACCTTCTGAACCTCAATACAGAAGATTGCATAGATGGCAAGTACTATTATCGTTTTATACATTTTCGATAGAATATATAAAAGGAAATGATAATTTTCTTGCAGATTTTATATCAAGAAACGTCCAATATGGATAATCAGACGAAAATACTGGTAAACAGGATATACGAAAAAATGAAGACAGTGGATGAATCCATTGATGAAAAAAGTCAAAAGCTATTCAAAATAAGAGATGAACTTTCAAAGTTATCTGAACAATCCAGGATGTTACAATCTGAATTAAATCAGCTCAGTACTAATCAGGCTGAAAATATGAGAGAATTTTTAATTTTATGTGAACATTTGGATTCACGTCCATTACAGAATTCAATTCTGAAAGGGAATATTAATCCCAACAAAGTGGCAGGAGATGTCCCACTAGCACCTAGTGCCAAAAACATCTCGATGGTAAGCACGGATATGCCTATTTCATCATCAAAAGATGAGAAAGAAAGCCGAGCAAATGAAGCAACATGCTCATCCTCAGCCAAGGCTGAAAAAATTATATCTGGGAAACCAGAGAGTAAAACTAATCCAGTTTTATCTGGAACAAAAGTGTTTTCTTCTTTTCAGGTAGGAAAACAACATCCTAAGGAAGAAGAGTATCTGGCTTTTACTAGATACGTCTATAATCTTCCTGAAGAAAGTGGAGAAACTTATGGTGTTTTAGGAACAACAAGTTTGTTTCCTAGAATATCTATATTTTCTAATGGAATACCAAGCTTTACAGCTCAATTATTTGAATTTGGATATTTAGATCGGGTATACACAAAACCAGATTTAAAAGAATTATCCCAGTTACCGTCAAGATTGTTCGAAGCAATCAAAAATTTTAGTCAAGGTAATGGAGTATATTGCAGGTTCTACAGCATATCAATGGAATGCCAGGATTTGCAATCTTATTATCCAACACTCAACTATATTTCAGTTGAAAAAATTAAAGAATTCAATGTTAAGGCCACAGGAGTTGATAAAAAGATTCCCCACCTTAATAAAAAATGGATTCAGACTAGAAGAGCGTTAGGGATAAAAGCTCTATACGCGATTCTAAACAGATTTTACAAGGAAGACTGTAAAGTAATAGATCAAGATAGTGATTGGGTCTTGATTACCAAAGGAAAATCAAAGTCCAAGGAACTCAGAGAAAGAATATTGGACATTGAACTTCACAGGTTAGGAGCCACGGAGGAAACATGGAAACTAGCATGCAAAATGTTAGACCATAATCATGATTGATAAAGACAAAAAAGAAGACGTAAGTACTTACGTCAAAAAGAAGAAGATGACATAATCACATATGTCAGAAAGCATGTCGGCCAATAATGCAAAAGGAGACAATGGATACATTATCAGGAAGAAATCTTTTATCCAAAAGGACTAAAAGATAATTATGTGATATTTCAAGGAAGACCTTGAAATAAATTTCTTTTATAATAAGTCCCTCCTTACATCTATAAAAGGAGAGGAACTTCATACTAAAGAGGCAGACTACATTTTTCTGAGAAAAACCTTAGAGCAATGCTAGGTACCTTGAGAGTATGAATATGTTTAAGAGTGAGTAGTAACTTCTCCCGTCAGGGAAAAGTAATTTCATTAATGTTGTGAGTATTAGATAAGTATTTTATAGTATGTATGTAAAATTACTTATATGAAATAAAAAGTGAGTTTTTATATCATTCTTCTTAAAACTCCATAGATAGTCGAAAGTGAAGGTTGCGATCTTCAGCCTTAAGGAGGAACAGTAACAGAGTAGCCGAAGACTGCGGTCGCCAGGGCAAAACACTGTTCATGGCCTGAAGGGAGAAATACTGAGGTATTGATAGAGACTATTTACCGACAAAAGAGAAGAAAGGTATACACGCAAACTTTTTATTACATATTATTAATTTTATCGATATACTATATGAACTTATTCTTACTCAAACATTAAGAAGAATTACTTAGTACCTATAGGGAATCAAAAATTTGAATATATCATGTTAATGCATATTATTATCATATCATTCTATATGCACATCTTAGCATAAAAATGAAATTTTTACAAAAATCATTGCATAGCATAAGAAAAAGAGCTTGGAAGCATAAAAAAGCTTTATTCCATATGGATAGAGCAATTTTCGAAATGGAACAAGTATATAGGAATACTGGTCATCAATATGATGAATTAATATTTTCTATACATGAAATGAAAATGTATAGAATACAAGAATATTTTGAGTATAAAAATTCAATATCAATTTTAAAAAACTATATAGTTTTTACTGCTTAAAAACAAGCATTCAATTTTTCCGCTACCCTATTTAAATTAAACAGCTTCAAAATAATATATTAAAACAAGAAAAATCATCATCTCAATTAACAATTCAATAAAATAAAAGGGAAACCTTTGAATTGGACATGGCTTAAGCTAACGTGTGATAAAATATAAAAGAAAAATTGAAGTACAAGCCTAGGGTGAGGGGGGGGGGTAAATCTTCTAAGAAAGAACTAGGTTCGACATACAGAAGAAAGTATATTCCCTCACAAAATTATTGAGGAATTACCATAAGTTCAATGAATTATTATGAATTTATTTCTTATTCAAATAACTTAGAGCATGTTTTGTGTTGGGAGATCAAATTGTTTTTTTCTTTTGATAAAAAAAATACTTATTTTAGAAAATCAAGTTTGCCAAGTCTTTAAAATTACTTTTAAATGTAATTATAAGAAATTTTTTGGTGTTGGTAATTTCTTTATTAATTAATTAGCATATCTCATAATTTTGATTAAATTCCATTCAAGAATTTTATTTTATATTTCATAGAATATATTTTATTTTATATTTATATATTATATTAGTTTTTATTTTGCTGTATTAGATTTCAATATAATAAAATATTTTTATGGGGTTAAAAATATGAAAGACCTTTGTGGTGAATTTTTCGTATATAGTGATTTAAGCGGAATGATTTTTATATTTATGAATATGTACAATTTAATATAATTAAAATAAAAATATTTTAAACTAAAAGTTTTGTAATAAATATTTAAATATAAAATATTATTAATATTAAAAATACTTAAAACTTATAATTTGACTCCCAAATGCATTTTGTTTAAAAAATCTTTTCAAAAGTGAATTTTATAGCAATATTAAATAGACTTTAAAAAAAAAAAATGATGTAGTCGATTTAATTGGCAGTGACACAATGCTTTGTTGGCAATTTGTGCACACTAGTTTATCAACCCCCCACGTTCTCTACCTTAAACAAGTTTTAGGTGAATAATATATTCTTTAATGTTAAATTATGTTTATAAATTCTTCTTTTTCTTACGTCGTCATCGAAGAAGGCTTCATGTTTCATTTTAAAATAAAGTGATGAAGTCTATTCTAAAATTTCAAATCTATATGAGATTTTTTGATAAACATAAATGGTAAAACGTTGAAAAAAATCTTAATGAAAAATCTTAAGACCTTTTTTTGATTTTGGGAAGAAATAAAAAATAAATCGATATCTTCATATGATATAATACTTTTCAGTTTTAATCGAAAAAAATAGAAAATCCATCCAAATCAGTAATTGACTATTTGCTTTATCCAATGAAATGTTTTGTTGGATCTTTTAAAAAAAGGTTGGCGTGTTACAATGAATCCAAGCTGCCGCGTCACATGACACGAATTTTATGTGACAGACTCGACTCAGAAAATATTGAGGAGAATTAATTCTGAGATAATTGTATATCCCGTATAAATAGTGTTATGAACTTAATTTTGACGAAATTTGTGATTGAAGACCACTTATACTAAAGTCTAAATTAAAAATGGTTGAAATCATACAAAAATTTCTTTTACTGAATTTAAATGGTATATACAAAGTAAAATACAAGTCACTACAATGTTCTTCAACCCAAAATTTCAATATGAAACTCGATCCAAAATCTCACCAATAGCCTATTTGGTCAACATGAAAAATGCTTATTTTAAATTGTTTTCAAAATAAGTACTTTTGATAAAATTAAGAAAAACATTTTTTGTTTAATACTGATTCGATCAAACTCAGTAACTTTTGTTCAAATAATATATTTATATTTAAAATATTATTAAATCTGTATAATTTACAAATATTACGTAAAGAACTCAGTTATTAACACTTGAAATTATGATTATAAAATTCAAAATCATAAAATTAAAACTCTTACTTTGCTTTTTAAAAGCAATTAGTGTTTGATGAAATTTTAAAAGTATTTATTAGTATGTTTGGAAAAAAAAAGCTCTTAGCCGAAAATTAGCTTCTGCAAATTTCCTTGTGCTACTCATTAAAAGCACTTGTCTTTCCCAATTATTTTTTATCAAACGCCATATTTATTAAGGAAAAATTTTTTGGCTAGAAAATTTGATTAGAATGAGATTTTTGATATGTAGTTTTATTTTTTAAAAATATTTTTATCCTTTTATTTTAATACCTTTTACTAAAAAATGGAAATTTTTTTAATTATTTTAAGATTAAAAAAATATTAAAATTTTAAAAATTTTCTATCAAATTCTGGCTAAATTTTTTTGACTGTTCAGCACTTTTCATTTATTAATTAAAAGAACACTTTTAATCTCTCGAAACTTAGCCAAACAAACTATTCGTTTCATTTATTAATTAAAAGAACACTTTTAATCTCTCAAAACTTAGCCAAACAAACTATTCTCATTAATATTTCCAAAACTTTTGAAACAACACAAAAATAAAAGATGAAGTAATACATGACGACAATAATGACCAAATGTCCACTTTATTATTTAATGAAAAATGATTTATTTTGTTTGTTAGCAATTTTAATACAAATTGTTAGGTAGCTTTAAATAAAAAACAATGAAGTAAGAAATATCGACAACTGTTTATACTACAATATATATATATATAATATATACTCTGTCACTTTTCTTGATCTCTTCAAGTCTAGACTAGAAACTACAAAAATACATAAATAAATAAACGTAAAAGGGTCAAAATTGCCCCTGAACTATGTGAAATAGATCACTTATACCCTTCGTTATATTTTGGGATCAAAAATACCCCCACTGTTATCCTAAGAGACCAAAAATACCCTCAAGAGTTAACACCCCAATTTTTTAGTGACGTGGCATGCCACATAGGACTAATCCCTCCACCTAAGCGTTGCCAACTAGGATTATTATAAAAGAACTAGACCTTTAGTGGCGACAATAGTTGCCGCAAAAGCCCAAAAAATTGCCACTAAAGGTTATGAGTGATTTTTAGTGACGACTAATAGTAAAACCTATTTTTTCAACAAAAAAAATATGATAATAATTTTCGATTGCAACCTAATTTTCTAAAATAAATAACTTACAATATTAATATTAAAAACACCCATATTATCACGAAAAATCATGAAAATTACTTCTCGATTCACATCTCCTACTATATAATGCATCATTGTACATTTTATACATTTTCATATAACATAAAAATAAAACAGTGTCTTCAAACTCCTACTTAATCGATATCATTTGCGTTTTTTTTTAAAAATAATGAAGAAAAAAAAGAAAATTAGAATTTAATGTTAAAAACTTTTAGTGACGATTTTTTGGGCCTTTGCGGCAACTATTGTCGCCACTAAAGGTCTAGTTCTTTTGTAATAATCCTAGTTGGCAACGCTTAGGTGGAGAGATTAGTCCTATGTGGCATGCCACGTCACTAAAAAATTGAGGTGTTAACTCTTGAGGGTATTTTTGGTCTCTTAGGATAACAGCGGGGGTATTTTTGATCCCAAAATGTAACGAAGGGTATAAGTGATCTATTTCACATAGTTCAGGGGCAATTTTAACTCTTTTTCGATAAATAAATAAACTCAATGCAGCATGTAGGGTCCACAAATTGTAAGTATTATAATTAAATATCTAAATTTAGTTTTTTATATCGACACAGAAGCCATAATATTGAGATTCATGTGATGCAAAAAAAAAAATTCATATGAAGTTTAAACACCATAACTAGCAAGAATATAAATATAAATGTATGTTTGTGACATATAATTTCTTTTTTCAAGATCGACAATGATATATAACATTTTATTATAATATTCATATTGATTATATATAATTTTAACTTTAAATAAAAAATTTAAAAATAATAATTAATATTGGAGCCCAAATATGAAAAAAAAACTCCTAATATCTACAAGTAACGAATAGAAGTCAACATATAATATTGTATGCAGTATTAAATATACATGTAGATTAAAACAAGTTTTTCTCTTTTCTTTGTTCTACGTAATTATTTTTAAGATTTTTTTTTTGTCGTTACTCAAACTCGTGGTGGGCTCCACTACACGTGTGTTTTAAAAAAATTAACTTTAAATTAAAGAGTAGTTTAGTTATTTAAGACTTTTTTACTTTATAGGAGTAGTTAAATACTTAAATTAAGTTGTACAATAATGATATTAGTTCGAGTTTTTGGTCAAAAATATCTTTTAACTATATTCAAAACTTAAATTACATCTTTAAAGTATCATTTATAGCAGAAAACATCCTTTAACTATACCCTAAACTTAAACTACATCTTTAAAGTATCATTTTTAGCATAAAACATCCTTTAAGTATTTATAAATGAACAACTTTCATCCTTTTGTTAGATATTATCAAAAAAACTAAATGGATCTTACAAAAACATGAACAGTTTACGTGACTATCAACAAAAGTTATTCTGCATAATTTTATTACTTGGTACAAGAAGTTCTTGGAAAATATAAAAAATCTTAGACATTGTTACTTACGGAAACTAAAAATGATTGGAAGATGTGCGCATACATAATTTGCCTTTTTCGTAACCGAATGAAGTTGGAGATTAATTATTTTTATCTTTTTCTTAACCAAATAATTCAATAGATTTTTAGGTCAATCTAATATTGAAGTGACCAAAATATTGATTATGTCTCGTATTTGAGTTTCATTCTACATTATTAGAAGCGGAAGTCTCCAACAAATGACGCTTCTAGCATATTCAATTGAGAAGAACATATTTAAACTAATAATATTTTTAATTAAAATTACATGAAAAGTGAATTAAAAAAACGATCAAATTAAAAGTTTTGCATAATTCTTAACTCAATTACGAAAAAGTTCACGATAATATTCTTGGCATATCTAAGAATAATAATTAAGAAGGGACGACTTAATTTTTGTGGGATATATCCGGGTAATTTTACGAGATATTCAAGTAGAAGGATGAAAATTGTTTACTTTAAAATACTTGAAGGATGTTTTATGGTAAGAATGATACTTTAAGGATGTAGTTTAAGTTTGGGTATAGTTAAATGATGTTTTCTGCTAGAAATGATACTTTAAGGATGCAATTTAAATTTTAGGTATAGTTAAAGGATATTTTTGGCCAAAAACTCATATTAGTTCTGTTGAAGTATGCAGCAAATATAGTTTGTTTATAAAGATTTCTTGATTCATTTTGAAGAGTAAATTGCAGCTGTTGACACCCAATTTTGGCCTAACATTTTAAAAATTTGTGATTTTTAAGTTTATTTATTTAAGAGTTAAAAAATATATTATTTTTATAATTTTTTAATAAGTTTATCGATAACTATCTTTATTTATTAGAATTCAGAATTTCTTATTAGTTAATTTTAAAATTGCATCTTTATATTGTTAATATTCATTTTTTGATATTCTGCGCAGTCTAAAAAATTCATTCAAATACGAAGATAATTTCATATACGGATATTTTATCAACAAATAATTTTTGGGCTACTATTTCAGGCCCATAATTTAGGCCCATTTTTAATAATTCCTTATATATAAAATATTTTGCCCATTAGGTTAAGGGGTGGATAATATTCTTTAGGTTTAGGACTTTTCTTCCATCCTTATTTCCAGCCGCCCAAGGCTGAAGCCACCACCACCACTTTCCCTCTTCTTTTCCTCTATTTCCGCCTTCTCCAACAGTGAACAAGACCTCGGAATCCGGCGATCCTCCTCCTTTCTTCCATCTCTGGAGAAACACCAACAATCACCAGCAGTTCACATCACCAAACACCCACCAAACCAGATCGGAAATCCAGCCGGAAACAACCTCCAAAAACACTAGAACACTACACTAAATCAGCAGCAGCGCCAGCCCGTTCCTCTTCTACACCCCTTCACAATTTTCTTTTGTTTTCAGCCTTTTTTGCTCAAAATCGAAGAGCTCGAGTAGTTCAAAGCCCACAACATTGTTGCTTTGTGTCTTCTTCGACGAAATCCGGTGAACTCCAAGCGAAATCAACCAAAAACCCAACCAGCAGACCAAACACCAACAAACACCAACTAAAACCCCTCCTTTTTTCAGCAAACGCAACAAAAAAAAAACGACCCCAAAAATTGGCAATCAAAGCCATGAGTTCACCTCCAAAAACCCTCTTTGTTTTTCCCATTTTTCCAGCGAGAAGTTCAAATCCTCGATGAACCGGAGCTAGAAAATCAGACTCCTCCTTCTCTTCCCCTTTCTCGATTTTTTTTTTTGTTGTCTTTTCCAGATATTCCGGTGAGATTTCGAAACTCGTTGAACTCCGACCAGCCCAAGAACAACTCAGATCCAACGACCGCTCCAAACTCGATGAACCAGCCACGCGTGAGCCTCAAAGCTCTATTAAAAAAAAAAGAGCACCGCTCCCGACAACAATAGCAGTTTGTTTCCTTTTGCCCCCTTCTTTGTTCAATTTCTCAGTAAATTATTGTAGATCTGTACCCTTTCTTTATGTGTTTTTTTTAAAAAAAATTTCTTAGTGCTTCGTGTTGAGCTATCTGTCATTGTTAGTATTATTTGTAGAAACTGTTTCCAACTTTGTTTTAGATGTATTATTGATTTCTTTGCAAGTATTAGTTATTGGTTCATTAGTTCCATTGTTTAAAGATGTTTTAGAGTGACTGTGTTGACATTTTTATATAAATTTCATCTTTGTTGGCATTATGACTTTGTTTCAAATTTAATATAATTTATTATTGACACAGTATCGCTAGTTTTGTTGGCTGGAATTCTCTTTGGATTTGGTCATGTTATCTTATTGTTTATTATTATTTATTTATACTTCAGGCTATTTTCTTTCATTTTTATGTGATTGTTTGGATTATTTTAAAGGAAGTTGTTAATTGAAACATTAATATGACATTCTTTAGTTAGTGTCTAAAGTTGATATATTTATTTTGATTTATGATTTATTTAATATAGCATTACATTTTATAAGATCCTTTGATTTTCCATTATAGAGTATGAGTTTTATTGTACGTTAAAATTTGGCCAATGATAAAATTTCTCCGTCGGTTTTGGAGGCCTACCCAGTTTAAAAAGACGGAATTTTAATTTAAGTTTATATATTTTATATGTTGAAATTGGCCAATGATAAAATCTCTCCGTCGGTTTTGGAGGCCTACCCAGTTTAAAAAGACGGAATTTTAATTTAAGTTTATATATTTTATATGTTGAAATTGGCCAATGAAAAATCTATCCGTCGGATTTAGAGGCCTTTCCATTTTAAAAGACGGAAATCTAATTTAAGTTCATATATGTTTATTTGTTAAATTGGCCAATGAAAAATCTATCCGTCGTGTTTGGAGGCCTCCCCATTTTTCAAAAGACGGAAGTTTAGTTAAGCTTATATTATTTACTTATTAAAGTGGCCGATGAAGAAATTACCGTCGATTTTCAAGGCCTCCAATGTTAATAAGACGGATTTTTATTTTTAAGTTATTATTTCATATATTTAATTTTATTCATATTTATTTATTACTAACACTTTTACTAAGTGTGTTTACAGGTACCCAAGACTTGCTTCCTTGAAGTTATTCGAATTAAGTTCGAATTATACTCTTTACTCAATATTTTGTATATATTACGTTAGGCAAACTTTAGGCCGTTTCTTATATTTTTTTATTTTATTATTTGTGTATATTACATGTTTATTATTTTTGTACATTATTTTATTTTCCTCCTCAATTTGAAAAAAAATGAATTCAGTTGGAACCCACAATTGTGAATTTCGAAGGGTGCCTAACCCCTTCCCTTCGAAATAATTTGAACCCCCTACCTAGAATCGATTGATTTCGTAGATCATTTAATGGTTTTCTAGTTTTTTTCCTAAAATTAGGTGGCGACTCTTTTTTTTAAAAATTCATTCATTCTTAAATTCATTAAAATTGAATCAATTAATTATTTTTTGAGTTGCCGCGATGTTTTGCCCTATTTGAATAGAGTAGGGATGTAAACAGCAACGTTGTTTCATTAAGTGTATTTTAAATTGTGTTTATCCTACGTTGAAGGAATACGTATTAGATGAAATTATTAATTCAATTTTTGAGTGGTTTCAATTACTCTTACGATAAAAAATTTCTTTTGAAAGGTGTTACTCCTTTCTTAAACCAAGTCTATGCTATAATAATTTGACGATGAAATAATATGAGGAATACTAGTACTTCAAGGGGATCAACTCTCCTGGTGGATTTGGAGGGTACAATAAAAAACATCAAATATAATATAATAATAATAAAATAAAATAAATCAAATATTATTATATAAAAATACAATAATTAATGATTTAAAATATCAAGAAAAACATATAATTACTTTTTATTCTAAAAAAGTTCATCCATGCTACCTAAATTGGACAAAGGTTGTAATCTATATTATCTGAAAATTACTTAAAAGTGTTATAAATCACCGTAATTAACTTAAATATCTAAAACTTTTTATAAAATGTGATTGAAATTTCAAATTCCATATATATCACGTAAGATAAGAAAAAAAAAAATAATATATATTATTCTAAAATTACGTAAAAAAATACTATAGATCACAATATTTAACAACCTAAAAATCTAAAAACCTTATAAATTTTTTGGCTAACTCTTGAAATTGGGACAAATTGGAGTAAGACATTACGTAAAAAAATTACAATAATTAAAAGCTTAAAATATCTTTTTAAAAACATATTAATTATTTAAAATTTATTTGTGCCACATAAATTTGATCACAAGAATAACATACACAATATGTGAAAAATTATATAAAACATACTATAATAATAATTAACAACTTAAAATATATTAAAAAATTAATTAACTCAAAATTTTATCTGTTTCACATAAATTAAAACAAAAAAGTAATCAACAAAAGAAAAATAAAATAAAAGCAAAAAAGAATACGGGCCGAAGCCCATGAATCCTAGTTCATATCCCTCTTTACCTATTTCTAAAAGTTGGGCCCAAGCCCAATTAGAAAACCCCCCGAAGATCCCAGCTTATTGTCTTCTCTCCTCTTCTCTGCACCTCTTTTGCAGCTAACTCCGACAGAACTGAAGTTTCTTTTTCGATAGCAAAGTTTATAGGTTAGTTTTTTGAAATTTTTTTAAGTAATAAACTTGTTTCATAAGTTCCTTTATATCACAAAATTTTATTATTATGCACAAAAAATTGTAATGTATGTATTAGCTTTCATGGATTTCTATGATATGTTGTTTTATAGTTTGAAAAATTATGCTTTTAGTTAATTAGTTCGTGTCAACAAAAATTAATTCTTTTAGTGTGTTAATAATATGTATATTGTTATTACTGTAGCAAGCTTTTCGTTGGGCATTTGCCAAAAGAAAAATAATTATTCCTCTGTTTCAATATTTGTTTGTGTGTTTTTTAATTTGACTTGGAGTCTAAGAAACTGATACTTTGCGGAAAGTTAGAAACTTTGAATTAAATGAATGGGTTAATAAAGAAGGCAAGACAAACAAAATGAAGTGAGTATGAAAACAACCATGGAACTCGAATTGCTTGAGGATCTGTTTTTTTTTCTTCATAATTGCTAGTGGTGCTTAATGCAATAACATATGTATTGGTGATTTTGTATCAGATGTATAATTGCTAATGTTTTTTTGCTTCCCTGAAATACTGAGCTACTTCTACGTGTGACAAAAATAATGCGTGCATATAAAGTAAAAGGGGAGAAGAGAAAAAGGAAAGGAGAGAATTATGATAAAGAAGAAAGAAATTGAACTACCTGAGGAATCAACAAAAAGAGTGAAGACGGAACACTCTATCTGGCATTCCTGTTGTTGCAACTGATCAAACCAATTAACCTGGTGTTATTTTCATCATTGAAAGAGCTTCTCTTGAAAGGTCTGTCTCTATCTTTGCAAATGTCATTTCTGTTCCTCTACTTTTGTATGGTTTTGAGAATGTCTACTTTAGAAGAAGCTTGTAGCTTTATCAGTATTATATGATGTTATCCAACATCCCACTAGCTCATCTTATTATTATCTTTAGTATCACATATAATGCTCATCCTTCCCTTCACCATGTATAAAAGAAGTTGAAGTTATTGTGTGTTATGATCTCTTTCTCTTGTCGATGCAGACGTACCAACTTCTGAATTCTGATGAACACTCCAACTTTTTGAAGAAGAATGGCCGGAACCCTTCTGATTATCGGCCTGATATTGCGCGTTAGGTTAGTTGACTTTGGAAATCCAGCCCTATCTTGTTGCCCAATATTCCTATAGTATGAACAATATGGTGTTTCTGTAGACTCCAGATTTAAGTGTTTGTCGTTTGAGACACTATATGCATGCATGTGGGCCATAGATCAATGGTAACCAGCAAGAAGTTGATGGTTCAAACTTCTGTCAACTTTTTGTGGAGATGGACATGGAGAGGTATATCTGGTAGTTAGCCATGAAATCACCAAGTAGTCATTTTAATAGCTCTTTGATAATATATTGACATATATTTATTAGTGATTATTCATTGATTTTTCTAGCACAATCATCATAGTCATATGCCTTTAAGAAAAATCTTGCTTATTCACTCTAGAGTCCACTTATTCAATTCTACAATCCACTTTGCAATCAAGGCAGTATCTAATATATGCCGTCCATCTATAATAGTTGTTTTGTCCCAAGAGATAAAACGAAAATTCTACTGAAAAGTCTATAGAACATAACAAAATTAGGACTATGGGTAAGTGGGCTAAGCATGTTTTTTTGCTTAATTACCCTACCGACACTTAAAGTTTTGAGTTTCTGCCACTGTCAAAAGGAGAACAAAACAAATAGGAAATCAGATGCCTTCTCAACTGCATCTTAACCTACTTGATGCTTTTAAAACATCCCCTGGAAATGAAAACTCATCTTGGTATACTGATAAGTTTGATGAGTTATTGGTGCTATGCATGTATATTCTATGTAAATGCTCAACTAGGTCCATGATGTTTTCACTATATGAAAAGTCGTCTTGGCAAATTATTGCATTATTTCTGCAGCTGAACCTTGTCTGATCATCTTAATGTATGTTGCAGTTTCAGATTATTCATTGAGTGCTGCATACTGCATATCAATGATCACGAATGCCATGGAGCGCAAATGGAAGATTTTGTAGACTGACCCTTACCTATATTCTCCCAAGACATTCTTTCTAGAATGTTGTCCTAGCTACTTTTCTTTCTATTATAGGCCTTTTTGGGTCGTTAAGTTGTGTAAAATATTGAAAAAGGGCAAATGACCCTCACATTTTGGAGTGCCCTTTTTGCTCGTTTACGATCAATTGGAAACATTTTGCGCTTGTAACAGACTTATTGATCGTATAAATTGAAATTTCAGTTTCAAAATTTTGATTATCGGAATCTCCCTTCCCTCCGGTGAGTGCAGAGGCCAACATTGACTATTATGAAGTCTTCTCTTATGGCTGCTGCAGTAAATATGAATTGTATGTTGGTTCTGCTTTGTTTTTAAATCCAAAAAGCTTTTCCTATTTAGAATAGGAAGCTGCCATTGGACTGTCTATTGTTTCATCAATTTGGTCCATTTTGCAGTTGGTGGAATTAGGTATGTAAGTACACTGAGACCTTATTGCTGGTAAAACAGTGAGATTTGATACTCAAAATGTGTATGCCTAGGCACTTTTTTAAGTGTAACATGGTTTTTATAGCCTTCATTACACAAGCATACATAATAGTACAAATGGAGTTTACAAAATTGAACATCAATCTGGAATTTGGAACAATGAGCTAGTTTTTCTGCAACGGTGTGCAGAGAAACTGGATGACACAGCCAATCTCCAGCACAGGTTCTAGCATTTCAACATCAATGTATGTATGTATGTACTCTTCATTTTTTCCTTTCTATGAGACATGAGTTATCTCTGCTTGTTGTGGTCATTCAAAGACCTGTAAGTAGGTCAGGGTTCGAGGGAGGCTTTTCCTCTGGAATGTCAACGCTAGCAACAATGTTGGCTGTTTGATTAGAGGACAACGGCTCTACTTGAGACAATTTTCTTATTGATCCGAGATCACCTTTTGTAGGGGAAGTTTCAGGTGATTCCCCTGGACTCCCTAATTTTCGTGTTTCGATTTGTCCTGGCTTTGTAGGTTTCTTCTTTTTTGCATTCTTATGCCAATTCATTAGTGCCTTGGAAGTTTGATCATCAAATATTGATCTCTTCATGGTTGATCCCATCTAGAATGTCCAAATGAATGAAAACAAATCAGTTTAACATGTAGTCATTGTACTTCTAGCATGGGATATATCTACTCATTGAACATCCAAACCATTCATTAGCCTCCATGAACGTCAAATCACAAGTTAATTTCATGTATGATCACAGAGTTATCTAGTAGTAGAAAATCCATGAAACTAGTTTTGTTAGCTAATCATAATGAATCTGCAACATAAGGGAAAAAGAGTTACCTGGGTAACAAGTGCATACAGTGGCAGTGTAATGTAGCTGCACAAAATCTGAACACCTAACCTGACAAAGCATCAGATAAATTGAGAGTATGGTTATCACACTTGAAAAACATAACACACTGAAGATAAGTATTTGTTCAATTACCCGATAGCAACTCTCAATAAGGAGAGGTAAAAGTTATCGTGAAAACAGGAATGAAGACCGAATTCATACTGCAGAACATGGCATGTCATCATGTTAAACAAAGTAGTAGTATATATGAAGGAATTGAAAAGAATAATTGAGAAAGTTTACTTACTGTTATCCAAAGGAAATAAGTGATCTCGAAAGCATTCTGCATCACATAAAGGTAACGATTAGGCTTAATATTTGCTTCCAACACATCCCACCCCCATCCTCCATATACAAATGTTTCTGGGATACTAACCAAACACTTATTTTCGCATAAAACATACATACATACCCTTAACTTATGCAACTCATTATTATTTTTCTAATATGCGTGAGAGCCTAAGAGGCGGAGAAAGCAAGAAATGAGCACCTGAAAGAGGGTGAGATGGACAAGATGAAGAACTAGGGTGGGCTTGCCAAACCAAAAATTTCTATCTGAAATTTGAACGAGAGGTATGCCTTGGACTACAGCATGTCTTTCTTGAATTTCAAGAGCCATCTGAGCTATAATCGCTTGAAGTTTTGTGCCGACTGCTAAGATTATCTTTAACCAAACCAGTGGTTAGTTCTTTCTTCAAAACTTTAACGGAATGAATGAAATGGAAATCAAGTAAATGAAATTCTTACAACTAGAGGCATTATGGACAGCCAGAACATAGCTTGCCATCCTGAAAGGACAGTATTTGTATTGGTAGTTAGAGCTAGTCTTTTTTTTACAATTAGAGATAATATGTCGTAAAAAGAAACAATCAAGGTCGTTAACAATACCGTGGACATTCAACAGAAGGTAAACAACTGCAGAAAACCATAGCAGTGAACTGCAAATGTATAACAATGACGATGATAAATAATTAGATACCTCTAGCTAGTACTACGATGTAGCACATGATCAAAACATGAGAAGATTGAGTAATTTGTTTCAGTTTTAGTCGAGAATACGTACTTGATTCCCACAATAACCTTGAAATCATCTTCCAAGGATCTTTTTATGTACTTTTGAAAATTAAACTTACTTCCAGGTGCTAAATGGACCTGCAACAAGAAACAAAAGAACTAAATATCTTTTTCTGTTCTACAAGAGACATAATTTAATTTGAAGACTTCAATTTGTGAACCTCACCGTGATGAAACCGTGGCGCATGGTCAAGTAGTCAGCTTTCCTAACTGACCTGAAAAATTGCCTAAAAAAGCACACCTGGAAATTTTGTGGAACTAGTTAGAAAAGAAGAAACAACAATGGTTGTAATACAACATTTCACTTGTTACATTCCATGTTATATTACTTTATTACCAACTAATTCCCCCCTATCTTCCGGGGTCTATCGGACACAATCTCTCTAGTCTTTACCCCACAAAAGTAGGGTCAAATTTTCCTTAGGAGATGGTAATCTTTTAACTGGAACACACAAATGTTATTTTCGTGCTTATGGCGAGGATGTTTAGAAAATGTGAAAATCATATCAAATTCGTATAGAACGAAACTCACTAAAGCTTTAAATTGACAAACAACAAGCTCTTAATATCACAAGCAAACCCATCAAAGCCCCCCATTCATCCATTCATCCCAAAATATTGAAAAATATGCAAATAAAAGCTGAAGACAGATGCTTTAATTTTTTCTTACACTGTAGAAAACGACCGGGGTGGTTCCAAAACTTGTATTATCCCTAACAAAAGATGTCTCCTTGGTAAGCCTGAATCTTGAGGCATCTGCATAGAAATTTCATATTAGATTAAATGCCTCTTGATTTAATGTGAAATGTAAAAAAAGTCGTATAAACGGGAGATAAGTTCTTAGATCACTTTTTTCTGAGTGGTTGGTCTTCACAAAATTTAACAATAGTGGAGGATAACTATATGAACTTCACCATATCATAAGACAACCCTCCCCTCGTGATCTAGTTTTGAAGGTTAAGTTAAGCTCAGGTACCGTATCTTTACATAATGGTATGAGAGCCAGATCCATCCTCATTTGTACTCATGGTCCACACGTGTAAGAGTACACATTGATTGGGGAATGAACTGATTAAATGAACTTGAGAAATTCTCTCCTCATGATCTAACTTTTGGGTTAAGTTACGTCCAGGTGTCATATCTTTACACTAGTAACTATGACTTCTTCCTCTTCCCGTTAATAACCACGACATTTTGATGATTATTGGTTTTTCTCTTCATTGCTGGATTGTTACAATTACATCTTCCTCTTCCTCATCCACATCTTCTATGGATCTTTTCACCTCATTCATCCTTATAATTTGCTCTTTTCAAGGAACGAAGGATCTTCATGAACGTCTTTTACTTTATCTGAACCATATCTCTTCAATTTATTTACAAGGCCTTCACCCTTGAACAATGATCCAAATTTCATTTGAATTCTCTCATTTTTAAAGCTCCAAAATACCTACCCCTTGAGGATTGAAACCTAATTACCTTCTTGACCTTGTCTACTCATTAGAGAGAATTTTGCAAAACCTCCCAAGCTTCATTTGAGGTGGTTGCAGTGACTGTTGGGAAAACGCGGACAAGCACAACAATATATATGGTAAAAGTAATGGAAATAAAATGAGAAAATAACGACACCAAATTTTTTACGTGGAAACCCTTCTAAATAAGGGAAAAAACCACGGCCAAGAGGAGCAACTGATATCACTATAGTAAGGAATTTTACACTGTGTAGTCACGAATACAATACTCAAAGTGACTACTACACACTCAAAAGAAACAACACTCTTTTGGTTTTTGTTTATTACTAAAATATCGCTCACACTCTATTTTTCTTCACAGACTATTCTCTTGTATAGTCTATGGAATACCTCACTTTGCTCTCAAAATGGTTTTTCTCTCTAACTTAGTGTGTTCTACAAATGAGCAAGAATGCTCTATTTATAGAAGGATAAAACCATGCCTATGTCACTAATGACATAGGTAAATATAGCAAAGTCAAAAATGGGTTGCAAATCTTACCAATTTGCCAACTACCAAGTCTTAATTTTCAACTCTTATCACTATTCCTTTTAACAATTACTTGTACCAATTGAATAGCTAAAGTTGACCAAAAAATGGGATGGATTCAACAAATCTCCCCCTCCAGTCCCATTTACTGGAAGAAGGTATCTTCATCTTCTTTAGAGAGAGCTCATACCTACAAGTTCTTTGCATAAATTGAACTTGTCTTTTGGTATCGTCTTGGTCAGCATATCTGCAGGATTTTCACTTGTGTGGATCTTTTTGATGTGAAATGATTCACTCTCCACTTCCTCACGAATCCAATGATATCTGACGTCGATGTGTTTTGTTCTTGCATGGTACATGGAGTTCTTGCTCAAGTCTATTGCACTTTGGCTGTCACAATAGACAATATACTCCATCTGATTCAAACCAAGCTCTTGAAGAAATCGCTTTAGCCATATCATCTCCTTGCCGGCTTCAGTAGCCGCAATATACTCAGCTTCAGTTGTAGATAGTGCAACACACTTCTGCAACTTTGACTGCCATGATATAGCTCCCCCGGAAAAAGTAAACAAATATCCAGTAGTGGATTTTCTGTTATCAAGGTCACCTGCCATATCAGAATCTGTATAGCCTTTCAAGATTGGATTTGATGCTCCAAAACACAAACATTCATCTGAGCTTCCTCTAAGATACCTTAGTATCCACTTCACAGCTTCCCAATGCTCTTTTCCCGGATTTTCGAGAAATCTGCTCACAACACCAACTGCGTGAGCAATATCAGGTCTAGTGCACACCATTGCATACATTAGACTTCCAACGATGGAGGAATATGGAACTTTGGCCATGTTCTCTTTTTCCTCCCTAGCTGTAGGACACATCTTCTTGCTCAACTTCATATGACCAGCAAGAGGTGTACTAACAGGCTTAGCATTCTTCATATTGAAGTGCTCCAGTACACGTTCAATGTACTTCTTCTGGGATAAATAAATCTTCCTTTTATCTCTAAGACGAGTAATTCTCATGCCTAAAATTTATTTGGCATGACCCAAGTCTTTCATAGAAAAAGACTTACACAACTCTTTCTTCAGCTTGTCAATCTTGAAAGTATTCTTGCCCACAATCAACATATCATCCACATACAACAGGAGGATGATAAAATCATTGTCAGAAAATTTTTGTACAAATACGCAATGATCTGAAGAAGTCTTCTTATAGCCTTGCTCCCTCATAACAGATTCAAACTTCTTGTACCACTGTCTAGGAGCTTGTTTTAGGCCATAAAGACTCTTTTTGAGTTTGCACACAAAATTTTCTTTACCTTCTACTTTGAAGCCCTCAGGTTGTTCCATATAAATCTCTTCTTCTAGGTCACCGTGAAGGAAAGCCGTCTTCACATCCATCTGCTCAATCTCTAAATTAAGACTAGCAGCCAAACTTAGAACTGTGCGAATCGAGGACATTTTCACAACAGGAGAAAATATTTCGTCAAAGTCAATACCTTTCCTTTGACCGAATCCCTTAACAACCAATCTAGCTTTGTACCTGGGCTTCAAGTTGTGTTCTTCAACTTTAACTTTGAACACCCACTTGTTCTTCAAAGCTCTCATGCCCTTGGGAAATTTTACCAACTCATAAGTGTGGTTCTCATGCAAAGACTTCATCTCATCTTGCATGGCTTCAATCCATTGATCCTTGTGCTCATCTTCCATGGCCTCCTCATAACATTCAGGTTCTCCCCCGTCAGTGAGTAATACATACTCATTGGATGAATAACGGGAGGAAGGAAACCGCTGTCTTGTGGACCTCCGAAGCGGAATATTTGATTCGTCCACAACTTCATGAGCAACAGGATCATCAATAACAATATTATTGTTATTATCAACATCAACATGTTGATTTGATACATGATTCTGGGCGTCACCATGATTATCAAGCCCAACAACATCATGCACACTTGTGTGAGGAAAGTCATCATGATGAATTATACCATCAAAACTTGAAGATTCTACCTTCTCCGCTTTGTCAATATCTTCAATTGTTTGATTCTCCATGAAAATAATATCACGGCTTCTCACAAGTTTCTTTTCAATTGGATCATATATCCTGTAACCAAATTCATCTAGGCCATATCCAATGAAGATGCATTGCCTTGTCTTGGCATCTAACTTTGACCTCTCATCTTTCGGCACATGTACAAAAGCTTTGCAACCAAATACTCTCAGATGGTCATAGGAAACATCCTTTCCATACCAAATACTATTTGGTACATCACTTTGCAAAGCAACAACAGGAGATAGATTAATAACATGTGCAGCGGTCAATAAAGCCTCACCCCAAAATGAGTTCGGCAACTTTGCTTCAGAAAGCAAACATCTAACTCTTTCCATCAAGGTCCTGTTCATCCTCTCAGCCAAACCATTAAGCTGAGGAGTCTTGGGAGGAGTCTTCTGGTGTCTAATACCTTGATGCTTGCAGTATTCGTCAAATGGTCCACAATATTCACCACCATTATCAGTACGAATGCATTTCAGTTTCTTTCCAGTTTCTCTTTCAACTGAAGCCTGAAACTGCTTGAAGACACCTAACACTTGGTCTTTAGTCTTCAAGACATAGACCCAAAGTTTTCTCGAGCAATCATCAATGAAAGTGACAAAGTAGAGTGCACCACCTAATGTCTTTGTCTTCATTGGACCACATAAATCAGAGTGCACCAACTCAAGCAACTCTGTCTTTCTCGAAGGAGGGTAGGACTTAAAGGAAACTCTATTTTGTTTACCAGCCAAGCAGTGCTCACACTTTTCTAATTTAGCACTTTTGAAATTTGACAATAATTTCTTCTTGGCTAGAACATTAAGTCCTTTCTCGCTGATGTGGCTAAGCCTCTTGTGCTATAATGTTGAAGAGCTATCGCTCTCAATCGCATTCACCATATCAACACAAACAGAGGCCGTAGTCCAGTATAGACCATGACGTTTGTCACCACGAGCCACAACCAAGGAACCCTTGATGAGCTTCCATTTTCCATCACCGTTGGTACTAACATATCCTTCATCATCTAAAACACCAACAGAAATTAGGTGCAGACGAACATCAGGAGCATGTTTCACATTGTTCAAAACTAGTTTAGTTCCAACACTAGTTTTCAAACAGATTGTACCAATACCAACCACCCTAGAAACAGTTTCATTACCCATACTCAAAGTTCCAAAATCACCAGGAGTATAGGAAGAGAAAAAATCCTTCCTTGATGTCACATGGGATGCGGCACCAGTATCCACAACCTAGCTTGACTCATCACAAGCAATATTTATCATATCCGCATCAAGGACAGTAACAAGATCTTCGGTGGTAACGGTGGCTAGGCAATTTTCATTGCCATCTTCTTTAGTTTCCTCTTTGTTTTTGTTCTCCCTCTTCAACTTCCTGCAGAACTTCTTTGTGTGCTTTCATACCACAATGATAGCACTCAATATCCTTAAGTCTGCCTCTGGATTTGCTCCTATTTTGTTCTCTATTTTGAGAATCACGAGTTTTGTTTCTCCCCCTGGGGTTAGTTATCAGGACATCCGACGAAGAGGAAACTTGAGTTTTTCTTCTCATCTCTTCGTTCAAGACACTACTCTTGGCAGAATCCATAGAGATCACACCATCAAGAGCAGAATTTGACAATGACGTTCTAAATGTTTCCCAAGAGTCTGGTAGGGAACCAAGTAGAAGCAAGCCTTGAATTTCTTCATCAAATTTGATGCCCATAGCAGATAATTGGTTCATGATCCCCTGAAAATTATTCAGATGGTCTGTCATCGGAGAACCATCATGATACTTCAAACTCAACATCTGCTTTATTAAGAACATTTTGTTGTTGCCAGTCTTCCGAGCATACAAACTTTCAAGATGCTCCCATAGGGTTCGAGCATGTGTTTCCCCAGAAATATGGTTCAACACATTATCGTCGACCCATTGCCTAATGAATCCACAAACCTGTCTGTGCAACAAATTCCACTCTTCATCTGTTTTATTATCAGGCTTTACAGTGGTAAATCCTGGTTTGTAAAAATTCTTAACATAAAGCAGATCTTCCATTTTTCCCTTCCAAATGGCATAATTAACACCATTCAAAGTAACCATTCTACTTGTGTTGGCTTCCATTGTTTTCCCCAAAAAATATAGTTATCGCAAATCAAAGTAAATCTTTTATGATGTGGAAGTTCAGACTGTGCTGCAACCACAGATCATACTCAGATAAAACCTTGGCTCTGATACCAGTTTGTTGGGAAAACGCGGACAAGCACAACAATATATATGGTAAAAGTAATGGAAATAAAATGGGAAAATAACGACACCAAATTTTTTACGTGGAAACCCTTCTAAATAAGGGAAAAAACCACGGCCAAGAGGAGCAACTGATATCACTATAGTAAGGAATTTTACACTGTGTAGTCACGAATACAATACTCAAAGTGACTACTACACACTCAAAAGAAACAACACTCTTTTGGTTTCCGTCTTACTAAAATATCGCTCACACTCTATTTTTCTTCACAGACTATTCTCTTGTATAGTCTATGGAATACCTCACTTTGCTCTCAAAATGGTTTTTCTCTCTAACTTAGTGTGTTCTACAAATGAGCAAGAATGCTCTATTTATAGAAGGATAAAACCACGCCTATGTCACTAATGACATAGGTAAATATAGCAAAGTCAAAAATGGGTTGCAAATCTTACCAATTTGCCAACTACCAAGTCTTAATTTTCAACTCTTATCACTATTCCTTTTAACAATTACTTGTACCAATTGAATAGCTAAAGTTGACCAAAAAATGGGATGGATTCAACAGTGACCACCTTCTCAAACAGTAGTATCATCCAAATCTTGATGGATGAGAGTGAGGCCCGTTGTTTCTTTTTCCTTTTCTTTGCCAACATATCGGGTTTCTCTAATCCCTGTTACACTATTTCCCACACAGCCAAAATATCCTTCTCATATCGGGTTTCTCAACTCACTGAACGCACACACTTAAATCACATAGATATATATCCTAAAAGTCGCACCAAAGTCCAAACATACTCCTATAGTATTTCAAGATTAGACTTTCCTGACAATAAATTACCTCATAAACTATCTCGTGCCTGCGTAAAATTAGGCTAAAGACAAAGCAAAATGAATTAAATCATGAGGATTTCACACCATACCATTGGATGCTTCATACTCATGCTCAACTTGCCTTTCCCATTCCTTCCACTCACGAATCTGCATATAAGAAATAGAATGATCACTTCTAGCCGCACAGAAGTACTGTAATTAATCTTGATTGGTTAAACTTTTGTGCTTGTCACACTGAAAATGCCGAAAAAATCTCACCTTTAATCTTCCGAGAAGCATTGTTATGGCACTGTAAATAACGTGGAAGACGGCTAAAAAGAATATGAAAATGTGCAGCTGATGCAAACCATGGATGGATATAAGTGGCACTTGTCCCTGTCAATGTGGTTACTGTTAGCCTGTAAATTTTCGAGTAACATTTATTCAAGAAGTCTAAACAAAACGAATAACGAGTTCAAAATATAAGTCTAAAACCTTCTTGAACTAAATTAACCAGTATCTCAAGCTTTATAGAAGCAGAAAACGGTGTTCAAACGCCAACTTAGTAAGGCTTGTCATACATACACAATCAGGTCACCTAAAAGATAGCTATAGGTAACAAACTTTTCTTTTTGATAACCGTGGTGTACGGGCTAGCTTTTGCTCACCTCGACTGATTCCACGGGATACCTGCCACTTCCCATCAATAACAAGTACCAAGTAACTCTGTCAACCAAAGCTAAGACGGATGGGAAGAATCACCTAGTGTTTTACAACATGGTTAAGTAAATACTAATGTATATAGACAACAGCTACGCTTCAATCCCAAGTCAAGCTGGGGTCGGTTATATGAATTTTCAAAAAGGTACTCACCGGTCTGCAGGTATCCCCTGGACTATCAGCTGCTAATATCCTATGGTCTGATAGAAGCCTTCGATGAGCTTCTCCAGCCTCAGGTGTCTTATGATGGCCTTGTCCAGGTCCATGATGTCCTCCTCCATATCCCAAACGCCCGTGTTGTTGGGCAGGGCATGGCAACATTGTGTCTGCAACCCTTTCAGGTATGCATATTTGCGATATGAAATTTTGTCCAAACGTCAGAAGCAACGATATAAAACCAAGAACCATAAGCTCTACACACAAAAATTTAATCCATTGTCAAGGAAGCAAATCACTAATTAACTAAACCCCCAAATTCAATAATTATTACAAAAGCCCTTAAATTTACCAGCCTTAATCTTCTCCAATGCTTCCACCAATGCACTTTTTCGTCTCCTCTCAAATGTCTGTATCCACAACAACATAACCAATTAATTTTCATGATCTACTGTATATACATAATTTTTCATCATTTTCCCACGAAAGAAATTCAAATGAACCCCTTCCACCCTGGCTAGAGGTCATGGTGCAATTTAAACACGTTGTTTTACCACGGTAATAAAATTGGAATTTACATGGAATTTCCTGGGAATTAGTATGAAAATTCACAGGAAACTCCAAATCTTCAACAATCCAATTCAAAATTATTGGCTTGATTAATTCAAATTTGCGTCCCTCCTTGTAACAACATCTCCTAAGACCACAACATTTTTTTTTAAAAAAATAAACTGGTTACATAAATAAAAATTACCTGTCCAACTTTATGAAGAACCTTTTCCAATAAAATGGAAATAAGAACAATAATAGCACAAACCAAAGCCACAGCCCATGTAGGTGTTTGATCTAATTCCCTTGAACCATCACCACCTCCTCCAGACATTTTTTCTTCGTATTATTATTATTATTACAATTTATTTTATAAAAATTCCGCTATTTACACAACTTTATGAATAGATCTCATGGGAAAAAGCTCTAAATTTTTTGTTAATGGAAGCCAAAAAAATCCAGTTACATTTGTTGAGCCTAGTAACATGGACCGGTTCAGTGAGGGAAAAGGGGAAAAAAAGAAGAAATAACAGAACTGAACCGGGTGAATTTGGGAAATAGACAAATGTGGGGAATATTGTATTGGTAGTTGGAATTGGGAGGATGGTTTAATTGTACATGTTAACCAGAGTATTAGTAGGGATTTTGTTAGATTATGAAGCCATAATAATACCAAGTGTCTTAAAAAATTGAAGTCATTTATCAACGACGATTATTTTTAAAAAATTGTATCATATTAAGTTGGAAAAATGACAGAAATATCACATTTAAATTTTCTTATTATCATTATCCCCTATTAGTTTTACAAATTCCCAAAATTCCCCATTTTCACGCATCAGATTAATGTATCAGCACATCAGATTAATGTAACTCGCGCTTCAGATTAATGTATCTCACACATCTGATTAGCGTATCATGTATAAAATGTACATTAGATTAGTGTATCATGTATAAAATGTAATGTGTCTTACTTAACGATTACTTTATCTCGCGCATCAGATTGATGTATCAACGCTTATATTATTATATCAGTTTGAGAAATTTCTGTGATTATAAACTTATAAGGGACAAATGGTAATTTTTTGATTTATGTCATTTGCCCTAAAGTTCGTGATTACTCTATGGTGTATCATTAAAATTAATTAGACTTTTCAATATCATTTTGATTGTCTCAATTTCTTTTGTGGGACATTCCATTTATCAGGAATAATGTGCTTTGTAAGAAAAAAAATCGTGTACTGTTATAAAATAAAGACTAAGTGCTAAAATTAAACTTAATAGCAACTAAGGAGAGAAGAATGTATTAGAGAGATAAAATAGAAAACTTGAATCTTCCTTATTTTTGGTGTATTTTCCATAGAGATTATAATGCCTTTTATAGGCATAAGAGGGGTATAATAGACATTCACAAATTGTTATTATTTACAACATGTACAATATTGATTCTATGAAATTGGATTTAAAATACTTAGTGAATCGTCAACAAATATCATGTTATTGACGACTTACTGATTTCAACCTTATTTCGATGCAAATCATTAAGGCTAATCACTCATCACGACTGATCGATCTAGCGCGAAGGGCTGCTCATGCTTTCCAAACGTCATATATTTTTTAGGTCATTAGTAAACATCTCCCTAAACAACAACTCTTCCAAACATGTGCATTCGTAACTGAAAGTTTAGAATTGCACAAATATAATTATCTAGAAATTCAAGTAGAAAGAAATCCAAGAAATGAGAGGGTGTTTTTTAAACAATCGAAACTAAAATCTAAAAGAAGAATAAAACCTTTTATTTATAATATTTTTTTTTAAAAAAAAAACTATATTCTTTTACAGTTACTAGGAATGCATTAATGCATTAAACCTCTTTTCCGCAATATCAAATTTTTATTTCAATATCTGAAATTTTATTTTTTCACAAAATCTTTTTATAACCACTAAAAAATTACTACTATATGCATGTATTGCAAAGTTATAATTAAGATTTAGACTAATTAATTACTTCCTTACATAGTCTTGACATTAGGAATATAGTAAATTTTATTCAAATTTATAAGTTCTTAGTTAAATGAAAGTGAACTTTGTGTTATATTCTAAAATTTTGAATTAACATATTAAAACTTATTATATGCTAATTTAAGATTTTATAGAACAAGAACAAAGGTATTACATCCCATCAAATGGTTAACATTTATTAACTTATAACAACTTTTCCCAAGTATAAAATATTGGTCAAACAACTAGTTACACCATAAACCATACACGTATCAGTAACTAGTTATACAATAAAAATAGTATTTTTGAATGTATTTTAGTCTGGGAGATAAAGAATGATTAAGACATAAGTTTTGTGATACGTATAATTATATATTAATTACATTCATTCGATGTAGCTAAGTTCGGACTGTAACAGACAGTTTTTGTTTGATATTTTGCCCTAATATAATCAAATAACTGATAATGACATACTAACTACTCAATTCAACATATAACCTCCTAATATCTCTGCGTAAATATGACAGAGCATGACCAGTTGTTGGATCCTTTAAGCAACACTTGGATTGAATTTTCATAATAATTATCCTTTTATCAGCGTGACACTACAAAAAGAAGAACCAACTATTGATTTGTTGTTCCATGAAATTTGGTATAGAAGAATTGACGTTCAATATTGATTTGTTTGTTCCAAATTTGGTATAGAAGAATTGACATTCAATATTGATTTGTTTGTTCATTCAATATAGTTGCATGAGCTTTTGATTTGTATAATTCGCTACAAACATTCAATTATATACAAATTATTCAGTTTTGTATAAGTTCATTTATATATTGTAATTTGTATAATAAGATCTACATTCATATTATTATAAGTGTATACGAAGAAAATATATGTATTTTTATTTGTATATACACTTTTCTCGCTATATACAAACACAAACACATTTTTTATATTTTATACCGAAAGTATAAAATGACTAATTGTATATCGAATCAGATGACCAAAAAAGGGATGTTTGTTGCGAATTACAATTAAAATAAACTATGACTATAACATTTAGTTTGAAGTAATAATTTGTTATTTCATACAATTTTCCCTATTAAATAAGTCTCCTTAGCTATAGTTTGCCTAATTGTTCTCTATAACTATAGTTTTGTTTGCTATGAGTATTTTCGTTCGTATAATTCGCTTATCAATATACAAACAAGGTAAATATGTATAATTTCGGATAAATAATAAGGTTCGTTTGCTATGAATATTTTCATTTATATAATTCGCTTGCTAATATATAAATAAGATAAATATGCATATTTCGAGAATAAAATAAGGAGATGTAGCGGAGAGAAGAAAATAAATAATTTAGGGACTTATCCATTACTTTATGTAATATGTAATACGTATTATTATATCTTCCCTCTGCTCGTTTTTTTCCCTCTAATACAACACGATCCAAAATCCAGATTGTTAATAGCATTATTATTATAATACTTTTTGTTAATAATATATATTCCCTACTTTTCATATTTCGAGCACGTGTTTAAACGTTGATTAACAATAAATATATATATATTAAAAAAACAAATTTTCTTTGTGTATGTTATATTATTAGGTATAATTTTTAAAAAAACGTGAATTTTTTTAAAAAAATAAGTGTAGATAAAGAGTATCATGATAACTTGCCAAAATAAGAAAGTGAAGATAAAGAGTAGCATGATAACTTAGCATCATACTAATAATAGATATAGTGCACAAAATTCTATTATTAATATAATAGCAAAGTCAAAATTATGTTGATATTGATATACGAAAAACATAATCCAAACAATAAAAGAAAAGAAAAATGAACTGCATCATATACCAAATTACGCATACCAATGATAGGTAATTTTTTTAAAAAATCAATAATTATATTAAATAATATATTTGAATTAATAAAAAGTGTATATGTTCTTGAAAATGATCAAGTTGATTACGTTAAGCTATAAATAAACAAAAGGAATAAATCTTGTCACACAAAATTCCTCACGCATATAATGCAAACACTAATAAAATAAAATATAAATAATATAACATAAATCCAAACCAATACATAATTTCTTCCTTTGCATTTCATAAGAACGTCATAATTAATTTGAATACTGTCCCTTAGTAATTAATCAAAAGTTTAAACGGACACAATTTTAATTGGATTCAAAGTTTACTAGCTAAGGGAAGATCTATATACGGTGGAGTCGTGGAGGAGCATTTTTTTTTATTAAAGGTGTTCAAGAATATTCTTTTTTGATAAATTAGTTGAATGTAATTTGCTTAATCTAGTAATTGTACCATGAACAAACCCAACTTTTGTTACTATCGAATACAAACAATCGAATTTTCCCCCCTGATGCATTTATTTTATATAATAAAGAATATATGAATTATTGTGTATAAAGTGAAATAATAATTAAAACAAATGTGTCTAGCTTTATACAAAACACAACTCATACCATCAAGAATTTTTTTCTATTAAAAAATAAAAATAGAACACATGTATCGATTTTAACTTTGAGTTTTAAGTTATGAAAACATATAAACACAATTTTTTAATGTAAAATGTTTGCCAATTTGTTTTTTCACCCTTCAAAAGTGCATTATATGTTAGATAAAATTAGAAATACAATATTTGTATAATAACAAGTTTCAAAATTAAAATAATCTATTCATGTATGTTACTCTATATCATTAAAACTGTAATATTAAAACTTAAAAAACTTGAGAAACATTTTAAGAATTCGAGTAAAGTAAAATTAATATTGTATTTGTTGGATCCAAAAATATATTAATAAAATTGTAGTTAAGAATTAAAAAACTTTGAGAAACATTTAAGAATTTGTGTAAGTGTGACTTCTTTGAAAATAAAACTAAAAACAAAATGAAGTCACTACAGATCGAACCAAAACCATAAGAATTTGTGTAAGTGTGACTTCTTTGAAAATAAAACTAAAAAA
This sequence comes from Solanum sitiens, assembly GCA_016801875.1. Taxonomy (NCBI): domain Eukaryota; kingdom Viridiplantae; phylum Streptophyta; class Magnoliopsida; order Solanales; family Solanaceae; genus Solanum; species Solanum sitiens. Next base: position 205,780 of record JABWTJ010000247.1, read on the forward strand.
CAAAATGAAGTCACTATAGATCGAACCAAAACCATAAGGACGAAATGAAGACCCTTAACCATTGCACCAGGGGAAGAACTTATGTTCAACATCAAATATATATCTATTAAGCCCAAAATTTGACCTATATATATTAGGAATGCAACTTTTTGGCGAAGAGTGTTCAGACCAGCCTTGAATGACTATAGCTCTGCCCCTGCCTATATAGTGTTAAGAGGATCCATATGAATTCATTTCGTCAAATAACATTAAAATTTTTCTTTTTGAATAGGAAAGAGGAATAACAATCTTAAAGAGAAAAACATATAATAGAAATTGAATTTAAAAAATAGATTATTAGTTAGTGCTTAAAAATTTTCACTCCACCAATATTTCTATTTTATAATTCAAAATTATTATATATAAATAATTTTCCTAAATCCCATAGTATAAGACCCTAAATTACATTCTATTCTTATTATTTTTATTTTTTTTTACAAAAATCCCTTAAAAATCAAACATCCAGATACATAAGTTTTCTTCGAATACATTATATATGATACATTATAAACTTGTCTGTTGCGCTTAATATGAAATATTAATGTAAAATTAATTTTTTCCCCACAAATCAGGCGAAACTGATTTTCTTTTCCCACAAATCACGCAGACGGATTGATATCATTCCATTACAATCTATAACAACTTCACAAAATTCAAAAAATAAATTTTCATCTCTCTATCAATTCAAATCTTGAATCTCAAATCCTCCATTGTAGATTATTGGACAGACGATTCACAATCTCAAATCATCAATTCAAAATCCTCAAGTAATTTGAATTCAATGCATCATGCAAAACTGATTGGGATTCATCGAGTACAACTTTGTTTCTCAATTTGCTTTCAACATCCTAATTCTTTGTGGTGATTTTGTTCAGGTTGACATGATTTGTCTTGATAAGGCAACAAAGATATTATTAGATGTGAGGCCTCCTTTCATGACAAGAAGTAAAAAGTCTACACCTTTTTTTCTTGCTTAAGAGTAAACTGTACTATTAATGCACAAATTGTTAGTTCTTCTAATTCAACCGGGCTGTCAATCTATGCTCCTTCAAGTATATTGTTCCTTCTTATCTATGAGACTAAAGTTATGAGGCTATATGATATCGCAAATATTTTGCCTGCGATGAGATATATTGAAAAGGTAATTATCCTCAAGTGATTTTCATTAGGAAGAAATATCATTCTATTTCAATCTGTAACTGCTTTATAAAATTAAAAAATTAAATTTTCATCTTTTCTACCAATTCGAAATCTTGAATCTCAAATACTCTATTGTGGATGATTGGACAAAAGATTCACGATTTCAAATCAACAACTCAAAATCGTCAAATAATTTGAATTCAATGTATCACACAAAACTGATTGGACAATCTTGGCTAGTGCTAACATTATTAACAAGATCCCTCTGTCAACTAGTAAGTTTTCATTCCCTTTTTCATCTTTCGTTATTAAATATTAATTTGACTTCAGAAAAGTTATTTCATTTCTTGTTCAGAGAAAATTGAAGAATTTGAGAAGTAAACATTGATGACATCAAGAAACAAAAAACAATCACTATTGATTGACATAGCGAATAATTCCCCCATTGTTGGTCTTTCCATGGGGAATTTAGAGACCTCATCTTCAGAAATATCCAAAAAAAACAAGAAGATTACTTGTCAAGCTAAATACTTGGTTACTTCTGAATTTTGCGAGGATTATTGAGGGAACAAGTTAAGACTTTGTTACAAAAGGTTGAAGAAGATAGCTTTATTTTGTCGTTTGATATGAACATGTAAGTCATGATGCATTAGTGATAAATAACACATGTGTATAGTAATTTGGTATCTATAGATTTTGATGTGGTCATTGTTTTGTATCTGAATGTGATTTGTATAAAAATGTATCAACATAATATATTGTATATGATACATGTAATAAATGAATTAATAATTGAGATGAATCAAATATGTTTTAAATATCGAGTGTGTATATCACAAATTTATATAAACGCATCAGACTATTATTGTTGTGTATTTTGTACATATAAATAGTGTAACAATCAAGCTATTACTTGTTTTGATCAAGAAAAATTGTGGGTGATACATTAATATATATATATATATATATATATATATATATATATATATATATCTTGGATTTTCGTATATGATTGTATCATTGGTTATTGTAATGTACCTGGTACATGTTATAATATGGTTACAAAATTGTGTCGTTATGTGTTAGTTTGATGTTGGAAGAAGGTACATTGTTTGTGATAATCGAAAAATATGTAATTGTGGTAGATTTCAATTAGACGAGATACAATGTAGACATTGTGGATAAGAAGAATATATTACTCATGGTACATTACTATTACTAAATATTTAGTAAATTGTTAAATACAATTATCTTATTTGATACATTAGAGAAGTAAAGATTGCCCATAAAATATTTAATTTTAGATCAATAAATTACTGTGTGATTGTTATTAAGTATAAGATACATGTAGTTTTAGTTTGTCAAATAATGAATATGTATCATATATCTATTGTTGGATCTGATATACAGTGCTCTAGTTATAGAACATTATAAATTATAATTCAAGATTACAATTAGGTAAGATGTACATATACATCGCATTCTAAGTTAGGTAATACTGAACAAATATAAAAGAGTGCAGATACATAACACACAACTGAATTATTGTTGAATATATAGCCTTTTAAATTTGAATAAGATTGATGATATATTAAAGAACTTGATATATGTAAACAATACATTATATAGTATTTCTGTATCAACAACATTTATATTGAACATGATAAAACTAATAGAATATTCAACAATATTAGGGTTATATATCAACACCTTAAATATGAAGATGATACATAGCATAAAACAAAAGCTACCGTGACATTGATGTATCAAATCAGTGATAAAACTAACAAAAGGTAATTTAAGAATCAAAATAAAAGATACAGATACATTAAAAATCTGTATCTTTTATGGTGATAGTCGTGTAATAGTAGATCCAACTTTCCCCTTTTTTGGTCATTTTTTCAACAATAAATTTAAAGCTCGAGCATGTGTCCTTCCTCGACTTCTCCATTCACAAATGTATCACGAATATAATTTGGTGTTGTGTACAGATACATATTCTTCTAAATTTGGATACCAATAGAAGATACATAGCAATACGTCATACATGATAAAATGATACATTTGGTAGAAACTACTTCTTTCCATTCATAATGTAGTTTCACCAGCAAAAGAGGATCCCCAAAAATGATTTTCTTGCAAGGAGCAATGTGGATACATCATCTATTTTACCTTTTTCTTATGCATTTTGCGAATGTGGAAAGGGAGGAGATCCGATAGTTCTTTGGGAAAAATTGTGAAGCGAAAACTTACTTAGGTTCTTGTAAAAAATTGTGGAGCAATCTTACTGAAAGGAGAGAGAATATATTTTAAAAAAAGAAAGGAGAGAGAAAAATCTGAAAATTAAAAAAATGAAGGAAGTAAAGATTGAGGGAGTGAAAATAGGAAGAGATAAGTAAGTGAAAATAAAAAGAGATTGAAGGAGTGAAATAAGGAGTAAAAATAAGAAGATAAACATGTACATTATTATGTATCCGGATTAATGGGGTTTGGAAGGAAAAAAAAGAATTTTGAAAATATTTTAAAATGACAGGGAATACAAGAAACTATGAAAAATAAAGGTGTGTATACAGGTAATTTATCCAAAAATTTATTATCACAAATGCGCAACACCAGAAACTAATTAATAAAAAACAAGCACTTGTGCGAGGATAAAACCTTTGCTCCTATGCAATAGCTCGCAAACCACATAGGAAAGGTAATCCGCACTAGGCAAGCCTGAAGCGACGAGCTCAACCCAGAAGGCAAACCCCTTGCTTTCGCTGGCAAGGGGTTTCGAACTTGAGACCTCCAACATGGAGGTCCCAAACTCAAACCACTAGGCCACCGCAAAGGGTACGAACTTTGATTGTTAAATTTAGAGAAAATATATAAGAACCCCCCTAAACTTGGACAAAACTTACTTTTTTAACTATACGGGCGTTTAGATACCCCCTTAACAATTCTGAACTGATTAAATACCACACTACGAGCTGACGTGACAAAGTGAGTGTATTCACTCTCCTCAAAGTGCGTTAGATAATAATAAAAAAAATATGAAAGGTAAAATTATACACGTGACATTTTTTTATTAGCCAATATATAACTAATAACTGTTATTTTTTTATAAGTTAAAGTTAAAAAAAAATATGAAATTTCTTGTTTAGAAGTAAATGAAATTTGTGGGTTCAATTTTTTTACAAAAATATTTAATCTTTTTGTCCTCTCTTTATTTTGTCGTCTTTCCAAATGTCTTCTAACCTATTGAAGCACTCCTTATACTTTTCTTTTTCCATATTAAAATTTTTGCCTCCATCTTCATTCCTAACCTCATCCTCCCTTCACTACTCACAAAACTCAACACCTAATTCATATTATTGAATGTAAATTTTAAGTAACTCATTTTATATTCTATTAGTTGTGATGAAAAAATATGGGTCTATCAACTTTCTTATACAATCTTCATTGTTCATTTGAGTTGTTAAGAAAAAAATAACTTTGAAAAAATATTATTCTCCAAGGGGCAATTTCTGGGAGATAAAGAGGGATAGAAGAAGAAAAAGTAAGTGTGCTATTTTTTTAAAAAAATTGATGGATATTGAAGGAGAAAACAACTATTGAAGGCTGAAAATCCAGGGAAAAAAAGAAGAAGCTAGTGAATGTTGAAAATCAAGAAAGAAGAAAAGATGTGGGGGGGGGGGTGGTGGTAGAAGAGAAGGGGTGAACGAAGATGGGGCAAATTTGATTTTAAAGTGCATTTTTAATTAAGGGAAAAATGTCTGAAATATATCTGAGCTTTTATTGAAATTGTTGTTACAATACCAAACTTTGGAAATGACCTTTTACCCCATTAACTATTTAATAGTGTATTTTAAAGGTATATGTGTGCCCACGTGGACATAATTTTTTTTGCATAATTAGGGAAACTTTCACATATAGCCACTTAAAAATAATTAATTACTCTCCATAGCTATAGTTTGATAATTACAATTTATAGCTACATGTTATATGGAGGAGAGAGGCGAGCGAGACTAGGAGAGAAAGGAGAGAGGCGAGAGAGAGGGGTAAAAGAGTGGGATAAAGGTGAATTGTATATGTATATTGGTTAGACATTGTATATTATACATATGTAATTGTATGTAGTGCAAGAGAGATTGGGAGAGGGAGGAGAGAGGCGAGCAAGACTGGGAGAGAGAGGAGAGAGGCAAGCGAGGGAGGAGAGAGGCGAGCGAGAGAGGGCAGAAAGTGGGAGAGAGGTGAATTGTATATGTATATAATTGTATATAACTATATATTATACATATACATTTGTATAAATGACAAGCGAGATTTGGAGAGGGAGGAGAGAGGCGAGTGAGATTCAGAGAGGGAGGAGAGAGGCGAGCGAGAGAGGGCAGAGAGGTGAATTTTATATGTATATATGCTAAAAAATTGTATATTATACATATTTATTTGTATATCCTGGCGAATTATACATATACAAACATGACTAAGTATAGAAACTCGAAGTCAACCCACGTAATTCATGTATAATGTTAGTCGCGAGTGGTAACTATAACAAATTATAGCTATGATGAGTAATTAAATAGTATAAGTTTGCTTATCCGCGTGATTTTCCCTAATTATAAATAGTAATGTGTCCACGTGACCACATATATACCTTTAAAATACACTATTAAATAGTTCATGGGGGTAAAAGGTCCTCTATAAAGTTTGGTATCTTAACAACAATTTTGGCCAAAGTTGGAGTATTTTTCATACCCTTTTTCCTTTAATTAATTGGTTAGTGTAATGAATTTCAAGAAAATGTTTAAGAAAAAGGGTGAATAAGCAAAAAAAATAAAAATAAAATTAATGATGTGATACTTAAATGGCTATGATATGGCAGGTGAAAATGATATTCTATTCTTAGTGTTGTATTTAATTCACTTCAAAGATATTAAGAGGAATATTTAAACATCCGTATAATTTAAGTATTTAAAATATGCTGCCAATTCTAGTTTTTTTTTATGTATTTTCTCTTAAATTTAAGTAAAACTTGTGAAGGAAATTTAACAAGAAAAATCTTGAAATGAATTAAGCGCAGGAAAGTCAAGCCCAACCGACCTAACCCATTTAGGTTTGGGTTAGTTATCAACCCACCTATTTGTTAGCTTAACCTATTAAAAATTGATATGTAACCCAAATAGATTTTTGAGAAATCTTGTTGAAATATATTATTTTTATTTTATTTTGTATGTTATATATAGTTTTAATAAAGATTACTTTTTATTTAGGTACTAAAAGCTTATAAAATAACAAACAAAGCTATTAAAACTTAGTAAAAATTGGATGAATTGAGTTATGACCCGTTACTAATCCGTTTTGATCCAACTCATTTTGGGTTGGGTTGGGTTTTGAACCATTTTAACCCGCCAAAATTTGACCCGATCCGCCCGATAGCCACCCCTAAAATGAATAGAGCAGAGATTTCATAGCTCTATGTTGAGATTTTATTTTGAAGATTATTTGAACTGATATCATTTTTGTGTGGTTTACTTTAGAGGAAGAAGCCAAAAAGTGTATGTGCTTGGTGCAGTTAAAAGGGTAAAGGGCATTGGAGAAGTTGAGAGACCATTTCTGTTAGATTAGCAGAGGTAATCTAGACTCAATTATCTAATTTTATCCTTTTGTCTAGATCCAACAACAATGGATAACACAAATCTTATCTAAGGCTCCTTCTTAACATTTGGCTAACAAGCAACTATCTTACCCAAAAAAAATAGTAGTCTACATAGCTTGTTCTTTATCATACTCATCTAGAATGCAAAGTGTGTGGAATTTAAGAGTGTGATCATCAAAAGATCATCTCGAGTATTTCTGAGTAGGAAGTTATGCGCCAAACACTTAGGTATAGAAATGAATAGAGGCTAAAGAAGTGCTATATATGATCTTGATATATATATATATATAGCAGTTCTACATAGCTATATAGCTTCGTCTTTATTATATAGATGATAGTAAATATGATGTCGACTCTGATATTTCCTTCTCCAACTCCAACTGCTATAGAGAAGCCATCATAGTGGAAGATTTCCTAACTAAATTAGCCACAAACTTTAGTAAGCTTACTCTATAAAACAACTTTGATCAAATTCTGGATGGGGCAAAGGGTTTTTATCTTTTGGATAAAAAAATGCAAATGCTTAACAGGAGGATTAGATACAATAAGGCCAGCTTTTTGTTAGCTAATTAGTAGCCTGGACAGCTTTGAGATGTTTAGCTTAGACATTCGGATTGTTTTTCTAAGCAATCGCGTCCCCCAGAGATAGCTAGTGCCTTAGCGATGAAATACAGGGTTCACTCAAAATCAGCTCTGAAATTGTAGCCCTGCTTCTGTTAAACATAAAATTCAAGAAAGTCGATGCCACATACAATACGTTTACAATTATATGATAGGACAAAATTTATGGAACATGAAGATTACATTAAAGCAAAATCATCATGAATGAATGAAAGAGGTTCAAGTAATGACAAATATTTATGAATTAAGCTTTAGACAAAGAGTCTAATTAACTTACTCTTGAAAAGTGTGGAAGTGGTGTTGGTCCAGATCGGTTGACAACAAGTTGAAAGGAACGCACAACACACGTTTTTTCCTTAACCCAATCCAAGATTGCATGATTTTTCATATCACATCGGACAATAACAAACCCAATTTTTAAATACAGAATATTCACATCAGCTGGATGTAAATCCAGAATTCGTATATCGCAAGTCTGGGAATGAATTCTGCGGTAATACATTTGTAGTGGAGTTCCTATAAAGGAAAGCTGTCTCAGATACATCTTGTGACGCAAAGACCAACTGTAGTCTTCTTCAAGTTGCCATACACTTGTTGAAGAGTTTATTATTCTATCAGGATCATCTCTACGTGTTAATTGCGCTATGTAAAGGTGGCCACCTTGGGATACTCCAAGGTAATCTTCGAATCTTAATTTACCTGCTGGAGGTTCAATAAAACGAGAAAATCTTTTGGGATCCAAGAAAGGATCATACACAAATATACCATCAACATTAATCCAATGAAGCAACCCTTTGTACGCAATAATACGTTTAAATCCTCTATACTTCAACATACGTGGGGATGAAACATTGAACCAATTCCATTCACCTTTTTCTGAAGAAAACACTTGAATCGTGACATTAAAGCTAGGTTTTTTTTCATGATAATCAGGAATCCGAACTATCCTGAACCTATTAGTATCATTATTTTGACATACAAAACCAGAAGAGGAAGAATCAAGTAATAGGCCAGGAGGGGCAGGGGGGATAGCAATCCACTTCTGTGTTAAGAGGTTGACAATATAGAAGTTGGTGGAACAAGAGATCATCATGTCTTTATTGTATTGGCAGCACAACATTAAGTCAACATACATTGACAGAAAGTGGATATCCGATTTGGGACAAGGCAAAAAACTTAAATCAAGCAATTGTGATTGTTTGCGTGGGAAACAATGTTCAATCTTGAAGCAACATCTATCAACTATTCTACAAAGATTGAAAACAAGATGGTGATGGTTCAAAATACTCACCGTGATTAAGGAATTCCAACGCTTACACACACTCTTACATTGAATAGACTCTTTACTAGGTAATCTAACAAATATTTCAATCAACAATTCATCAACCAAATTATTGAGTGATAGATTGGGAATCAACAATACCTTTGTTTCACTTTCAGAGACACTATTGCAGAAATTCGACATCGTTTTCTCTTTCACTGCGGCTTTAGGGCTTCAACAATACCTTTTTTCTCTCTCTCTTTTTTTAATCCAAGAATTGAGACTCCAATATATTTATTTACTAGTAAATTTTTATATTTGGGAAAAGGATCAAAAATACTCCTTAACTTTAGTTTATTAGTTAACTTTATCCCTATCGTTAAAGTAAAGTTATTTATACCCTCGCCGTTACTAATTTCACCATTTATATCCCACAATTAACGAAAATCCCTAAATCAAACAAAATTGACCTGATTTCTTAAAAAATGACCTGTTCCTCAATTTGAACCTATGCCCGACCCATCTAACTATCTTAAACCCAAAATAATTTAATCCATTTTCTATACCCAATTGATGAAAAAAGCGAATTAAAATCACGCACACCTGAAAACTGAGTAGTAGATGGTTGACTCTGAGTATTAGTGTATGGCAATTTATTTATTTACTAGTAAACTGAATCGCGCTTCGCGCGATATATTATATTACATAGAATTGAAACTTGTTGATTTTTTGAGCAAAATAATTAAGGAAAAAAAACACTTTAAATTGACACAAAGAGAAATCAATCATTTTAAAAATTCTAATGATTTAATATTTTTTAAAAATATTGATAATCGAATCAAAACTGTTAATAAAGCATTATGCTCTCTCCTAATTAACATCAAACAAAAACAAAATGTCATTTATGAAGGAAATTCATTATTATTTAAAATAAGTCAAAAAACCACTAAATGAAATATATAAAGTCTTCCCAATTTATTAATCAAATTCAAACATTTCAAGTTCTAATTATTCACATTTAATTTAGGTTCATACATTCCTAAATCAATTTTCATCACTTACAAATTTTAAATCTTTTAAAGTACTTGATTTTCATATACTTTTATTTTCTTAAAAAAAAAAAAGTAAAGAAAAAACATAACAGTTCAAGAAAAATTTAATTCTTTCTGTATATATTTCTAAAAATTATGATATTTCTTTATATAGCTTTAATAAATCTAATTACATGTACATTTTTTAAATACTTTTTGTCTTTTTTCCTCACCCTTTTTCATTTTTTTCTTCTATCCGTTCCTTTTCTTTAAAAAATTGTCAAATATATGTTGTTACTTCTTTTTCAACTTCTTAATAGTAAAGATAAGTAATCAAAAGATAATATTATATAATTTCAACATAAAAAAATAAAACAAAATATTAAAATAGCACATAAAATATATTATAGAATATGAAAAGGTATAAATATTATACACATTAATTATTTCAAAAGGTTTGTTGGATTAATAAGAAACGCAATTGGGCAAATAGCTACTATATACATAAAAAAGAAAAGTTTTTTTGATTTCTTAATTAGTAACACACCACAAATTTAAGATTTTCTCAAAATCAATAATTTTGTTTTTATTGCATAAGTCCACTTACGCTTCCATTAATTAAAATTAGAACTTCAACTCCTCTTTTGAGGAAATGTCAAATTTCATTACTTTACTAATAGAAGATAGTAATTGAAGTAAAAAGCTTAAATCCATCTGCATCAAATAAAGAAATATAAGTTAAATTGTGTCTCGACTTTTAAATAATTGAATATCATAAGCTCACATTTCAGATGATCTAATAAAAAAATGAGCACAATAAAGTAAATAGAAGCAGAAAAATATTTTTTTCAATTTAAAAGATAAATATAATGACCTTTTAAAAATTGTATTCAATACCACACACTCCTTGATACAAATGGCATAACCTGAAAAATTTAGCAAAGTAAAAAGCACTCATATATGAGATCAAAAGTGTAATCTATTCATAGACAATTTTATCAACTAGAAATGAATATATTTAGATATGCTAATAAGATGACACACACAACTAAGCACAACTTAATATAATTCACACTAAATAGCAGTACGAATTGTTGTGGTGATGTAAAACTTTTGTCTTTTTATATCCTAACTTTGACATGGCAATGCATATTAAAATTGTAGAAATCGAAAAGTCAAAAGTCTGTCTATTAATTAGCATTACGTGGGTAAAACAGTTACTTGGGCTTTATTTAAAAAAATTAGTAAAAATTATGTAAACCACATAGTGTAAAACATAAATTACCTCCTATCCCTACTCTTTTTTAATTTACAAAAAATCCCTTATTTTTATAAGTTTCTGATACATAATTAACCCGTCTGATACATTATATAGTATGCCATTTAATCCGTTTGTTGCTTGATTTGGAGGATTAAAAACTGAAATTTAAATTAAACCCTACTTTTAATACGCTACAGTTATTATTCCCATGAAATACGCATTAAATTATTTGTTTCAAACATCAGTTTTATCCAATATAAAACACTAAATTAAATTATAATTATTCATCAGTGATCGACCCAATTTGTTTTTGCAGAAACGAGATTCTTAATTTCCTTGAAGGTAATTTTGTGAATTTCCATAATGAATATTACGATATTGCTAAGGCATTCAGGAATATGGGAGAGTGAGGTTACATACAATCGATACAACATATATTAATTTTTTTAAAAAATAACTGGAGTGTATCAAGTGTAATAACTAGTATCACTATTTGGGATATTATATATTTTGATATTTCATGTATCATATACAATATAATTACGTATATAATAAGTGTTTTTTCGGTGACGATAATTTCATTAATGTAATTGTTATTATAGTTTTGATACAATAATGGCATTAATGTCCCACTAACTGTATATATAATTACTGGATTATTAACTGTAATAAATATTAAATTAAAGTAAAGAATAAACAATTTTAAAAATCAAAACACTTCCATAATTTAACAATATGTGTTGGTATGTTAATAAATACTTCAAACATCTTGTTTAACTCCAAAAAAAATTAAATCAAACATAGAAAACTAACTAGCCTACATTAACAATTTCATCTTCAGATGATGGGTTTAATACATTCTTCATTCTTGGAGGGTCATCACTGTCGCTAACATATCCAGCATTCATCTTATCGAGACCATACTTCAATAAAAGTATAGCATATCTTTTGCGAAGATAGCTACTCTCAAAACTATTACATAACATGTTGATTTTGTCACTCAGAAATTCTGCATATACAGCTACGAACAGTCCGCAATCACTACGAAAACAAGAAGATTAATTATAAGGATGAATTAGATACAAAAAATAAAATAAAATAATAAACAATACTCACAGGCTATCACTTATTTGTTGCATGTTGTCTTGAGCAAACTCCACATTAAACGAATGTTGTGGACCCAAAAGTTCTCCAGTTTTCTTGTCTTTATATGCATTCAATGCTGCCCAATCTGTTCGCTCCTTTTTTTCAAAGAACCCACTATCATGATACAAAAATGCAAAGTAGTACCTGATACTTAAGTGTAACTACACGTTATAAGTCTGTCTACTTGATACTTTATATCAACAACAAACTTTAACATGATACATTAAACAATAATTCTAACTACATACCATAAGTCAGTGGAAATGATACTTAACAGAAAATTTATAGCCTAACATGATACAAAAATGCAAAGTAGTATTTGACACATAAGTGTAACTACACGTTATAAGTCTGTCTACTTGATACTTTATATCAACGACAAACTTTAACACGATACATTAAACATAAATTCTAACTACATATCATAATTCAGTGGAAAGGATACTTAACAGAAATTCTATAGCCTGACATGATACAAAAATGCAAAGTAGTACTTGATACATAAGTGTAACTACACGTTATAATTCTGTCTACTTGATACTTTATATCAACGATAAACTTTAACACGATACATTAAACATAAATTCTAACTACATATCATAATTCAGTGGAAATGATACTTAACAGAAATTTTATAACCTGACATGATACAAAAATGCAAAGTAGTACTTGATACATAAGTGTAACTACACGTTATAATTCTGTCTACTTGACACTTTATATCAACGATAAACTTTAACATGATACATTAAACATAAATCTACCTACATATCATAATTCAGTGGAAATGATACTTAACAGAAATTTTATATCCTGACATGATACAAAAATGCAAAGTAGTATTTGATACTTTATATCAACGACAAACTTTAACATGATACATGAAACATAAATTGTGCTTGATACATAATTGTAACTACACAATGCAACCCAGTCAAAATGATTCTTATGTTGTTTTAAACATACATATAATTCTATAATTTGAACTTTAAATTTACATTTACTTTTGACAACAACCTGATCAAATATACTATATCTGATAAATTGGAAAACAACATTATATGCTATAGGTGATAATTGATACAGAAAATCAACATGTTCAAAATTAATGATAAATAACAACTTGGTTATGACTTATTCAAACTCTAAACAAATCTATGTTTATGAAGAACCTAAATTGGTTGAAAACGTTTCTAAGAGCTTGCATAATGTTCTAACAGTGGATAAGCACAGTTCCAATAAGCATAAACCCAAAATAGGCACATGCAAAGGCGCCCAAGAAGAGGGGCAACTCGGATTTGACTTATTTTTTAAAAAAAAATCAACATCTTCTAAATTAATGATAAAGATCTAATAAGCAAAAAACCCAAAAAGAGGCAAATGCAAAGAAACCCAAGAAGAGGGGCAACTGGGTGTTGACTTTTTTTGTTTTTGTAACTTTAACTTATTTATACATTATTCATACTTAATTAACAAAATGTACAAAAAATTAGGATTTTCTGTATCAAGTGAATAATCTGAAAAAAATAAAAATATTTTTTCTGATAATACAGAAAAGTCATTGCATGTGACAAAAAAAAATTACAAAAAATAAATAAAATCGAAATACATACCGGTGGCAGTGGAGGTCTGGATATGGCGATTGCAAGCTTTCTACCCCTCTTCTTGGGTGTCTTTGCATGTGCCTCTTTTTGTGTTTTATGCTTCTTCGAACTTTGCTTATCCATTGTTAGAAGATTATGGAAGCTCTTAGACTATTTTTCAACCAATTTAGGATCTTCAAAAATATAGATTTGTTTAGAGTTTGAAGTGACTATTTGAGTAATCCCAATACTAAATGACGGATGATCCATGAATTATTAGAAAAATAGAAGAATGAAAAGACAGAATCGAAGAAGAACACAATACCTTTCAATAATCTTGGACGAAAATGGCTGAGAAAATGGCTGAACGAAACTGGCGGACAGATAGCACCAATTTTGTGTTTCAAATTGAGAAGATGAAAGGCTGAGAAAGTGACGGCTTAATTTTGGGAGTGGAGTAAATGGGTTTTGTTATTTGGGGAAAATAAAGAGTAAATTTAGGGGGAAATATTAATTGGTTAGAATTCTAATTTATTTGGGGAAAATAAAGAGTAAATTTAGGCGTTTTATTTAATTAGTTAGGATTCTAATTTAATAATGTATCTGCCAGATTAGATTTAGAGAAAAATAGGGATTTTAGTATTTTTTAAAAATATAAGAGACATATCGAGAATATGTAAACTTAAGTTGTATATTCAGGTAATTAAACCAAATAATTATTACGTGGGCTTACTTTTTTTTTAATGCTAAAAGGCTTTAACATAACTGTTAGGCATTAACGTAACCATTACCGTAAGTAAACATTTATTGTGTTAGATTTTCTTAAACTTTTTAATTAGTACAATATTATAATTAAAAACTAAAAAAATTGTAAAAATAAATAAAAGGAATGCTGGACATTGAAGGGTGTCACATCAGTAATTTTAGATTCAGCTTTATATATATATATATATATATATATATATATATATATAGATTTATTTATTATTTTTGTTGAAGAAAACACTATCAATTTGCCCGTTTGGCCATAGATTATTTGGGGAAAATTTGACAAACAAATATCCCAAATACTAATTTTTTCTAATACTTGGGTCAAATCTCATTATTTGAGATCATTTGAAAATTAAAATTTTATACCAAATTTTTATCTTTGGGAAAAGGGTCAAAAATACCCCGTAACTTTAGTTTATTAGTTAACTATATCCCTACCGTTAAAGTAAAGTTATTTATACCATTGCCGTTACTAATTTTACCATTTATATCCACAATTAACGAAAATCGCTAAATCAAACAAAATTGACCTGATTTCTTAAAAAATGACCCGTTCCTCAATTTGAACCAGTTTTCACAAATTGCCACTCTTTGGCAGATTAGCGGTCATACCACCCATGGAGAATGCACTCTTGATAGCAGTTGGGGAAACTTTTTTTAACGGGGCATTTTTATAAGGAAAATGGGTTAAATTATTTTGGGTTTAAAATAGATAGATGGATTAGGCATGGGTTTAAAATGAGGAACGGGTCATTTTTTAAGAAATCGGGTTAATTTTATTTGATTTGGGGATTTCCGTCAATTGAGAGGTATAAATGGTGAAATTACTAACACCGAGGGTATATATAACTTTACTTTAACGGTAGGGGTATAGTCAATTAATAAACTAAACTTGAGGGGTATTTTTGACCATTTTCCCATTATCTTTTTACAAAAACACCCTATATAGTATTTGATTGCGTTGTATTACATAATTTTTTACGTGATAAAATATTCAGTGAATATGAACGTAATGATATGATTGTTGATGAAAATGATGAACAATCGGCTCACGGTAACAAAGTAATGTGCTTTATCTACTTCGTGATATATGGAATAATGTTTGTTGCACTCACTCCAAACTAACACATTACTCTAGTGTCATTTGTTGTAACGAAAATTCAATTGACTTGTAATACAAACTTATGGTTAGTTTTGATAATTTTTAAAACTTATGAGTATCAATCATATTTTTCTATAAAAGTGAAATATATTTTTCAAATACTATGGTTAAACATATGGTGAAATAACCACTGCTCTACATCATGAATAGAGGACTTGGCGGATTTTTGAGGATTGGAAGAAGCTGATCTGGATTTCTGAGACGGTTATTGCAAAAGACTGATTGTAACATCGATGTGCTTCGTCCATGATTTTAGTTTCTTGATCAAAGTTGGTTTGACTACGAACCATATCTTGGTGGATAGGGGCATATCAAAGTGTGGAAACGTTAAATAGGTGGTGAACTTCTTTAGAAGAACATGAAACTTGATTCTTGTAAATCATTCGGCAATATTTTATGGAATTGATTAATTTTAAAGGGTACATTTCTCTTTTCTTTTACCACTTGTTATGAAAGAGCTTATATACCACTCGTTACAATAAATTATTATTCATAATAGGTCAAATATTTTCGGTTTACTTAAATTTATTTGTTTCAAAGAGTTAAAGAGACTAGAACCAAGAAAATTTAATTGATTCATTTTGCCTTAATTGGTTGATTTACCCCCCTCGATTATTGATTTTTTTTCCAAATAATCTTGTATCATATTTTATAACTAGACAAATAATGTTCATGCGTGCACTAGGACTAAGGCTGACAATGGAACGGGATGTATCAGTACCGTTTTGGTTCGTCCCGGTTCGGTTGTCTATGGGACGGAATGAGACATCTTGAACCGGGACATGAAACGAGAATCGAAGTTTGATACCGATGTATCGGTACCGATTTATTCCAATTCCGATCCGATTTATTGACAAAAAGTGGATATCGGATTTGGGAGAAGGCAAAAAACTTAAATCAAGCAATTGTGATTGTTTGCGTGGGATACAATGTTCAATCTTGAAGCAACATCTATCAACTATGGTAAAAAGATTGAAAACAAGATGGTGATGGTTCAAAAAACACTCACTGTGATTAAGGAATTCCAACGCTTACACACACTCTTACATTGAATAGACTCTTTACTTCGTAATCTAACAAATATTTCAATCAACAATCCATCAACCAGACTATTGAGTGATAGATTGGGCATCAACAATACCTTTGTTTCAGAGACTCTATTGCAGAAATTCGACATAGTTTTCTCTTTCACTGCGGCTTTAGGGCTTCTCTCTTTTTTTAATCCAAGGATTGAGAGCCTATTTGGATGGGCTTAAAAGCTGGTCAAACTGACTTAAAAGTCAGTTTTTGACTTATTAGAGTGTTTGACAAATATCAAAGTAACTTATTTTAAGTCAAAAATGACTTATTTTAAGCCAAAAGTTAAAAAATAGGTGAGTGGGGCTTTTTTTAAAACTTAAAAGTTATTTTATGTTGACCGTGTATATTATCTTTTTACTCTTAATTCTTTTATTATTATTATTATTATTATTATTATTTATTATTATTATTATTATTATTTATTATTATTATTATTATTATTATTAATATTATTATTATTATTTTATTTTATTTTATTATTATTAGTATTATTATTAGTATTATTAATATTTTATTATTTTATTATTCTTTATTATTATTATATATTATTATTATTATTATAGATTATTATTAATAATATTAATATTTTATTATTTTTATTATTCTTATTTATTTTATTATTCTTTATTATTATTATTATATATTATTATTATCTTATTATTATTATTATTATTTTCATATTATTTTATTATTA
Organism: Solanum sitiens; assembly: GCA_016801875.1. NCBI lineage: Eukaryota > Viridiplantae > Streptophyta > Magnoliopsida > Solanales > Solanaceae > Solanum > Solanum sitiens. The sequence goes on from JABWTJ010000247.1 coordinate 223,210, forward strand.
TTATTATTATTATTATTATTTATTATTATATTTTTATTGTTATATATTATTATATATATTATTTATTATTATTATATTTTATTATTTATTATTATTATATATATTATTTATTATTATTATATATTATTATTTTATTATTTATTGTTATTGTTATTATTATATATTATCATTGTTATTATTATTATAATTATATAATTATTATTATTTTATTATTTTATTATTTTGTATTATTATTATATATTATTATTATTACATATTATTATTATTATATTATTATTATTATTATTATTATTTTCATATTATTTTATCATTATTATTATTATTATTATTTATTATTATTATTATTATTATTATTTATTATTATTATTATTATTAAATTAATCAACTTTTATCATGTTAATAGCTTTTTAAGGTATTTCAGACATTTTGATTAAAAAAGTCTTTACCAGCACTTATTTGCCAAACATATCAACAACTTTTTTTTTAACTTCAGCTTTATCTAAACACATAACTACTTATTTTACAAATAAGTTCCAGCACTTTCAAAAGCTACTTTTTTAAGCCCATCCAAACGGGCTCTGAGACTCCAATTAATTAATTTAGTTATTTATTATTTTTGTTGAAGAAAACACTATCAATTTGGGCCATGGATTATTTGGGGAAAATTTGGCAAACAAATATCCCAAATACTATTTTTTTCTAATACTCGGTCAAACCTCATTATTTGAGATCTTTTGAAAATTAAAATTTATACCAAACTTTTATATTTTTACAAAAATACCATATATATATTTGATTGTGTTGTATTACATAATTTTTTACGTGATGAATTGTTGATGAAAATGATGAACAATCGGCTCACGGTAACAAAGTCATGTGCTTTGTCTACTTCGTGATATATGGAATGATGCTTGTTGCACTCAGTGGCGTACCCCGTACCCAGGATTTTCACAAAGTGGGTTCAAGATATAATAAACAAATAAAAAGGAGTTTCACAAAGTGGGTTCAAGATATAATAAATAAAAAAGATTTTCACAAAGTGGGTTAAGATATAATAAATAAAATTAAAATGTGGGAATGGGGATTTGAAGGGCAGGCTGGGAAAATTATGCCTTTTTCACCACTGGGCCAAAGGTCACACTTGTGTTGGGTCAAAAGTTAATATATACATATAAAATTTTAAAAATTGATTAAATATACATATATATGCGGTGTTATTTTTCAACGAAGTGAGTTCATGTGAACTCACTTGACCCTGTTGGGTTTTAAAGGTATGAACATGAAATGAAGGGTTATGACTCTCTTGAAGGGTTGTCACTTTGCCGGAAGGTTGTGACCTTTATGAAAGGTTGTGTCATTTCTAAAGGGTTATGACCGTTTAAAAGGTTGTGCCTTTCCAAGTGTTGTGACCTTTTTAGAAGGTTGTCTTCTTTCCTAAGATTTGTGGTCTTTACCCTTTGTTGGCTGTAAATAGAGAGGTTGTCTCTCATTTTTCAGAATTGAATTCTTCACTTCTTTTGTATACATTTCTTACAAAATAAAATCGATCGATCGTGTCTGTATGTGTGATTCGTTGCTGTAATTTTGAGTTCGTTGAAATTATTGAAGTTTGAGGTACCGCTACTTCTTTAATGGTTAATCCGTTTTATCTTGAAAGTAATTAATTTGTAACCTCAGGTACTTGAGGGGATTAAATTTCTTAAGGACACACACTGAATTTTGTGAATTCGGATAGTTTTTTGTATTTTTCTTTTCATCTTTTATTTTTTCTGGTTTGCTAATTTGAATACAGGAGATAACAAGCTTAAGAAATTTAAATTGATGGTATTTTCTGTGGTAAGAAAATTACTTCTATTTTCTGTGTTCTTTTTGTTGGAAAGAAGAAGAAGAAAAAAAAATTATTTTATCGTATGATAAAAGAGATTTGAGATGAATTATTACTACTTTAATATGTTCGAGTATATAATCTGTAGTAAGTTTTTCTTTGACGGGTAAAATAAATATTATTTTTTTCTCAAGTGCATTCAAGCATCACACCCCCCTTCAGTTTTCTTTTCAATAAGAAAAGTTATTTTGTGCATAAAGGTTATGATATGCACTTAATTTTTTTTTCTATATTCTTGGTTTTACATAACTATGAGAAGAAGTAAATGTTCAAATATTTGAACCTGATTTTAGTTTCTTGTTGAAATTAAATTTCTTCTTCAGAAAAATAAGAATATTATGGAAACTGAGAAAAGGAAAAAAAATTGCAAGGTAAGTGACTTGCATGAAATGATTGCTGACAGATAACATATGATTTAATAAGAGTAAAAATCAAGTTCTATTTTTATTTCACTTTATTATTTTATTTTTCCTCCCTATCCTTTATAAGTTATGAAATTCATCTCATAAATTTTAGGATAGATGGTCATTACGTGATGATTATTACTAATATGTATTATGTTAAGAGAGAAAAAAAAACTTTTGTAGTTTTATACTCAATGAAAAATTTGATTGTGTTTGACTTTTGGAGACTAAATCTTCTGATTTTTTTTTGTACTCCATTGGTTTGAAAAATATAAGAACTTCACAAACAAATCAAATTGTGCATTGGTTTGAAGTTTAGAGAAACTTCACCAATTGTTAGAATACTCTGTTTCAATGAATATTCTGACTTGAAGATACAAAATCTTCGTCAGGAATATTAAAGCTCAACGATTCGAAAAAGATTTACTTTTTTGTTAGCTGAAAACAATGTTGTATTTGAGGTTTCTGGAGATTAAAACTTTTTTGGTTTACTACTCTGTCTGAATATGAAACTGATTAGAAGAATATAAAAAACTTCACCAAAATTCGAGATTCATTCGGTTAACGATTAGAAGAATATAAAAACTTCACCGCTGAACTAGAAACAAGTTGTATAAAGATTGAATCTTTATTGTTAGTATTCTAAATACTAAGTGGTTTGTCTAGTTATGACAGAAAAAAACACCAGTAACATAAAATTAGTGATTTTTGTGCCTGCAATGGGTGTTCTATGCATTATATCTCCAAAAGAAGATTTCGTGTTGCCAATGTGTATTTTGATGATATATAATTTGAAAGCATGAAAAAGTATGTGGAAAATAATTTCAAATACTTGAAAAATATTTTTTAGAACATATTTAAAATGTGGGAGTTCTTTACTTGTGATAAAGACAAAATTAGACTTATTATCTAATTTAAATTTGAAAGTACAAGATATGAAATTTGATGACATTCTTGTATCATGTTAGACCCACAGAATGCTTGGAGTATATTTGATATTGTGGTTATTGAGTCTCTCTTTACTAGTATATGAGATGACTAGTATAAAACCACAAAATTATATTACTCGTTCAAAAGAATTGTATTTTTTGATGAATAAATTTCACTTAAAATATTGTGATTTTTCATGAAAAGATATTTATATTAATTTTTTTGTATAGACATGATCATTGGTGAAAAGTGACATGTTATGTTTGTGTTGTAAAACAAATATTTGGGCGATATTGCCCTTATTGGACCAATGAGATAATGCTCATGCATAATTCTATAACAAATTGAATGTTATGGAAATATCCTTATGACATGGTGTTGACTGTAAAACAATGTCTTTATTTGAGAAAAATTATAAAAAATAAAGAACAAAATATTTGTGGGAAAAGATTACCTCAAACAAGGTCTTTTTCAAACTTAGCGTTTTTGTTTGTTCTTACTTGTTTGACTCAAATTGTTTGTGACATAAATGCTTCAGACATGTCAATTACAAAACTTTGCAAAACCTGATCAACTTAGAAGTTTTGCCTCACTTTTAGTGCAATAAATCAATGTCAAGTATGTGTTGTTGAAATGAATTAACATACCTTTGAATTGATTTGCACTGACATTTGTGATATGAAGTCAACACCCACTTGCACTAGATGTTGTTATGTTTATTTGTTGAATGATAAGGATGAAGCAATAGAAACATATAGGCAATATAAAACTGAAGTTGAAAGTCAGTTGAATATTCCATGATTAGAAGTGGTAGATGTGAAGAATATGGATCTTCTTTTGCAAAAAATAGAATCATTACTGCACATTCTCACCTCAATCTAATGAAATTGTTGACTGGAGAAACTAAACTTTGAAGGAAATGTTGAATGTCCTATTTATAAGTTCAGGTTTATCACAAAACTTGTGGGAGGATGCTATCATTATAGCAAAAGAGAACAACATTTTTTTTGTATGTTCAAAAAGAGAGAAACAAAACGTTTTATCTGTTAATAAAGGGAGCAACAAATAAAAAAAATTTGTTTGTTAAGAAAGGAACAACAAAAAGTTTTATCAGACTTTGTTGTATCCTGATAGAAAATTGTTTGTCGCTCCTTAAAGTATATACAAACAATAACTCTTGAAAGGTAGTAATCTAACAATTTTCAATATAGTCTATTCCATATGAGAAATGGAGATGAGGAAACTATTTCGAAACTGGAAAAAATAGAACCTAAGACTGTGTATTGTATGTTCATTGAATATGCTACAAATAGTAAAGTATGTTGATTTATGATTAATAAGTCCGAACCACCGTATAGTCATGTACTTAATAAGGAGATTCAGAGGCGGAGTAAATCTCAATGGACAAATTACTTTCTCCGGGTTTTATTTTATAATATTTCTTCTTGAAAATGAGTCCATATAGTCACAAAAAATATGTCTTTTGTGGACTCGTCCTTTTTTGGAAGAGTCTGTTAATACTAAGATAGATTCAATCTTCAGTAACCAGACTTGGGAGTTGGTTGATCTTCCTTCATGAAATAAACTTTTGGGTTCAAAGTGGATCTAAAAAAAAAAATTGATGAAACTATTGACAAATACAAAGCAAGATATGTTGTCATAGGCTTTAGACAATAACAAATCCTTGATTATTTTGACATATAATAGCCTCTAACTATGATTACATCAATTTAGATGTTAATTGCGCTAGTTGCGAATTTGTCAAAATAGATGTAAAAATATTTTTTTGGAGGAAGAAATTTACATGGAACAACATGAGGGCTTATTGGTTCCTTGTAAGAAAGAAAAATTTGTAAACTTGTTAAGTCACTTTATGGACTAAAAACAAGCGCCCAAATAATGACATGCGGAGTTTGACCAAACTACATCGGCAAATGAATTCTAGATTAATGAATGTGATAAATGTTTTACATTAAAGACATTCCAAATCACAAGGTCATTATTTGATTTTATGTTGATGAAATGTTGATCATCAAAAGAGAGACATATAAAGTAAATGCTACTAAGTATATGCTAGAAGTAACTTCGATATGAAAGAAATTAAAGTTACTGATGTGATTGAAAAGGTAATTGAAAAGTTCACGTAGTTGGATTTCAATATTGACTAGACTCCAATAAATATGAGTTTTGTACTTCAAAAGAATGAAGGAAAAGGTGACTCACAATTGGATTATGCTAGATTATTGAGAAATATGATATATATCATGAAGTTTACGCGATCAGATATATCATGTGCTATTAGCAAACTGAGTCGGTTCACAAGTAATCTCAATCAAACTCATTGGATGACAATGAAAAGTGTTTTGAGTATTATTTGTTTTTAAAAAAAAACATACTTAACAAACTATTGCTTTGCATTATAACTAGTATTCAGCAATATTGGAAGAATATAGTGATGCAAATTGAATCACCAGGTCAAAGAAATAAAATCCACAAGTGAATATGTATTTATTCTTGGTGGAAGAGCAGTCTCTTGGAAATCTTCCAAACAGAAATGTATCACTCGCTCAACTATGAAATTTGAGTTTATCACTCTGGATAAGACCGATGAAGAAATTGAATGACTCCGAAATTTCTTGAAAGATTTTTGGCCCAAACCTTTAGCTACAGTATGCATAAACTAGGTTGGGCATGGAGCATGATGTACAACGGAAGGTCTCGTCATATATGATGTAGACATAATATCGTTAGAGAACTACTCTCTAGTGGAATTATCATAATTGACTATGTAATGTTAAAGGATAATGTGTCGGATCCACTTATAAAAGGCCAAACTAGAGAGAAAGTTGATAGATTATCAAAGGGAATGATACTACGGCCGAGAACAAGTCATTGTGGCGGTAACTCTACCTAGAAGACTGGAGATCCTAAGATCTAGGTTCAAGGAGATCAAACAAAGTCATTAATGACGGTTCAACATTGTCAGAATATTATTTTTTATGGTCCATTCTCATGACAAGACAATGTTCAGTAACAAGGATAAAGGCATTAGGACTTTTTAATAGTTTCTAAATTTGATACATAATATATAAAATGATATATCTACTGGATAACACATTTAGAAATCACCTATCTAAGTGTGAAGTGTAAGCCGCTTCAAGGAGAATCCGGTAAGGCCAGTTCTCTAAGAATTTATTAACCGAGATGTGTTCATGGCTGAAACGAACAAAATAATGAGAACCAAAAACAGTTCAAGGGTTGATTGTGTGAGTTATGTTTTATACCCACGCCGTTACTAATTTCACCATTTATATCCCATAATTAACGAAAATCCCTAAATCAAACAAAATTGACCTGATTTCTTAAAAAATGACCTGTTCCTCATTTTGAACCTATGCCCGACCCATCTAACTATCTTAAACCCAAAATAATTTAATCCATTTTCTATACCCAATTGATGAAAAAAGCGAATCAAAATCACTCACACCTAAAAACTGAGTAGTAGATGATTGACTCTGAGTATTAGTGAAACCAAAATCATCAACTTTGGAATAAGCACCACCCGAATTCAACCCGGTTGAAGCATTAATATTACTTGTAGGAAAAGGATCTGCTAGAAATTCTGATCCATCTGATTTAGTAGCATTTTGGATATTCCCAAACACATCATCCCCTGAACTGCTATTCTTAGTTTCTTTACTACTCAACTTCATATTAGGTCCGGGCTTAGACGAAAAATCAACCAACGAATCAAGATTGGGGGTTTTAGTATTACCACCACTATGACTCACACTAGCACTATAATTATATGCATTACCACTATCAGAATTTCTAGATGAACCCCAGCTACCACCAACATTACAGCTGTTGAAATTTTCAGCTAAACCCCAGCTACCACCAGTTTTCACAGATTGCCACTCTTTGGCAGATTAGCGGTCATACCACCCATGGAGAATGCACTCTTGATAGCAGTTGGGGAAACATTTTTTAACGGGGCATTTTTATAAGGAAAATGGGTTAAATTATTTTGGGTTTAAAATAGATAGATGGATTAGGCATGGGTTTAAAATGAGGAACGGGTCATTTTTTAAGAAATCGGGTTAATTTTATTTGATTTGGGGATTTCCATCAGTTGAGGGGTATAAATGGTGAAATTACTAACACCGAGGGTATATATAACTTTACTTTAACGGTAGGGGTATAGTCAATTAATAAACTAAACTTGAGGGGTATTTTTGACCATTTTCCCATTATCTTTTTACAAAAACACCCTATATAGTATTTGATTGCGTTGTATTACATAATTTTTTACGTGATAAAATATTCAGTGAATATGAACGTAATGATATGATTGTTGATGAAAATGATGAACAATCGGCTCACGGTAACAAAGTAATGTGCTTTATCTACTTCGTGATATATGGAATAATGTTTGTTGCACTCACTCCAAACTAACACATTACTCTAGTGTCATTTGTTGTAACGAAAATTCAATTGACTTGTAATACAAACTTATGGTTAGTTTTGATAATTTTTAAAACTTATGAGTATCAATCATATTTTTCTATAAAAATGAAATATATTTTTCAAATACTATGGTTAAACATATGGTGAAATATCCACTTCTCTACATCATGAATAGAAGACTTGGCTGATTTTTGAGGATTGGAAGAAGCTGATCTGGATTTCTGAGACGGTTATTGCAAAAGACTGATTGTAACATCGGTGTGCTTCGTCCATGATTTTAGTTTCTTGATCAAAGTTGATTCGACTACGAACCATATCTTGGTGGACAGGGGCATATCAAAGTGTGGAAATGTTAAATAGGTGGTGAATTGCTTTAGAAGAACATGAAGCTTGATTCTTGTACATCATTCGGTAATATTTTATGGAATTAATTAATTTTAAAGGGTACATTTTTCTTTTCTTATAGCAAGCACACACCACAAGTTTTTTGAATTTATATTTGAAAAAAAATAAATATAATGTGCTCCTCAATTTTTTTTTATTAAAGCTTATATATATCACTTGTTATGAAAGAGATCATATACCACTAGTTACAATAAATTATTATTCATAATAGGTCAAATATTTTCGATTAACTTAAATTTCTTTGTTTCAAAGAGTTAAAGAGACTAGAACCAAGAAAATTTAATTGATTCATTTTCCTTAATTGGTTGATTTACCCCCCTCGATTATTGATATTTTTTCCAATTAATCTTGTATCATATTTTATAACTAGACAAATAATGCTCGTGCGTGCACTAGGACTAAGGCTGGGCAACTGAACGGGATGTATCGGTACCGGTTCGCCCCGATTTGATTGTCTACGGGACGGAACGAGACATCTTGAACCGGGACATGGAATGGGAACCGAGGTTTGGTACCGGTGTACCAGTACCGATTTATTTCGGTTTCAATTTTTTAATATTTATTAATTAATTTATATTATATATTTATAAATTATAATTTATATTTTATATTAAATAATAAATACTACCCAAGTAACTCAACTACTCCCTATTAGTATTACATTAGTATGACATTCGAGACTTAATTGAAACAGAACCCTTCCTCAAAGGTGGTTGTGTATAAACTATGCACTCTACTAATAGTTGTAAATTGAAATTGTAATTTGTAATACAAATTTAAATAAACTAAATTGATATTTTTTAATATGTGTAATTATTTTATATTATTTTATTTAATTTTTTAAAATTACAAATTTAATTTATTGAAATTACAAGTTATAAATATAACTTATAAGTTATAACATATTAATAAATAATAAGTAATAACTTATAAACTTCAAAAGATTTAAATCTTGAAAACTTAATTAGACTTATCTTGCAAACTTAATAAGTAAAAAAATTTTAAAAAATATCTTTAAAATAAACTTATGTAAAAAATTATATTATAAATTTAAAAACTATTAATTTAAACTTAAAAAAATATTCATATTTTCGTAATTCAAAAAAATCATTTTTTGAAATAACTACATGTGTCATCCCGTTTATCCCATCCCGTTCTATTTCGATCAGTTCCGGTTCGTTCCGATTCCATCCCGGTATAAAGTGGGACGGGACGGAACCGAGTATCCATCTCGATAATTCCGGTCTGATTCATCCTGGTATCGGTCTACGAATCGATCAAGTCATTCCGTTCCGATCCGGTCCGATAGTCCCGTTCCGCCGTTGCCTAGTCTTAAGCCATGCACGACCCCAATATTTATCTAGATATATATTTGTGTGAAAAATGCAAATCAGTTTTTAAATGTCCATTTGAAAGTAATGATTACTTACAATCTGGGTAACTAAAGCATTTTGAGTAAATATTTATTTACATAAACACATTATTTATACATAACATATATTTGGACCGAGCGAATATTAACAAGGTATAATATAGTGTGGGAATGAGAAATGGCACCAGGAATGAGGTAACCAAATTTTCGACTCAAAAGCTAGTTACATTACTTACATTGTTAACAGGCATTTTTAAAAATAATTTTTACATTTAAATTAATACATAATTTTTTTTAAATCCAAAATCCCTAATAAAATAATTTATAAGACACAAGTATCTATTACTAGTTTTAAATCATAAATTTCAAATAAAAATCTTTCTTTTTTAAATTTCATGCTAAGTTAAACTACATAAAAATATAAAATAATTAAAGAATACTCATAATTAAAAGCTAGTACAAAATAATAACCCCACGACTTCCCTAACAAAGACTACTGCTCACAAGTGACTTTCCTAGTCCACTATATAAGAAGAAAACAATTAATTGAATCAGAAAACAAATTGAATACCTGAAAATTTCCAATAAATTTGGAATAATATTGATGATAAGACTATTGGTTGAAATGACAAAATCGCTCTCAATAAAGTAAATTTATGACCTAAAGCGCACACAATCGATATCCAATATTTGATTCACACTTCTAATATAGTAGAATATTATGATACTTCAATACATATATACTTTCTACCTTTCATATTATTTTTGATCTATATTGACCTGTCATATCTTTTAAAGATATTTTTTTTCTTAATTTACTAAAATAGACAAATAAACTAAATAATCTATTTTTGATTTAAGGACAAGCAAAATAAACTGAGGCATAAACTTTATTCTAATTCTAATATCTCTCCATTCCCGGAAAAGTTAATAGTGAGGTAATATTTTGTTTATAACCACTACTTCATTTAGAAAAATGGCTAGATACTTCATTCAATTCGTTAAGTGGCCTTGTAAGGTTTACATATTTTTTGAAATCATATTCCCATTAAATCACTTCCCCTAAACTTTAGGAAATTAAAACTGCACTATTACAAAACTAGGAAAAAACCACGACTTAACTTACACTTTGTTTGGATCGTTGTTATCCATTGTATTCTTTTGTATTTTTGTTTTGATTGTTACTTCAAATATATTGTATTATATTGTTAAATTCATTGTTATGTAACAATGAAAAACCCTATTTTATGGAACAACCGATTTGGTGTGTTTCCGTTGTTACTTAATTTCTTTTTTCAATTATATCTTTACATAATATTTCAAAATACTATTTTATCTTTTACCTTATATTATTTAATTCTTGTCAAATCTTCTACCCTAGATAATTAAGGATATTTTAGTAAATTTATAAATTACAATACAATACTATACAATCAAACTAAACAATTAAAATGTTATTAAACAACAACAAACAATACAGTGTAGACAAAACATTGTATCTATCATACAATTGAATACAATAGAGTACAATACAATACAATACATTATGAAATAATGAGTAACAATGATTCAAACAGAATGTAACAACATAGTAACAATTAAAACCTAGAAAATAGCTACCGCATGTCTTTTTCATTATCATCAGTTACAATCAAATATCATTTTATCCTACCTCACTAGCTCACTTCCATTAGGCTTAAAAGTTCATTGTCACCACTGTTAGAAAAATGTTGTTATTTCAAAAAATTATTTATTATGTGTAAAAATAAAACCAAATAATCAAAGTGTGTTAAAAATATTAAATGATAAAGTTGACAATGTATGACATTCTCTTTTTACTTCTATTTGACACTTCTCCTAATATTGCCACTTATCTTTCATATAGCAACTTTGCATGAAAATAAATAGACAAGTGTCTAGGACACTTGTCTTGTGTTGAAGTGTAGATCTTTGCCTATAAAAAGACATAACTTTTGTGCATTGAAAGGTAACAAAAGATATACTCCCTCATGTTTTCTACTTCTCTCTCTCTTTACATTTTTTCTATTTTAATGTTAATTAATTAATATTTTTGGCTTTGTTATTTTAAATCCCCCTAATAACTTGCTGATAGTAATTAATTTGTTGATTTCTGTTGCCTTTATTTAAGATAGGGAAGTACTTGTTTAATCCTGGGAAAAAATTTCACACCGTTGAAATAGTTTCTTAGGACAGTGCCTAGCACGATTCAAGTATTTATTAATTTATGCACTATTTTTATATATCATTGTAGTAATATTTATCTTATTTTCAGGACCATATTTTGATAAATAAATAAAGTTATTATTATTAATACTATTGTGAATTTTCTAATATTTCCCCAACAATCTAAGAAACTATTTGCATATAATTTGTGTCCCGGAACTTTTGATGACTTGTGTCCTGAAACTATTGATGATACTGATGATATTGAGAACAATAAAGTTGCTACTACCCTGACTGGTGTTGTTCAAGTCATTCTGCCGAAGGATTACGGTAAAGAAAATTACAGGTATGTAAATAGACTTGATTACAAATTCAGTGCTAATAATAAAATATTCATTACAAAATACACCTCAATGCAAAAGAATGTTGAAAGAAAATGACTATCCCGCTAAGCTAAAAATAATTTTGACTGAGACGGATGATCTGATTATTGCGGTCATTTCAGAAATAAATGTTGTAGCCAATGTGAGAAATGGTGATAGACTCTAGTGCTACTACGCACATTTGTATGAATAAAAATGATTGTTGTGTCATACACCCAAGTTGAGAAAAGAGAAGATATTATTTATTTTGGTGACTCGAGGACAACTAATGTTCTTGAAAAAGGAAAAGTTCTTCTCAAGCTCACATATGGTAAAACTTTAGCATTGAGTGATGTATTGCATGTTCCTAAAATCCAAATTAATTTGATTTTTGTGGGATCATTAGGAAATGTGAAATGAAGATTTCTTTGAAAATGATGAAGTCATATTGACTAAAAATAATATTTTTGTGGGCAATGAATTTTGTGACTATGATTTATTTATGCTTAATATTTATGATAATTTCCGTGTATTTGTTTCTGCTTACATGATTGAGCCTAATTCATTAAGGCATGCCAGATTAGGACATGTTAATGTGCTATATATTAAAATATGCGCAGAATTTAATACATGATTTAAATAATTTTGATAATTACATTAAGTTATATTTGTTTTTGCATGATTCTTTACAACAAGTTACATGTCTCATATATTTAGAACCTGCAGTCTCTTGGTTTGATACCTGATTTGAAGATTAATTTTGATAAATGTGAAATATGTGTTGAAAATAAAATTACTAAAAAGCCATGTTTTTCAGCAAGAAGAGAAACTGAATTATTGTCTTTGATCCACACTGATTTGGATGATTTGAGATAAACTATGACTAGAGGTGATAAAAGATATTATGTGACTTTTATTGATGATTTTTTCAGATTTATTAAATTATACTTGGTTAGAAATAAAGATGTTGCATTTGATACTTTTATTGCTTATAAGTCTGAAGTTGAAAATCAGCATGATAGGAAAATCAAAAGAATTCGATCTGATAGAGATGGAGATTTTGTATGTAAATGCTTTATGTGGAAAAGAATGAATTATTAATGAAGTAACCCCGTCTTATTCATCTGAGTCTGATGGAGTAGATGAAAGGAAAAATAAAACCATGAATGAAATGATGAATTCTATGCTCCTGATAATTTATGTTTGAAGCAATATTATCTGCATGTCTCTTACAAAATAGAATTCCTCATAAAAGAACTGGTAAATCTCCTTATAAATTGTGAAAAGGTTATAGACCTAACTTTAAATATTTAAAGTGTGGGGGTGCCTTGCTAAAGTTCTTTTGCCTGAACCTAGAAAGAGAAAATATAATTTCAAAGCATGCAATCAAATAAGTTATAAAACTGTTGATTAATTGATTGCGTATGAATATGCTGAACATAGTGTTGCATATAGATTTCTTGTTTTGAAAAGTGATGTGCTTGATTGCAATTCTATTACTGAGACAAAGAATGCTGAATTTTTTTAATATAATTTTCCACTTTGTGATTAATTTTCTCATGCTCCTGTTGAAAGAAATAATGAGAATATCTCAAATATTGAGGAACTGCAGAGGATTAAAAGGCCAAGAAAAGAGTATTTCTCTTATGGAAATGATTTTCAAACTTTTCTTGTTGACAATGAACCATTAAATTATTTTAAAGTTATATCTTCTTCTGATGCTAAATTTTGAAAAGAGGCAATAAAAATTGAAATGGATTTTATTATGAAAAATAGAACATGAATTTTGACTGACTTACCTCCTGATGCAAAACCTATTGGTTGTAAATAGATTTTCAGAAGGAACTTAATCCTGATGGATTTATAAATAAATTTAAAGCTCATTAATAGCAAAAGGATTTTCTCAAAAATATAATATTAATTATTTTGATACATTTACACCAGTGACCAGAATTTTTTCTATTCAAATGTTAATTGTCTTAGCATCAATTCACAAGTTTCTTATTCATCAAATGGATGTAAAAATAGCATTCTGAAACTGTGATTTTGAAGAGGAAATTTATATGGTTCAACCTTAAGGGTGGATTACTCTTGGACAAGAAAATAAAGTTTGTAAGTTAATCAAATCTCTTTATGGCCTAAAACAAGCTCCTAAGCAGTGACATGAAAAATTAGATCAAGTCTTATCAAAAGACAATTTTTCTTCTGTTGAAGTGGATAAATGTGTTTATACTAAAATGGTAGACAATGATTATGTGATAATATGTTTATACGTTGATGACATGCTTATATTTGGTACAAGTTTAAATATTGTGAATAGTACAAAATTATTTTTGTCTACTAATTTTGATATGAAAGATCGGGGTGAAGCAAATATGATTTTGGGAGTTAAGTAACAAGGAGTGAAGATGGTATAATGTTGTCACAAGAATATTATGTGAAAAGATTTGTTTAAAAAGATTTGAATGGTTTTAGGTGACACATGTAGCCACTCCTTATTATGCTAACTCTAAATTTATGTTGACCCAGTTGCTCAGTCTATATATGCTCAATTGGAAGTCTATATCATTTGATGAATTTTACTAGACTTGATATTGCCTATGTTGTTTGTAGATTGAGTAGATATACTCATAATCTCAATAATGAGCATTTGTTTGTATTGAATAGACTGATGAAATATTTGAAAGAAACTATGAATTATGGCATCGTGTATAGTGGATTTTCTTCTACTTCAGAAAGATATTGTGATGTAGCATGGATATCTGATTCAGATGAGAAGAAATCCACTAGTGGATATGTGTTTACCTTAGGTGGTGGTGCAATATCCTAGAAATCAGCTAAACGGACGATCATTGCTAGATCGACTATGCAGTCAAAGTTTGTTGATCCCTTCGATGAAGGATGAATTGTTGATCCCTTCGATGAAGGATGAATTGTTGATCCCTTCGATGAAGGATGAATTGTTAATCCCTTCGATGAAGGATGATTTTTTAACCCCTTTAATGTGAAGGATGAATGTTGATCCCTTTGATAAAGGATGATGAATTATTGATCCCTTCGATAAAGGATGAGTTGTTGATCCCCTTGATAAGGATGAGTTGTTGATCCCTTTGATAAAGATGAATTGTCTCATGTGTTTATATATACACTGGTATTGTAAAGCCGCAATCGATATTGCGAAGAATGAATCTTACAGTTGAGACATATGAATTGAGGCATGATGTCATTAAGCAGCTGCTGAAAGATAAAATAATTGCAATTGATTATGTGGAGTCAGAGTTGAATTCGGCCGATTCACTGACGAAACCCGTGGAAAGAAAATTAATTCTTCAGACCTCAATAGAAATGGGTTTAAGGCCAATTGTTAGCCAATAGAGATGGAACCCAACTTATGTGATTGGAGATCCCATGAAGTAGGTTCATATGGATAATAACAAGTCGATATTGGCTCTGCGCACTAACAGAGAGTGTTTGAAACTGCTACTAAAATTGAGGGTTGAGTTATTAACTCTTAATGAATTCATAGTCCTTAATTAAGGAAGATGTATTTAAAGCAGTGTACACTTGATGAATTCACATATATGGGAGTTGGAGTGTGGCCGCTCCTATGAGATTTTTGGCCTAGTCTCTAAAGCTCTCATGAATACCAGGCACGCGCATGGCCTGTAGGCGCAAAACCTCGTTGAACAACAAAATTACTGTGGTCAAAATGTGACTGGTAAAGTCACTGATTTATAACTAGAATTATTTGGTTCATAAAAATATTATATTTCACCAGTAATTCTGTAAATTAAATTTTATCGATCTAAGTTTGGTTCATAGTCCGAAAGACATTAAACCTACTGCATTTTGTCCTGAAAATCCAGCAAGTTATGTTTTTATAAAATCTTTTGAAATAAGTGGGGAATTGTTAGAAAAATATTGTTATTTCAAAAGATTATTTTATTAAGTGTAAAAATAAAACCAAATAATCAAAGTGTGTTAAAAATATTAAAAGGTAAAGTTGGCAATGTATGACATTCTCTTTTTACTTCTATTTGACACTTTTCCTAATATTGCCACTTATCTTTCATATGGCAACTTTGTATGAAAATAAATAGACAAGTGTCTAGGACACTTGTCTTGTGTTGAAGTGTAGATCTTTACCTATAAAAAGGCATAACTTTTGTGCATTGAAAGGTAACAAAAGATATACTCCCTCATGTTTTCTACTTCTCTCTCTTTACATCTTTTCTATTTTAATGTTAATTAATTAATATTTTTGGCTTTGTTATTTTAAATCCTCCTAATAACTTGTTGATGATAATTAATTTGCTGATTTCTGTTGCCTCTATTTAAGATAGGGAAGTACTTGTTTAATCCTGGGAAAATATTTCACACCGTTGAAATAGTTTCTTAGGACAGTGCCTAGCACGACTCAAGTATTTATTAATTTATGCACTATTTTTATATATCATTGTAGTAATATTTATCTTATTTTTAGAACCATATTTTGATAAATAAATAAAGTTATTTATTATTAATACTACTGTGAATTTTCTAATATTTCCCCAATAACCACTTGCCTAGATCCATCAAATAGTATTTTGTATGATTGAAACAAATTTCATAAATATAGATAAATCCTGGATTAAGTATTATACAAGAAAATCCATTAGATGATAAATGTTTGTTCTATGTTATCTTCAACAATTAACCAACAATTCAAAGTATTTTTCATGTGTATTCTTGATAAATCAACGCGTATATGTGTAGATAGACCTGTCAAAATTGGTTGATCCAACCCAACCCAACCCTAACGGGCTAGAAAGTTAAAAGGGTTGGGATGGGCTGGCTCTTTTAGTTAAATGACTTATAAAAATGGCAGCTCAATCTAATTCTAAGGGCCACGGGATGGGACGAGTTGGCCCTTCAACTAAAAAAGTGAACAACATTTTCTCTTAGAAAAGATATGAACGTGCATGTCCAATAAACACAACATCAATACATACATAAATTCATTAATGAATTGCACATATTTTAGTAAATATTTATAAAACAAATACAATGGCCAAGATACAATAATAATAAGATTCATCCGAGCAAAAAGACATTACATGATCACTATTTTCATAAAGAAGACAATAAAGGAGAAGTGAAAAATGAGGCATAAAAACAAAAGTACAAGAGGTCAAAGATTTATAATTATAATGGAGAAATGGACTTGGGCTAATAAGAAATTTAGTGGATTAATTATCCTAAAATGTAAAAGTTATTGTCTTGATTTTATATTGATATTTAAAAAATATTTATTGACAAAATCTTGACGAGTAAAACATTACTTAAAATATATATAATAAATATTTTTAACATTCACAGTCCGCGGACTGGCCTCTGAGGCCTGCGGTTGGGCCTACGAGGCCACCAGACCATATGAGGTTGGGCTAAAAAGTCTAGTTCCTAAATGGACTGAAAAAATTGAGCCTAACCCCATTTAATTCAAGGATTGGATTGGATCGGCCTAGCGGGTCAAACCCATTTTGACAGTTCTATGTGTAGATGTAGGAGAATCTATTTGAAACGTAAGAAGCTCATTTGACATCTTCTCTTTATTATTCGAGATTGGGTTAGTGTTCATCAGTGTACATACACTGAAGGCTTCAACAGGAAAGTCATTTTTATATATTCGATCAATTCTTAGGGTTAAATAAAATAAAATAAAATAAGCATATGTCAATGTTCTGGCACGATAAAACACTTTCTAAATGTCTAAAATATCTCATTTTTTTAATTAAAAAATTGCATAGTGAAAAGAAATGCCAGTCGACTTGACAAAGTTCTAGTCCAAAAAAGAAGATTCAGAGTTATAGTTCCTCACATATCTTGTCAAGGGCCCAATGCAACACTCGAGTATAGATTTCTTATGCTTAGGAAATTACTTGTACACCTTTAAACTGTTGAAATTGCTAACATGATAAATTATCCTATTCAAGGAGATATTAATTACCACTATATATTCTTTTCTTTCTCACCGTGTTAGCATTTTCAGTAATTTTTCTTAACTTGCTTCTATCAAAACAACTTGTAAATTCCGATCATCATCTCACCAAAGTAGTTCATAGATATGAGATATGAATGATTAAGCTTAAAAAAGAGATCTATTAAATGAGGATCAAATGATCTATCTTTACTTTCAAGTAGTGTTTAATTAAAGAATAAATCTCGAACACGTACTTTTCAATACTATATCTTCCCTATCCTCCTTCAAGTGAGTTGAATTCTTTCGAAAACAAAGGATCAAGTGGTGCCATCAACCAAGAAGGTCTAGATCTTACCTTATCCATGATCCTAAATCAATAGTATTTTCTTGAAGAAAAAAAAGAATAAAAAATTAGTCACAATCCTTAAAAAAAAAAAAATACTCCAATAACTATGTGGCTATAAAATCTCTACTATATTAATTTGCAATATTTTTAGGTTAAATTTTCTTTATAATTTTAATTAAATTTTAGCATCAGAGTTTATGAAGATTGAAAAAGCACAATTACTTGTTTTTTTGATAAATTAGAATATCAAACTAAACCGTTCAGAAACACCAACCAATTTTCTTGAGAAATGTGCTACAATACATACGTTCCACTTGAAATAAATTATTTTGATTAAACTCTCCTATGTCACATATATTATATTTAGTCATGACTCATGATGTTGGATTCACTAATTTATTCTATTCGAAGAGTTAAAAGAGATTAGAAAATAAAATGAAATGATTTAATTTGGCTTAATTGGTTGATTGATATCTCAATCAATTATTGATTGCTTTTTTGTTTTCAAATAACCTTGTATCATATTTTATAATATCATGATATTATTCGTACTTAATGACGTTAAAGTACATATATACTTTCGTCATTTAAAATTATTTAACTTGTGTTGATATGACCTGACACATTTCTTAAGAATTTTTTATTTAAATTTGTATTTTACTAAATTGATCTTATTAATAGTATTTAAAATCTCTCCTTCTATTATTACTCAATTATTGTTAATAATAATTCCAAATTTTTTCATAGGGTTTTGTAATTACAAGTCAATCTTTGTAGAAAGAGACTTTGGAGAGTGTTTGAACTTTGCTTCAAAGTTGGTCAGACTTATTTTTTAGTGAGTTTTTTATTTTTGTAAATATTTGATAAATATAAAAAATAACTTAAAATAAATTAAAAATAATTTAAAATAAGCTAAAAAGTATTTGATTAGGTAAAAATAACTTAAAATAAGTGAGAAATCAAAAATAAGTCTCTCCTACTTTTTGATTTTGACTTAAAAGTCATTTCAATTTGATTTTTTATTTTTAACTTAAAAACTATTTTTTTAAGACAATCCAAACGGACTCATTCTTTCATTTTCTCCAATAAGTTAGAAATAGAGAGTTTGATTAATAACATTAAAAATTAGCTGAAACTTGAAAGTAATCGATCTAATAGTTATGTGGATGATTAAAGTTGTTATGCAAAATTATTTGAACTAAAATTTGCAAAAACATATAAATCTCACTTATTAAACTGAAAAAAATATTTGACTTTTTCAAAAAATATATTTGTACCATAAGTTCTAAAAACTATTAATATTACTAATAAGTTTGTTTTATCATTTCATAATGAACACGTTTCGTTAAAAATTAACTTTATAACATAATGAATGGCAATCAACAATAATAAAAACGACAATTTAATGGGACAAGATCAGTACAATAAGCACAATAAGCACAACTCAAACGTATTCAGGATAAATAACTCATTAAAACAATTTTTTTATGGAATTGATTATAAATAGATTTTAATTGAAATTAATATATGATGAATTTATTTATAAAATATAAAAGTTTGCAAATATTAGAATTTGACCTAATTCTATTTTTTTCTAAAACTTGAAAACTTGTGATGTTTGCGTAAATATATTTTAAATAATGATAAATTATATGACCATATAATAATTTTTAAATTTTTCTCAGATATTATTTAAGATCACATGACACCATAACAAAAATGTTGGTAACCTTGAGCATGATAAATGAAGAAAGGTAGATGTGTTAGAGTTGGTAAGTCATGTGATTTAATTAAAGGGAAAAGGGACGAATTTATTTCTAAACTTTAATAAATAGTATGTTTATGCCTTTTGTTATACTTTGCGTCCACATAAGCTTCTGCCGTCCAATAATAGGTACGCATATAGCCCTCGCACTAACGGACCCCTAATTATTTACACGTGTCTTAATCCTATTGAACTACCCGTTTGGGTTATGGGGTTGAATAGTTGATTTATGGGTTTAAAAAAAGGATCAAACGAGTAGGTGAATAGGATTAAGACACGTGTAAATAATTAGGGGTCCGTTAGTAAGAGGGGTATATATGTACTATAATTGAACTGTAGGAGCTTATGTGGACGCAAAGTATAATGAAGAGTATAGACATACTATTTATTAAAGTACGAGGGTAAATCCGTCCCTTTTCCTTAAATAAATGGGTTACAAATTTGAATTATTTTTATTTTTGACTATGAGATTTTGAATTTGTTAACGAAACTAGTAAAAATTATCTTTTAACCATGAAATATAAAATAACTTTGGTCATTAACATTAAATAAAATAATTTTCCAATAGTATGAATTTGGTCCCAAATATTATCCTTACTAGACATTATTGAAACCAAATTCAAAAGTCATTATCTCAAATTTGACCATATAAAAAACTGCTTAGAACAAATGAAAGGGATATAAGCGGATTAAAATCTTTCACTTTATGAAATTCTTAATTTTAATTATTTAGATATTTATTTTTAAGGATTGAATCTTAATTATCAAGTGTAGTTTTTTTTTTTACAATCACTTAATGGATTTGGATAGATCTAAATGATTATGATCTATAATTAAGTCTCAATATAATTAAAATATTTATTTACTAATGTCTATAAACATGACAGTTCAGTGCTACTCTATCTACTTTCACTCATCACTTACAATCACCATTTCATTCATAACTATCACCAAAGTTAATCACCACCACATACCAATAACAATCGACATACTCAACCTAACTACAACATCACTGTCATCAATCACTAAAATCAATCGTCACTACCATTGAACATCGTTTGCAATCACCAACTATTTTTACATTCATTATTCACTACTTAAAATTACCACAATTACTTAGTATTGTATCGCTAACTGTCATCATTCACCACCGTCATTGTATCATTGTCATATCATTACTAAAACAAGCTGCCATTGCCATCGCCATCGCCATCACTATCAACTACGGTTAATCATTATTGTCAACCACTATATCATAAATTATTGCTCATAACACCATCATTAGTCATCAATATCATTTCGAATCGATACACAATCAATATCGTTAGTTATCACCAGCACCAGTTTTTATATAAATTTTTAAAACATTCTATTGATGTAATATTAAATCAATTTCAAATTTTATTTGAATTTCTATTTATATTATCTTTTAAATAGAGACAAGTGCTGAGAAAATTAATACTCTTTAATTATTTATTATTATCCTAACATAACATCTTAATATTTAGATGTATATTTATATTTAAATACATTAATCAAAAATAAATAAACCTAACACTTATATGTAAACAAAATGTTGTGGGTATTTTTCAAAGTAGATTCCCTCCTCCCCGTTCAATTCAGTGATATTTATTTTGATCGATACTTTCTATCTAATAAAATTTATAGGTCAAAATATCCTCAATTATGACCTAATTATAGGGCAAAAATGTATTTAGCACAAATTATATAGTATTTAATTCGAAGTGCATAAATTATCACCAAAGTTGAGAAAACTAAGAGATAATTTTATGAATTTTGAAATTAAACTTGTAAATTTTGTCTTGCAAATTTTTCTCGTAAAATAAAATATAACTTGTGTCTTGCAATTTTTTTATAGGTGATGTTAGCACTATTTCCGACCATCATTTTTATTACTCAACAAAAATTAAAGGGGAACTTACCTAACTTCCATTGATTTTAGGAGTTAATTACTTAGATAAACTTTAGTTTGTAATATTATGTATTTTATCAAATTTTGGTGATTTTGAATTCATCCAGATACATGTATCTCATATACATATGGTCAAAATTAGGTGTAATTTATTCTATGCACATTGTATCAAAGTGAATTCATATGTATCTGGAATACATAGCAAATTTCGCTTGCCTCCCTCGCCTTTCTCCCATCTTGCTCGCCTCCTCTAAATCATTCCAGATACATATATATACATGTATCTAGTATGACTTACATGTATCTAGAAAATATACAAAATACATGTATCTAAATATATATTTTTCAATATATGATAAAAATACATAATATTTTAAAAATATAGATAATAATAATAGTAAAGAGAGCTTGTTAAATTAGTTGGAGGTGTATTAAGCCTAACTAATTCACTCACCACCAAATAAGAAAAAGAAAGAAAGTGAAAGGGTATGAAGAAAAAGATGTGTGAAAATTCTTTGATGACACGGTAAAGCAATCAAAATACAAACAGCTGACGCCATATATTATTTGTTTGTGTAAAAAAATCACAAACATAGAAAACGCGTAAACTCAGAAATCCACAGCTCAACTCAGTGTGTTGTTCAATCCAAAAGAGTTTTTCTTTGCTTTCGATTCATCTGATTCTTCAGCTACAGTTGGTTAGTACTCTTTCTTGAGAAACCCCACACACCTACCCGCACAATTTACTGAAAAAAAATTTAAGTTGAAATATTGAAATGGATTGTCAAAGAATTTGATTTGTTGGTAAACCCAGATAGGAAATCGAGTTAAGTGTATTGTCTGTGGAGATTTGGGGAAAAAATGTTCTGTATACATGATTGCTTTTGTTAATCTGTTGATTTTTCTTTACTTTGGTTGTATAATCTTCTTTTATTTATTTGGGGGTTTTGATTGTTTTATTGGAGTGATTGATTATCCAGAAAGGTCAACGTGTGGGTTGGGGGATTTGAGGGGTGGGTTTGGTTGATGACCTAGAATTGGGAATTGGGGTTCTTGACTTTTTGTTAGCGGGGCTATTGCTGTTGAATTTTTCTGTATGGTACTAATTTGGTGGATTCTTACTGGATTTGTTTATTGGGGATTGCTGATTGAAGTAGCTATGTTGCTGGTGTTTGCATTGCTAGGTGAGGTTTTGCGGTTGGTGAATAGGAATGAGCTTTAGTGTGTGAGGTTATGTTCTTCTTAATGTGATTCTGGCTGTGGAGTTATGCTATACTGTGCTGGGTTCTGTGTTGTGATTGCAAATGTTTATATTGCTGGTATCATCTTGAATTCTGATAAATTGTATACTGTTGCTGGTGGGAGGTGATAGGTAGCCTGCGGAATTAGTTGAGCTGCGCAAAAGCTGGCCCGGAACCACAGTCATCAAAGCATATAAAAACACATAGAGTTTCTTGAGATAACAATTAGCATTAGGAGTTTTATGAGCTAGTTCTATACTTTGCCTTGTTGTGGATGGCTATTAGATTTATGGTAATGCCTTGGTTAATGGATCATCAAATAGTCCCTGATATAAGTGGAGTCGTTGAATTGTTGAGTTTTGAGATTTTAAAGGTCATGACAATAATATTGAACATTCAATAAATAATTTTGTATAGTTTAGTTTCTGGGAAGTTGTGGATAGCCAATATATGCGTCGTCTTATTGAATTGTGTTTGTGTTTTTGCCATTTTTAGCTTTCATCATATCACACAAATCTTGGTTGTCCTTAGACCAAGGTTGACTGATTATGATTGTTCTTGCTTCCTTCCTGATTTTTCCTTCTTCGCTTTTGAGCTTGGGTGATGGTCTTGTGCTCTTCAAAGTGAGGCAAGAAAATACTTACCATTCTGCTTTTGTTGCACTTTCAACAGAAAAACTGCTTAGACTTCTCATATATAGCTGCTGCAGTCCCTGAATTAACTGGGTGATTGTGAAGAGGAGAAGAATTTTTCATTCTGGTGAACTCATACTTCACTGCTTAAGACTTTTGCATCCCATGTTTCCTTTACTTATCTCTCAGTCAGTGGACTTAGATGGCCATTTCCTCATTGGGGCTACACCGGAAAAGCCAAACTAACCAGTTTCAATTATTAATGGAGCAAGCAGATAACCGTAGCAACGATGAGCATGTTATTGACATAACTAGTAGCAATGATGCATCCTCATCGAGCAACCCCCATGATAGACCAGTTAATAATGTGCTTCATGTCCAAGCTGAACATCCCCCATCAACAAGCACAACAGTGCCCGTCTCCCAACATGCATTTTCTTCTGCTAATAGATCCAACTTGAGGAACTCATCATTTGCTCGAAGAGGAAATGGGCGCCGCCATCGGAGTCCTCTGAATTCTGTGCTCTGGATATCCATTGAACTAGTCTTGACATTGAGCCAAATAATTGCAGCAATCGCGGTGTTGGCCATATCAAGGGATGAGCACCCACGAGCTCCTCTAGCCCAATGGATAGTTGGTTATGCATCTGGATGTGTAGCAATTCTTCCTCTTCTCTACTGGCGTTTTCGTCATAGAAACCAAAATTCAGATCAGGATTCATCTCAGCAGACACAGATTTCTTCCCAGGTTGAACTCTCGGCCAGACCATCCTCAAGTACAAGGAGTTCAGAAGGCGAAGGTCGTCAGACAACTGCTACAGCTTCTACAGGTGGTCAAAGTAATGACTTACTGAGCAGAAGGTGGGTAATGTAACTGTTTACTTGGTACTTGTCCTTATTAAACACTCATCTAAATCTTCTAAATTTTAATGCCAGGATTTTCGTTCCTGGTATGCTTTGGTTTAACCCTGCACTTTATGTACTATTGCAAAACTGGACATGTGCAATCATACAGTCCCTTGATTTTATATGCTATTCTGATTTGAGTAGGCATAATTAGCAAGATGTGGCCTAAAGGCATCATTTACCAAGCCTATTTTTAGTTTGATAATTGGTGCCACTTTAAGAGTTGTAAGAATATTATGGTCGTGCTAGTTTAAATATAGAAGTTGTCATTTGCAAGTGTAAAACCTTGTGGTTGTTTATACTTGAATAATTCTTTCTCTGGGAAACTTATAGGAGATTGATATTTCACTACCACTTAAGCTTTGTCAAGTTCATCTTGATTACGGGTAGTTGTGGTTTCTAGATTTACGACATGATAAAATTTTGAAACTTTATTTCTTAAGATCCTTAACAATTGCACCCAAGGGCGTGGCCTAGGGGTCAATGAAGTGGGTTGAGAACCATGGGGTCTCAGGTTCAAATACCAGCAGAGGCAAAACCACTAGGTGATTTCTTCCAATCTGTCCTGGCCTTGGTAGCCTTGATGGAAAGATTTACCTGGTACTGGTTATCAAAATTTACCTGGTACACGTGTTGCTGGTGGGAGCCTGGGAGGTGATAGGTATCCCATGGAACTAGTCGAGGTAGGCGCAAGCTGGTCCCGACACCACAATTATAAAAAAAGGTTCCTTGACAATTTGAGACTATAACTTCATATTTTGTGGAATACTGTCTTTGAGTTTAAGATTCCCATCTCCTTTTTGCCAAGCTTTAATTGTTATTCTAGAACCAAGGACATTACCTTATTTTGTAAAGCAGTAGTGTTTTGGGCCTTGATTAAGGTCTTCAACTAATTGGGACCATTGCTTAAAGTTCTAATAGATGTTAAGATGATAATATCTGCATTCCCGTCCTCTTCCTTTTCCATTATCTTGCATTCATTTGGTATTGGGAACTTGTAATGAAATTAATTTACAAGGAGCGATGTGACGTGGAACTGAGGACTAAAGGATCTCATTTCCCTATTGCAGGATAAAAGCATTTGTTGAGTACTTCAAAATGGCATTAGATTGTTTTTTTGCAGTGTGGTTTGTGGTTGGAAATGTGTGGATATTTGGCGGACACTCCTCTTCCTCTGAGGCTCCCAACTTGTACAGGTGATGTTTCACTATTGTTTTCATTTTGGGGTGTTTCCTTACTTTCTATCATCTCTACCAGCATCATATTTGCTCATGTTTCTATTTATCCGCAGGTTGTGTATAGTATTTCTGACCTTTAGCTGTATTGGGTATGCCATGCCATTTATTCTATGTGCAACAATCTGCTGCTGCCTCCCCTGCATTATTTCAGTCATGGGCTTCCGAGAAGATCTGACTCAAAACAAAGGCGCCACACCAGAATCAATTAATGCTCTTCCGACCTATAAATTTAAGGTAAAGAAAAACAAAAGTGGCAACAAAGAGGCTGTTGAAGGTGGGGTTGTGGCTGCAGGAACGGACAAGGAGCGTGTGATTTCAGGAGAAGATGCGGTAAATTTATTTCCTTTCTAGCATAGATTTCTCTGATTTATTTTCTGTCCATCTTAGTGGCATAATTCTTTTTCCTTCAAATAAAAGTTTTAGTGACAAATTCTCTTCTGAAGTGTGAAGAAACTGTCTTCTTGAACCTTCACCAACCTCCATTTGAAATCAAGACCAAAGAAAGAAAAAGGAGAACTATTTATTCTCTCTCTCTCTCTCTCTCTCTAGTCTCTCCCTCGTCACTGCTACTGCAAAGTCATTTCTGTGGTGTACATACCTTCTTACTCTGGCTGGCCATAGAAACAGATTATTTTGAGTTTATTTTAATTTGGTTTTGCATCATAGGTTTGAACCAGAGCTACAATTTCAGAGCTTCTTTTTCTGTTTTTGAATGACAATTGCATCTGAATAGTATCTGAATCCTGTTATGCTCTTTTCATCGGTTCCGTTGAGCCACTAAGACGCGACTGATGGTAAACAACATTGTATATCCAGTAGTTAAGTCCTTTTTCTTCTTCTCTATCCCTCTGGTAGTGGATTTGATACTTAGTGGGTTTTGGTACCTGAGTGTTTCAGCATATAATCTCTAGCACTTCTTACTTAAGTGCAGAGCAAAACGCCAGAGGATCTTTTGATGTCACTCTCAAATTCCACACACCTTGCATGTTAGATGAGTATGATGATGAAGAATAAGTCACATACTTTCCTCTTTATAGGCTGAGTCCTCCTCCAGACTCATTCTTTCCCACTATTTTCTTGTAAGCGGGTTTCTGTTGTTTCTTGCTAACCATATGTTGAGAAGCAAAAATAGTTGAAGGCTTGTGTTATCCATTGTACTTGGATCTAGACCAGAGGTACGAATCATTAAGTAGGTTAGTGAATTTAGATAACATTGGACAAAAATGGTCTCAAGTTCCATATGCATGTTTGCCTTCAAAGGCCCTTTACGATACAGCTTCAGCACTTCTGCTTTTTGGGTTCTTCATCACCCTGATGCAAGACAACGAAGAAAAAAAGTCTACTCGCAAATTGTTTATATCTGGTTGCTTGATTCTGCTTATGAAGAAAAATCAATACTTAAGAAGACTTTTTATGCTAATGTTTCGTCCCAGCCTTTTCTACCAAAGTGAGTGGCAGAAATTGACTTTTTAACATATTACAAGCTTAAAGATTTCCGCTTAAACTTTGGTTGGGATTACACTGGGTATGTTGTTATTAAACTTTGACTGGGAGATTGTAATGGTCTCCGGTCTCCCAAAAGCAAACCATTACTTTGTCATGTCCATAGATGAATTGGTGTTAAATATTTTGAGTTGTGATTTCTCTCATTCCGATTGGTGTCTTTCAAGCTCCTAAGTTCTAACTATAAATATGAACATTCTGACCATTTCTTCTTCCTTGAGAGAATAGCTTATATATATTTGTGTGCTGTAGCATTTGAACAACAACCTTCTCCTCCCTTAGTTTTTCAGAAGGGGGAAAGTGTTAGTTTTCCTTGTTACTGGCTTTGATAGTAGAAATGGTTGATGAAATGTACTTGTTTATTCGAAATGTGTAGTTACGACTTCCCCTACCAGTTCCCACTCCTCACATCCTTCTCTATCCTAGCAGCTTTAATTTGAAGAAATAAATATTTCAGAGCAAAACTTGCTGGAGGATCTTAGGAGGGTAAAACATGTCTGGTATGATAACCATACACTGATGTGAAAGCAAAACTATTGTGTTACATGACTTGGGTGAATATGGAAACCCACCTCAAATGGGTGGAGAATGTAAAGGAGACCCTTTTCTGCAAAAGCTACTCATTAGGGAATACTGGCCAAATTTGTCTTTCAATAAAGGATTTTAATCGTTGAAACTCATTAGCTAGAGAAATCATACAAAATTTAGAAAGGGACGGAAGGTACTTTACACGAGAGACTCACAAAAATCCAAGTGCTCAAGCATCCAATTAATTGAAATGAGGGTCAACAAAAAAGGAATAGGACCTATTTTTGTTGCTGAAGCATTATAAACTGTATTGTTACTCTTGCAGTTGTCGGGATTGATTCGACTCCTTCTCCTGTTCCCATTCATGATACTTTTGAGTTATAGGTAATTTGACTGCTGAAAGCAGTTGTGTGGCTGTGTAATTGATGAATCAAGGAAGAAGAAAGATGTCAAAGAGCAAATAGTAGGTGGAGACTTGTGCCAACTGCTAAACTAAGCTAAGGGGTGGAGGGTTGCAGAAATTAGCCTAGGTGTTGAGAGTTGGGTGACACAATCACATATTAATCTGATATATCCTACATCCAAAATTTACCTGAACTGTGTGGACACATAGACCTTTGAAGACTGAAATATTATATAGACCAATCAAAATGGAAGATAAAAGTAATAGCTTACATACTACCTAGCCAGTTGCCACTCAAAAGTTAATTTCTATTCTTTTCCAACAGTTTGCCTTCCAGGTCTTTATCACTGCTTAGCCTCCTGGAAAAGCTGCTAGACTACTAATGCAAGCCCAAATCCATAGGGAATTGGAACTTTGAGAAAGCACCGGTGCATGTAAAATCATCCGCTGCAATCAATCCACAAATTATGTTGAACTACTAGAGATAATTATTCATGGAAAATAGGTGCTGATGTATATTGATATATGCACTTAGCTTTGCGTCAAGTCTGGTTATAAAGTGTGAGTTGGTAATAACATGGTTTCTTTGTTGTTCCTCGAAAAAATAATATGGTTTCTTTGTCTATCTTCCTGTAATCACCTTGTGACCTGTTTTGGATACTGCATTATCAAATGTAAGGGAACTTTTTGTTCATCAATAAGAGAATGTAGAGATGAACATGGGTAAACGAGAATTAGCAAAAATATAGGTTCTACTTGAGATCATACTGTCAACTGATAAGTTTTTTGGAACTGTCCTATGTACAAGGAAACAAGCTGATATTCCAGTTCTAGTGCATTCTACACTATCATGAGTAGAAAGACAGTATGCTTCTCATATGCCTAATGTTCGAAGTGACATGCGCTGCTAACATGCAGAAACCAATGATCTTCTCCAAAACAGAACTTTTAGCAAACTCTTGTTGCCACGATGCCTTTGATATTGTCATAAAAAATTATCTATTGTTTGATATCATACTAATTTTAATTATTTTTTTTTCATTTTCTATTATTTGATGGCATACTTCCACCAATTCATCTTTTAATTATCCTTTTTAACTTTGGTTTAACAGGCATGTTGCATTTGCTTGGCGAAGTATGTGAACAATGATGAGCTGAGGGAGTTACCCTGTTCTCATTTCTTCCACAAGGACTGTGTTGATAAGTGGCTGAAAATCAACAACTCATGTCCCCTTTGCAAAGCTGAGGTGGGTGAGACCCTTTTGAGCTCTCTAACTGAAGCAACTGCAAGTTTGCGTCAGAGTTCCGCGTTTTAAGTTGTGACTCTGCCCACATGCTAGTATAGAGATGCTTTTTAAAGGAATAGTAGTTACCTTCATATATATTTCATTTTCTTCCATCACTCTTCTGATTTCTTTTGGGCTAAATGTTGTTAGCTTGCTAGATTTATATACAATTTCTGTTGCAAAACATGTGATGTGAGGTGATAAGATTGCTCAGTCAGTTAGTAGAAAACGAGCTATCTGTGGCGTCTTTTTCACAGTATCATTGATGTGAAAATGTGGTGCGCGATGCCAATAAGTAAACACATGATGGTATTAGCGATTAAACATATGTAGTTTATGTTATAAGATTTTCCAGTTGCCAACAGCCATGAACGCTTAAGTTGTATTATGATCTACGGTCTTATCAGTTATGTTCTTTGAATTGCAATCAGTAGTCTTATCAGTTATGTTCCTTGAATTGCAATCAGTAGTCGGAGTACTTGGAAACTTATTTTGGAAACTTATTTTAATTTTTTTTCGATAAAGTAAGTTTATTGTAAGGTAGGGGTAAGGTTGTCTATGACTCTACCTGCGGGATTACACTAGTCAATGTTGTAAGGTAGGGGTAAGGTTGTCTATGACTCTACCTGCGGGATTACACTAGTCAATGTTGTTCTGGGGTAAAAGTTTCTTGCATAAATAATTATTAGATCAAAAGGTGCTTCGACAAAAATGTGTTTTCAAGATAACTCAGAGGGCCTGCAATTCTATCATGTACAAGTTCAAAGTCAAAAAGCAAAATTTCTTAAACTTGAAGTTCATGGATCAAGTGGATTCAAAAGTGTTCAAAATTAGTAGGGATTATGAATGTGGCGAGTTTGCATTTACCCAACGCAACCAAAGAAAATAAATTATTCAATCGGCATAATTTAGAAAGATAATGAAGGTATTAAATTCTGAATTTTGGATATGTTAGAGACCGAGAAGTCTAGTTTCTGGAAAATCAAACTGTTTATGATTTCAACGGTTTTTACAATTATATATGAATTTTCTATAATAGACATGTCAAGCTATAAAAAAACGAAAATCAGAAAGATAAAAAAAAAGAAAAGGAAATTGCCTTGCATTATGCCCCTTTCGTCATAGCTCACAATCCGTAATTTTCAGTTAAATTATAATTCCTTTTTGGCTAAGACGATAAAAAAAAGAGAGGAGGGAAGTGGCCACGTGACTCAAATGTGGTGAGTCCGCTATGATCTACTCTAATTGTGATTACTCCAATTATTTTGGAGCACTTCATTAATTAATTAATATGCTTAAGTAATCGGTAGCTTCTTAAAGTTGTTCGTGTAATTTATTTAGACATCTTAACTAGCATTTGTATCAATTGAATATCTAAATTGTTCAAATCATGTATCTATTAAACACAAAATATTAATATGACAAAAAATGTGTTTTGCACTTTTCTAAAGCGCGTGAAAAGGCTCAAAATAGCATTTTTTAATTATTTTTTTACATGTTTTCTTCTTTTATTGACACTTGGCATTATAATTAACTTTAAAACATTTTTTCTTCTTTCATTTACACTTTTCTTGAAAAAGAAGAGCACCCCACCCCAACTACTTATCTTCATTATTATTTTTATAAAAAAAAACTAGATATAAAATGCGTTTAAAATAATTTTATAAAATTTTATTTTTTTAATAATTTTGGGAGGCCCAATTTCACGTGTCATTTTTTAATTAATTGCTTTGTCATTTTAGCGCAAGTGTATCACACACTCTTCATATTTTTGCTGATTATCAAAAAATGCCTAATAAAAATAATTTTGAATAGGTAAAAGTGTTCAATAGGTACTAGTCTTAGTTGATGTGCAAAGTGAATTATGGAGACAACTTTAAGGGGCCGTCGATGACTTGAGCGTAATTAATATAATTATGATGCACCTTAAAGGCATAGCATACGGTTGTCATATAATTAATAAATCTCGACAAGACTTGAAGTAGGAGACATTTATAATCATACGAATTATATTAAATTCATGAATATATTAATTCAAATAAATATTATAGATTAATATAATTGGATTAATATTTAAATCCAATGAATATGAATTTAATTTAAGATCATATAATTGATTTGGGTTACAATAAATGAGCTCAATTGGCTAAGCCTAATTTTATCTCATTCTGGAGGTCCATTTTGGTGTCACATGGCAAATGACATGGCATGCCAAGTCAAATAAGAAGTTAAGTAAAAAATGACAAGCCCGCTCCATAGAGCTCATATGTCATGTCACTTAAATTGATGGCCGAAGAGAATCTTGTTTCAATCACAACTCCTTATTCTAAAGTTATAAATAGGGGTCCTCACAATTCAGAAAAGAGACCAAAAATTCTAAAGATGAAGTTTGCTAGAGAAAGCCCGTGGTAAAAACATTTAAATATTCAAGTTTATCGAAATTCAAGAACAAGCTCTAAAGCCTTTGAATCGAAGATCAAGTTTAAGACAAATTCAAGATCAAGTTTAAGAGCCTTTGAATTATATCTAAAAAATCAAATTTAGAAAATTCATAGAAATCCTAATAAGTCAATACTTGAAAAAATAATGTTAATTATATTATATTAAGTAGTATATTGTGTATATATTAAAAGTATACATATAATACAATAAAAGTATTCTAAAATTAGAAGTATATATATAATATGATAAAAGTATTCTAAAATTTGCAGTATATATATAATATAATGTAAGTATCTACTACTTATATATAGTTATATATAGTGTCAATAAGCACACAACTGAAGGTCAAGTTGTGTGCTTATGAATATAATTAGTTGTTTGGCTTACTAGTTTAGGCTTGACATTTCAGTTTGAAGGTCGACGATTTAAGCCTTGCCAATATCATTTTTTATGGTCTAACTTATATAAATTTCATAGTATAAAATCTAAATTACATCTTATTCCTAATTTTTTCTATTTTACAAAAATTTCTTAAAATATTAATCGTTCGGATACATAATTGGTTATCTGAATACATTAATTGTGATACATTATAAATGAGGTTGTCACGCTTAAAAAGAAAATACAACAAAAAATCATATTAAAATATCATAATTTATGCTATTCAATTCCTCTTTAATGTGTCAATCAGAGAAACTAAATTCTAAAATAACAAATCAATTAAAATTCGAAATCCCTATTCATCTTTGTCCCTATTTCAACGAAGAAATTTTCAAATAGGATTCAAAAACTTTGTTGAAAGTTTGATAAGATATACAATAAATATATTGATTTTTGACTAACACTCTCGAAGGAAGAAAAAATCGAAGATCGTAGCTTTTGGGTTCTTTGAATTCTACAAAAATCTCACTATGATTGACAATCAGACCTGGATTTCTTTGACAAATTTCTTGGTACCTTTATTTTTGTGTTGGTGGTGGCTTACTAATGTGATGGCAGATTTCAAATATGAAGGCAATTGAAAGTTGTTATTTTATGTAATGACCCGAAAGGTCATTTTTGGAGATTTTTACAAAAATTACCAGTTTACCCATCTCGGTAGTTGCTCTGAGTCACTTTTGATCAGTTAGGGAAGTGATTTTGAAATTTTAAACTATTCGATAACTATGATAATTAAATTGATAGATAATTCTAGAGAATCAATTTAATAGGTGGTTAATGGGCTAAGTTTATAAATACCCTATACCACTTGGCCCATATATTTTGAAATATGTTAAGTAAGATTTAACTCTGTTAATTCATTATTATTATTATTCAAAGAGAGAAAAAGAAACCTGACCAAACCTATTGTCTCACGCTATCGGGGAAAACAAAAACTTTCAGGTAAATTCTAATTTTATCTTTGTTCACCATATGGACGATCATGTATGAAATAAACCAATATTACGTTATTTTGTGTGTGTAAGGAATGAAAGTACTAGCAATTTATATTATATAATTCATAAAAAAAATGTCAGGTTAGAGTTGATTTATGGATCTAGTGTAATGGGTCAGTGAGGAGGAGTAATAATATATATATATATATAGGAGAATTGATTTTGTAATAAACTGTAGAGAAAGAAACAAATAATAAGGTATTTAAATGAGTTGAGCGAAATTGTGATTATTAGTTGTTATTAGTAGAATTGTTTTATTTTGTTCACGTTAATAATGAAGAGTTAGTAATGTAAATGATTGGTCCAATTATTGAAAGGCTATGGTTTCAATACTTAAATATGACATTCTGCATCAAGAATGTCTATGGATTTAACAAGGTCTGCGTGGTTTAGGAGCATTGGATTGAATTTTGAAACCTTGTGATAGTTCTTATACTATAATTCAAGTTTTATTATATTAAGATAGGTAATTAAATATTGAGTGTATTATATAATATGAAAACTATTTAACGTTGTAGTTTTAGAGAATTATGACTTAACCCTAGACTTGAAATTCGAGGAGATATAAAGAATTGACATGTTAATTGGTATCAAGAATTACGAACTTGATTATAAATTTGGGTGAATTTTTAGGTCAAGGTTAAACACAATATAATGTGGGTGTTGTTAGTTCCGAAACTTTATTGTGAATATATACTTGAATAGATTTCATCGATTCGGAAGCTCAGTGGAAAGGGGAGACTCAAGTCCAGGAGTGATTATTTGATTGGCTAAGGCAAGTGGATTTTTAAACCCTTGTTAAGTGTATGAAATGCGTGTATTTCCTTGTGGTATATATGTGGGAGTAATGGGACTTGGTGATGGGTTGACTTGTCCACATTGATTAATTCTAATGATGACAACAAAGGGTAATAAAAGGCAATGTGAATAATTCCTTGTGTGATATGTGTTGATAATAAAGAATAGTTTGAAAGGCTTGTTGAATCATTGTTGATGTTGTTGTGAATTGTGCAGTGTTATGAAAATGGTCATATCCTCTTTATTTGTGTGAACATGTCATTTGCTTTATTTTAAGATATGGTTGTGACAAGTGTTATGTGCATTGAGAAAGAATGAAAACTTAAAGAGGATGTACCATTTCGAGGGACGTATCATGCGCCTCGATGGATACTATATTTCGAAGGACGTATCGCGCGCCTCGATGGTTACTATTATCGAAGGTCATGTCGTGCGCCGCGATAGATGCATGAACAGATATGTCCCCTATGGATCCCGGACTGAGAGACAGCGAGTGTGTATCACTAGGTCAGACATGCATCATTATACTTGACATTGCATTCCATTGCATTACACATACTCATCATTAGTGAACTTGATATTGTGTTTTGCTGATCTTGTGATTGCCTTTCTGCGAAATTTGTGATTGATGAATACTGAGCTTGTTGTAATTTATTGAAGTGTTGTTGTTGAGGATATGTAATTTGTTAAAGTGTTATTGTGAAGGATATGTAATTTGTCCAAGTGTTGTTGATCTACGTGCTATCTAAACTGTGAGCTGTTAGGTTGAGCTGATTTGTATGTAGGTTATAGTTGTGGAGGTTCGGTTGGGGTGATAGGAGTACCCGTAGTTCATCCCCTTAGCTTGTGTTTAGAGGTTTACTTGCTAAGTACCGTGTGGTTTGGTACTCACCCCTTGCTTCTACAATTTTTTTGTAGGTTACTAGCCCGAACCTTTATGATATATTCTCTTCTTTTCCGAGGCTTTTCGGAGACTTGTGAGGTAGCTGTTTGTCATCTCAGCAGACCTTCTTACTCCTGTTTATGATTTTGTGTTTAACTCTAGAGACAATATCATATGAGACTTATATTTTCTTTTGATTCAATTGTAATACTTTAGAGGCTTATACACGTGACAACCAGGTTTTGGGTATAATGTAAGTTGATAGTACATTTTCTTCATTTTATTGTAATAGTTGAGTTTTAGGCTAACTTGTCTTGGTGGGATAAGACGAGTGTCATCACGTTCATTTTTGAGTCGTGACATTTTATGATTAACTTGGACAAAATTAGTTATGATTATTTGTCATAACATCGATTTTGAGTTAAAAATTGATAACAAAAAGTATGCAACACATATCCGTGTGCT
Organism: Solanum sitiens; assembly: GCA_016801875.1. Classification (NCBI taxonomy): domain Eukaryota; kingdom Viridiplantae; phylum Streptophyta; class Magnoliopsida; order Solanales; family Solanaceae; genus Solanum; species Solanum sitiens. The sequence continues at coordinate 258,983 of JABWTJ010000247.1, forward strand.
ATAATCATTGTTTTTATCATTCATTAATTTGTATATTGACCCATAAGTCATGATACATTACTGGTTAGAACTTGATACATTAAAGTTTTGACGTATATGTTGTGGGTTTGCAGATCTGCGAGTTAATGTGTACTGTTAATATAAAGTACCACAAACGCGCATTTCTTTTTTAATTTTTAAATTTGTATAAGCATATATAAATTGTGATATATTAATTATTTCAACTTAATTCAATTCTAGTTTGATGTGTATGTAATGAATTTTCTAGATGTGAGTCAGTGTGTTGTACTATAACGTATTAGATACATTTAATTCTTTATATGTATCAATATATGAATTTCTTTACCAATATATGAAGGTATGTATCAATATATAAATTATCGTGTATCTGGAGTTAGTTTTCATTAGGTTGTTGTATCTTAAATTGAGTCGATTGATATGTGATATATCTCTATCTTTCACGTGTGCGCAGATGGTGAAAGTTGTGGACAAGAAGGTCACAATTGAAGAGCTTGTACTTTTTTTTCGAAAGAAGATTGATAAATTCTTTTTTGGACTACTGTTATGTTTTCAATACGTTATTTTGAGATTATAGATTTTTAGTTTTTTGTTTTTTGCACTTTTACCTTGATAGAACATTACAATTAACTATCAGCTGGTGAAATTCTGATACAATAAATTGAAATGTTAAGATTTTGAACTTTGTATTATTTTTGTAACAATTGTGTTTCATATACCTCTTATTAATATAATGTATCATTAGCTAGCTGATAATAATGTACCAGAGATTGTGTTTCGGAGATGGTACCACTTAATATGGTTCAGATACATTTTTATATTATGTGTCATGTTCTGATTGAAAATGATGTATCTGATATAATAAGGTTGTGAAAATGTAGTATATAAAATTAAATAAAGTGTATCTTTAAGTGTATCACAATAAGTAAGAGTTAATTTATCAATTAGATACATGAATGAATTAGAAACTAACTACAACTAATTATCCAATGTATCAACATAAATCAATATGCAACTATAGAACTAAGTTATCAAGTAAATACATAATTGAATCAACAATCAAGTTATAAATTACATTGCATTAGTTAGGTGTCAAAATGTGTCAGTAGTTAACTTAAACTAATGAGAAGAAATAATATTGTGTATTTATATGTATTTATGAATCTGATATTTAATTTTATTCAACTTTTGTATCATTTATATAAGACAAATATGTAATACAATTCACATTGTAAATAACAGCTACCAACAATGAAAGTTAAAGTCAAAATAAATAACATTTTAGAGAAACACTCTAAAACTTGAGTACGAGTATCTTAAAACAATAAAAATAAAAAATTCTTAAACTAGAGTTAATGTATCTAAAAAATAATAACATTGTAAAAAAATGCCTAAGAACTCATAGATAATCTCTATTCAATATTAACCAAATTGTCTTGAGCTAGTGCTGTAAATTGACTCTTAGGCCTTAGTTGATACTTAATGATAATAAATAGTAATTAATATCCAATACCAAATGATGTTGTATACAATTTGACAATATTTGAATCTGCTATAAAATGTAAAATCATATATTCATAATATGATATTTAAGTATCATGTGTTCAACTATTTTAGACTATGATACATTGTTCTGCCGTTACACCCATAATATAATTTGAACTTTAATCTCTGATACATTGAATATAAATATCAATTAATGGAGTAAATATTTTTAATAATTGAAAGTACATTTAATAGAAATATCAATTAATGGAGTAAATTCAGAATTTTCTTTATAATAAACTGACATTTATTTGAATTTGATACAAAATGTAAGATCATATATTCATTGAATGTTATTAAAGTATCATATATTCAACTATTTTAGATTATGATACATTAAATTGCATATTACATTTCATCATATAATTTTAACTTTAACCTTTGATACATTAATCATAATATATCAAAAAAATAGATTAAAATATAGGATTTTATGTGTAAAAGTGGTAAGTATAAAATAATATACATAACAATATGATACTATATCTTTAACAATAAAGTATCAAATAAAACAACTAACAACAGGGGAAGACAAAAATTTAAACAAAGAAATAGATACTAAATCAACTGATATATTTGAATATCTTGATATAAATGTATAAGTTGAATACATTAACACAAAAGCATATCAACGAATAAATAATTTGATTACTTTGATACAAGAAGTACAATAGTGAATTGATACCCTAAAATATATTGATACAAATATCTTATAATTAAAAAAATACACAAAAATTTCACCAAAAACAACAAAAATACATCGCGATCTAAAAAAAGCATAAATAAATACATAAACAAGTTGAAACACATAGACAAAATGAAACACTCACCCATAAACATAATCTATTAAAAATTCATTTGATCTCACAAAACAAATGAAAAAAATACAATCTCATCGTTAGAATATTATGGTACAACGAAAATGATGAAGGAAGAAGAGGTTGAAAGCAACAATGACTGAAGAGGAACCATGATGAGATTAACTCAAAAAAATACAAACAAAAAATAAGTTACTTAATTATGAGAAATTCTGAATCGTTGGAGATTCACATTTAGAATCGAAATCGATTTGAAAAAGTTACTACATGAAGGAGCCTTAATCATATGTATCAAGAACAAAAATTGATCAATTTTTTTTTTAAGAATAAGACATCAATGGAGCACAATCCATACTTATTCAAATGTTTGAAATGGATTAATGAGAGAGAATCTTTTTGAAAATCAAATTGATTTGAAAATTGTAACAATGCAGATTGAATTTAGGGAGAGAAAAAAAGAGTTAAAAGAGGAATTGTAATTGTGGGTTTGGCTGGTAGATTTAGGGGTCGTTTGGTAGAGTGTATTAGGAAAAATAATACATGCATTAGGTATGTGTATTAGTAATACCTTATTTGTTACATTTTTTGGTCATATATAACTAATGCAAGCATTAGTTATACACAATATTGTGTATTACTAATACCAAAAAATTCTAGGTATTAGTAATACATAGCATTTTAACACTTGCATTAGATTATGTAATTACAAAAGTACCCTCAAAACCCTTTAAAAAAACATTTTCCATAGTACTTGTTTCATCTTCTCTTTCATCTTCTCTGTATTTCTCTCTACTTTGTCAATGAAAATTCAAGAGTAGGTTTTTCTTCCTTTTGCTCAATCAAACATTGCTTGCTCATCTTCATAAGGTTAGTACTTGTCATTCATTAAAATATGTATTTTTCAACATCTCTTTCACAATTTAAGATGAAATTTAGGTTTAGCTCGTTTTTTTAATATGCTTTGAGCTCATCTATTTCACTCTTTATATGGTCAAAAATTAGGAATTTATACACATAGATACTTGTTTAAAATCTTTATATGTATTCATTCTTTATGAGTTGATGAATGTGTGTGATAGAAGAGGTGAAGTAGTTCGCTTTTATTTGCTTTGAACAGTGTGGCAGATGATTTAGGTGGAATATGGGAACTGCGAATTCCATCTGAAATTTAACTAAGAATTATTTCACCTTTGGGTCTCTGATCGTTATGCTAGTATTGTTCCTGTTAGTGTCATTTCAATGTCTCGTAACTATTTTTTTCTCTCTTTTAAGTTCTTAAGTTCTATGTTGCTGCTTGAACTCTCCGAAAGATTCGATGAGTGCCTGTTGGATCCTCCAAAAGTAGTGTATTTTTTGAGGATTCGACACGGTGTAGCAGTTGTTTTAGTGAGTCCCCACAACATATCATTCACTAACCTGTTGGGAGTATGACTTAAGTTACTTGTGGATGTTACCATAGGTGGTTATTTAAGTTTAGTTGTTAGACTTTCGAACCTTACAAATATGTTTGTATTGTTTGGGATGAGAAATATACTCCGTCCACACAAATGTTATATATGTGCAATAGTTATAGAATTTTCCATTTAGTACCACATGTAGCTAAGTTAAAAATCAGCATTGTGTTCAGTTGACTTAGAAAACAACATTGTTATATCACTATCTTAATTTTTTGAAATGGATTGTTGGACGAGAGTTCTCTATTAAGTTCTAATTTATGCAGAAACGAGCTATTGAGGCCTCACAAAAAGCTGATACAACTTTGTTTGGATGTGAGCACATGTCATACTATTTTGGGAGCTACAAAGTGGTCGCTGATATTTTTTGTTGTTTGGAGGGAGTTGAGTTAGTTGCTTCTTATGTATTTGACACTCTTAATCATTATTCACATTTTTTTCTCAATCGAACTACTTCAAAATGCTTTTACTTGAACCGGGAGTCTTTTGGAAACAACCAACTCTATACCTCCAATTAGTTAGGGGTAAAGTCTACGTAGTGCGTACACTCTCCGTTCACAGCTCTACAATAGAGTTTAACTCCTTCGTTTTCAAGGACACTAACATTTCCAAGCTTGATCATTGAAGCAATAAATTCCCTGAAGATCGTAGCTTGATCATTGGCAAATGCCTTAACAATCAATTAAATCTTGTAGCCATTCAACAAACTCTCCGATGCAAAAACATTTTTGAGATGATTCTTCAAAATGTCTCATGGAGACTTGCAATTCTGTAATTTTCTATTTTGTATTATATCCTTGACGCCTTATCCAAGTTTACTCAATCAAATGGCCTTATTGCAGGATTCGACGACCCACGATTGTATTCTTAAGAAATGTTATTAGGAATAATGTTTTAGGAATAAAACGTGACTCAAAGTAGCATATTAACGTTTTTAGCTTAAAATGTTACTCAAAGTAACGTTCGTCGTCAGCACACATCTGAAATTTTAAAAAATAAAATATACCCTAAAACGTTACTGTGGAATGTTTATAGTAGTTTTGTAAAAAATTTAAAAAACGTACTATTTTGATAAATTGGTTTAAATAATGGCTTAGTTTGTAAAAATTTCAGAAAAAGAAGAAGAATAGGAATAAATAATGTTTTAGCAAAGAAATCTTTTTTGATGTTTTAGCAAAGAACCTTGTTGCTAAGTTAAAAGATAGGGATAAATGGAGAATAAGATAAGTTAGGCCTCATTTGTTTCTATTAAGCTTAAGAGGTTTGAATATGAATACACATTTGAATATTAAGATTTGCATTAAGATCTGAATGTTTTGATCTGAATACACATCTGAATATTAAGATGTAGTCTATAAATCTGAACACTAAATAATTAATTTTGTTTGTTTTCAATATTGTGAATGTGAAATTGAACATTATATTAATAAAATATTATAAAGCTTTCATTTCAACAAAATATCAGTTTTTATTAAAAAAAAGTTTTAAAAGTTTTAATAATCATGATTTGGAGTACTATTTTTTCATTCAAAAACCTTCATAAACAACAATACATCAAAAATATTATTGCAACCAGTGTTCTTGACACATATCAATACAAGAAAATTATTAATATATAAAAGTACTTGAAAGGATTTATGAAAACTTATCAGTTGGGAAAAAAATAATGTTTGATTGAGAAAAAAGGATTTTTTTTAGTTATGAGATAAAAAGACACGCCCAAAGCAAAGAAGTTATGATTTATTATTTGATAACTTGTCAAATGAGTCTAAATGTTGTTAAGAGTCTCCTACAAATCTAATTCGTTCAATGTTGTTAAGAGTCTCCTACAAATCTGATTCGTTCAGACCTCTTTAGACCAGACCTCCATTAAGTGCAAACAAATGAGGCCTTAATGTGTGTATATAAGTAATTTTTCCTTTATTTCATTTTCAATTTCAGTTTTTTTTTTTTTTTTGTAATTTCAGCTTATTTATTGATTTGAGGTTTATGACATTTCGTATTACGTAATTATATTTTTAATGATATTTTAGTTATTCCATCTTTAACCATACATGAGACACTCAACATGTTTTCTTCACATGTATGGTGCCTTCCGTCTCTCTCTTAGCTTTGCATCTTTTTCATTAGTTCCGCACTATAATTAACAACATATTGACTTGAAATTCTATTTGTGCAATATATATTGGACAAGGAAAGTAACATATATAATTTAAAAATTACGTAAAGGCACTATAAATTACAATAATTAACAACATAAAATATTTAAAAATCATATTAAAATTTAATTGACTCTCTGAATTTTATCTATATCACATAAAAAAAAGGATAAAAAATAACAAATATTAAGTCGGTACAAGCACGGACACATGTGTCTAGTTCTAATATAATAGATAGTATATCTCACACTTTAATATTTAAGTAATATACTAATTTTTATTAACTTTTCCACTTTAAAAATATAGTAAATATTGGTCTTTTCCACTTTTAATTTTTGTCTTTGCCACTTAAAAAAATTAGTAAATTTTAGACTTTTCCACTTTTTAAAACAGAAAATTTTAGTATTTCCCACTTTAAAAATAGTAAATTTGAGTCCTTGATTTCTAACATTCAAACATTGATTTCTAAAAATTGATAGTTAAAAAAGGAGAGAGAGGAAGTAGTGGTTTTTCCATAAAAGAATTTAGGTAAATATGATAGTTGACCAAATTCAAACTTTTCCATTTTTATATTATATATATATATGAGTGGACTACAATTCAATGTGCCTAAATTGGATCCCATCTATAAATAGTAGATAGCATGCAACTACATCTTTCAACATCAAACCCTTATTTATCAAATCATAATAACAAGAAGAAAGAAGATGGTCTTTTTCAAAATTTCAAACCTTGTTGATCTCCTATTTAGAATCTTCATTTTTGTTGTTCTTAAAATCACAAATATTTTTGTTATTATAAGAAAAACAAAAACATCATCATTACCTCCAGGTCCAAAACCATGGCCTATAATTGGTAACTTTCCTCAAATGCTCCTAAACAAAGAGCCACCATTTCATTGGATACACAAAATGATGGAGAAAATGAACACTGAAATCGCTTGCATTCGTCTTGGTACTATTCATGTCATTACTGTAACTTCCCCTGAGCTTGCTTGCGAGTTTTTACAGACTCAAGATTCTATTTTCTCATCAAGACCTATTTGTATGTCCGCGAGTCTTATTTGTAATGGCTACTTAACGCCTATTTTTGCCCCTATGGGTGATCAATGGAAGAAAATGAGGAGAATTCTCGCTTCTCATGTACTATCACCAACATCACTTGAATGGATTCGTAGTAAAAGGGATGAAGAAGCTGACAATCTTCATCGATTCATTTACAATCAATATAAAAATCAATCTATTATTAACTTGAGAAATCTGACAAGATATTATTGTGGGAATGTAACTAGGAATATGACTTTCAGCAAGCCATTATTTGATATTATTGAGGAAGATCGCGATGAGCAAGTTGATGCAGTTTTTACTCTTCTTAAATATCTTCATGCTTTGGGTATATCAGATTACTTACCATGGCTAAGTGTGTTTGATTTGAATGGTCATAAAAAAATTATAAAGAATGCATATGTTACAGCAACAAAACACATTGATGTTGAAGTTGATCAAAGGATTCAAATATGGAAAGATGGCAAAAAAACTATGGAAGAAGATATCCTTGATGTTCTTATCACACTCAAAGATACCAATGGAAATACATTGTTGAGTGTTAAAGAGATTAAGGAACAAGTGTTGGTAAGTATTCATTCAATTACTATTTATGATTGATATTGCATTTTGTCAAAAGTACTTTTGGAGAATAACATTTTGTGTTTGATAAATATTAGTACAATAGTTTATACTTGGTCAAGGTTCTAAAAGTACTTTTTTTTTTAGGAATTCATGTTGGCAACATTGGATAATCCATCAAATGCAGTTGAATGGGTAATTGCAGAAATGTTGAACCAACCAAAGTTAATGCAAAAGGCCATAGAAGAACTCAACACTGTTGTTGGGATCAATAGATTGGTTCAAGAATCAGACTTGCCAATGCTAAATTATGTTAAAGCATGCATAAAAGAGGCCTTTCGACTTCACCCCATAACGCCTTTTAACGTTCCTCATGTGTCTAGCTCTGATGCCATCATCGGTGAAAAGTACTTCATCCCCAAAGGGAGTAGAGTGTTGTTAAGTCGACTTGGCCTTGGTAGGAATCCTAGAGTTTGGGAGGATCCGTTGAAGTTCAAGCCAGAGCGCCATCTCATAGAAGATGGTGGTGGTGAAGTAGTTCTCACTGATTCAAAGTTACGTTTGTTATCATTTAGCACTGGAAGAAGAGGTTGTCCAGGCGTGAAACTCGGTTCTACAATTACTACAATGTTACTTGCTAGGCTTCTCCATGGGTTTTCTTGGAGTTTACCACCAAATTCAACATGCAATGACTTAATTGAGTCATCTAAGATTGATCCTTTTGATACCTTACCTCTTCTTGCCAAGGCAAAACCAAGATTAGCTAAGGTCATGTATCCTTGAAACACAACTTTTGTTGAAATTTGCTTTCAGTTACTACAGTAATTTTCAGGCGGATAATAAGTTGGGTAGATTTAGAATGAATTTTATAATGTTGCTAAGGCAAAACCAAGATTATGAATTAAAAGGAGAACAGTAAATCAAGTAATTGGATAATTATGTCTATTATTATATTTGGATTTTCCTTTCACTACTATATAGAATGTTTAAGCAAAGTATTCTCTTCATGGAATATTAACAAAATCATTCTAAAAAAATAGTGTTGAGAAAATTACTTTTAATAAAACAGCATTTTTACTTTTTTAGAGTGAAGTTTTTCTTTATTAACTCCATTTCCTCTAGTTTATTCCTTTTTTCATTTTTTTTTCTTTGCGTAAGAAAATAAATTTTATTTTAGAATTTTCTGTATAAAAGTTTAATCGCTTCACGAAAACATTTGAACTTTGAAGTAGTTACATTCAAAATCTAAAATGTAAGTCTTTATGGCCCACATAATTATATTTTGATTTGATAATTAAAATAAGTTAAATTATATTCACTTTTCATGTTGATGGAGCATGGAAATAACATCTCCAAATTCTCCACGTTTAAAAGAGTCTTTCTTTCTGTCAAAACAAATAGTTTGTTCCATCAAAACTGAAAGTGTAAGGTAAGGAAGAGAAATAACTTCTTATCAAATAGAAGATTTTCACTCAATTTAGGTCAAGATTTACAAAGAACAATTATAACTATTTAATAAGATATATTTTCTTGATTGAATTAAAATAATTGTTGGTATATGTGAAAATTATGTCTTCCACGATCCTGAATAATTGGAAGAATTTCTGATTAGATTGTTTATGTTTATGCAATCTCTTAAATCCATTGTTACAATACTTCCAAGGGTAACGATACTTATGAAGAACGAAAGATCATATGCTTACTATTACAAATCAAAAGTCATGTAACATATCCGTACCACTATTAAAATACTCTATCCGTATAATAAATTTAAAATTAGAATCAAATAGAAAATTTATAAATATTTATTAAGTATTCATATGAATAATCGACTCGATAAAATTAGTGGAATATAAAATTGGCATCTCAACCATAGAAGAGAAGTATGGTTAGAAAGGAGAACACCAAGAATTTTGGAATAACATTTTTCTCGTATAGCAATTAGATTCCGTTATTATCGTTAAAAATGTCAGAGAAATAGTAAAGCTGAAACAACATTTGTGGTTAAACACTTCCAACAAAGAAAAAAAATTAAGAAATATCCAATTTTCTATATATTTCACAAACTTTTCAAATTTTGCTTCTAATTTTCCTTGGGATTATTGATAAAGGTATGTACTGAATGATAGGAATTTGAAAATTTATAATAACAAAAAATAGGAATTTTCATTTTTATTATATGTATGAGTTGAAACTTGATTTTAAAGCCCCCCATTTACTCTACTTTGAAAAAAGATTGAATCTTTTACATAATCAAGAATTGGAATTTTCATTTATTTATGCCTAATTTTGATTTGGGTATGTGCTAAAACTTGATAATAAAGACCCCTTTTACTCCACGTTGAAAAAAAGATTAAATCTTTCACATAATCAAGAATTGGAATCTTCATTTTTTTTTATGGCCAATCTTGATTTGGGTATGTGCTGAAACTTGATTTTAAAGACCCTTTTAGTCAAATTCTCAGAAAAGATGGAATCTTTTACATAATCAAGAATTGAAATTTTCATTTATTTATGCCTAATCTTGATTTAGATATGTGCTAAAACTTGATAATAAAGATCCCTTTTACTCCACTTTGATAAAAAGATTGAATCTTTTACATAATCAAGAATTGAAATTTTCATTTTTTTTTATGGCCAATCTTGATTTGGGTATGTGCTGAAACTTGATTTTAAAGACGCTTTTAGTTAAATTCTCAGAAAAGATGGAATCTTTTACATAATCAAGAATTGAAATTTTCATTTTTATGGTATCTCAAAGGGTATTTTGGAAATAGTCTCTCTACCTCCCAAAAAAGCGATAGCGCTAAGGTCTATGTAAATTCTATCCTCCCCGATCTCCACTTGTGTTGTTGATTTGGGTATGTGCTTAAACTTGTTTTTCATGCTTTGATTTGGTTAATTTTTATTGAAAATGCAGTTTCTAAAGGGCCCTTTTTTGCTGAACTGCTGGGGAAGATAAGAAGCTGTTTGAATTTTTGATAATTGGAAGTACATATTTCACAATAATCAAAAGAAATTGGGTTTAGGTTGAGGGAAAATGGGGGTGGATTATTATAACGTGTTGAACGTTGGGAAGACAGCGACGGAGGATGATCTAAAGAAGGCTTATAGAAAATTGGCAATGAAATGGCATCCTGATAAGAATCCAAACAAGAAGAAGGAAGCTGAGGCTCAATTCAAGGAAATATCTGAGGCTTATGAAGTTTGTTACACTTACCTTTTCTTTTGTTTAATGTGCATATATATATATATATATATATATATATATATATATAGAAATGTTCAGAATCACGCGTTTAGATATAATCATAATAATGCAGATAAACTTGAGTTATTGTTTTGTGTTTGAAGACTTTGGTGGTTAGAGTTAGATTCTTGGTGCAAGTTGAAGTGCACAAGGGTGGTTCTTGATTGATTCAGTTTTTTCTTAGGTGTAACGCCTAACGGCTTTTCTTTTAGAAACTTTTTGAAGTTTTAAGTATAATCATAATGCAGAAAAAATCGAGTTATTGTTATGTATTTGATGATTTTCAATAGATTCTTGGTGCAACTTGAAGACCATAAGGGTGGTTTTTGATTGATTCTGTTATCTCGATAGATTTCTTAGTGTATTGTCTCTATGACCTACCTTTCACATCCGTTGTAATTAACCCAGTGTGAATCGATATCATGATCATGTATCGAAGATATTCTTACTCTCCAGTTTTACTCATTTCTTCAGATTTTGAGTGATCCTGATAAAAGACAAGTCTTTGATCAGTATGGTGAAGAAGGACTAAAAGAGATGCCATCCCCTGGATGTAGCAACAATCCTCGAAACGCTGAGGACATTTTTGCAGAATTTTTTGGGAGCAGTCCCTTTGGATTTGGATCAACTGGAGTTAAGTCCACGAGATTCTCATCAGAAGGAAGTGGTTTCGCGGGATTTGGTGGGAGTGAGAATATTTTCAGGCCAGCTAGTGATGGAACTGGTGCTAATATGCCCAAGAAACCGCCATCAGTTGAGAGTAAATTGCCTTGCAGCCTTGAAGAACTTTATTCTGGCTCGACAAGGAAAATGAAGATATCTAGAACTGTAGTTGGAACGAATGGGTAAGCACTTTGCAATATCTGTCTTGCTCTCTCTCTCTCTCTCTGTCTGTTGAGACATACATAATATGAGAGTTGTTATTGCAGGAGGTTAGTGACGGAAACAGAAATTTTAACTATTGATGTAAAACCTGGCTGGAAAAAAGGTACAAAGATAACATTTCCAGACAAAGGGAATGAGCAGTTGAACCAGCTTCCAGCAGACCTCGTATTTGTAATTGACGAGAAGTCTCATGACGTTTACAAGAGAGATGGTAATGACCTTATGAGGGACTATAAAGTAACACTAGCAGAGGCATTGGGTGGAACAACTGTGAAACTAACAACGTTAGATGGTCGTGCATTGACGATTCCAGTGAATGAAATTGTGAAACCAGGTTATGAACTTGTGCTTGCAAAAGAAGGTATGCCAATCACAAGGGAACCTGGAAATAGAGGTGTTTTAAAGATCAAGTTTGATGTTAAATTCCCTACAAGATTGACAACTGATCAACGAACAGCCCTCAAACGCGCTTTGGGTGGCTGAGAAAGTGTTAAATTCAATCGATACTTATCGAAGAATCACATTAGAAATATAGAGTATTACTATTGTTCATTCATTCATTTGTAAAAGGAAAGTAAAAAAGATTGGCAAAGGGGTTTGTTGTCAATTATAAGTTTGTAAATTGATATTTCTCCTTTAGTGCTAATTGATTTGATATAAAATCATCTATTACTAACATTTCAATTAAGAGTTATATACGTTATAGCATCTGTTCAAAGTTGGTAGGAGATCACTTCATACTAATTTTATCGTGACTTATTTACTATCGTATTTCATTTCATATTTTGTTTTATATGCGTTAAATGGACCAAGAGTCCATGAAAAAAGAACTGTTTTCTTTGAGAAGCAATATGAGTTTAAACAAATAAATATAAAAAAATCTTTGAACATTGACCAAACATTTTTAAGTATACTTTTCTCAGAAAGTGGTTATCAAAAAGCATTTGTAGAAAAAGGACTTGCTTCTCTTCCTCAAGAACACATATTTTTTTCTCAAAAGCCTAAAAAAGCCCTTGGTTCCAACTTCCAAGGGGTTTTGTAGCTAACATAACAAGCCACGGAAATAACACATTTGAGAAACAGAATAATGTTTTTCATGAGATAAAATGACAATCAAACATCTAGAAGAGATCACATAGACTCTTGCCTTTATGCTGAACAAGTACAGTATAAACTATAGTTTTAAGCATCTAAAATAAAGGCTAAGATACACCTAGTCTAAAAAGTCTAGAAAAAGCCAAACACAACAAAGATTCAGAATTTACATCATGGCTAACACTGAACTGTCAAAATGTGAAAACTTCAGAACCCCCTACCCCTTGATTGATCCCTTCTCCAATCAACTTGATATTGCCCTCTGGGTGACATAATTTGTGGCCTGTTTGGTATACCATTATTAATTGGTGGTTGCATAGGCAAACCCATAGGTGTTGCCAATGGTCTCTGATGAGCCAAGTGCTGCGGAATATTATGGCCTAAAGGGTATGGAGGACGCTGCAGGGGTGGAGGGGCTTGTGGCCGCCACTCAGGGATGTCATCATCATCGTCATTCCACGATGAATTTCCAGGACCAACATTTGTAGTACCAGTTTGTCCATACTTTAGTATAAGTTCCCTCATTTGGTCTACAGGGCGAGAAGGGGGTGTTTGGTTATATGGGTTCATTCTTGAACCATGGTGGTACATGTTTTGAGATGGGTGCCTAGGCCTAGAAGCATTCATGTTGCCAGAAAAATTAAACTCAGGCAAATCATCATCGTCACGACCAGCTTTGGGACCAAACCCAGGTGGTATATCATCGTCATCATCCATTGCAGGATCATTTTTCGCAGACATGGACATAGGGATTGAATTTACATTAACATTTCCAGCTTTTTCATGCTGTCCTCCCTGTTGTTTTTTCAAACTGTGTTTATGGTGTGAAGACGAGTTAGGTGATATTGTTGAACTTATATGAAGTTTTCTCCATACAACTACGCCAATTAGACCATTATCTGTAGAATCATATAGCTCTTTAGGGTCTTTGGAAAGGTGTTTGCTTATCATATCGAGTATGTGTGGTGGACACAGATATAGTTCCACTCCTGGAGCAGGTTCCGCGAACCCCAACCTCTCATCTGAAGCATATGAATGCACTGCCTATTATCGAAAGACCCAGTAAGCAAATCAATCATAGACTTAACTAATTTTACTGAACAAGAATTGCTAAGAAACGGAAATTAAACTCAGATTGGTACCTCAGATAGGTCTGCCCGTTCCCTCTCAGATGACTTATCCTTCAAAACAAATTGAACAACCTGCATCATATGTAAATATGATTAGCACAACGTATTTGAAGATTTTTTGCAATTTATGTAAAGCATAGGCTAAGATTTTTTGTTACAACTTGACATTCATCCACTTTGGTTTAAGATTGATGGCTAAGCCAAACGAGTCGAAAAGTTGCATCTTTGCGCAGACTAAATACTTATTACAAATAGCTAAATACTGCGTAAAGTTGAGTGATACGTTGATTTTATCTTAAAACAATAGAAAGTTTGATATCTCTGACATTGAAAAAGCCTAAAATTTGAGTTAAAGAAAATCTGTAGAGCCTTCCATTATTCAACTCACAACATTTCCATCCACAGCTCGACCCAAAAGCCAAATCATCCAGTAAAAAGTTAAGAGAGTAGAAAGGACATATTGTCACAAACCATTCAGCAACCATATATTGCATATCACTATATTCCCAACAGCTGGAATATACATTCTTGGTTCGACAACGGAAGTCATCAAAAAATAATAAAAACCTACACGCTATCTGCAATAATCTGCAACCTGAAGTATGGCAGAAAAGACCAACTACAACAAAGGAAGGGGAACCATAAGATACCATGACTGCACGACTTCGTGACATAGGAAGCTCTTGAAGAAATTTCTCAAATGCATCAAGTCGAACTCTACCCTTGATCTCAAGAGAGCTTGGCCACTCGTTAGTTGGTGTCTTTTCACCACTGAAATAGAAGATAACAGAAGAAGAAATGCCAGTCTTGTTAGCACCACTTGTAAAGTTATAACCAACAAGTGCAACTTAAATGTTCTAGAAGGGAATACACACAGAACAATAAAGGAAATTGACTCCAGAAATAGAGAATCCACTCAGGAAATTCAAAACAAAGCACTACACAAAGAAAATAACGGAAAACTAATCCAAAGCATACAAGAACATGCAATTGCAGTTGCAATTCATTCGTCTAGCAGAGAGAATTTTAAAGAGCTATCAATTATCAAGAAGAGCGAGAAAAATATCATGGCACTAAAATTCAGAGAAAATAGAATGAAAGAAACGGCCTGTAGAGACTCAAGCGTGACTACAGTGCACTATAATATACAAGAGCAACATTAATATAGTAATTGAAAGGATCTGGTAAGCGATTTTAAAGAACGGTCATACCTTCTAAACGAACCAAAGACTGTAACCAAGGATGAAATAGTAAGCTGCAGTTCCCCCTCCCAGATACATGGAACTCTAGAAACACTACCATGTGGTCCTGTCATGTTGATAGGGCTCAAATCACCAGAACTAGTTACTTTCTTTACTACAGGGCTTCCCGCAGATACCAGAGACTCCTTTTGCTCTACATGATTCTTGACCCCTTCAAGAGATTTGTCTTCAGAAGCAACAACAGGGTATTTAGCCGCTAGACCAGAACCCACAGCATTGTTAGGGTCCTCGGAACTTCCTTTGTCTGGAAGAAGGGCAGAATGATTGTTTTCAACAGGCAGGTTTTCAAAAGGAGGTTCAGAATCAAGTGATTCCATGAATTCAGTTAAGGAAACAATAGGAGGAAGTTCAGCATTCTTGAATTCTTCTACAACCATCCCCTGCAACAAATCAGCCCCATCAGCTGGAATTACCAAGCTGTCTTTCACATCTTGCTTTTCTGAGTTATTACGTTGGCTGGTAAGATTTTCTTTACTTCCTAACTCATCATTACCAGAAGGACCAGAATTTCTCCCCCTATCTTTCTTCGGCATAAACTGCGTGACATTTGAACCTGCAGATATCTCAGATGCAATATTATTATCATCCCGCTCAAAATCAACCTGATATTCACCCTTGTGAGTTTTCTTAACCAAACGTCTCATGTCAATTGCATTATCAGGTAAAACAACCATCTGAGCAAGTTCCTCGGCTTTTGCCACCCGCCACTCAGATAGCTCTTTTGAAGCAAGTTCTTCAGCAGTCATTGAACATAACTTATCCGGAGGTATCTCACCTGACATCACTCTCTCTCTCAGTTCAGGATTACTGCGATCTTTTAGGTTGAAGAGAAGAGACCTGCCCCTCTCTTTATATTTTTTGTTCACACCTCCAAACAATTTAAAAAGTTCCGCCTCAATGTGCAAAGCTAAATCTTCGGGAGATGATTTTGCATGCTCACCTTTATCTTCAACCACATCCTCATCAAACAAATTGGCCTTTTCAGCATCCTGGAGGAAATCAGTTTCTCTTAAATGCATATCTAGATCCATCGCCCAAGTGAGACCATTCCCTTGCAAGAGTTCATCTTTGACAAAGAAATTGTCACTGAAGGGAACATCGTCCACATGCAACTCAAATTCTGTAGAGCAAGGTACAGAATTTCCCATGCTCACGTCATCATGAAGCCCAAGAGATAAACTATGACCGTCATTATTTGTATCAACAGGAAAAGGACCAATTGAAGGAAGTACATCGCCAGAGTTTTGAGGAACATGTGAGACAGAGCTTTGAGGTAGACCTTCATTGGCAGTTGTCGTAGTTACATCCAGTTGTGAAGGCTGAGAACCCACTGCTTCACTCAGATCCTTGGCAGCTGGATTCTGGCAAGCCATAGCCAGAGCTGAAGCAAGTGATTCTCTCATTTTGGACCTAATGGCATCAGAGGACTCAGACTGCGCCTTGGAGGTCGGCTCAACTTGAATTGTTCGGCCTTTTGGAGTCTGCGACCGCTGGGAGGCAGTTCTATTGGATATGGATTCATTTCGGGTCAATTTCTTGGTTGACGCAGGATGACTAGTTGAACCTCCCGAAGTTAACTTTGACTGTTGCTGTCCAGGTTTCTTAATAGCAGAAGATTGCTGCACAAAACCTGGAGACGCAGACAAAAAAGTTCCCTGTGCAGTCCGCTTATTTGGCATTGATGACACCTGAGGTGTAGAACCATGCGGCATAGATGACATCTCAGCCTTGCGCTTGGTGAGTACTGATGATTTCTGCACACCTGGACTATTTGGCACATATCTATCTCCTCCAGTCTGCTGATGTGACAACATGAAGTGCTGAGAGTTCATTCTGGGTCCCATTGGCCCCAACTGATTCACAGGAACTGAAGTATCAAATCTGTTGGATGTAGGCTCATTTGACCAAACAAGCTGCTGTGAATTTGGCACGTGTCCAATGATACTTGTCTGCATATGTGCTATAGAGTCCGGATTATTGGAAACGTGATCCATTTGAATGAGCTGACCATCAGGTGGTCCTGAAAATTGCTGAGAAACAAGATCGCTGGACATGACAAAATAACACAAGAGTGTGGACAGAGGGCCTGCACTTTAAAATAAAGACACCATGTTATTTACACCATCTTCTTCCTCCAATTCTGATTTATTCAATAGAACAAGAAGATCTATGCACACAGAGAAGCAGCAAGGAAAATAATGAACCCCTTTTGAAAGGAATGGAAGCCCCACATATCAAAACCATGAAAAAAAGGAAAAACAAGAAGGAAAACCCCCCCAAAAAGGAAATAGAAATCTGATTCGCATATTCAGAAAGGATTGACACACCAACCACCACAGCTTCAAAATTAGACAAAACACCATAACACTAATATACACAGCTTGGCACAGATGACATATAAGCAATTAAGCCAAGTGTGTGTGCCTCTCAGACAAAAAAGAAAGACATTCGCACCAGGCTCACTGCGCAATATTAGATTAATTATGTCAAAATATATGTACTAGATACATATATGCTGCTACTTGAGCCATCCAGACGAGGTGCCAAACCACTTGGTGTCCACAAATTAAAGTAAACCACTACTCAATATATACAAAAAACCATTTTTCCACTAGTAAACTAGTAATTCATATTTGAGAAGAAGGCAGCACCCCATGACTTCTAAGAACTAGAGAATTTAGCATCCCAGGGGTTTATGCTAAAATACATCACAAGCACATCCAATGTTAGCCAAACATTCTCAAAGGACACAACAGTGAGTTCCAGACAAAGTAAAGTACATAAGTTAAAAGAGCATCGGTTGGAAGGAAAAGAGAAGAATCTCAAATTAATTCTTGTAGAAAGACTAGATAATTCATGTTGCAGAAAGAAAAGATGTAAAAAAAATCAGTAGCATCAATTTACAACCCTAAAGTGGTAAGCCGTGGCAGTAGTTATACAACTTTAAGTGGTAAAGCCCCACCTAAACAAGAAAAATGTTCAAAGTTCTAGAATTTGAAAGGCTTAATGTTCTATAACAGCAACCTAGCGTACCAATGAATTATTCACATTCCACTATGACAGCTCCATCTGAGAGTTACAGATTTCTCTAATTATTTTATTATTTAACATTTGAATGTTCTAAAAAATCAAAAGTTATTTAAATAAGGAATTCATGCAGCACTTTGCAAGGACTGCTGTCAATCCAAACATCCAAAATGAGCAAAGATAGCTGATAATCCCCATAAGTAGGAGACAGACAGACCAAAGAATACATCTAAAGTAAAATCATTCCAATAAAAACCCAACTTTCCACACAACCAATAAAGAACTCCAAAAGACAAGTCATAAGCTTTCAAGACAAAAACATCTTGTACCAGAAACAAGACCTTTGCATATACCCAATAGAAACCCACCACACAACTAATAGAGAACTCCTAAAGACAAGTCATAAGCTTTCAAAACAAACACATCCAGTTCCAAAAACAAGACCTTTGCATATCCAACCCATAATCCTCAAAACATCTCAAACCGAAACCCTAGTTCCTAATCTTTCAAGGATATCCAAGATCCTATAATTAAAACACCACTTGCAGGGAAAAAAAGAACTTACATAGATAAAACATATCAAGGGTCAGATAAATCAGTAACAGCACTTGAAGGGCAAAGAGAAACATACAAATAGACAAAAGGGTATAAATCTTTTAACTATATGAGCAGAACTAAAGTCGAATTTGACAAACAGAACTACCAAAACTACAAAATACCCAATTCCCCCCTCCCCACCCAAAAAAAAATGACAAATTAAACCTCCACAATCAGAAGTTCACCTATACCTAACAAACCCAGATGATAAAATCAAAAATCAAGAAACCCAACGTGTCATCCCAATCCAAATCCTTAAAAGGGTATCGAAAAAACACAATCTTGAACAGAAAAAAAAATTAAAAAATCACCAGATTGGTCAAACGATAGTTACCTCAAATCAGCAAGAAAACGGAGTAAAACAGCTAGAAACACCAAAAACTGAGCTGCCCACAAACATTTTGGATAAAGACGAAGAAGAAGAGAGAATTGGGAGCTGAGCTAAGGCTAAGTTTTATCTTCATTTTATTGGGAAAATAATAAAAAAAGCCCTAGAAAACCCAAAATAGCGGCGAAGGCGATACAGATTCACAAGAGCCTTTTAACCATATTTTGGGCCCTAAACCTTTCTATTTCACAAATAGCCGTAAATTCTTATCCTCCAATCTATGAGATAAAAGGCCTAAATAGGATGAGATTTAACTTCGTTCAGATATGATTTGAAATTAAATTAATATAAAATTAAAGTTTTATATTATTTCGTAATATAGATTTTTTTATGTTGAATTTTTTTCATAGATACAAAAAATTCATATATTGAAAAACTATTAAAATTTCTCTAATTCTTATACAATTTTAAGCAAATAGTAGTTTGTATAGAATATATCGAAATATTATAAGAAGTCGCATTGATAAATCACATGTTCTTAGCAAATGTATGTGATTAAAAACTTTCAAAAACATATAATAAAGATTTACTAACAATAATAGTAGAAACAACTACTTTTAATTGTGTATCTATTATGTAAAATAAATAAATTATGCACATTCAAATGTTAAAGAATAAATAATCTTAATCAATTATTGTTCAAACCTAAAAAAATATCTTAATCGTTTAAATTTTTATATACATTTAGATATCTTAATTTTCATACAAGTGAGTCTAGAAGAAGAGCAATACAGATAGTACTTACGATTTGACACAAAGTTGTGTGCCACGCCAGAAGGACTGGGAGTTGCAACTACTTAAGGTGACGGTCTTCATCGCACCTTGATGAAGCAGAATTTTGAAAAATGTTAAATGTTGATGTTGCGATTCACAAAAATGGATACTTTTGATGGATATGTAAATAATCATTCTGGGATATAGAAAATGATCAAAAGCTCATTTGCTCTAGAAACTTTCAAAGAGATTCCTAATATAGAGTATTAAATAACCATCAAGGTGAGTTACTCCTAAGCATCTATGAATGTAATTTACGCCTATAAAAAATTCATTAAAAAATTTAGATTTCATAAAAAAAAATCAAGAACATAAAGAGGCCAGAAGAATTAGAATTTCTTCAATAGGGTAAAAACTCGTGACCTCCCGTTATATTCAGCGGCGGAGAAAATATATGTGTTTTATTGCTAAAAACGCAAGTATCTCATGAGTCTCGTGAGTCGTGACCTCCCGTTCTATTCAGCGGCGGAGAAAATACATGTGTTTTATTGCTAAAAACGCAAGTATTTCATGAGCCTCGTGACCTCCCGTTCTATTCAGCGACGGAGAAAATATATGTGTTTTATTGCTAAAAACGCAAGTATTTCATGAATCGAACAAGACCAATAATAATTTGGGCCTTGGCCCATTAAACTACTTAAGTCCTAAAACATGATTCAACTCTCATTAATTAAATTAAAAAATAAAATAAACGGTGATAAAAATAAGCAAAAAAACAATATTGTTAATCTCAAAAAGTGGCAAGTAGGTAAGACTGGCAGCGGAATAGGTAACGGAAGTATCGGATCGGCACCAATTGAAACTGGTGCCCACCAGGCGGAAAAAGTCCGAAACCGGCGTCCACAAGCGGAAAAAGGCCGGAATTGGGACTGGACCGGTATTGATAGTTTTAGAATTTATACGTTGTATCATCTCAAATCGATACTGTACCGGACCAAAGTGGTAAATCGGGATACAACACTTCTTTTAAGAAAAAATAATAATAATTAAAAATTAAAAATTACGAAAATTTTCTTTTAAAAGTCTAATTTAAAAGAAATAAATTACGAAACATTGCTTTTTAAATTTAATTTTTAAACTTCACATCATAAAATTTGAAACTCTAAAAGTTTAAATTTCAATCTTTAAAAGTTTAAAGTTTAAAGTTTAAACTTTTAAAGTTTAAAAGTTTATATTTCAAGCTTTAAAAATTGAAAGTTTAAATTTCAAATTTTAAGTTTTTTGTCATTTGAAAATTGAAAATATAATTTTAAAAAAGACTTTGTATTAGAATTAAAGACAATAATATATATAAAAAAAACAAGGCTAGCCTATAGTTTTATTAATAAAAATTAAATATTACAATCTGAGTTACAATATTTGTAGAGGACCTAATCTACATAATCACTTTCTAAGAAGGGTATCGTTTGAATTAGACCTCGAAATTATCATACTAATAGTTCATGGTACCAAGTCAGTCTTGTTTTAAATCATTTAACATTTTCCTAGTAACATGATTTGAAATTGGTTGATCGGCTAGTTTCTTTAATGCATTAATGTGTCGTCACTAAAATTTTGCAACATTTCATTAATATCATTTTCAAATTGAGTAGGTAACCAATCTCTAAATAATATCGATATGTCCAAGTTTTCTGATGCTAATGAATATCTATGCTCCCCAATTTGAAATCTTGCTGAACTAAAAGCGCCTTCCGAAGCTACTGAAGATGCTTGAATAGCTAACACATCCTGAGCTACCAATTGAAGTTTTGGAAATCTTTGCCATTGCTCCACCAATTTAGAAGATCAGGTAAACCTTGTGAATCCTTAATAGTTTTTGTACAATGATTAATATATGTATCAAAATCTTGTTAATTCTCATAAGAAAGTTCAAGATAATTTTCTAGCATATCATCAATATTACCTTCATTATATCTACACCTAGAAGTCTCATGTTCTTCATTACGTACTACACATTTTCTATGAGAATTATACAAGTCATAAAATTTTCTACCTTCAATTTTTATAGTATCTTTTATTGTTGTCAAGTTAGGTGTTTCAAAATCTTGAATATCTCAATTTAAATATATATTTTCAACCATTTGTGATGCACCTAGATCTTTGTAAGTTGGGTTTAAAAAATAAGCAGTTAAATAAATTTGAGGAATATGAAAAAATATTTTTAAAAATCTTCAATCATCTTCTTAACAAATCTTCAAATCTTCGTTTATTTTTTAATTTATAAAATTTACTAGAAATAGCACAAATATTTGATAAAATAGAGCAAATAGTTAGATAATAAAGTCTAGAATTTTGTTTTGTAGCTAAATAAAAAACTGTTAAAAATTCTATAAGTTATTTTAGGTCATTCCAATCATTTTCATTAAATCTATAGTCCATATTTGAGTTATGAGCATTCCAAACCATTTATAAAGGTTTTCTGTATTCATAGCGACTTGAAGAATTTCACATAAAGAATTCCACCTAGTACACATTGATTTTGAAGTTTTTCTAGGGAGAAGATTAAATTCACGATAATAATTTTCAAATTTTCTACTACTAAACTTTACTTGACATTTAAAAATAAAATGACACGCAGTTTCAAATTTTATGCAACCATTATTATACATTGATATACCATCTCTAATAATCAAATTTTATATGTATGCAACACCTAAGATGAAAACCATCAATATAAACAGGGCAAAGAGTCGATTTTAGTACTTCAACAGAGATGTATTATTAAAAGCATTATCTAGGGTGACACTAATAACTTAATCACAAATTTCATAGTTATGTAAAACATCTACAATAGTTTGAGTTATGTAACCACGATTTTATGCATTTCACAATATTTATAATTTAAAATTCTTTTTTGCATAATCTAATTTTTGTCGATCCAATGGACAGTAATAGTGAATAATCATTATCATTGACACTACGATCCAAATCAGAAGTAATAATCAATTTACAGGCATTATAATAAAATAAGCAACAAAGAAATTGAAAATAATGAACATGATGATAAAAATAGTCTTTTTAATTGTGTTTCTTGTAAAACCTTCAAAATGTGGATTATACACAATTTGAAAGGCAAGCCAATAACAACAATTATATTAGCTAAGTCTTCAAGATCTTTTTCTCTACTATATAAGAGTCGTGTACTAGGACTAGAAACATTAGAAAGATTTAATTGCGTTTGGACCATATTAGAATCTCTTATCCCTACAGATGTATTAGGATGGGTGGCACCATTCTTTTTAGCTTCAACTACAACTTTAGCATGCAAAGAAACATTTTTACAACATCCCATTAAATGATGAACAACTTTCACATATAGCAAACTCAAAAATCATATTTGTATGTTATAGCTATAGTTTGCATAATTGCGCTCTATATCAAACATAAATATGTATATTTCGCAATACATATACAAAAGAAAGCAGTTGTATAATTTCGATATACATATACAAAAGAAAGCTGTTGTATAATATGCTTTGGTATACATATACAAAAGATCAATTGTATAATTTGTGTTTGTATAAAGCGAGAAAGAGAGAAAGATAAAAGAAAACTAGGAAGGGGAAGATCGTATTTGTATAATCATAAGTGTATAGGACAAAAATATATGCATTTGTATTTGTATATACAGTTTTCTCTAGCTTTATACAAATACAAACACAAACACAATGTATACATTTGTGTTTGTATAAAGTGCGAGAGGCGAGTGAGCGGATGAATGAAAGAGAGGGGAACGAAAATATATGTATATATACAATTTTTGTCCGCTTTATAGAAACACAAACACATTTTATACATTTGCGTTTTTGTATAAAGTAAAAGAGGCGAGTGGACGAGCGAAATCTAGGAGAGTGTCGAGTGAGATCTAGAATAGGGGAGAGAGGGGAACGAAAATATATGTATATATACAATTTTCTCTTACTTTATACAAATACAAACACATTTTATAAATTTGAGTTTGATAAAAAATCGAGAGAGGCGAGGGAGAGAACGAGAGTGGCGAGCTAGATTCACTAGGAGAGAGGCGAAATAACAACAATTTGCTATGGGTACAATTAAATCAAACTATATTATAATGTTTAATTTGAATTAATATTTTGCTATTATATACAATATTTCCTTAAATGATTACTCAAATATCATGTTCCACTTTGTTTTCCCACAGTTTTATGATTCATTCTATGTTTACATATATTACAAATAGCTTGTGGTTTATCTCCACTCTGATTCATAAATTGCAACACAATTAATTTTTTAGCACGTGCTATCTTGGGCCTAGTCTGACTAGGATGTACGGGAGAATGGGAGCGGGACAACGAATGAGTGCGGGAGCGAGATTGGGAGTGAAACTAGTAGCTGTAGCTGGCTCTATTTAATCATCATCAAAAGTATGAATATCATTATTAACATTATCATGTCCTACTTCTTCTTTTGATTCTTCGTCAAAATTATCAAACCTAGCTTGTAAAGATTCATGATAATGATTTAATTCAATATTACTATCAATATTAAAAACAATTTCATTGACATGTGTAAAATTGTATGTATTTATTCTTAGTCGTTGTGCTAGTCTAGTTTTAGACTTAGAAGAAATGCCAATTTTTTATTTTTCTCAAAAATTTTGATAAATATACCAACAAAAGTCCTTTTACCTTTGCCAACATTGTTTTTATCGATATCCATATTAAAATATGAAAAGCGAGTAATTTTTATATAATACAAAAATTAAATGCGAATAAATAAATAACAAAATAATAAAGACTAAAAAGATGAAAGTTGGAACGAATGTACCAATTGTATACTTAAAAAAGTAGACATATATGATCGAAAGCCAAAAATTGATAGATGAAATTGGATCTTGAAGCTTGAAATTTGAAGGTTGCTCCAAAGACCAAACTAGTAATCCACCAAATCTTTCAAACTAATATAATTTATAGTTTAATAGAGATTAGAGACTTGAGAGTTGAGAGAATAGAAGAGAAAGAATATTTGTGAGTAAAAATAATGAAAGTTTGGGGTTTTTATAGTTAAAAATTAGCCACTACAAGAAAAAGCTCTATTTAAGACTAACATTTTGGGACGAGTTAATAGTCACGTCTCTAAAAGTATATCTACTGGGACGAGATTTTATTTGGGTCCTTAATTATGTATCTTTTTGTGAAGGTAATAAATCTAGTCTCTAAAGAAATTAAAAACTGGTCCCAAATTATAATTTAGGGGAGTAGAAAGTGCGGCAACTTAAATTTTAATAAAATTCAATTTTCACCGAAACTTAGAGCCAAAACATAAGTGAACTAAAATTCTGGAAAAAAAAAAGACAAAGGACGCTTCGTCTCTCAAAACAGTGTCGCGAATTAGAAAACCCTAGCAGCAGCACCTTGGCAGCGATCTCAGCATAGCTCATAGCTCTCAGTTTTTCATCTGTGTTTTCTCAAGACAGAGAAAGTCAGGTCAGCCTACCCAAGATCTCAACTCAATCTCGATTTTCTATCTTACTTGAATCTCAGGTATGCCCACCTTCGCAAGTTGATTTTTTTCATCTCTAAATATGATTGTTGTTTATTTTATGCGATTTATAACTCTTCTTGTTTGATATACTCTCTTTTAGACTAGCCGATCATTTTTTTTAGATATATTGATTTTTGTTGTATGATAAGATTCAAATATGATGTGGATTAGTCTTAAGAGAATAGAGTGTTCCTAGTCGTTCTTGTAACAGAGGAACTCACAGCTAAATGAACTAAAATAGTGTTTGAGAGACGACATAGAGAGTTATATTAAACATGAGAAATCCATTATGAATTACAAGTGAAGTATTGTTCCAATTTTTAAACTATCAGTGAAAGAAAGTAGTAGCAGTTGTTCAACTGATCCATGTGCATAGTCACGTGCCACTAGTTCCTGACAACTTTCTATCTAACTAAAAGAATTTTGAACTACAATTGCACTTTTATGATAGTGTATTTGTATGTCTAAAGTACAGTTATATATCATAGTGTATTTGTATGTCTAAAGTACAGTTATATTGTACAATCTAATTAACTCAAACTAATGCAAATTACCTCCTATGGTCTTGCACATAAAGGGTAGAAAAGAAAGTTCAATTTGGTTGAAACTTGGAAAACTCGAGATCTTTCAAGAAGATAAGCTATAATAGTAGCACCATATTTTATTCCGTTCTTGTCTAACTGAATTTATGTTTACTGTCTACTACCATCTTAGGTATGTGTCCTCTTGTACGAGTTGATTTCTATTTTCTTCTCTGATTCAGTGTGTTTTTTGTTTACTACGATTTACTATTCTTGTTCAGGTTACTCTTTTTCTCTTAGATCATTGATCGTGAATGAAAACTTAAGTTTGTAGTGTGATAAGATCGCAAAAGTAAAGGGGATCAATCATAGGACAACTTAGTATTCCTAAATAGTAAGAGAACAATGACCTTTCTTGAACATAGGCTCTCGCAGCTCAATGAGCTAAAATAATGTTCTTATAGAAGATAGAGCGAGTTGTATTAAACTTGAGAAATCCATCTTGAATAACAACTGAACTGTTGTTCAACTTTTAAGGCTAACAGAAAAGGCGGAAAAAGTTGTAGAAGTTACTAAAACTGATCCATATGCGTAGTTACGTGCCACTAATTCCTAAGAGATTTCTATCTACAAGAATAAATTGCGAATTTCAATCATGAAGTTCATTTGTTGCTTGATGGCATGAAGTTCCATATCTAGCCCCTCCTCTTACGAATTTCAATCATGAAATTCATTTGTTTTTCCTCTGTTTTTATTTTCTGCAAGTATTGTTGTTTTACAAGTACTATGTTGCACTCATCCTAGTAGGAGTGGAGATGTATAAGGTCAATTGTTTTTAAATCGTCATATAGTTGAATTTCTGCATGGTGGCTTACATTTCAATGACTTTTACCAGCATATCTCATTTAAGGACCTCATTGTACAGTTCATTGTTGATAAAACTCCCTAGAGTGTGGTATCTCATTTTAGCTTTCCAATTTTCTAGTCCATTGACGATAACAACTATGTGATATCTCATTATTGATTATCATAATATTTCACATATAGTCCACCACTGTTTCATCAATCATGGTTCATGGAATAATTCAACGAGAACTGAATCAATTTCTAGTTTTACAAAATGGATTTTTTTAACATGGAAATTTTAGGATATAAAAGTCATTGTGAATGCAATTGATATTTCTCTAGGATTAATGAAATCACTGTGAATGCAATCTGTAGACCATTTAGACTTGTGATACACTATCAGATGCTATCTGTAGACCATTTAGACTTTTGATACACAATCGAATGCAATCTGTTTTTGTCTCTCAACCTAATAATCAAAACATATAAACTTAAAAACTATAGCCGATTTAGACTTGTGATACTCTACTAACTGGAGATTTAAAGTTCTGATAGAAAACTCCACGACTACAAGGAAACAATATTAATTTTAGTCACAATCAAATTTGGATCAGATTTGAAATTTTACACTTAAAGTTCTGATAGGATGTTTTAGACATGAAGTTCTGACAGAAAACACTTGAACTCTTTTTTACGTACTTTTATAATCTTAGTGCATCTAGTGAGCTGAATACCCTTCTGTTAAGATTATCCAACATAAGACCTCTATCATGTTGCTACTGGTTCCTTTCGGAATTGCCTCTATTGTCTTCTCTTGATACAAAGCATACTCTCCTCTACATATTTCTGTGGAAGTTGAATTCTACACGTTTTGCCCATTACTCCTTCGACCTCAGTTATCCATCTACACTCTATATAAAGAGATGATGCTGATCGAGTCTGTTATATTCATAATACACATTCTTGATGAGGAATTTCTCCATTTGTACTATATCTTGTCCTCGAATTTCTTTTTTTTGGTGTAGATATGAATTCTTGCTTAATGCATATCAAATCTTTCCTTATTAATCTTTTTATATTCTTGAAGCTTGTTGACGTTTCTAGATAACCCTCGCTGAATTTTAGAGTTTTTTTTTGCGATAAGAAGTTTAACTAATTTATTGTAAAATTTACATCTTACTCCTTACATATAAACCAATAGTTACTTATGGTCTTTTCAAATTTTTGTACTTGCAGATTTTGATATTCAAGTTACAAGTCATGATGCATGTATAGAAGATGCAAAAGATCAACATTATTTTGCTGTGGAGTTATGCAAAACTTGATATTATAGTGTATCTTGAATTGTTAATTAGCTAAGCTTTTTTGTTAAGAAAATATTGAAACTAACATCTTGGGTTGATAGACAATTTTAATATTTATATCAGCCTTTTGTTTGTAGATTTTTTGTAGCAATCTTATGTTTATTGATAAATTTTATAATTTCGTGATACAAAGCTAAGAAACATTGCTAGTCAACTAGAGACCAAAAATATTTCTCTGTCCCTAAATGTTAATTTAAGACGAGACAACTTCTCGTCCCTAAAGGTTAATCTTGGATGAGGTAGCTACTAGTCTAAAAAAGGTGCTCTACAATGATGTAGTTTCTCTTCCCTAAAGGGAATTAACGACCAGAAAATTACTAGTTTTTAAAGAAGAAAATCAACTATTTTGGACGAGATACAGGGTCTCTAAAAGTATTTTTGCGACTAGCTCTTAATCCGTCTCTAAAAAGTTTTAAGGACTGGAAAAAGGAGCCCGCCGCAGTTGACCTTTAGCGAAGAGGTCTATTAGGACGGGTGGCGACCAACTTTTTTCTGTCGCAATAGATTATTTGGGACTAGATGTAGACTTTTTAGGACCGTATTTCCCTTCCTTAGAGACTGTTTTTCTTGTAGTATAGGATAGAAATGTAATTTTCAAAACTTGGGGGGTATTAGACAAAATTGGAGGGGGGGGGGGAGGGGGAGGGGTTAAGGGGTGTTTTTTTTGGGGAGGGGGGGGGAGTTGAAGACTGAAATAGTCGTTGGGTGGGGCCTTATACTCGTTACCAACGACTATAGTTGCTTTAATTAAAAAAATATTGCAGTTGGACCGGACTCGAACTGAAACTAAAACGTAATACCAGATTTTCGTCCCATTACTCCTCCCGGTTCCCCTAAGGGCCGGATCAAATCGAAGCCTGTCGGAATGGTAACGAAGTGATAACGAATCGAAATGAAGGTACGAAATCGATAACGAATTGGAATGAAATGTTAACGGTACTGGCACCTCCTGATTCTGTTGCCAGACTTACAAGTAGGTGAGTTGGGTCGTACATGGGCGAGTTGAAAATAAGACAATATAAAATAAAGAGGAAAGACGTAAAATCACCAGCGAAGTTGTCTCGAATTTTTAAAAAGACACCTTAACTTTGCGGGTGTCCTATTACCCCATTAAACAACTTCAAAATAG
Organism: Solanum sitiens; assembly: GCA_016801875.1. Classification (NCBI taxonomy): domain Eukaryota; kingdom Viridiplantae; phylum Streptophyta; class Magnoliopsida; order Solanales; family Solanaceae; genus Solanum; species Solanum sitiens. Next base: position 288,378 of record JABWTJ010000247.1, read on the forward strand.
AATGAATACCCCATTTTTACCCAATACCACTTATACAAAAATATTTGTATGTCACACACTAATAGTCACTCGCCACGTGTATCTAATTTCTTTGTATTTCATTTTTTTTTTCTTCTTTTTCTCTTTCTTCTTCACCTCAACTCTGTTCTTTTCATTCTCTTCGGGCTGCAACAATTATCAAACACATTGTGGTGGACCAGATTTCGCAGCAGCACTACCAATTATCTGTCAAATTATTATCAATTAATTTATTTATGAAAATAAATATCGTCAAATAATTAAAATCTAAATACTCAAATATTACCAAGTCAAAATTTGACATTTAAATCACCACCTTCTCCAACTCTTACTCCCAAATCGAGCTTTTCATAGTTTAACTACTCCCAAATCTCAATCTTGATTTGTAGGAGGAAAAAAATCCCTAAACTAATAAGGAAAAAGAGGAAAATAAAATAAAAAAATAAAGGAAGACATGGATGTCCAAGAAATATGGGTAAGCTAATGATGGTAGGGAAGATGAGAAAAAAGATTTGAAAAATTAAAAACTATTCCTAATAAAGTTAAAAATCATAATAATTAATACACGGGTTTTTATTTATTTTTTCAATAAGGCAAATTGGGATTGTCAAATGACAATTTTACATTGGTATGAAGTTGTATCAACAGTCCTTCACGCGTCCATATTCTGTGACAACACGAATGGTGTTAAAGTTAGTCGAAATGGTATATCTATGGTAGATTTAGATAGTTTCGTAGGGTAATAGGGCAGTCACAAAGTTAAAGTATCTTTTTGAAAATTCAAAATAACTTTAATAATAATTTTATGTCTTTTCTCTAAAATAAACGGAAAAGGATTAAAATTCCCCCTAAACTATGTGAAATAGACCATTTATACCCTTCGTTACATTTTGGGATGAAAAATGCCCCTACTGTTATCCTAAGAGACCAAATACCCTCAAGAGTTAACACCCCAATTTTTTAGTGACGTGGCAAGCCACATGGGACTAACCCCTCCACCTAAGCATTGCCAATTAAAATTCACTACAAAAGAACTTGACCTTTAGCGGCGACAATAGTCGCCACAATAGCGCATCAATATTTTGTATGAGTAAAATTAGGATGGATAATAAAATGAATTGGATTAAAGACGGATTGATCCATATTAAATTATATTTCTATAAAGGCATGGTACCTTACATTAGTATTTAAAGCTCGATATTCAAATAAAATTCCAGTAATCTAATGACCATATTTTTAGGAAGTACATTATCTACTATTAATCTACATTATTCGAAGCCAAAGTACATTAATTAAGACAAAAAAATTCACAAAGAAGAAAAAAATTTCAAACTACAAGTAATATAATTAAGGCAACAAGGAAAAAAAGAATAAATATACCTATGAACTATCGTAAATGGTATGCATATACCCTCCGTCATACTTTTGGGACATTGATGCCCATGCCGTCAAAAAACTAAATCATATATGTCCTTCCCTCTAACAGAAGACTAACAGAGACACGTGACACAATCTTATTCGTTGATCCGATATTTAATAAATATCAGATCGGTGAATAAAATCATGACACATGTATATCCATTAGTATAAGGGTATATATATATGCTCTAACTTTTGAATGACAGGAACACCAATATCTTAAAAGTATGACGGAAGGTATATGTATATCATCTACGATAATTTAGAGATATATTTATCTTTTTTTCGATCAAACAAGACCATGGGATTAGGGATGATAATTAGGAAAGGGTAAGGTGAGAAAAAATCTTAATAGGAATGAAGTAGAGGAAGATTTAAATTCAAAAATTATTTTTTAAATTCAATGGATTAGAAACGGCAGGGGCAAAGAAATAGTAGCTTACAACCTTTAAGCTAATATTGGAGGAAATAAAACTATTTTATTTGTTATAATTGTGGAACGTACTTCACTTATTAAAATAATAATAATTAATGTCTTCAATATTTATGATATTTTGGAACACAAATAACAGTAATTATAATAATTTCTTATCCAAATTCAAAATTTACAGCTGAAAAATCATTAAATCATAGTACTATTTAGTTAGGAACATAATCAATTAACCCCTTTAAAATAATAAAAGAAATTGTTGAAAAGATTGAAATTTTATCTTACTATTTAATAAGTAATTTAATACCAGATTTTAAGTGTGAATCACACTAAATACACACTACGTACATGTATCTGGTGTACTTCACATGTATATGTGAAACCAGAATACACAAGCGAGATATCATATTGGATAGCGAGATTTGTCTATATATTTTAGATTTGAATCTTGTTAAAAAAACTGCAGAATATATTATGCTATAAAGAAAAGTATTAATTGAAATGTCAATTTTTTTTAATAGCCAATTTGAGCACATGATATTAAAAAAATCCGCAATTGCAATTCCATGATCTTTGTTTGCAATTAACATGTGACGGAATAGGTGAGATCCCTCCATTCTTAACAACAGATTTTGAGTAAGATCCTATTAACTAATGTATTTGAGTTAAATTACATATTATGTAGTTTGTGTTTTAATTAACATTATCTATACTATCAATTAACATTAATACATCAGAATAACAATTACGTTACACTATGCCGTTAAATTTGGATTGAGAAATCGAAATTTGTTTTTGTTTTGTAGTTATCTTGCTTTGTCTTAATGAGTAATCACATCAAAATCGAAATTCAAAGTCAAATCTTTGTGTGTTAGGTAGCTTTCATTTGAAATTTTGAATTTATGCGTTAAGTAACTTTCATTTGAAAATTTTCACTCACAATTTATCATTTAATTTCAGAATCAAATAGCCGATCTAACTTCTATGAGATTGAGGGCATAATAATTGTTGTAAAGTCATAGATCTTTATCCATTTATGCAAGTCATTGGAAATGGATCCAACCCAAATGCAACGGGCTCGACCAATCGAGTGTAAAGAGTTGTAAGACCAAAACTGATATTTTCTGTGTAGTTTGTAATAAGAAAATTCAAGTTGTGAGTAATCAATCGAGCCCAAACAATTCTCTAACACTCAACGCGTATATTCAACGCGTATATCCAATAACAACAGTAGTGGAGAATGGGTCCCTTAATCCACTACGATTAGAGTAGAAAATAGTGTTGCACTTTCTTATGAAATTTCCATGGCAGGACTTGCTATGCATCGACTTAAAAAACAACAAATATTTCACTATCAATCATAGTTTTTGCCTTTGATTATATATATTTGCATTGATACTTCATAATTTTCACTACCAAATTTTGAACTCTTTCATTCAAACATGGACTACAAGCAACTCTCAGTTGTGCTTTTACTTGTCTTTCTCCGTCACGAACTTGTTTTCTCTTCTTCCACATTACCTCATTTGTGTCCCAAACATCAAAGTACCGCCCTTCTAAAATTCAAGCAGACGTTTACGATAGATACAATTGATATGTGTGGACTTATGCTTGGCCAGGAGTCTTATCCAAAGACGAGTTCATGGAACTTAAGCAGAGATTGTTGTTTATGGGATGGTGTGAAGTGTGACGAGATGAGTGGTCATGTCATTGAACTTGACCTCGGTTGTAGCCTGCTTGTTGGGGTGATTGATTCCAATAGCAGCCTATTCCAACTCTCTCATCTCCAAAGACTCAACCTTTCTATGAATAAATTTGACGGTTCTCAAATCTCGCCTAAATTTGGCATGTTTTCAAGCATGACTCATCTTGATCTTTCCCGCTCATATTTCTCAGGTCAAATTCCTTCTGAAATCTCTCATCTTTCAAAGTTACATTCTCTTCTTCTCTACACTGTTTATCCCGATAAGCTAAGACTTTCAAGTCATGATTTTAAATCACTCCTTCGGAATTTGACCCAGTTAAGAGAGCTTAATCTTAGATCCATAAACATCTCTTCCACCATTCCTCCGATTTTTTCTTCTCATTTAACAACTTTGAGGTTAGGATGGACAGGATTGTACGGGATAATACCCGAGGGTATTTTTCACTTGCCCAACTTGGAAAGACTTGACTTACACCACAATGATCAGCTCAACGGTTACTTCCCAAAGACCAAATGGAATAGTAGTGCATCTCTCATAGAGTTAGATCTTACTGACGTGAATTTTTCTCATACTTTACCCGAGTCTCTTGGCTATCTAACTTCGTTGCAGTCTTTGACTCTTCAAAATTGCAACCTTAGAGGGCCTATTCCCAAATCTCTTTCAAATCTCACCCGCGTAGAGTCTTTGTATCTAGGAGATAACTCCCTGAATGGAACAATTCCGTCATGGATATTCTCCCTTCCATCACTAAGTTTAATATACTTGAGTAAGAACCAATTTTCCGGTCAGCTTGAGGATTTCAAGTCCAATTCACTTGTCTGGATTTACTTGCAAGACAATCAGCTGCAAGGCCATCTTCCCTCGTCAATTCAAAGCCTCGTGAACCTAACAACTCTTGATCTTTCATCGAATAATTTTAGTGGTAGTGTGGATGTTAGCTTCTTTTCGAACCTCAAGTATCTTATAGATCTTGGTCTTTCATATAATCGTATCACATTGACCAACGAGGGTAAAGTTAAATCTACTTTGCCTGAATCTCTTGAGAAGTTAGGATTAGCCGCGTGTGAAGTGAAAGAATTGGAGTTTCTAAGATCCGCGGAGAATCTCAAGGAGTTGGATCTTTCAAATAATAAGATTCAAGGAAGGATTCCTAATTGGCATGGTCTAATTGGGAATTTTCAGTGTCATTTCTTAATCTATCTCACAATATGTTGACAAGCATGGACTCGATTCCTCTTCTATCTCTAGATACTATTGATTTGCGGTCCAATTTTCTTGAAGGGTCACTACCTATTCCAGCTAATTCCACGAGATACTTCTTCATATCGGAAAACAATCTTAGTGGGGAAATTCCTTCGTCTCTTTGCAATTTGATGTCACTAAAAATGCTCGTTTTGGCAAAAAATAACTTGAGCGGAGCTATTCCACAATGTTTAGGTAACATGAGTTTCATTCTCGAGGTTTTGGATATGCACCACAACAATCTTTCAGGGGCTCTTCCAACGACTTTTAGCATTGAAATTTCACTCAAAAGCCTCAACTTGCATGGTAATAAACTACGGGGGGAAATCCCCCGATCTTTAGTCAATTGCAAAAGGTTGCAAGTTCTAGATTTAGGAGATAATCACCTCAACGACACATTCCCAATGTGGTTGGGGACTTTGCCTGAGCTGCAAGTTCTAAGCTTGCGATCCAACAAATTACATGGGTCGATTCAACCTTCAAGGGTTGAAAGTTTGTTTCCCCAGCTCCGGATAATAGATCTCTCTTACAATGCCTTCTCGGGAAACTTACCTACGAGTCTATTTCAACATCTGAAAGCCATGAGGACGATTGATCCGTTGACAAAGTTACCAAGAAATGGATATTACCAAGATTCAGTAGTTGTGGTAACAAAGGGATTGGAGCTTGAAGTTGTGAGAATCTTGTTTTTGTACACTACTATCGATCTTTCTAGCAACAAATTTGAAGGACATATCCCTCGTGTTCTAGGAGATCTCATTGCACTTCGGGTGATGAATTTGTCTCATAACGGATTACAAGGTCATATTCCATCATCACTTGGAAATTTATCTGTAGTCGAATCATTGGACCTTTCATTCAACCAACTTTCAGGAGAGATACCAGAACAACTCGCTTCTCTTACATATCTCGAATTCTTAAAGCTCTCCCACAATCATCTTGAAGGATGCATCCCTATAGGACGTCAATTTGCTACATTTCAGAACAATTCATATGATGGTAACGATGGATTGCGTGGATTCCCTGTTTCAGAAGATTGTGGAAGTGGCGAGATGCCAAAGGGAAACAACACAACACATGTGTTGAATCAAGAAAGCAACTCCACATTTCTAAGTGAATTTAGGAAGACAGTTCCTATGGGATATGGGAGTGGACTTATCATTGGACTCTTCATAGCATATTTCATGCTTTCGAGTCGAAATTCCAATTGGCTTTCTAGGATCACTGAAGAACTAGAATACAGAATCGTTATGAGAAGGCGAAAAAAGAAGCAGCAGCGAGGCCGTCAAAGGCAGCACTAGAAGTCCAGTAAGTGTAATGCCTCATTGGAGATGCAATATGATGCTTGTTTTGGTGATGGTGGATTTGATATTTAAGTAGTGTTATGAATTTTAATGTATTCAATGAATGTTGTAGTTTTTTCCTTTTTATAATTATTTTGGTTTTCTGTTCTGTTATGGCACTAGTCACCTTATAAAATAATGATGTGAATAAAGAAAATTGAAGAATTGTGATGTTCTTGGTGGAGAAGAAGAGTTTGAGAATATCTGCACAACGCGCGGGTACGAATACTAGTAAACTATAAAGAAACACAGCAACGTAAATAAAACCATGCAAAACCATGGCGCTTCCCCCTCTAATGGGACTTACGAGGGGAGAATTCATCAGGTCCCTAATGTGGTTATTAGAAACCAACTGAAAACAAAAAGAACAATAAGAGATCAGGTCTCCTTCTAAATATCATGTCCAATAAGGTCTGTCTCACAACTCAATATCTTATTATAATTATAATGCAAAACTTAACGTGTTTTATACTTTCACATATAACCGCTTCAAAATAGCTTAATTATTCTCCATAGCTATAATTTGATAATTACGATTCATAGCTACATGTTATAGAGAGGAGAGAGGCGAGCGAGACTGAGAGAGAGAGGAGAGAGGCGAGCAAGAGAGGTGAATTGTATATGTACATTTGTTAGATAATTATATATTATACATATATATTTGTATATATGGCAAGAGAGATTGAGAGAGGGAGGAGAGAGGCAAGCGAGAGGGCAGAAAGTGGAGAGATATGAATTGTATATGATAGGTTAGATAATTGTATATTATACATATGCACTTGCATATATGGCAAGCGAGATTGGGAGAGAGAGGAGAGATGCGAGCGAGATTGGGAGAGGGAGGAGAGAAGCGAGCGAGAGAGCGCAAAGAGTGGGAGAGATGTGAATTTTATATGTATATCGGTTAGATAATTGTATATTATACATATGTATTTATATATTATGACGAATTATACGTATACAAACGTGACTAATTATACAAACTCGAAGTCAGGGCACTTAATTAATGTATAATGTTCGCCGTAAGTGGTAATTATAGCAAACTATAACTATGATAAGTAATTAAAGACTATAAGTTTGCTTAACCGCGTAATTTTTCCATTATTGAAATCCCTCATGAACTTATACCTAGTCCTAATTATACCCTGTACTTTTTTTTAAAAAAAAATTGTTAACCCCCTCAAACAATGATTGATTTCTTTGAAATTCAATATCAAGACTTGTGCATTTGACTTGAGAATAACTAACTTTAATTTCCCTCTTACGTTTTAAATTTACAATTGGTCAAGGTGGATATTGGAAATAATTACATTGTGGAATAAACTTGTTAGAATTGACAAAATGAAGTTTATTTTAATGACTAGCAGGCCTTGTAACCTTTCCACTATCTTTATTGAACATGAACAACAATGTCATACAAGAAGATATTGAAAAGTTAACACAACTTGAATTTCTCAATTTTTATAAATCAAATTAGCAACATTCATATCCTGGCTTTGCCTCTGAGTTGGTACTTGGTAGTAACTCGAGAATCCATAATCCATTTTATGTTTGACAGGCGAAATGTGAGATTGACATTTGGCATGCCAAAGAATGTTGAAAAAGATGAACTTGGTTATTCGTTACCCTAGCACTCAATGACCATGTTGCCAATATTGTACTACCAAAATCACTAGTATTTTTCGTCTAGACCTCATGGTTTTCAGCCATTTTCATTTTACTGTTAAACCGCACAAACTATTTAATTATGAACTTTGATAATTAGTGTGCAAGATTCTTTTTTGAGTGCATGAATTTGATCATGGAAGAGAAAAATTGAAAAGATTATATTCTCCGACAAATGAACACAATCATTCAACATTTCCATGGACAAGACTCGAAGACAACAACATTTTCCTAACTTTGAATTGATCAATTATTTCATATAAATGCAGCTGTACTTGCTGACTTTTCCCCTTTCCTCTTTTTTTTTTTGATTGTACAAATACACACTAATATGCATTAAAGTTATGTGATTCAAACACAACCAATGCAACCATCACAATGGAGTTATGAGATTCTTCAAGCAAATCAACAAATGAGTATTTGAACTACAGATTTACGCATGAATAATCAGCAGTTTTTACAATAAAAACGAACTTCAAAATTCCAACAAAGTGAAAAAACATGGACTATATATGAAGACCAACCACGAGGACTGACATTTTGTGCACAAACTTGATGCTTTCCCCTTGTGATAAGTCTGATGCGGCAAGAATCCAGATTAATCAGGTCCCTAATATGAATATCGAAAATCAAATAAGAAACTAAAAGAAGAAAAGTCACATCTCATTCTAAATACCATGTCCAGTTAGGTCCATCGATAACTCAATATCTTATAATTATACACAAAAAAAGGAAGATCCATGACACTTTGTTCTTCAACTTAATCATGTCTAATCTTTGAGGATGACATTTCTCTACTTTTTTGGCTAGTATAAGCTTCTTTTGAAATTAACTTAGCAAGACTTATGCATCGACTTGAGAATAACAAACATTAGTTTCCCTATTTCCATTTAAATTTACAATTGGTCAAAAGTGGAACTTGGAAATAATTACATTCGGGGATAAAATTATAAGCCGTTGAAAAAATGACAGTTTATTTCAATGAGTTGAAACCGTGTTATTGTACCATCTTGTTGGACTAGCAGGCTATGTACCTTTCCACTATCTATGGCTTCTGTCCCAATCAATATGAGACTCTAACGTACATAATACATTATCAATGTACAGTTGTCTAGGGTGAGATTTAAGCCTTATGCTCCTGTGGTTTTCACCCGTTTCATTGACAATAAGCCACTTATTGCCCGTTAAACCACTCACTTCTCGAGACCCATTAGTCACAGTAGATTCAGTAATCTGTAAAGGATTTCTGTTCCAATTAATTAAATTGAAATCATCATTTGCACTCTCATCTATAAAAGTTTTTTTAACCTTTCTGCTTTCCTTTGGGAGAGTCACAGAAGGGTATTTATTTATTTTAGTTCAAAACTGTAGAAGAACACTTGAATGAGTATTAACAGTAGATGAAGACTTGAATGTGATGTAGCTTTCATTAGACATTTGCACAGCAAGACTCCCATAAGGACTTGAGAAACAATTAGTCTTCCTTTCATCATTCACCGTCTTTCTTGACATTAATTTATATTCCTCTGCTCTTTAATTTCATCCCAATCACTTCTATATCCCATATATGACCAAACTTTTGCCCTTAAGTTTTTGAGATGATTTTACATGGTAGGGAGACCGACTCATTGACTTCAAAGTTATTCTGATTCTATGCCGCATTTTAAACGCAAGAATTCTAATGATATACTACGATATAAAAGTGTACCCCGCAACAATTTCATCAAATCAAACTCAAACAACATAACTCAAAATCATTTGGCAATATACGATGATGGTTCCCAAAATACTCACTATACTTCAGTCTTTCACTCTCTTATACCTCTTTACCGTTACTTTTGCTTCTACTGAGGAAGCAAATGTTCTCTTAAAATGGAAATCAACTTTACAAAACCAGAACAATTCCTTATTGGCTTCATGGACACCAAGTCTTAATGCATGTAGGGACTGGTACGGGGTTAAATGCTTTAATGGTAGGGTAAACACGCTGAATATTACAAACGCTAGTGTCATTGGTAGACTCTATGATTTTCCATTTTCATCTCTCCCTTTTCTTAAGTATCTTGATCTTAGCATGAACAATTTTTCTGGCACCATCCCACCTGAAATTGGTAATCTCACTAATCTTGTCCATCTCCAATTGTCCAACAATTAGATTTCAGGCACAATCCCACCACAGATAAGCTCACTAGTAAAGCTTCAGACTCTCCGCATATTTGACAACCATTTAAATGGCCCCATCCCAGGAGAAATAGGTTGTCTAAGGTCTCTTACTAAGCTATCTTTGGGTTCTAACTTTCTTAATGGTTCTATTCCTATTTCATTGCAGAACTTGACCAATTTGTCTTTTTTGTATCTTTATAAGAATCAGCTTTCTGGCTCTATTCCAAAAGAAATAGGTCACCTAAGGTCTCTTACTGAGCTAAGTTTGAGGAATAACTCTCTCAGTGGTTCTATTCCGGCTTCATTTGGGAATTTGACCAACTTGTCTACTCTATATCTATATGAAAATCAGCTTTCCGGCTCTATTCCTGAAGAAATAGGTTTCCTAAGGTCTCTTACCAACCTAGTTTTGAGTACTAACTTTCTTAATGGTTCTATTCCTGCTTCATTGGGGAATTTGAACAACTTGTCCCTTTTGTATCTTTATGGAAATCAACTTTCTGGCTCCATTCCTTTGTCTATTTGCAATTTAACATCACTACGAAATCTAAATTTGGGAAGAAACAACCTTAAGGGAGAAATTCCGCAATGTTTTGGCAACATGAGTAGTCATCTTGAGGTTTTGGATATGCACAACAACTATCTTTCAGGGACTCTTCCAACAACCTTTAGCATTGGAAGTGTACTCAAAAGCTTCAACTTACATGACAATGAACTAGAGGGCAACATCTCTGTATCTTTAGCTAATTGCAAAAAGTTGCAAGTTCTTGATTTAGGACATAATCACCTCATTGACACATTCCCGATGTGGTTAGGAGCTCTTCCAAAGTTGCAAGTTTTAAGCCTAAGATCAAATAAATTACATGGATCAATTAGAACTTCAAGGATCGAAAACATATTTCCTGAGCTTCGAATTATAGATCTATCTTACAATGCCTTGACGGGAAACTTGCCAACAAGTTTGTTTCAACATTTGAAAGCTATGAGGACAATTAATCAAACAATGATGTCACCAACATATGTTTCTATTTATTATGTAAATGGATATTACCATGATTCCATACCAGTTGCAACCAAGGGATTGGAGCTTGAACTTGTTAAAATTTTGACTGCGTACACTGCTATCGATCTTTCAAGTAACAAATTTGAAGGACATATCCCAAGTATTTTGGGAGATCTCATTGCACTTAGGGTGCTAAATTTATCTCATAACGGATTGCAAGGCCATATACAACCATCACTTGGAAATTTATCAGTAGTCGAATCATTAGACCTTTCATTTAACCATCTTTGGGGAGAGATACCACAACAACTTGCTTCTTTGACGTCTCTTGAATTCTTAAATCTCTCCCACAATTATCTTGAAGGATGCATTCCTAGAGGACCTCAATTTGCTACATTTCAGAACAATTCATATCAAGGTAATGCCAGATTACGTGGATTCCCAGTTTCGAGAGGTTGTGGCTATGATGGGGTATTAGAGACAAATTATACCGTACTTGCACTAGAGGATCAAGAAAGCAATTCTGAATTTCTCAAAGACTTTTGGAAAGCTGCTCTTATGGGCTATGGAAGTGGACTATGCATTGGATTATCCATAGTATATTTCATGATTTCAACTGGAAAACTGAAATGGCTTGTAAGAATCATTGCAGAACTGGAACGAAAGATCATTATGAGAAAGAGCAGGAAGCAGCGAAGTCAAAGGAATTACAGAAGAAGAAATAATCGCTTATAGCCAAGTCACTGATCTAGAAGGAGTTGATTTCATAATTTCAGGTATTCAAGCTAAGCTCTACACTAATCTTCTTAGTTAGTTTATTTGAACTACTAATATATTAGTTTTCATACTTGTTAAAACAACTAACCGATGCTCTGCTACACATAATCTTCTTAGTTAGTTTATTTGAACTACTAATATATTAGTTTTCATACTTGTTAAAACAACTAACCGATGCTCTGCTACACATATTTTTCTTTCCAACAATTTTAGTAAATACTACAAGATATTGAAAAGGATTAGCTTGTTTATGTTTTGAACTAGTAAAAGTTCAACTATAACATACGATAGAGGAATTCATGTAAATAAAATTTTAAAATCTATAACATAATTAGTTGGAACTAATCATTACTGGGACTAATAGTATATCAATGATCAAATGATTTAGTTAATGGATTGTTTAGCATGTGCTACTTTCAAGTGGAATCAATGTATAATTTGATTTTAGCATGGTCCACCTATACAATTCTTTGTATTTTGATAAATTATTTCCAAGTGTTTGACTATAATATTTTTCAAAATTTCAGATGTCAAGGATGGGAAGACATTGGCACAATGGATTTGGTTATCCCTATGTTCACTTTTAAGCTTTAATTTTGTATCATGTATCTCATTTGTGTTTACACATTTGTTTTTCTTCTTTATGTGACTTACAAGATTTTGTATTAAAATAATTATCATCATTCTCAGAAAAAGTAAATTGTATTAATAATATACTTGAGCTTTTTAGTAGCTTGATAAAAAAATTCAAGTTCATCTTTTCATCTTTGAATGTCTAATGACATGATACTAAAAGGAACACAATAGCGATTTCTTTCGCTCCCAGAAATACCCTTATTTGGATATGTTTATTCTGTGAGTCATTTCAAAACAAATCAAAAGGAGATAATGTAAAAAAGAATATTAGATGGAAATCATCTATCTCCGGATTTTAGTCCCCCGGTGTTGGATGCCTTATATTTAAAATTCTGCACACTAAAGTATTGAAAATTAGGTTATGGATTATCAACCATTAAAAAAATAGATGCCTAATTCAACATCAAAACTAAGTAAGCTCATGAGAGGAGGATTGTCCAAAGATCATATGAGGAAACCAAATTTCCCTAAGCGCAATCGATGTGGGCCTTAAGCTCAGACTAGACATCTGAATTCTGAAGTGTGGACAATATAAGAAGAGGGCCCTCTTCCTCAACAACTGATTTCCAAGACTCACAAATGCTATTGAGGCTCAAGTGAAAATTGTTGATTGCCTACGATTTAACTCAAATCAAGAGCTTTTGATTGAAAAATTAAAGGAGAATGCAGCCCTTGGAAAATTGAAGGAGAATGCTTAAAATTGAGTTATTAACTGATGTCCATGATAGACCGGTGGTAAAATATCTAGTAGAATTTGCATTAAGATATTCTCGATATTGCAAATATGTAACAGACATAAGAGATCTGATTTTGTAGCTCTTTACAAACTTGTTTTTAGTTTATGTCCTTTTTACAGAACATCTTCCTTTTTACATATAAGAAAAAAATCTAAGAAGGTTATATTCTTATATTGGATTTGCAAGTGGCCATAAGAGATCATTTCCTCGAGATACTCTAGTTATGTAAAATATACTTAAGAGATATTCTACATTTAGTGTGGCATTAGTTGTAGAATATTATGAATAATATATTTAGTAGGATTTACATCAAGTGTAGAATAATTTACTTCCTTTCATCACTTATTCACTTATGTATAAATACACATGTAATCTTATGTATTTGGATCAATGAATAGAGACTCATTCTTCAGTTTCACACTTCAAAATGTGTTGTGCTCTTGCCACTTGTGATAATGAAAGTTTCTAATTTTGCTTACTAAAATATCATAAGAAAGAAAAATGATCTATGGAAGCTCATATATATGAGTCCATCAGAATACACTTTGTATGTGACTGTGGAAAAGCCTTTATATTGCATAATTGTACTTGGCTGCACTTTGTTTTTTATTTTTATGATGTAGTGTTTGTGCCATTTTAAATACACCAAATTCACACTTCACATGTGTAGGCTAACCGTCTGAGGCAACTATATATGTACTATGGTGTATGTTCTTGAACATATTTAGATCACAATGATACTACCAAGTAATTCTAGAGATGCAGCCTAGTAGTGAACTAGTGTCAGTGGAAAGTGGAGAGAACTACATAGCAATCAATTCCTTGTTAAATATTTTGGATTCTTTTTTCATGGGAAACAGATCTAATCTCTACGAAAGATGTTTCATATTACAAATAGCAACACACTCTCAACAGTACACATACGAGGAAAAAAAAACAGAATCCAGAGTGAATTTGCTTGCCTAACCTTCCCAAGGAGTAGATTGGCACATGCTGCTTCAAATGTGAGATTTGAGGTCTTGTTTGTGCACAATGGAATTCCAAGATGGATTGCGCGGAAGGAATGTGTCCGAGACGTAAGAGCAGGAGGGAATGACGGAAAGGGAATGCGATTGAGCGTGTGAAAAGGCAGCAACACAGAGATGAGAAGCCAGGCCTAATCCACGCTTGGTACGAGGGACATAGGTGTGGAGAATGTCCATCACTCTGCCTCCATCTCTTAGCTCGTACTCCAAATAGGCTTCCTTGTCCTCTGTTTCGAACCTCCCTACTCTCTCGCTCCACACAATCTTTGGTGCCTCAGTAGCCATCATCTCACTTGCCCCTGTTGTCTAATCTGCAAATGACATGACCCTTCTAGTTCTTAGAACTAACTCAAAAATACAATTGAGGGACAAAAATTCCAATCATCAAATATCAAAAAAATTTCAACCTCAAGAAATCTTTCGTTCGACCATAGATTTTAAAGTTGAAACTTTTGGACATGCATTTTATTTTATTTTTAAAAAAAAATTGAACTTTTGTGAGTAAAAAGTGAAATTTCTCTAGTTTTGGAATACAAAATCTTACCCCCAAACAAATATTTGAATACAAGTTTTCAAAATTTAAAATCTATGATCAAACAAGTAAGTGTATATTCAGTTTAATTTTAAAATCTGAGCTATTGTCAGTATGTCCAAACTTGTAAGCTTGATTCACCCTTGACCTGCCTACCCCAGTCTCCAGATGAGAAAATCTGAAAAACAATAAACCCAATTCCCATAAAACTGGTACTGAAAACCCATAATCTTCAACAGAAAGAAGGATTAAAAATTGAGAATATTGGTGAAACGATAGAATAGTTACCGAAAATCAGCAAAAACAGCCAAGCTGAGCTGCCCGTTCGAATTGGGAGAGGCTAAGCTTTATTTTGTTTAGAGAATGGAAAAAGACCAACATAAATCCACTTTGCCCCAGAGCTTTATTGCTTCAAATTTTCATACTAATTTTGAGCATTAAATTTTTAAATTTTTTAAAACAAAATTTACATATTTTAAATGAAGAGTTCCATAATGTTGGATCATATTACACATAAACATATTATGATGGAGGAAATCATTTTTCTTCTTTAATGGCCTTCTATTAAATAATCAAATGATTTAAAATTTTCAAATATTAAAAAAACAAAATATTAATATAATCAAGCAAGATAATAATTTTTAGCACTTATCGCGCATAACATGAGTATAATAATATTATCCTTTTTACTAGTTTAAGATATTTATCCTTATCACTCAATTTTGAAAACATATTTACTCTCAAATTGTTTGTTCACTAATTCTCACCTTGATTTTCCAATCAAAATTAAATCCAATCCAATTTTTATAAAATAAGCTCATCCCAACAGAATTTCAACCAGCCTCGTCTTTTTAGTTGTGTCTTGCCAAGTTGCTATGGGCAACACCAGATGATCTCAAGATAAACATTTTATCCCAAAATTATTATAGCGTTCTCCAATCAAATTCACTCTACTTGCATGATTGAAAGATTCAAATTGCCACCACATACCAACGAACATGAGTAAAAGGGCAATTTTATAGATTTGCAGATGGTACCTACCACACCTTGTCAATTGTTTACGCTGGCAACATGTACCTGCAATCAGACATTGTTGCAGGATTGCACCATCAACTCATCACATATTCCAAAGAAGATATCAAAAAACAAGGAACTCTTTACTCATCAAAAATCTGGTATCAACAGTTTGAACATATCTATGTATGTCCATAGAGATTTCATTTGCACAAGAAATAAACATCTCTATGACAGGAAACCATTCTTCTCCTGAATTGCAGATATTTAGTCTGTCAAGTAAAAAAAAAATTGTTCACTAGTTTTATCTAGTGAAAAGCGAGCTTGAATTCACTGCTGAAAGACACAAGTATAAGGAGCCAACCTATACAATGATAGGGAAAGATGTATGTATTGTATCTATGGAGAATTTCAACCAAAAAAAACATCCTTTAGGTATCCACACCTTCCATATCTACACAACCATAACAAAAACCTTCAGCACAACCCCATCTTTAACTGCCTGAACGTGAGTCTGATAAACCAGATGATGAAGCAACTGTAGCAGTTTCGCCTATCACTGTCTTCAATTTCTGAGATGAATTATTGCCTGAGAACCCCGAGTCTGACACATCACCAATGTCAAGGCTGTCTGGAAGCTTTTCAAAATCATCACTAGAGTAGAGCTTCAAAAAGAAAAGAGAAGCATCTCCCATCAGATCCAGAGAGTTAAAGCAGCAAAAATCAATTATATTTTGGCATGATAGAATATTCAATATATGGAAATTAAGGGGGCGCAACCTTGAAAATGGCACCTTTTCCCCCCTACATTGCCTTACATAATAAATAAATCACAAATTCAGAATTGCTTTAAAAGAAATAAGACCATGGCTTGCCACTAATCTAGCCTTATTTTCCTTCAGAGCAGCACTAAGAGAACAGGAAAGATATGGTCCATCTTGCATTAACACCCCACAGTTTAATAGATGTGTCAAAGATACAGCTAAAAGAGCACATACTACCTAACTATAGGATATCAGGCAATGAGAACCACAAAGTTAAGTTATCTTCTCTCAATAAAACAAAATACAAACTTACTCGTGTCATTGGTATGTAAACATTTTACATGCTTCACTCTTTTGCCACCAAGTAGGGGAAAAAAGAAAACCAAAAAAAGGGTGCACTTATTGGCACCGACTTTGCAATGAGGTATTCCCTGCTAATGTCTTTTTTCTTTTTTTTGGGGGTGGTGGGGGGTGGGGGGCTGGTGATATGGTAAAGGGTGCACCTTATTGGCACCGAATTTGCAACAGGTAGGGATTCCCAACTAGTATTTAAGACAATAAACTGGCCATATATGCTTAAACTATAAGATAAAACAATATATACAATCCCATACTTTCATTGGCCATTAATAGTTCTACCCAAAAGCTAGCTCATGAGATGAGATTGCCCAAAGACCGAATAAGGAGACAAACGCGTTCTCTGAACCAATAACGGATACTTTAACATCCTCTCCTTCCCCAGGATTGGACAGCTAAATCGTGGACAACATAATAGGGGGACCAATATTGGGTAAATCCAGAATGAGGATAAGTCTAGCTCTAATATCATGCTATGCAAATGGACCTTGAGCAAACTCAACTCCAAAAGCTAGCTCATAATATGAGACCTATCAAAGACCCCATAAGGAGAAAACAACATATTCCCCAAGCCAATGTGGTACACTTTATTGTACCAAAGGAGCTATTTTCCCTCTTTCCACAATGATATGTCATGAGAAAGACAACTTCAGTACTATTAGCAGCAATTTCCATCCACATATAAATCATGGGGCCTACTATGTTATGAAGCAAATCAGCATGTTAAGGGAGGAGAGTTGGATGAAGATTATTTACAATAACATTAGTTATTTTCAACAACACAGCTTCTCCAAGTCTCTCAAATTATGTTCCACTTTTTAAAGGCTGTGCAATTTTGATGCTGAATATTGTTAATAATTTATTGGCAAGATGCAGCAGTCATGATGAAGACATGCAGAACTCTGAGTGTGGTAGATAGATCAAGGTATGCATTCATAGTGAAACTAATTTAGGATGAGAATAAACTTCAAAACAGAAAATTCACCTCAAGCTGATTCAGCATGTCAACCGCAGCATCAAGGTCACAACTGTTTGCCAAATAGACCTCAGAAAGTGATTCATCTGACATTCCAGGAAAAGTCATCTGAAGATAAGCCAAATCCATGAAAGATTCCTCACCCAGAACTTCTTTACCCATAGATCCTACTGGACTATGTGATGGCGAGCCATAAGTTGAGAAGTCTTTCAGTTTATACTGATCAGCAATTTGGGGAGTCTGCTGTTGATTTCGCACAGCTTTCACACCAGGTGCCAACCAATCAGCCTCACTTCCACTCTTGAACTCTTTTGGAGATCTAGCTTCTTTGTTTCCATCAGGTGCCCCTCTTCTCGAAATAGGCACATATGCTTCTGCATAGGGGTTCAAAGTTGATGTTCCTGTCTTCATTGGTGCTGTGCATATAGATTTCACTGTTGCAAAACAGTAAAGAACAGTCAACAATAGTAAGAGTTACAGATGTCCCAAACATATTGTGCAGATTAAATATTTAACTTTTTATTAGACATCAAAATTAACTCAGACATTCATAATTTTTTACTTGTTTGACTCTATTAGCAGAGCAAAACTCCGTTCACCCTTCCTCAAAACCTTAACACGATATCCAGATAAAAACTACACAAGATCCAAGAGACATGCAATTAAAAGAAGCAAAACTCCCTTCACCCTTCCTCAGAACCTCAACACGATATCCAGATAAAAACTAGACAAGATCCAAGAGACATGCAATTAAAAGAAAAACATCATCTCTGCCTCTTCGCCTCTTCAATGTTTTAACCGCACAACAGAAATATGACTGTTGGTCACTGAAAAATGTTACAAACTCATAGAGTACGGTTACACTTCACTTGGAATATCTGCAACACTCTACTTCACTGAGGATATCTTTAACAGAATACTTCAGAAATCTTTTGTTGTTTTATTTCTATGAATTTGAATATACTTTCTGTAAAAATAATATACGGGCCTTTAATGATCAGAAGGTCTGGTGGTCATCAACATTAATCCTTATTCCTAGCTCAAGCCAAAGTTATAAAACGCAAAATCTTCAAACACGTCCAAGATCTTCACGCAGTATTCCCTATCCACCTTTCAGACCCAAATACAGAGGGAAAAAACTCAAGCAGATAAGAATGCCAAAAATTTAAGACAGCAGGATCCAATGTGGAGTAAATGGCCAAAAACATCCCTCAATTATACTCATCTCTTAAGCTACATCCTTGCTCTATCATATAAACAAAAAGCATCCTAAACTATCCAAAAACTTACAAGTTACATCCCTCCGTTAGTTTTATGTTAAGAAATAACGGCTTTAACCAGAAGCACATGACTAGCCCACAAACCAACACTTTCGTCACCTTACCATACGGTATGCCAATTTGAATCTTCATGCAAAAAAGATTCACCAAATCTTAATCTCAAATCAATACATTGTTGTTCAGTTGTAGAAACAAAACATTAATACAATAATATTCTTACCAAAAAATGATAAGCGTATCTATATGTTTGTTATTTTTTCAATATGTAAATAATTGATTTATTAGTAAACTATTAAATTGTTTTATGAATTCCAAGAGAGTAACTATTTATTATATATAAAGGTCTTCAAGTTAGAAAGGTAGAAGACGAATTATGTATCTCATTTATACACGAAGTAAGCTATTAACTATAAAATTCTTCACAATATAAGAGTAAGACTATATACACACTACCCTTCTCATACCCACTTATAGAATTACACCAAATATATTGTTATTGTTATTAAAAAACAAATTACGTATCTCATTTACACACGATATTATATTTACTTTAACTAAACATTAAAGTTGGAATAAAATAATATACCCAAAAAAATGTTGGAATAATATAGATGAGAAAAGCTATATAAAGATCTTCCTATTTTAAAGAGAACAAACTATTTTTCACTAAATATCTATTCCTTGTAGCGATATATATTAGTGCTATTGGAAAGGCAGGTATGGCCTATGGGTGTAGTATTTATCTTCCACTTTTTCCTGTCTATATTTTTCCAAATGATGAAAATGAAAGAAACGTCAATAGCTAGTCAACTTATGTTTTCACTCCTTGCTGAAGAAACAAGGGAGGGGGGACGGGGACAAAAATGGTAGATTTGTAGGGATAAGTCACGTGCATGGCATATTTTCTGTTTGAAGCTGTTAGTGTTTGACAGAAAACTAAGAGAAGGATATAACTTGTAACTTCTAGGATAGTTCAAGGATGTTATTTAATCATTTTTATAATATAAGGATGTCGTTTATGTGTGGGTTATAATTAAGGGATGTTTTTGGCCATTTACTCTCCAATGTGCAATTGTTGACTAGTTATTACTTGTCTTATCAAAAAAATCTGCAAAAAGTTGACTAGTTATACAAGGGATTGCCTGGACACAGCAAGTTGAACCAACTAGGTGAAAGTCAAATTAAATAGGAGGTAAATAACAATATCATTTCATTCAATTATCCTGGGGGAGGATACTATTCTGATAAGGAATTAGAGGCTATAATAAACGGCATCAGTCCTCCAAGGTGGTGGGGGTGGGGTGGGGTGGGTACTACTTGCTCGATTATTTCCAAGAAAATAAGTGTAATTACCGAATCCTTTGTAATGGGGATTACAGTTGAAGAGCCATTACAACAACTGATACTTAAGGAAGATATAGGAACCAGTGTTCAGGAAAGCAACTATGTGACCGCTTCACGCTTCCCTGAGCACTGATAGGAACTATATAGGAAGATACATAGATCATTCACCTTCTCAATCATTATTTAAGTTTGAAAATTTATGTCTCATCATGTAAAGTTTAAAGGTGACAGAATTAAAATGAGAGCAGAGTTGAGAAACGCAAAAGAAGAAAACTGCAATCTTATGCCTTAATAGACATAGTCCAGGTTAGGAAGTACTTCAAAGAGATTTTACCAGCACAGCTACTAAAACTGATGATGGTCATCACACAACCATGTTCAATTTGCTCAACTATTTATTGGCAGAACTCAAAAAAGAAAACAGGAAAATGAAACTTATTTATCTGTTTATTTTGGGAAATTTGAAGCCTATCCAAGTTTTTCAGATGCTTTTGTGGAGTTTGATCAACAAACTTAACTGTACTTTCTCTAGACAAAAGCACTAACGAGTATTTAATTCTTAGATAACAACAACATACCTAAGTGCAATTGCACAAGTGTGGTTAGGGGAAAGGTAGTGTGTACGCAGCCCTTACCGCTACCTTGTGAAGGTAGAAAGATTGTCACCATATTTTTATAAGGTAAGCAGTGACAAGTATGTCTTTGGGTTTTACTCACCAAAGAAAGAAAATCAGGCTAATTCAGATGATAAAAAAACCACCTGGAGTAGGAGAAACATAGGATCCTCTTTTAGGGTGGCATTTGTTTTGGTTTCTTTTTGGTCTCTTTTTTTGTTTCAGGGGATGGGTTCTTTTGTTGGGGTATAAAGTTGTGCATTATTAGCTTCTTAAATTATGATGCATCTAAATAAACAAGGTTACCAATTACACCAACTATCTCGATGAGAAGCAATGAATGTGCAATCCATCTAAAATCTGAAAAAAGCAGTAACCCCATAATACCACATTGGAAAACTTGAGCAATAAATGACCGGTGCATCCAATTCAGAAAAAGAACCTATACATTCTCACTGAATGCTTCGCCGATAAATAATGCATCTAATTCAGAGAAGAACACTTACTCTGAAAAGAAAATGGATCAAATAATAAAAATACAACAAAGAGGAGTAGATCCCATGTACCATCCGCACAACACAACCAACAGAAGTAAATCAGCAATAAAACAACATTTTGTCGAGAAAACCTCACGTGGTGACAACCAACAGGAAATATTCAATAAGAGCAGTGCTTAGATGGTAAACAACATCCACCTCCAACCCTAACGTTGTAGTCTAAGTCACCACAGGAGCACCTCGAACCCTAACGTTGTAGTCTGAGTCACCACAGGAGCGAAAAATGGTGGGAGCTCCTAGGAAGGGTAAAAAAAAAATACCACTAGAAAATTTTCACGGCCTAACTTTGCCAAACCTTCAAACAACCAGACCAAAATTCAACCAAAGCCAAAAATTCCAACCCTAGACATACAAAATACATATACAAAGAAACAACTGCGAGATGATCATTCGCAACAACCGACGAACAGATACATATCACAAAATCTAATCAAATCATTCAAGAAAAAGCAGATAAACACAAATAAAACAATACGAAAAATCAACAAAACATGAAGCAATAATCAAAACAGAATTTTTACGCGAGTGTAGGCAAGCAAAGATGCTAGCGATCAATCAATGGATCAGTGATCGGATAAAGAAAAGATAAAAGAGAAAGAGAAAGGAATTGACCTTCAGAATAGCGATCGAACAGAGATATTCAAACCCTAAATTTCGCCGAGAAAACGAAGAAAGATCGATGAAAGATTACAAGGGAATCTCCTTCTCTCTGAGAAAAATTGAGAAAATAGAGAGAGAATGAGAAATAGGTCTACTGTCGTTCAATATATATATATATATGTGTGTGAGAGAGAGGGAAGAGACCGGTTATTTGGTCACTTAATACTCGGTCCCTCAAGTTTAGAGAAATAATACTTTGGCCCTTAAAACATTTATCTATCTTAGTATTTTCTCTAAAAGTCGAATGCACTCTCAACTTAATATAACGATCTATTACATATTCATATATTACTTAAAAGTGAATTTATCTTCACTCTAAAAGATGATAGGTCATAAGAATTGAAAGTAAAATTTTAAAAAACGCGTAAAAACGTCAACTTTCTTTTAAAATAAAAAAAGCATCAACTAATTTTCCGTACACGGCCCTTCCAACCTTCATGTCATTTGTTTTCTTTTCTCCTTCTTTTATCTAACCAAAATCACCTTCTTCTTTTTTTCAATTTAGTAGTTTGATGTTGTTGTTGTTGATGACGCAAGAATGTGTGGTGGTTGATAATGTGTTTGTGGTATTTATCAGTGATTTTAATTATGATGATGTAGGTTATTGGTAATTGAAATTGATCACAATGATGGTAATGACTAATAGTAATGGTAAAGGTGGGGGAGGTCATGGTGATGATCGAAGAATGTATGGTGATAGTTGGCGGTGATGCAAGTTATGATGGCATATAGTTTGTTGGTAGTGGGAAATTGACTATAGTAGTGGTAGTGTTTGTGGAGGTGGTAGCGGCTACAGAATCGAGAGTGATGATGGCAATTGATATAATTATAATGATAAAAGAGATAAGTGTGATAGTAGCTGACAGTAGTGATTAGTAACGATGGTAATTATGATGACATAGGTGATTGGCGGTAAAATGGTGCTGTATGGTAGTAGTTGAGATGGAAATATTGGTTTGTGGTGGTAGTTTGTGATTGTGGATAGACTAATATATGATGAATATTATTCACATAAGAATACCTCTTAATGATATTAAGATTATATTATAAATCTTAATTAACGATTAAAACTTATTTGGACCAACTAAATGCTTCAAATCTTTATGAAAATAAATGCACTAAATAATCTAAATGCCCAAGCGATTAAACCATTTAAACTCAAACCTCTATTAAATATCAACCACCACCACCGAAGCCTAAGTAAAGAATCAAGCCAAAGAAGGAGTATGCAACGTTCTGTGGACAATTCAGTGGTGATTGAATGGATCATATCATTACTCAAAAAATGAATTATATGGTTATTAGTTATTACGAATGTTAAATGCAGCCATTAGAATATTAAAAGTAGTGGCTATTCCATGCGTCTTAAAATATTATTCCTTCTGTTCGTTCTTACTTATTTATATTTATTTTGAGATATCTAACAATACGTGTCCACGAGAAAATACCAATAATTACTTGAATTACATCAACCTTTTGGCCAAATAAATATCGAAAATTGAGTAAGAGTATCATTTTCTTGATTGAAACAATTTTATATATGTAGGTAAAGTATTTTTTGTAATTACCTTTTATTACTTGTGATTGATGTGAAGTGTTAAATAATAATGCACACCTTATCCTAAAAATATTGAGAACATAATTGTATTTAACAGTCACAAAACAATAGTTAAGCTAATTGACATGAGAATTTTTTAAATAAACTTTACGTCTCTTTATCTTCATCATATTCTTGATTCTATAATCAAAGAGGTGAAAATTAGAAGTTTAGTTTTCTCTTGAAATTATTACAATAATTGCTTAACCTTTAATTTTATTTGGTTGTGCTAAATTTCAACAATCAATGATGTTTTAAAGGCTTTGATTTCATATAGTAATATATATTTGGTTCACAAATGCTTTTATATTATTCCCATTATCTCGAAAGGTTACTATTTTTATTAAATATTTATTTCGATGATTTTTTATTTTAATTTTTTTTTAAATTATCTAAATATCAATCTCATTACTAATTTATATATATATTTAGCTGTTGTTGCTCACTCAAGATTTGATGCACAATAAAATGAGATCTCCTCAACAAAAAAGGATGTGTTCACTTTCATAACACAAAAACCAAGTGATTAAGGATAAACTTAGAAAATAAAGTTAATTCCTTCTTAATTATGTTTAAAGAAAACATTTATTTTGGACTAAAATAAAATAGACCAAAAGATCACTTAATTAGTGAGGAATAAAATATACTATTAGCTATTTTCTCCTTTTCCCTGAACTTATTAAGGATGGATATAAATCATTAAAAATTGAATTGAATTTAAATTCACTATATTGAACTTTGATGATTTAATTTACTGTATCAGATCGAATTTTGAATATCTTGTACTTAATATCTACTTTTAATTATCAAAATTGAACTTTGAGAATACCGAACGTTCACCCCCAAAAATTATATGTCTGCCTTCAGTTTGTAATGACAATAATCAAGCCGATTATGGTAGAGATCTAAACTCTAAATATGATTGTTCTAAAATCAACATTTCATATATCAATTCAATTCGAGCTCTCTTGTTGAGAATACTAATTCATTTTCAATATTATGTCTTGCATAAGATTCGAACCTCCACAATTTACATGTTCACACACACATACACGAATATATAATGAAATATATATATATATATATATATATATATATGTATGTATGTATATTTCATTTTCAATATTATGTCTAGCATAAGATTCGAACCTCCACAATTTACATGTTCACACACACATGTATATATATAACTTACATGAAAAACTATAAATTATAATAATTAACAACTTACATTGGCTCTAAAAAATTTATAAATGTCACATAAATTGAGTCACAGGAGTAACACATATTATTTAAAAGTTACACAAAAAACACTATAATTAATGATTTAAAATATTTTAAAAATTAGGAAAAATGGTCAAAAATGCCCGCCGTTTATAGTTTGGCTCAAAAATATCTTTACCGTCAATACTTTGATTCAAAAATGCCCTTAAACTATGTGAAAGGAACAAAAATACCTCTCTTTTTAGTTTGATCCAAAAATATTCTTGCCATCAATATATTGGTCCAGAAATACTCTTATTGTTATTTAATGCGTCAAAAAAGCTCACTTTCCAAATAAATATATTATTATTTTCTTTTTGACACATTTTCTATTTCAATTAATGTGCTTTTAAAAAAAATTAGCAAATGTTTATCTTACTTTAATTCAGAAAAAAATAAAAAATGAAAATATTTTTTATTTTATCATCAATATTTTTTATTGTTATACAAATATATACTATGATCTTATATATATGATATATATTATCTATTGAAAGGGTACATGAAATTATTCTATTTTAATTGATAAAATGAGATTAAAAAGAAAAAAAAATATTTCGAACATTTTTTAGACAAACTATTGACGATAAGGACATTTTTGAGCCAAACTATAAACAAATCATTTTTATTCCTTTCATATAATTTAAAGACATTTTTGACCTTTTTTTCTAAAAATTATACTCTCTCCGTTTCAAAAAGGATGGCCTAGTTTAACTTGGAACGGAGTTAAGAAAAGAAAGAAGACTTTTTAATTTTGTGGTTCTAGATTAAAGTTATGTCAAATGTACTAAAATATCGTTTAATCTTGTGATCTTAAACATACTATGTGGAAAGTTAAAGTTAAAGTGTTATCAAAAAAGAAAAGGGATGAAATAAGAATTTTTTTTTTTAAACTAAAGGAGTATTTAAAAGAAATGGATGATTCAAATATGTGACACATAATTAGGACAACGGTTTGAGTTTCATAAAGCGAAGGTGAAATTGTGCAATGCCTCGATACAAAGACGAGCCTCCTGCAGTCCGTGTTTACACTGTTTGCGATGAATCCAAGTTCGTTTTCGTCAAACCCTAGTTTTATCTCTGTCTTCTAAATTTTACGAATTCAAATTTATTTGATGATTTAGGTTTTTTACGAACGTTTTTGCAGATATTTGATTGTGAGGAATGTTCCGGCGTTGGGTTGTGGTGATCAGCTCTCTCAACTATTCTCCACTTACGGAGAAATTGAAGAGTATGGCTTTTTTCCTAATTTCTCTAATACAACCCATTCTTGTGCATGGGTTTCTTCAAAATACGTACTCAATGCATTTTTACTTGTCCACTATACTTATCAAGAAATAATTTATTACTTGGTAGTTAATTTATCATTATTATGAAATGTAGTCATTTCCAAAGCATTGAATTTATTATATAGTGAAATTGTCATTCGAGTTGTTTCTCTTGTGTCAAGTCAATATTGGATAAGTAAAAATGGATGAAGCTAAGTAATTTCTTTTTTGATGTTAAAAAGGTATTGTATTAAATGTGCAGCTCCAAAAAAACTATAGATTTTGATTACAAGGGGTAGCTTCTCCTCAGTATCACTTGCAATTGTCATGTTACACCAAAAAACAGTTGGGATAAACATCTTTACTTAGTACTAACTACAAATTCTGACCACCAAAGGTTGAACTAGGGTCTCGAGTTCGAGCCCAATGTATTGAGTTGCCTTTGGTAGGGTGTGCCCTCTTATGTGGGACTTTTCGATGCGAATCTGAATTAGTTAGCTCCAAAGCGGGTACCGCACACTGGGTGAGAAACCTAAAAACAAACTATAGATTTTGATTTGCTTACAAAGTTCCTTGCATTCCTTTCTTTCGAAATGGTCCACCATATTGCTGAAGGTAGAGTATTCCATGTTTTCATATTTGTCTTCCCTAGACCTTTTGCAACTAATTGGAGATATACTCGTATTTTAAAACCTTTTGGCTTGTTTTCATCTTTATATACATAACTCAAGTTGACTGTGCCTTTTTGTTTCTAAAGAGCATGTCATGTAAAATTTTACAAAGATGTTAGCTCAGCTAGTTCCACCTAAAACTTAGATCAATTTTTCTATATTCGAGAATTGAAGGTTAAAATGGAAGGTCTAAGCACAAAAATGAGAATTCCTTTTCAAAATGAAAGAGTTGAAAAAGAAAGTACACACAAAGATAATAGAGGGACTAATACTGCATTTTGCTCTTTGTTCTCTATTTTGTTGTTTCATTTGGGCTGAGGGGGAATGGCAGAGGGGATACCTGTGTGTCTGCTTGCTGAACTTATATGCTCCTTGCATCTTGTAATTGTTAGTCTTTTTCTTTACAAATAAACTCAGGATGGTGATTGTACTTAGCGATGCACAACTTAAAGATGAAGTTGGTAGTGTCAATAATGTCTTCTAGTGTGTTACCTTCATCATTACCGTTCTTCTGTTTTTTTAGATGTAAACCAATGGATGATGAAGATTGTGAGCCATTTACAGACGTCTTCTGGATCAGGTTTTGCCGGGTTGACAATGCCAGGTGATTACAATGTTCAGATCATAACCGTTATATCTAGAGATGTTAATGGATATTGGTATTTTCTTCTATAGTGTTGTGAAAGATCTCATTAAACTGCTATGGGGAAGGGCAAGATTTGTGTATTGCAAAAGGACTCCAATACCCTTATAACACAATAGAATTTTTTTGAAGGAACTGGTCCAGCATAGCATTATTTTCTGGACGATGGTTTCCATGCAATTCTCCATATACATGCACATTTGTTTTTATATTGCATCATGAGTTATGCTTATTGCTTTACATATTCACTATCCAGATTTGCCAAAAGGAAACTGGACGAGTCTGTTTTCCTAGGAAAAAAGCTACAGGTTTCTTATGCACCTCAATTTGAGAGTCTGCACGAGACAAAGGAGAAGTTAGAAGCAAGGAGAAAGGAAGTTTTAGCACGATTAAACCGTAAGTACCTTGTCACAAAGTTAGAAATTACCTTGTCCAATGAGAAAAATTCTGCCTTTATTTTGTAGACCCCTAGTTTCTTATTTCGGAGTTGATGTCCTTTCAGCTGGAAGGTCGAAAGGATCTGCCACATATCGGCCAAATATGATTGGTGAGCCCTCGATAACTTCCTCTCCAGCCCAGTTGAATTCTACCGCTCAATCAACTGGCTCTAATCATAGGTAGTTAAATAAGATGCTCTGAATTGACTTTGAATTTTATTTATCAAAATAAAGTAAAAACATTTTCACTGCAGGCAGAGCTCGAGTTCTCAGGGTAATTCTGCTCATGACATGCAGTGTTCTCCCATAACAATGGTTTCTTCGGACAAGGTTAGTCATAGGTGACAAAAGTATTGCATTTATGCCTGACTTTTGGCAACTGATATTAACACTATTATCAGATTCCATAGTCATATTATGAAGCAGGGGGTTGGTTGCCAGATAATCATTTCTCTGCAATGTTGAGTGCCTAATGGTTATAAATGTTATCTATAAATTTTTGGCAGATCTCCTTAGGTTGTGAAACTAGGAGACATTATTTTTTGGTAAACTAGGAGACTTAGCATCCCAGTTGTTCGCTTGTCATTGGTGGATTAGCAAAGGCAAGAAGAATGCCGAAAGGGAGAAAATCAATTTTGTGCTGTGTTCTTGGCAAATTGGAAGCTGTAGACAGGTTTCAAGGGGTAGAATTTTCTGGCAAGGATTGCAATGACTTCAAATAAACATAAAAGATTTCTGTGTATATTTTTTTTTAATGCTAGATGGAGAATTACCACTAAATGAGATCAGTAGTGAGTGCTGGGATTGCAAAAATTAGGAACTTTCATTGGTTGATCTGAACTCACGCCCATGAGTTAAGCCTTGGGGCTCATAGAGTTGGTATCAGGAGAGTACTCAGGATTATCTAGATTGGGTTATGTGGTTGCGTATTATATGGGTAAGCCTAATGGTCAATGAAGTGAGAGGAGAACCATATCTCAGGTTCAAATCTCAGCGGAGACTAAAACACTAGGTGATTTCTTCCATTTGTCTTAGCCTTTAGTAGACACAATTACCTGGTACCTGGTGGGAGGTAGCAGGTATCCCACGGAATTGGTAGTGTGCGCAAGCTAGGCTGGACACCATGGTTATCAAAAAAGTATGGGTAAGCCTGCCTAGCTGGCTGGAGCTGGATCCCATCATTTTGGGGTTAATTTAATGCTTGTTTAGCTAGTGAGGGTCATGAACGGTGCCAACTAGTTCTGCCTCATCTTCGTTTCTTTTATTCTCCCCTTCCAGTTCTTCTGCAACAAATTATCGGCAGAAAGGCTCAATTGGTAATTTACATAAGAGATAATACATTTTCCGTTTAGTATTTGCTCCTTTCTCATTCTACTTCTAGACATGAGGAGGAACAACAAAGAGCCCCTTAGAGAAGAGAGGGGAATGAACCTAGAGATAAGAAATTCTCTTAAAAATGATTATTCCATTCTTCAGTTCAGTCAGGCCACCACATTTTAAAGTTCTAGTTGTAGAACCACCGTTTTACCTGGTTTCAACTTTTCTTTGCAACTCTAGTATGAACTCTATGTGCGTGAGTTTTGCTTACTGCATGCAAGTTCACGACACTTGGTTTTGAATTTCTGTAGAATGACTGTTTCTTCTCCACTTTGGTAATGATGTCAGGAATACTTTCCTTCACAATCTATGAATCAAACTGTTAAGCTGGTCAGAGATAAACTAAATAAGGTAACAATCATTAGTCATTTGACTTGCGATCGTGGATTTTAGATGTGCTTGTTTATTTTATTTGACAATTTATTCTGTTCTTCTTTAGATACAATCCAGTGCGGACCATTTAGAAGAACCATCCAAGCGAAAACGAGTTGACAATAGGAGACGGATATAAATTACAATCCAGTGCGGACCATTTAGAAGAACCATCCAAGCGAAAACGAGTTGATAATAGGAGACAGATATAAATCCTATGCAGGTTTTGACAAGAGTATATGGCTATGGATTAGTGTTCCCCCAGAATATATCAAAATCTTTCTATAGTTTCTTTTCCATTCAGTAACAACACCTCTTCCTGGAAAATCATCCCTTGATGCTGAATCTGTAAACCAACCTTTTCTGGGATCTAGTCCATGGTGTCCAGAATCTCTTCTGACTTCACCAACTGGCCTCTGGGTATCAGCCCCCAAGTCTATCCAATTTCTTCTTTGTTTCTTCGATGTTATTACCATAGATTTCATCACTATAACTGATAATCCTATGTATACAGTTCTCAGAATTTTCCAAGCAAGTTAAAGATTGAAACCCAAGCTTATTATCACTGTTCCTGAACTGCTTGATAAGGTCAATGGGTTTAAATTGCCTAGTTTGCTTTTCTGTCACCAGAAAATTCTGATTTGAATGTTGCAACATTTAATGATCTAGTTGATAAAGCAGGGTACATGAATTGCGGTAACTGTGGGATTGAGTAAAGTGACATTGCAGCATTCTGTGTGATCCCTTTGTTTCATGTGTTTGGTCCTGTTATTTTTATGTATTCACAATTGCAGAAGGGTAATACTGTTGTGTCTATGAATAAGTTTGATTTGGAAATGATTATATTGAGAGGTACAGGGTGACACATTTATGGATTGTTCCTCAGATGTTTTAGCATTCGCAAAGAATCCTGTGGTGAATCATAATTTAACTTCATTGAAGCATGTTGTATCTAGTGCTGCACCTTTAGGGAAGGAAGTTGATGGATGAATGCAATAAGATATCCTCATGCTGTTGTTTACGGATATGGTAGAACAGAAACCTCTGAGATTGTCTCATCAGAGAGAATCAATATGTAGGCTGCAGACACAGGGTCAGCAGGGACTCATAGTTCCAGGGACTGGAGGAAGCTCACATAGTTAAGAGTTGATAAACTGAATCCTCTTCCTCCTGGACAATTAGGGAAAATATGGGTGCTCACAAGGCAATTTCAACAATCCATAGTGCAGATATTGGGTACTTCGATGAGTAAGGAATGTCCTATGTATTAGTTTTGACAGATACATAGAGCTTATCCATTAAAAATGTTTTCAGGCTGCACATGCTAAGCTTGAAGGTTTGTTTTTCATCCTGAAATATTAAATGCTGTTGTTGTACCAATTCCTGATGCTGAGGCTGCTAGTGAATGAGCTTAGTATTCTAACAAGGAGACTCAAAGAAGTTAAAATAATGTCACATCTGGAATTTGAGTCTCTACTTATCTTATGTCAACGGGATTCAAAGTTTTATGCACGTATAAAAAGAAAAAGTTTTTACGCTATTTACATAGTATGTGTTCCTACTTCCTATGCGCCACTGCTAACATTGCGATGTTGACAACCACAAACAATGTTCCTATGTCAGCCACTGGGAACATCCTACAAGAACTAATTGAGAAGTCCAACGAAAACTATAAGATTGGACTACTTTACTCTTTGATCGTTAAATGTGCATCCACTGAGCCAAGGCAGCCATCCTTATATATTCAAATAGTAACAGAATTAAACTGACGATGAGAAAATGGGAAGAAACATGTATAGTTTGTAACATAGAGTGAACCACGATGAGTTTCGACGGTATAATCTAGTCAATGTAAAAAAAGACCAAATACTTCACACAAGACTTCTTTCGGAGACTCAATTTAATCTTGATATAAGAAATTCAAAGATCTAACATTGCAAAATTAAATGAAAGCTGGGCAACGTTTCTCAGGCGGGGTACAAAAGCAAGAAAGGCTATGCTGATTTCACCTCTTCAAAGATAAATTTGAACCAACCTATGAAAACACATTTAAACGGTGAAAAGGTTAATGCGAAAGATATCCTTATGTAACTGAGTGTTAAG
The DNA here is from genome assembly GCA_016801875.1 of Solanum sitiens. Taxonomy (NCBI): domain Eukaryota; kingdom Viridiplantae; phylum Streptophyta; class Magnoliopsida; order Solanales; family Solanaceae; genus Solanum; species Solanum sitiens. The sequence continues at coordinate 320,371 of JABWTJ010000247.1, forward strand.
GAATTCTCTTCACCAGTTGGTGTAGGGAGAGAATAGTAAGATGTTGCATAAGACACATTCCCCCGTCCCCCCATGCTTTAGTCGTAGCAGAGCAGCAAATATGTTTGTTAATCCTCCTTGTTGCTAGCTAGTCTTGCCCGGTGTCTAAGTTCTGCTTTTTTCCACCTGACAATCAGGTAACATAGTGAAAAGAGGGTATTAACCTGCAAAGAAGAAAAATGTATAGCTAATTAGTGAAAAACAATAGAAACGAAGAAAACAAAGAGTGCAGAATGACCAAAGATACTCACCAAGATTATTATCGAAATAACCAACAGAGGCCCAGACCAGAGTGTGGAAAGAAAAATGCCATGTGAATCGAAGTAATTCTGGCGCGCAAAGCTTTTCCAGTTCGCAGCTAATATGCGATTAAGCCTCTCAGCACCATACACTCCTCCCACTGTATCATAAGGTAACTAAAAAAGTGAGGAAAGAGGGACACTTTAATACACTGCAACGGAAAAGATCAAACTTCTAACATGCAAGCTAGAAAGATGTTATCACTTCAGTTTCGCAACAGAAAGCTACTAGCATACGGAACATAATTATTTGCTACTCAACAGCCAATTTGTGCTTTCATTAAGCTTACCAATATGAATTTTTCAATCTGAAAACTAAGACATATGTAGTCTGCTAAACCCAAAACATAGAAAACAATGAAGACAAAATAGAATAATGTCGAAAGTTAAGCTTTTACCTAAAACATAAGTTCTATGCGTTATTGTGAAAGGGGAAGCTTAGCAATCCATATAGAAAATTCAGACAGGTTATTCTGGAACTATATTATGTCATTGAGCTTTTGAAGTTGTCTACTGAGGATTATTCTTACAGAAAAGGGGCAAAAAGTGGATAAAGTAATTTTTTAAAGCCACGTGACATTTTTGGAATTAGAAAACCAACTTTAGAATTTTTTTAATTCAGTAAATATAGGTTTGTTAACGAAAAGGGTAAATAATGCATCATTTGTTACACGGCAGGGTTATAAATGCACCACATGTTTAACAAGGGGGTATATCTGCTCTAAATTGCAAAGTTGAAGGGTACATTTATCCCTTTTCACTTCTCACTTCATGGAGACAATTATCCTACTTGCAATTTGGTGGCAAGCACTTATAGGAAGAAATTGTTACAGGAGCAGGCATAACTATTTAGGCCGTTTATCACCTGAACTCTTCTGCAATTCTAGAAAATTGTATCCAGCATGCTACACGTGTCAGAACAGCCTAGAATCAGTAACCACTTGTTCCTAAATCCTAATTCTTCAGTGGTCACAGATCTTTGGAACATGTTCCTTTCAGTTTTTGGAATTAATTGTTGCCCACCCCAGAATATCAAAGATGCAGTTGAAAATTGGTGCCTATGGAAAGTTGATAGCACCATCAAGAAAACTCAGCATGTATCTTTTGGCGCCTTTGGGAAGAGAGACTCTCAGATTTTTTTTATGGCATCTCAACTCCTAACAGTAGACTAAAATCCTTTTGCCTATTGAACCTCTTCAGTTGGAGCAATCTTATACCCTGTAAATAATGTTATTCCCCTTTATTTCATGAGCTCTCTATCTGTGGTTTAAAACCGTACTTTTGCTTTTAGGTTAAACTCCCTGGTCTAGTAGAGGAAGTTGTTATATTAGGAGTTCGCCATGATATATTGTGTACTTACTTTGCATTTCCTGTTGCCAATTTAATACAACACTTCACTTCATGAAAAATCAAGAAATATCAGAAACTGGGTAACTGTAAATGGCGGTGAACTTACGTGCAAAAAGGAACAAAAACATCTGGAAATTGATGTTCTTCCGAGACACGATACATACTAGAAGAAACATGGCGTGAAATGAAAGAAGACCCACCAACCAAGGTTCCTGCATAAGAAAGGAAAACATTAATAAGCAAGACAGTCAAATAAATTTGTCCTAGTCAAAATGCAAAACTCTAATGTTTGACAAGCTCAAATCACATCTTTTGTTAGCCAATACCTCTTGCTCAAAATTTTAAAAATGACGAATATATTTTGGTTAGGGAATGATGTATGCAATGAACGTTATTTCTTTTATACATTACAATTTCAATTAGCAAGCAAATGCTAACATAGAGCTCTAATTTCTTTGTAGGAGAACTAACATAGAGCTCTAACTTCTTTCTAAAATTCTCCAAGTACTGCATTAGACAGCTGGCAGCATCAACCACATGTCATATGATATCATCTTAGACCCTCTTTCTCATCTTTAGTTTCAAAAGTGCAGGATCAAAAGCAAATTCAAAAAGTGCGTAAAATGAAAAAAAACAAAGAGGCATAACATGATTGGAACTAAGGATCATATAGTAGAGGAAGAGATAACAGGATTGTAACGGAGAGAAAGGAACATATAACCAACTCTGGGTGACTGTAGTACCGAGGTAGAAAAATACTACTTAGACAAATTACAATTGAACCGACAGCCAAAGAATTTTCTTTAGAAGGTTTACCCCTAGCATTAACACAGCACACCTTGCCAACAATTTGCGTAGCCAGGCCTTTATCCAAGAAAAATCTTTAAACTACGGCAATCACATATGATGGGATCTTAATATTCAACACCAACTATAGATCATCCTCTCATAATTAAAGAAAGAAAAGTGGAACTTAGAAAGATGTTTTATTTCAATACACAATTTTACGAGGATGGGAGAGTTCTAACTCTATTCAACTGATAAGGCTCCTTATATCGAAGGTGTCCTTCTAACACTGATCCAATTTGATTGAATCGGTACTAATATATTTATAAGTCGTGTGCTAAATGTTCTGCTGAAACGTACTACTTAAAAGTATTAACGACACTAGGCTTACAGAGAAGGAAGAAATCGCCTTAATGTTTTTCCGTGAACTGTGATACAATAAACCCCACCCCCAAAACCTCTGGCTAAGAACCAAAGAGTGGCTTCCCCATTCAGTTCCTTTGGGGACTCTCATGATTGGAGGTCGATGGAAATTTCCAATTCCACTAGGCTATCCCTCCCTTGGCCCAAAGAAATCATATACGATAACAACAGAAACTTCACAGAAAAAATGCAAAACAGTACATGAACTAAGTCTAAAGCAAAGCAAGATAAGCCTTCGGAAAATTTCCGACATATAGCACTACATCACTTAGTTCTTAGAAAATATGGTTATCTACCAAAGTTGATGTAATTCTAGGAGACATGAATATTAGAATGTACAACATTTCAATGTTACCATACGTTCTGCAATTAGATAATTGGCCTGACCTTCCGTTTTCCCTATTAAAAGCCATCCGTCCACCCCCACCGCTCTCAAAACAAAAAAACAACTATGAAGCCTCAATCCCAAACAAGATGAGATATGAATCCTCACTAACCGTGTTTCACCGGTTAAGCTCAACACACACATACACACCTTCCTTCTCCAGCTGCCCCAAACAAAACAACAACTACTAAGCCTCAACCCCAAACAAGTTGAGATATGAATCCCACTAACCATGTTTCACCATTTAAGCTCAACACAACACCCCCATCCACCCAAACAAACAAAGAAAGAATAGAACAACATCACAATGACATACAACACAGACACTGCTATAAAAATCAATACCGGACAACACAAAAAAATGCAGAAACAGAGTACAAGGCCCAACAAGATAAGTTAAAAGTATAAAAATTTCACAAAAATAATAACAGGGTCCTAACAAAATCTGATTTTTACCAAGTTCCTAGCTTTTGTAGAAGCTGAGAGAAATGGGGAAAAAGAAGATAGAATTGACAATACCGTCCAGTCAATGGCGTGGAAGAATCCTATGAAGTTGTCATATGCTGGTCTAAGACTAGACCTCATCTCTGCAGAGAATTTCTCAACAAGATCTGCCATTTGGTCCATATGGGAATTCAAAGCAGTGCTTAATTCCTCCATTTTCGCCTCTCAAAATTCTTTACTGCTTTGAGATCAAGAAAGTGACGCCTCTCTATCTTCCGCAAATCTTGACACTAGCTCTGCTGCTTAACAGTATTCTACACTTCCTTTTACAATTGTGTGGAGCTTTCTCTTATTGCTAAATCACCCCCTCCAATTTTGGAAGTGTTAAATTAAACCCATATCTTATTTTATTATTATATTTTTTTTTTTATGAGAAGGGAAACCCGTAGCCGCTACTCTTTGGCTGCGCACAAGGTAAAAACCCCGTTCCTATGCAATAGCTCGCAAACCATCGCAAACCACATAGGAGAAGTAACCCGCACTAGGCAAGTCTGGTACGGCGACCTCGACCCAGAAGGCAAACCCCTTGCTTTCGCTTGCAAGGGATTTCAAACTTGAGACCTCCAACATGAAAGTTTCAAGTTCAAACCACTGGGCCACCCCGAAGGGTTTTTTATTATACTTAATTAAGTCTCTCCGTATAAAGGTAGGGTTAACGTCTATGCACTACATACGTTATTGATTTAACATTTGTGATAATTTGTTACAAGGGACTAGGTCAGTTGTTCCTATTTAAATTTTGAATTGAATTTATTCGATGTTAAATTAGAGATTGATTTTATATTAAAATTTTATTATAACTTTTCTCACATAGAAAATGAAATAAATTATTCAAATTATATTTCTGATTTTAATTCCATTATAATGCTATAGTATTCTTGTTAAAACCAAAGAACCCTTAGAGGTTGAGTTTTCTTAACTCAAATAATCTTTTGGATTAATTTATAATATCTTTCATTCATAGTTATAAAAAATTAGTGCACTTTTAGTCCAATTAATGAAATCTTCAAATTTTCTAGCTCACTGTTATGAGAATTATTCATATTTTTTGTATTTCTTTTTCCATTTTATTAGAAAATTAGTGCTTGATTAGGAAAAAATTCAAATACAACTTTAAATTGTATTTGAAATTTGAAAAATAATACTCCAAAACCCTATTTTCGAAAGCCAATAAGCAAAGGAGACACTGTTTTATTTGAAGTTTGTCAATATTAAGTGTAACTAATATTTTTAAAAAAATAATAAATATAATATAGATAAAAAGTAAAAACTAGTGATCCCATTTAACTTATAATCTTAGATATTGTTAACTTCTTTCTTCTTTCTTTAATAAATCATGCATATTTTAATTTCTAATTTATAATGAATAATCAACATTTTAAAAAGAAAGAAAGAAATCAAACTTTAATATTTAATATCAAGTATTTTAGTGCTATTGTTATAGCTTCTATGCTTAATCAAATATTTTAAGTTCAAATTTCGAGAAAGAGAAAAAATTGTAGATTTTTCTGCACTTTTTGGAAATCTTTAAAACCTCTTAACTCTCTCACCGAATTAGGTGATTTGAAGTGCGGAAGCTTCATATTTTCGATGGCTTCGATATGGGGTGTTCGGAAGTTGTTGGGCGCGCGTATTTCGAGGTGAATTCCGTGAGTAACCTGACTGTTAGGCCCCTTTTTGAGCAATTGTTTTTGGCCTTCTTGTTTTGGTGATATCTCCCTCATTTTAGCTCGATTTTGGGTGATTCAAAGTCTCACATGTTGGAAATTATCGTGGCTACGTCGTGGAGTGTTCAAAGAGGGATGGACACCTTTTGATTCTCGTAAAAGACATTCACGTAGAATGCACAAACGACAAAAAAAATATAGGAAAAATACATAATTATCTCATTGAAGTAATATTTGTTTTGTAAAAAGACACTTCAACTTTGTGAAGGTTCTATTATTCACTAAAGTCTAAACTACTTTCAACCAAACTTAATAAGCTATTTTCACTTAGATAAGAATATGTTCTTTTAGTAAAATAAATATATTAGAAATGAAAATAATAATTTTTTAAATAAAATTAGAGAAAATAAATTCAACAAGTGACATTTTATATTTATTGCGTCCTCTTCATCTTCAAAAACATCTTATATTCACATTTGCTCACATTCTTTTAAGATAATGTTTTTTTTTTTACTTATGTATCAAATTAAAAAAAAATTAGATTTATTTCCTAACACATGCTGAGTGGAAAATAAAAGAAAAAGTTGAATATAAGTTGTCCATCAACTAAAATAAAATTGAAAATTTATATTCTTATTTCAACTCAAAACTTAGTAGAAAAAGATCACTTTGTTTTCTTTTGGATTTGAGGATATGAGCTAAATCCAAAAAGGAGGCTTAACCATGGCAGCAACAGCTCTTCTCTCATCTCCTCTATTGCCTTCTTCATCTAATCCTTCTATCCTTCCAACTCCCTTAAAGTATTCCTCTTTCTTTTCATACTGTTTTCTTTATCTCTTCTTTACTCTTAACAAAAAGATTTCATTTTTGTTTTGTTTTGTTTTGTTTCTTGTAGAAAGCAGAGCAAGATTCTGTGGAACCAAAAAAAATGTGGGAAATTCAGGGTATGTTCAGAGTTTTGCAAAGAACCCACTTCCCAATATGGGGTTTCCAGAAGGGACTTGACCTTCATTGCTCTTTCCTCTTCGCTCTCTCTAATTTTCCCATTTTCAGGTAAAAAACTGTAAAGTTTGCATTTTTGGGTGTCTTTGAGTATACTTTCAATTTGGGGGTGGGGTTGTATCTGTGAATTTATTTCTACCGTATCTCTGCTGCTGTTTCAGTTTTGTAATGTTAGTGATAAGATGAATATCAGCATTGTCTATTTTTACCTTATCTCTGCTGCTGTTTCAGTTTTGTAATGTTAGTGATAAGATGAATATCAGCATTGCCTATTTTACCTTATCTCTGCTGCTGTTTCAGTTTTGTAATGTTAGTGATAAGATGAATATCAGCATTGTCATTTGAAGTGACTTATTAGTTATTGACATTATTGAACTCTCTCCCTGTCCCAATAAGTCAAACCCTTTCGGCGGTAGCTAGGTTTACTAGTAAAATGGATTATGGTAAATGGTTCAATTAGGTACTTCCTTCTATTTGTCTTCTAAGTTTAAATACCTGTGAATTGCAAAGAAGTAGCTACTGCTTTTTCCAGAAGTATATTAAATAATTGCGTCGTATAGATTGTCGTGGTTGAAAGTGGAACCTTTGGATGGTTAAAACTTAAAATTTTAAGTAGATAGTTAAATACATGTCTTTGGCAACTGAATTCATCTGGGATTGAAGTGTATTACATAGGTTGGTTCCGGCAGCATGATTTTATGTATGAATATAGTTGAATTGTTATTCATATACTTAGCTTAATGTAGAGATCCCTGTTTCAAGGGAAAATATTGTAATATTGTATTGCAGCTTTCTAATCGTTTTTAGGTTTAGTGAAGAGAGACTTTCTTGGCTATATGCAGGTTTTACTGCTGAAGAAGAGTTGAAAATGGGTTCGTCTGTCGATGACATAAATGCCTATTCCTACTTGTATCCTATTGAAATTCCATCTAAGAAGTTCGTCTTCAAATGGTAAGCAATAGCTTTGTTACTAGGTCCTTGTCTGCTTTCCATTTGTCATGTTTCTTTGAAATTGAAAAAAGAAAAGAAAACCATTTAGCCGGTGTTGCTGGTTTGTTATGTAATTTTATACTCAGAAACAATGGGCGTGATAATTTTAGACCAAAGAAGCCTAGACCTTTGAAATTCTAATGTATTTGTCATCAAACTTTGGAAGAAAAAACAAGTTGCTAAGTAAACATTCAAATCCTTCTGTACATTTGGACAGTCCCAGAGGACTTTGGGGATACACTCTACTGAAATCCTACCCTGAATTCAGCTTTAAAGATCTCATCACACAAGTGACTACTTCCAGTTCTTTTTTTCACTTGCCAAAAAAATCTGTATCCATTTGATGTCCAAATCCCACTTCTGTTCTGTATTGTACGTTTTCCATGGACACAGTATCTGCAGCTCACTTAACAACCATTTGGATTTGTTTGTTCTTGTGGTTTTATTTAATACTATGCAAATGAGCTGTCCACATAGTTTTCACCATTTGAAAGAAAACCTCTATTTTCATGCACTGCATCCTTAATTGTAGGAACCTCACTCTTTAATCTATTTGAAGGGTGGAAACCAGAAAATCGGAGCGGTATTCATCGGCTGCGCCACTATCACGTAAGTCGGTGTAGCTTGTCTCCCGTTTCAAAGAAGGAGATACTAAAAATATACTATAATTATTTGGTATTCTGGTTGGATGTTAGGGAAGTCACTGAACTAGGTAAAAGTCCTAACCGTGCGGCAAGTGTCTGTCAGCACCACTGCCCTATTATAGTCTACTCAAACATATTTCAGTTATCCCAAAAAAGGAAAAACAACACATGAGTCACAATCTTTAAAAACATGTTTTTTATCTTTGATTTAATGTTTTTTTTTCATCTGTTGACATATCATGCAGCTGATGCACGCCTTCGCATTGTGTCTGAACGAGTTGACATCATTGATAATCTCATCATATCTGTTTCGGTAATTGGTCTTCTCCTGAATTGATTCTTGCTAATTTAGACCATGTTTCCGTTCTTTCTTTGAGACTTAACGCAATATGTTTGTTCAGATAGGTCCTCCCAACTCACAGTTCTTGAAATCAAAGGAGAAAAGTACATGGAGTGCAAAGGATGTTGCTGATTCTGTTTTGTCTGATAAATCTGCTTTGGTAATTTACTCTATATTCCTTCTCCAAATTTGACTCTATGTCTCTAGAGGCAGCAAATACGTAATTGAGTCTAGCACGTATATGATGTGGTTTTTGGTTTGCATATCAACCCCCAGCTGTTTGTTAGAATATGCTTTACTAGTTCATCAGATTTTCAGCTTCTTCTTCTTCTTTGCCAATACAATATGTAACTTACAGATTGTTCGGTTTGAGAATAAATGATACTTCCTCTGTCACAATTTATACACATTTCTACAGTTAGTAACAATTTAACTTCAAAATGTCCATTTTACCCTTAATGAAATGATTTATAGCCACACAAACATCTATCACTTATTTTAGACCACATGTTTCAAAAGTATTTCTTTCTTTCTTAAACTCGGTGCCAAGTCAAACTAACTCATACAAATTGGGACGGGAGGGAGTAGCAATTTTGAACTGATAACCTAGCGAAACCAAATAAGTTGTTCATGCATCACAAAATTTATCGTGAGAGATTTGGTTACATAAACTCTTATGCAGATGGCACATTGGTTGGATCATTATTCATTGCATATATTCTTCCACCGACTGCCTTATAAAACTTCCTGAAGTGCACAGCCCATTCTTTATCCTTTTCTTTTGCATGACTTTCAAGATAAATCCATCATGATATCTGTGTGAGGTAACATTTTCATATGTTTCTACAGCGTGTAACCTCAACACAGCGATTGGCAGAAAGTTCACTTCTTGATGCACATGCTTCTGAAGTGAGTATCTTCTCACTTATGTGTAACTGTGTTATACATTTTCATGAATTATCATTTATGAGTTCTTGGGCCTACTTTGTGTTCGACATGCACTCAGTCAACTGTTCTCTTTTATAACAAATTAGATTGATGGTGAGTTCTATTGGTACTATGAATACCTTGTTCGGAAATCACCAACGAAAGCAGCAGTAAGTTTCCCTATTTAATTTTAAAAAATCTAATCTTGAATGATTTTCTACAATTCTCATATTTCATGTTGTGTAATATGCAGGCTCAAGAACCGAATCTTTTCCGCCACTATGTTGCTTCAACAGCTGAACGAGATGGTAAAATTGACTTTTAGTTAGTGATTATCTTATTTTACTTTTCTAACGCATAGTTTTTTGGTGAAAATAGAAGTGTATTTTGTTAATAGGAGGTACTTTTTCCTTTTGGGATGTAACTGTGGTATTAAAAATCATAAATTTGCTAGTTTCTCCTTTAGCTAGTTAATGTAAACCTATTTGACTCGGCGGAGTTTATGAAAGAACGAAAGACGTACTTCTGACTTGTGGTCTTATACATTCCATGGCATAAATCATGTTATTAAGGGTAAACTAAGTAGTCAAAAGTTAAATTGTTTCTAAATATATAAAAGTGCCATTCTTCTAGAAACATACTAAAAGGAGAATGTAAAAAAGAGTGTCACATAAAAGGGAACAATGGGTACTAAAAATCTATTCCTTTTGGTTCGGTTTGTAAGCAAGTTATACTGGGACTAAAATATGAGGATTGAATACTGACGGGATTCCTAGTGAATATACTTTTATTGATAGAATCTACAATACGGGACAAGATAGGTAGCGAGACGAGAAGTGGTTGGTGCAGATAATAGGAACAAATTTGTGCGATATTTCAGAATTTCCAAGTAAAAAAGGAAATATGTATCTATTTTGATCAGTCATGAATGCATGCAGAGAACATAAGAGAGCAAAGGAGGGGGCTGGATGCTTAGAATCTCAACAAGTTTACTAAATCTATCAGTATAAATAAATGTGAGATCCCTATAGGCCATAGGGATAGATGTTCTGATGCTACACCAGGAGGAGAAGCAGCCATCTGATGGTGTTTCCGTCCGCAAATGTGCGGTTTGTTACGCCACATGCCCCTTTACCCTCCATCTTCTCCCCTACAGAGGTCTTCCCCGCCATCTTTGCACCGCCTGTGTACTGGACACTCACCCTGGTTCCTTCTGTCCCATCTGTTTCGATGTCTTCCTCCACAAGCCTCCTCCGCCGCACCTCCGTTTTCTATGCTTAAAATGCCCCTCTATCTCACACCTCTCTTGCGTCCCTGATGTTGCTTCCTCCTCCCTTGGTTATGTGTGCCCTCGTTGTTCTGACCCTAATTTCGCTTTCTTCTATGTTACTCCCAATCATGCTAATAATACCGTTGAAACCAACCCCCATTTGTCTAAACAGTTGGTCGCCGCTGCTACCATTGCTTCTGAGTCTATCCACAATGCCGCCGTTATGGCCAGGTTTAATGCCGACATTAGGGTCAAGGAAGCTCTGTTAGCTAAGGCCGAAGCTGCCCAGGTTTTGTGTAGGCTAAAGAATCGTCTGGACAACCAAGATCAACTGCTTGGTTCCATATCAGATGACGATACAGGGGAAAACAGGATACATGAAGCAAAAGGATGCTTGTCTCAATCTTCAGATGCAGATGATTGCGATACCCTTGATGATTAGCTTGAGTAGTTGCAATTCTAAAACAATGCTATATAAGGTTTTTGTTTTTCATTTTCTGTTGTGTGGCTGCTGGCATCTTGCAACTACATTCTATTTTTGAATGCTCGGCTATTTGGGGTCTGTTCTTTGGTGAATAGAGGAATTGGAATTATTCATTCAACTGTATCTAGCTTACTGTTAATGCCTCTCTTTCATTTTACATTTTCAGTGTCTTGAGTTTTATTAGTTGCCATGTTTTCTTCACTGCCATTTTTCCTTTTCATACTACTTTGTTTTGCTTCACTTGAGCTGAGGGTATTCCGAAAACAACCTCTCTACCTCCACGAGGTAGGGGTAAGGTCTGCGTACACTCTACCCTCTCCAAACCTCACTTTGTGGTTTTTCACTAGTATGTTGTTGTTATTGTTTGGTATGAACTATATCAACTTGGATAAACTTTTATTTCCAATTTTAATCTTGGTTTTCTTAACAGACTTTGGGAGAACAGTTTGGAGATGGGCAAATGTGTCCTTTTGTTATTTTATCCCGGGATTGTTACTAATTTGGGGATGTTATCCCACATAGAGTGGGATATAAATAATACCACAATTGTGGTATAAACAATCCCGGAATTAGAAGTTCTACCAAATGCGGGATAAATTAATTCCAGATTTTATCCTGGGATTGTAATCACTTATCTTTGTAACCAAACAACCCTTTAAGATTTTCAGTTGATAGTCAAGAAGTTCTACTAAATGCGGGATAAATTAATTCCAGATTTTATCCTGGGATTGTAATCACTTATCTTTGTAACCAAACAACCCTTTAAGATTTTCAGTTGATAGTCAAGAAGGGTTTTAAAAGGTGGCACAGAAAGGTGTTTATTTTCTGGTTTCTTGGACATGACTGTTTATTATTCCTCAAGCATATATTGTTGGGTTGGTACGAGGGTAGTTATGACTTCATTGCATTATACAGACTATTCTTGCTTTAATGTTTACAGATTTTTGGTCTTTGGCCAAGAATAAAAGAATCCTATGTAAAAACATATTGAGGACAATGACCAATCTTTTGGGTGTACATATTTCTGCTAACACACATGAATTTATGAGGTGCATATCTTATATCTTGAATTAAAAAAATTAAGAATATGTTGTCATTCTGGTCTTAAAACTGTTTTCTGTATTTACTTTGTCTAATAAACAATTGATAAAGCTAATAAGTCTTTTTGAATAGTTCAGAAATATAAATGTATGTAATAAATTCAAGTTATGTTGCACCTTTAACCAAAGTGATGTGCTTTAGTAATTGCATCAGCATATTCCTACATAAGATATTGACATAGTAATTAGAAGATGCGTCTTAGTAATTGCATCATCATTTTTTCTTGATGACTGAGAAATCGGTCTGGGCCCAACCCTTAGAACCAATTGAAGCCTTCAAAACTTGCAATAAGGGTCCGCTCCTCTAGCCTTCTCCAGTTAAATACTGGGCTTAGTTCGGATGATGCAGGCATCGAACCTTGACCTATGTTACAAGTCTCTCAACCTTTGCCTCTTGAACCTTGTTCTGGGGGCGCATCAGCATATTCATATATTGACATAGTAACCTGACAACTGACAAGCTTATATTGAAATACATTTCAGTAGGTTTGCTGGTTAGCTTATTGGAGAATGCTTGTCATTTCAGGTTATTTGTATACTCTTAGCGCTTCCACTCTTGGCAAGCAATGGGAAAAAGTAAGTGGTTCTATCTTGTGATTTTCCTTTAGAAATTTATCAAGAACTTATAATATCACATAATGGTTATATTACTTAATTGTACATTACTCCAACATCTACCCTTACATATTTGATAGCATTACAAAGATTTGCTCCTTTCTGTATATCATTGAAAATGCAGAAGAAATATAAAAAGTTCAGCTGGTGAATAGACCACAATGTTTGAGTCATCAAGGGCACAATGCAATCTATAGATATTGTTTGTACGTTCCCTTACAAGATCCAATGAAAGGCATTTTTCTAGTTGTCATGATCTACATCACTGAAGCCTTCTTGTTTTACAGGATCAGTTTATTGTTTCTTTAAACAACATTGATGCATAAGTTTTTTTTTTTTACATGGAGGCATAAGATTCTATCATAAAGACAGCACTTCAGTGCACTAAACTCCCAATATGCGCGGGGTCTGGGCAAGGGCCAAACCACATTGAGTCTATTATCCTTGTTGGTGTTTCTCAATGTTGGACCCCTGTGTTATATTATTCATGCTCGAGTTGTCCGGTCCTGGGTGTGTGAGGGACTGTCAATCTCCCATTGGTTGAATGAATGAGTTGTGGTCTCCTTATATATAGTCTTGGACATTTCTTTCCTCGTGAGCTAACATTTGGGGATGTGTAGGCTCAAAGTCTATTTGTTAACACACACGCAAAGAGAAGGCAATAGATTCTGACCTCAGAATTAAAATTCTACATTTCTTTTTCGCTGCACATTTTTGGCATGACAAGGTTTTGCTATATGCAACACTAAAATCCCATCTTAGAAAACTCCTTTCACCTTTTTCTTTTCCACCCCCCTGACCCCCTCCAATATTTATGCTATGCTGTGAAATTCATTACATAGTCCTTATTCTGCAGATGGGGCCCTCCTTGGAAAAGACCGTGGCATCTTTCCGACTTCTTCCTCCTACGGAAAGCTATGTCCCTCCGTACAAGGATCCGTGGAGGTTTTGGTGATTGCATTTCAAGGTGTGGTTTAGGATTAACATTTTGTCTCCAGATAGCAAGGAGTCAGAGATCCAAGTATGGTTAGCAAATGAGAACAACATTGCAATTCTTTTTTATTTGATAAGGAAAATAGTATATCAAGCTGAGTTCGAACTTGCAACCAGACGTGTGCTAAGCAATATTGACATGATCCTTGTGTCAAATGCCAATGCAGCTGCTATACGTTTGTGAGACAACATTGTAATTTTTGGTGCAGTGATTACTACACATTCTTTTAGGGTCTCTTTGCTTGACAATAGATCATCTCCAGGCTTGAATTTTCTGCAAAATGCAGTAGCAGTTTGGATGGGAAGACCTATTCTATGTAATCGTTATGTTTCTCTTATATGAAAAATATGTACTGCTTGTGTGCTTGAATGCAATTTTCTTCAGTCTGCTTTGGCAAAGCCACTCCTGCTATTTGTTTCAGCAAAACAAATGAAGCACATCTCTAAAAACTTTTTAAGGGAAGGGTTAATGTTTCTATTAAACAGACGTGGTAACTAGCAAGAACTTATTGAATCCATCACTTTGGCTCATAATAAATTAAAAGTTGCTCCTGCTACTGAGCCGATAGCTAGTAGTTTGGGATGGTGGTTGATATAGTGCACTAATCTAAATTACTTGTGAGTTTACTGTGTATGCATATCATGAAACACACAATTAGGTGTTTTGGGTAAGTTTACAAGCTAGTTAAGTTAGTTTATAAGCACTTAATTTATGCTCTAACGGAGACGCCAAAAGTGCTTATAACCAAAATAGTCTAAAAAGTTCACTAATTTATCCCTAATATCTTGAAAATACCTTTCATTGCCCCTCAATTCAACTTCAATTGTTAGGTAGTATTCTTATAAGGATACTTTCTAATAAATATCTCTAAGAGCATTTTTTAAAATAAAATTAATTTTTATGCTTAAAATGCTCTTTCATAAGCAACTTTCAATTAGTCAAGTCAGACGTGCTCCTACTTTTGTATGCAAATCATGCCAGTAGGTATTTCAATTAAGTCTGAAAATTATCTGACTCCATGGATACTAGTGATATAATTATATGTGAAAATTTATTTTAGATTTCAAATTTCAATCACGTTTACCTTTGTGTATTAAAAATAGTTAGCAAGCCCAAATTATATCAGCATACATACAAGCTTAATTTGAAGTTGATATTCTAATTTTACGGATGCTTCAAAATGTATATAATAAAGTTTACATGAAGCATTCTTGTCGGTTTCAAATGACTGTTGAATTCAAACAGGGGAATTGCTCTCATTCATAACGACAGCAAAAACAGAAGAGGAGGGCTATTGTCTTGGGTGCAACTACTTTTCTTGAACCCAAAAGTTCTGCCCTCACCAGACAATTAAACAAGGAAAAATGTAAAGACATGCAGCTGTTTACATCCTTCAACTAAAAATACCTAGAGATGAACAAACATATAACAGTAAACTTGCATATATTTGAACCAAGAATGTAATGATAACACCTATAAACATACTCATTTATTCCTTCTTTCGAGCAAAGAATAATGGAATTTACAACTAATTAACGCCATCCAGGTGCAGCAATGAGGTCTCCTTTCCTAGTTCTCTGGTGGCTTACAGGTAGAGGATGGTTTTGGGGGTGGGTGGTGGGGTGGGTGGGGGGTTGGGGGTCGTTCTAGACACCTAGGCTACTATAGAAAGAATAAAATATGTACACTGTCGAAAACCTTAGCTTAGTCTTGCGATGTTGTTGAATATTCGAATAGAAGACGTTTGGATGGAGTAGACTGTAAAAGCACCCGGAGCCGGCTTGTCAGCTGATATCTCAAGGTCCATTGCATTGCCATTTCAGAGTCCTTCATCTGCCTTACGACAGAGGCCTGAAAAACAGAGATGAAAAGCCTTTGGTTACTGATAAAGGGCAAGAAATAATCAAAACATAAAACTGCAGTATGACTAGATAGAAAGTTGCAGATAAATGGTGTCTAGCACTGAGCTATACTGTTCTCTGTTCCGCTACTCTGTAAAATAAACACTAACATTCACTAGGTGGTATAATTCAACTGGAAATGACATTGGCCCAACAATTTTCTGATACATCATCCGTAGGAATGCATTGATACTGTACCAAACTATTGTGCATGTTAACAGCGCCCTGTTTCTCTAACTATTACTCCCTCCGTCCCATTTTATATGAGTTAAGACTTTGGCACGGAGTTTAAGAAAGAAAGGAAGACTTATGAAATTTTTGGTTGAAAATACGTGATAGATATTTGTGAGATATTTGTGTGGCAATAAATAATTTCATTAAGGATAAAATCACATTTTAAAGTTAAATTGTTACTTAATAAAGAAATGTGTCATTCTTTTTGGGACTAACTAAAAAGTAAAGTAAGCCGGGACATAGGGAGTATATATCTACTGCACATACTTCTAATGACAAATTATTGAATGGTTTGATGTACCACCTCCCCAGTCACCATGGGCTCTGCTTTCAAGCTCCATTGATTTCTCTGATCTCCTCTGGGCCACCACTCTACAACCAATGAAACAACCACAGTGGATACCCACTTGTAGGCGCCACTTCCAACTCTAGTATCCCTTCCTGAAGTTTTTCTCTCCTTTTCAAGCACCATTTACCCTAACCTTGGCGCAACCAAGTCTTGCTTTGTCGCAACATCTACCCTGCATAAGCTCCTCCTTCACCCTCCTCCTATGCCGGTTTCCTAGACCATCTCTTAGTACTTGTGTGCCCAAATTGCAATAAGGCCCTGCTAATGCCCTCCTCTCCCTTAACTTCCACCCCTGAACTCATGCTCCCCTTTTGTAGATCTGAAAAGAGGTGATCAGTGCCGGGCAGGGAGGTTAAGGTTGTGGAATCTTATATGCAGGTTCAACTTTTAGGATGTGCCTACTAGACATGAATAAAGCAAAAGATGTCCAGTAGTAATCCATGACGACATGGCTGGAGGCAGTGACTTGGCAGTAGTTCTTTTGATGCTGGAGAA
The DNA here is from genome assembly GCA_016801875.1 of Solanum sitiens. Taxonomy (NCBI): domain Eukaryota; kingdom Viridiplantae; phylum Streptophyta; class Magnoliopsida; order Solanales; family Solanaceae; genus Solanum; species Solanum sitiens. Next base: position 337,169 of record JABWTJ010000247.1, read on the forward strand.
AAGGCCAGAAGAAGGTAATGGTGTGGAGAAGAAATCAGCAGGAGGGTGATGCGGTGTAAAAAGGAGCTAGACCCATTACAGGGAAGGCATCTGGTTTAATTGTTACATACCTTATCACAGTGCTGAGATGTTATATTATGAGCAACCATAATTTTTCACTTTGACTAGCTTCATAGTACCAGTAAAGGACACAATAGGAGGTTTACTGAATACACACAGCGTATTTTTCTTGATAAGTGTACAAGAACAAGAACATAACCCACCAAATTATGCAAGCAGGTGAAAAGGGGCAGGGCTACGAACACCTATTTGACCTATCTAAAGGCATGGAATCTAACCACTTTGACACGTTTTTTCTCTCGATGAAGTATAATAGGCTTGTTTTCTTTTAATAAAGCTGATGTAGTACTATGTATAAAATACAGTACAAGACATGGAAAGGTTTTGGCTACGCTAAAATATTTCTAAGAAACAAAGATAAGGACATGGACAGGGTTTTCTCAATTGCATCTTTTTGAAGGCTGAGCATTCTCTGTATCCATTGCTAACTCAATGGAAAAAAGAACTTGTAGTTTTCCCAAGACAGGTTATGCTAGGGCTTACACAATTGCACTTCACAGAAAACAAATCACACCGAAATTCTCTTCCAAATCATGATCTTTTGTGACAAAATTGAGCATATTCACGATCTCCCATGACAAGTCTATTTGCTAGTCAACTCTGGCATAATATCATAGGTTTAATATTCAATAATCATCCTTTTTCTGTTATTCATTAAATTTTATGAACCGATAATTAAGGGTTGAATATCACCCATTAAAATGAGAGGCGATAAGCATTCAGCAAACACTGAAATGGGTAGTGACTGTAGAACGTTTCTCCCTGTTGTATCTACTTCACAGTCCAACAATAGCATTTGCTCTGAATGCAGTGTTTTGGGAAGCGAGAAGCGGAAAAAAGCGACGAGGGCTTGCTTCACAGAAGCGAGAAGCGTGAAGCGAAGCGCACGCTTTTTTTTAGAAAAGCGACATTTAGTATAACAATAAAAAAATATTAAATAACTAAATAGAGGTAATATAGTCTTAGATTAAAAGAAAATAGATAGTTAATAATACTAATAAGTCATAACATATAAAGCAAAAAATCAAAAACATAATTAAATCACAAAGACTCAAACAAAAAAGAAGTGTCAAAAAATAAAAAACAGAGCAGCAAGCATACACGCTGATCAAAAAATAAAAACGAAAAAAAAAAGCAAATGAATTTAAAAATAACAGAGGAGGCAGTCAGTAATTGTGAACAGAAACAGTAGCAGATTGTAGCAGAGATGAAGAGAAGAAGAGAAGAAGAAGAAAAAACTACAGCAGTCGCATCGTGAAGAGAAAAGAAACTCACAGAGATGAAGCAGTCGCGGTCGAGGTGTGAAGAGAGACGCAGTCTCAGTCGTGGTCGTAAAGAGAGAAGCAGCGAAAGAAGAGTCATGAAAGAAAATTAAGTTATATTGTATATTTCAGATTTTTTTTTTTAAAAAAAACAACCTAATTGTCGCTTTTTTATAAAAAGCGCGCTTTATTGCGCTTTTGCCTTAGTGTCGCTTCTCGCTTCTTTATCTGAAGCGAGCGCCTTTTTCAGATCGCATCGCCTCAGGAGAAAGAAGCGCACTGGTGTCGCCTCGCTTTGAATCGCGCTTTAAGCGCGCTTTTCTGCGCTTTTCACAACACTGTCTGAATGGAAGATGATTCTTTGAACTATGCTTTTTCCTAGGTAAGGAAGAACAAAGAAGAGAGATATGGACTGCATTACTTCAATTGGGGCCCGTTTCGAAGGATAATGTGGAATTGGGTTTGAGTGTAATTGGGTGTCATTACACAGTTTTGGCCATTGAGGAAAAGCAATTACACTCATGATGGACTCTGGTGGACAGATGATATCATGCAAATTCACAGGTGTTTGTGAGGATGCTGTATATGCAAGTTGTAATAGGGTGATCAGAAGACAGTTGTGGAGTGAACTGGAGGCTAGCAGAAACAATGGGGAGGGCCCCTGCAATGTCACTAGATTTGCAGCAGCAAGGGCAAACTGCCATAGACTCTCAGGAGCAGTGTCTGAATTCTCTGAGACTATTAATGACCTGGAGCTAGTTGATCCTCCTTTATTTGGAGGACCATACACTTGGAAAAGGAAGGGGGGGGGGGGCTGCTGATCATAAAAGTGCCTCTAGGATTGACAGATTATAGTACTCAGCTGACTAGGAGGACTCTTTCCTACTGGTCAAGCAGTCTTTGTTACCAAGAATTGATCAAATCATAATCCTGTTCTTCTAACATGTGGAGACTGGAATTACAAGAAGACCTACTTCAAATTTGAAAATTGGTAGCTAGAGGTAGAAAGATTCAAAGAGAAGATTTGGCATGGTGGTTGGCCTACCCTAACAGGGGCAGACAAGCCTTCATTCTAGCAAGCAACTTAAAACTCCTTAAGAAGTAACAGGGGAGACTGGAAACAGAAAAAAGAAGTGACCCTACAACAGTTGAAATCTTGGGAAGCAATACTGGAGAACAAGAGCTTGATGAGTTAGTCCAGAAAACTCACTTCGCTATGGAATTTGAAGAAATAGCAATAAAGGAGGAAATTGCCTGGAGACAAAGGTCAAAAGTTCAATGGTTGAAGGATGGGGACAAGAACACCAGGGTCTTCCACAATTTGGCAAATGCTCATAAAAGGTACAACTCCATAGATGCATTGGAAGTAGAAGGACAATCCATCACTAAAATGCCTGCAATTAAAAATGTAATTCAAAGTTTCTACCAGACAAAGAAACAAAAGGATGGAGACCTGTGATCTTAATCTCCAACGAATAAGAGTGATCTCTACAAAAGATCAGGAGTGGTAACAAAGGAGTTTTGAGGAAGAGGAAGTGTGGAGGAGCATCAAGTCTTGTGCAGTTGATAAGGCTCCAGGCCCAAATGGCTTCATACTGAACTTTTTTCAGACATTTTGGAATCAGGTCAAGGAGGACATCATGGGAACATTGCGATATTTCTATGAACACCATGTGTTTGAAAGGAGTCTTGATGCCACCTTTGTGGCCCTTAATCCAAAGAAGGCTGGAGCAGTAGAGTTAAGAGACTTTAGGCCTATTAGCCTGATCTCTGGGGTGTAACAGATAATTGCCAAAGTTCTAACAGAAAGAATGAAGATAGTAATGGACAGTCTGGTAAACAAACACCAAATGGCTTTTACAAAAGGGAGACAGACTATAGATGCAACTTTAATTGCAAGTATACTCAAGATCTAGAGGGGAGGTGGCTGGCCAGATGTGCAAATTGGACATTGAAAAAGCCTATGATCATGTTAACTGGGATTAGAGGCTATCTTCTAAACACTCTCAAACACATGGGTTTTAGGGAAAAATGGTTGAAATGGATAGACTTTTGTATCAAAACTGTTAGGTTCTCCATTCTGGTAAATGGAGAACCTACTGGGTTTTTTTCACTCAGATAAGGGGACGCTCTATCCCCTTTCCTGTTCATTTTAGCTATGGAAAGTCTTAGTAGTATGATAAGGATAGCACTACAGAAAAACTAGTTGAGGGGTTTCAACATAAGAGGAGGTGGGAGAGGGGATCTGGAGATTTGCCACTTGCTATATGCAGATGACGCTATTTTATTTTGTGAATCTAGAGTGGAACAAGTCTGCTACATAGAGTCTTGCTAGTAGTGTTTGAAGTTGTATCTGGGTATAGAGTGAACGGGAGGAAGAACAATATGTATCCTGTCAAAGAAGTGTTCTAACATTCAAACCTTTGCTAGCATTCTTGGGAAATTGAGAATTTCAGGTGAAAGACTAAAAGGTCCCTGTTTCCATTAATTTTTAATTAGTTGTTAGGGATATTTTAGGAAATTAAGAAATGGGTACAATGCTAGCCTACCACCTTCATGTAGTAGGGTAGCAAAACCCATATATATGTGTATGTATTTATATATATATATATATATATATATATATATATATATATATATATATATATATATATATATATATATGATAGGTAAGAGTGACGAAGATATTACAAACATTACTCTATAAATATGCCCCCATCATCTCAACAATAAGTTCAAGTGATTCAACAAGGAAATACTAGAAGTGAAAGATGAATAAGCTATTCAGATTCCCATTGTCTTTCAACTTAAGTTCTAGGAGTATGACATCTTTCATAGATAGTCCTACAACTACTGGGTGTGCTGCTTTTGCCATGTGAACAGCTAGAAACATGTGATGGTATATATTCCAAAGTTTCATTGTGGTCACGAGTCATTTTATAACCTTTTTACCAAATAAAATGCAAAAATATAGAGTAATTCATCTTCCACACCCAATTTGACTCGATTTAATGAACAGTGAATGATTACTCTGTCCTGTAATAAGCTCATCAATTAGGGGCGACATTTGTTCTACTGAAGGTTCTGTTTTGTGCCTAAAAGGAATGAACCAAAGGAATCAGTATTTTAATGATGTCCAGAACAGACGTCTAGATTTTAAAAATCATTGATGAAAAGTTCTAGCAAAGAATCTAAGGACCGGCAAACTCAAAGAAAAGGAAAGAAAATAGAATCATTCAAACCTGGAGGCGCTTCCCTAGTTGGACTTCAACTTCTGTACCGAATGAAATATTGCTGGCCAGTGACTTTAGAGGATCAACACTGGGATCAACAGAAAGCAAGTTGGGTATCTGCGGAGCATAAACTAGCCTCCATCTGGCCTGTCCAAACTCTCCTTTCCCCTCTATTCTTGGCATCAAAGTTTCAAGCGTTGCAGTGGCAAGCTTCTTAAACGCAAGCTGGCCATCACCTTCTAAAATGGATTCAGCTAACTGACTCTCAAACACTCTAGCAGCCTGTTCAGCCAGAACCATTTCAAAGTTGGTTAAGCCATATATCAATACATTTTTTGAGCCATTTAAACTGAAATTTGTAATTGTACATATAGATATTCGTATTCATGCAGTTTATCCTTCGCAGAACCATTGATAGGAAGGATGCCAGAGTCTAAAGTATTTCCAATGCAGGAAACAGAAATCATGGCTCAATGGAAGGATATTGACATGTTCATTTATTTAGGGGTCGTTTGGTAGAGTGTATTAACAAAAATAATGCTTGCATAAACTGTGTAGTAGTACCTTGTTTGGTACCTTTTTCATGCTATGTATAACTAACGCAAGCATTAGTTATACACTCTATTGTGTATTGAGGAGTGCATTACTAATACCATGAATTTCTAGGTATTAGTAATGCAAAGGAATTTAATACATGCATTAGCATGGTTAAAGACCCCGTTACCCCTCAACAACACTTTTACATTGTTTCAACCATATTATGGAGCATGCTTTTGTAATGCATAAAAAATATTCAATGTATAATTAATGCAAGCATAACTAATACACACATTACTTATGCAAGCAGTACAAATACACTCTATTTAGTATTATTTTTATACACTTATCCAAAACGACCCCTCAAAGTCTATAGGCGAAGCATGCCAAAGTAATATTAAAATATACCACTAGAAAAATTTTGTTGTTTCCCTCCCACTACCCCTTTTTCAACTCGTTCTTGTGGGAAGCATGCTCTCGTGTATTTTTAACCTTGAGAATTTAAGATTGTCAGCATCCAATAAGATATATTTCTAAATAATTTACGCAAAAAGTGAGGTAGATTTTAACTGCTTAATTATTGAACTGATAGTGCATTAAGAAAACATTGGCATCTAAGTGACAACCTCAGTAGGTGACAAGACATCTTGCTCCACGGAACGCGTTGATGTTACCACTAACTTATCCTGCCATTTGCTAGCACGGCTTTGTATCCTGAATTGCCACTCTGATCCAACCAAAGCCAAGTCTAGCATTGGATCAAGTCCATTATCAGGCTCAAATTTGGCTATGTTTAGATGATCTCGCTTCAGTCTCACCTGAACTTGAAGACAATAAGGATATCAGGTGAAGGGAAAATAAAATCTCAGAGTTCCCACAAGGAGCAAAGAACCCAACCAAGAACAAAAAGCAAATTAATAAAGAGACAAAATAATTTCAGAACCTTCCAGGCAGAGAAAAGAATTCAAAAAGAAGTCGAAAGCTTAACCTGTGTTGCAACAAGATTGACATCTCCATTCTCAAACATTAATATGCCTTTCGGCTTTATCGACTTGGGATGAGCAACGCCATTTAACTCAAGTTCTCCACTGACAGCAAAATTGAGGATCAGAGGATAAACTATCCTCAGTTCTGGTCCCAGAACAAGTTTCAGGTCAGTGAGGCGGACGTCCAGTTTAGGTTTGCTCTCTACTTGGACACTTTCCTTAATATCTTCAGCATCTTTACCTGAATATAACAAAAAAATTAGGTTTAACATTCGTAATGCTGAACCCAGCAACGTCACCTCATCATAAAGCAAAACAAAAAAAAAGTGAACGCCTCAGGCAGCTGCTGGATCATTTGGTATCAAATTCTAAAGCCACAACATGTTCAAAATATCCCCATGTCTGTTTCAACACCAAACTCAAAACCTTGGGAAATTAAGATACAGGTATATCTAGGCACATATTTTTCAAAACCAAATACATGTGCTTGACTTCAAATCCAACTCGGATACCCAAGTTGGTCAGTGAGACTTTTTTTTTGATGGAGTAAAGGAAATTTCATTAGAAGACATCAAGAAGATGCATGGCAAAAAATTACCACAAAAGAAGGTGTCGGCTCCTATACAAGAACTTACTGAATAACTAAAGAACAGACATAATCCAAAAAAAGTTCAAAGCCTGGTTGAACCAGCTATATAAGTTGACCAAACAGTTGGATTTAAACTGTCCATGAAAATTGTGAGTGTAATTTTTGTTTTCAAAGTGACAAATAATATTTGAAATTCAGTTGTGTTTGGCCATGAATATAAATTGGAGTTGTGTTCGAATTGTGAGTTAATTGGAGTGAAAAAAGTGAAAACAGCTTTTCGGTGTTTTTCGAAATTCCGGAATTCAACTTCAAGTTGAACTTCAGAATTTTATGGCCAAACGTGTTTTCTGCAGCTCAACTCCGGAAAAAAGTAAAAAATATTTCATAGCCAAACACCTATGGAGTTGAATCCATGATAAAATTTACGATTCCTATCATTCCAGATGCACCAAAAGATAGCAGCATTCACCATACATCATGTTTTTTTCGATGGGTTTCATCTACACGCTGGCTGATCCCTCCAGCATTACCAGCTCTCATAGGCTTCTTTAATGGTATTTGGCATAACCCAGGCAAGTCCAAAAACTGATAGGAACATACTTCATATATCAGCTGCTACTGCAGAGTGCAAAAATAGATACCTAACACTCTCAACTCCATCTGGCACATATAGCATCTATTTACAATCTGAATTTTCTTTACTGAGATTGCCTCGAGTAAGACATGCTTCAACAAGGTAGTCCAGATAAACCAGCTTCCAAGGGGTAGATTGGTTTTCCCTATAAGCTTCCATGGCCATTTGTCAATCAATTCCTTGTTAGAACCTAAGTTGCTCGGACTCGGGTGCAGGTATCTGAGACGGATGCGAATCCGAGAGTCGGATTCGGCAAAATTTAAATTTTAAGATTCGGGGGTGTGAATCCGAGTATGGATACAGGTGCGGGTATTCGGCTAAAATTATTCAATATTATAAAATAGTTATAATAATAATATTAAATATCTTGTAAAACTCTATACTTAAAAACATATCAATTATAGATGTGCAAATTTAAAAGCATAAATTAATTATGACTAGTTACTACAGTAATTAATTTTAAAAAAATTATAATTTCTTTTATTTATTATAATTTCATTAAAGTGCTGGTGTTGCCCTTTCTTCTCCCAATAGCCTTCTCTGTTCCTTTTCAAGAAAAAAAAAGTTTACTCTCTTCTTTTTCAAGAACAAGACTTTGAATTTATTCTTCTCTCCCATGCAGCCTTCACCTCCTCTCTATTCTTGTAGAAGAATTCTTTTCTATGGAGCAATCAGACCTTGTGCCTACTTCGTTGGAGAAAAGTCGTCTAACTTCGCCGGCCATGAAATTAATATTTTTTTTTTGAAACTGGTAACTTCATGAAATTAATATTTCTTCCCCATTTTTTTCGGCTCTGGTCAAAGTATCCGGATCGGATTGACCGAATCCGACCCGCACCAGTCTCGCGTTGAGACGGGTTCGGCTCCAAAACTGAAGAGTCCGTGCAACATAGGTTAGAACATCGATTGTCAAATCCCCTTGTATTATCTTTTTAAAAAATTTAGAATTCGGGCACTCTTTCTGTTTTACATTTAGGCCCCCACATTTCTGAACTAAATTTTCTTTTATAGCTGAACATGCCTCCTTTTTCCTTTTCAGCTATTCAATATAAGTTTGGTATTCTCATAACTTTTAAAATATGAAGTGTCAATGAAATTTAAGGATTTAATGATATTTTTTATTAGTTAATCACAAAAATACAAACACAACATCTTTTTTTTTTTTTTTTTTGAGAAAGGTAGGTTGTATTATGAACAAAGGAATACTCGGGAAGTATTCCAGTAATACTTACAGCCAAAATATGGGGAAGAAAAAACTACAGTCTAGAATACTAGGAATATCCTCTTCTTCTTAAGGATATTCATGTTTACACCAAAAAAAGACAAGGACCAGACAGTTCGTCTTCAGTTTTTGCTGAGGATAACTTCATCCCACTTTACTAGATGAATTTTTTTATCATTAGAATCATAGTTTCCTTGTCACAAAAAATTCCTCCTGATGGCATCCATTTTGTCGATCACATTTGCAGGCATAGGGAAACCTGACATCATATATGTGGACATGGCATCCAACACACTATTTATGAGTGTGACTCTTCCACCCAGAGACAAATATTTGTTTTTCCAATTTGCTAACTTCTTTTCACACTTTCCTAAAACATTGTTCCAGATGCCTTTTGACTTGCTCTTATCCCCCAAAGGCATGCAAGATACACTGTGGGGAGCCCTATATTCCCCCCAGGATATTTGCTAACACTCTTATGTAAGGCACCTCATTAGAAAACAATTCTTCCAAAACTAGAACTAAGAGGTTTGATGTGTGTTTTATAGTAGAAAGTGCATATTCACATGCTCTCCATGAGGAAGAGAAGAATTTGGACTTAACAAAAGTGCTAAATAACGGTGAAAAATAACATTACCCAAAGATCAAGTATTTAAGAAACACTACAACTGTTAAGTTCAATGAATGTGCATTTAATAGTCCCTGACTCCCTTCTGCAAAGAATCAGATAGTTAATTTTGGACTCTAGTAGAATCCCTGTTATCCTTACTGAAGACAGTAGTTCTATCAGTAGAAAACAGAGACTTAAAGAAACAGCTAACCGACATAAACAGAAAATCTCTGGTTCGACCGGATGGCCTGAACTCAACCTGGCAATTGATGAAGAAACCCAACTATATAGACTGAGATCATACTCAACTTACCTGATGATTGATTGAACTGAATGTCTGAAGCAGCAGGCTTTAAACTGAGGAAGCGTGAAACATACTTTGATGCAACTATACGATTGTAACCACCTGCTGGAAGTCTTGATTGATCAGATGCCTCTCTGCTGAAAGGAGCAGTTCCACTACCCTTGTCATGTGGCAGGTATGCTTCCCCGTGACTCAGCTTCATCTTCCCAGAAATGTTTGGTTGCAATATGGACCCACTTACTTGCAATTGAGTATCAACTTGCCCACTGTTGTTTCAGTCATCATCAAGTTTCAGAAGGAAAGACGAGATGAGAAGTTTCATATTTTTTGCTAGAACTAGAAAAACTTAAAAAGGAAAATAATTGAAGAAAATAAGAAAAGCGGAGTGTAGAATGCAGTACAAGTAGTGTATGTCTACATAGATTCATCAGGAAAGAAGAATACAATGTTTTTTTTGAAAAAAAAATCCAATTTAAAGTGAATGAAAGAAAAAACTATGTTGTTTGCCTTTAGATGCTAAAAGTAAATCCAAAGATATTGGTCAGGTAGTTCAGAAAGATGTGAGAAAAGACTGACAAGATGGAAATTCAGTATCTTTTTCTGGGAGGCAGGTTGACCTTTATTTCCTATACCAGTAAGTGTGGAAAAGAAGATGTATGATCTGAGAAAGAATTTAGATGACACCTAGTTAAATAGAAAAATTTGATCATCATCAAAAAAGATGGGGCACCAGGGAATTAGAAACCTGAAGAAACAAAAGAAGGGCTTCTAATGAAGTCTCTATGGAGGTTCACAAAAGAAGAGCATGTATTATCGGGCACAGTTATAAAAGCAAAGTATGGAAAAGAAGGATTTTGGATGACTAAAAAGGTGTCCACCCCTTATGGAATCAGTCTGTGGAGAAATATCAGAAACTTATGGTTGTCTCAAAGGAGGATTGAATTTAATGTGAAGGATGGCCAGAAAATCATGTTCTGGGAGGATGACTAGCTGGGCAGTGGATGCTTGAAGGTGCTTTTCCCTGACTATTTTTGATGAAGGAGGACAGATATCATTAATGGCATCAAGAAAATGCAGAAATTTAAAATGCTGAGTACAAGGACTCAGACACAAAAATAGAGATAAAGTCAGTTCTATCAATTAGAGACTAAAACTAAAGAACTAACAAATTCCAAAAAGAGCTCAAAGCTAGACAGAGGAGTCCGCCTGAGCCAGCCAAAAATTTGTATCAAGCACTTGGATTTTAGGGAGACACATGAAATTGAGATTCCATCATAACATCTAATTCTCTCTGGCCAAATGCGCCAGAAAATAGCTCCACTAACCGGATTTTTTTTATCATCTTGTCCACTTTGAATGAACTCCAACTACTTTTCTTGACTTATTTTTCAAGTCTCCAACATGGCACATCTTAAAGGAGGTCTGGTCAAGAAATGGGTGAAACCCAACTTTTCGAAGGCTATTACATGACTGGGAGGTCCCCAGGATTGCAGAGAGTTTATCAAAGTTTTGGAACAAGGAAAGGGGCTGCAAAAGGGAGAAAATGAAGTAGCTATTATAGATATTCTAGGTTCAGAAGAAGGGTATACAGCTGGTCCCTAGGCGTTTTTATGCAATTTGACTAGTGAAACCACAGCCACCTCTTCTTGCACTGCAATTACACTGCTCAAATCTGGAATTTGTTCCTTAGCATCTCAAATCAGAATTGGACAATGCCAGAACGTACATCAAATGTGTTGAAGAGGTGGGTAAGGAGAGGAGGTACCAAGAGCCAGAAGAGATGGTGGAGGTTAATACCATCATGCATATGGTGGTCAGTTTGGAAGGAAAGGAACAGTAGATGTTTCGACAATAGATCCAATTCCATACACAAGGTCAAATGGAATTGTATAGTATATCTACTTTTTTGGTGTAAACAGTTGTGTATAGTAGATACAGATCAGATTGTAGATTTGATAGAAAGTTTGTAATTGACACTTTTTTGGTGGTGGTCAGCATGCCCTTAATGCTGAAGAATACAACCTTGCCAGTTTTTTTAAAAAAAAGATATTCTAGGTTCTTTGTAAGATGAAGTAGGACCTATTGTTTTTTAAAGATTTGTTGAGTCTACTCAACTGTAAGTAGCTCCATGGTGTAAATTAGGGATCCCAGCCTTAAGTGCTAAATTTATCTATAAACCTGCTACCTTTCTAAGAAAAAAGGGAGAAGATACACTGAGATGGCATAACCACTCAAGTGGAATTATACTGCTAGTACAGCTTATAAAGAATTGAATCAAGCCCACAGGTTATATGTTGGCCTTGGAAACACATCTATTAAGTGAAGGTCCCCTATAATGTGGCCTGCTTCTCCTGGCTGGTGGTAAGAGAAGCTGTACTGACTCGTGACAATCTTAAAAAAGAGAGGAATACAACTATGCTCAAGGTGCCACTTCTGTGGGCAAGAGGCAGATACAATAAGTCATCTGTTTTTACACTGCAGAGTTACAAGGCAACTATAAGATCTATTCATCAATCTCAGAGGTTCTAGCTGAACAATACCAGAAAGAACTTTTGAAGTTATCGCATGCTGGAACAAAGGTGAAACTGCAAGACTAGAAAAGACAGATGGAAAATCCTTAAGGTAAAAAGTAACCATGACCATTATAAAACCCTTTAGTAAATTGTAGAAAACTGTTAGAAGACATGTAGAGATCTCAAAAAATTCTTAACTTGTCCCACTTAATGTGAGGGAGTCAATGATGCATACCAGTACTTGTTTGTTACTCACGTCTTATCACGGAGGCACTTCATCTTTTCGTGGATTCAGGTATTGATACTCGGTATGACATGGACCTCTGCTAGGCACCTCCCTCATTCTAAAGTCTTTTGGTGAGCCCCATTCTATGCTCAGAGAATACTATTGTTAATACAAATATTTGAATTCTTATGGGTTTAGTGGGCTTCTCATCGGCATTTCTTTTTTTCATATTATCCTAGAGGCTCCATAGACACATAATGCTATATCTTTTGTCATTCTAGTGAGGTTTCATATGGCATGTACGGATAACTATTTGTATCTAGAGTTTTACACGTTACCTAGAGTGCAAGTTAAGTGACGTAACACATGAGGTGGAGGTGGAAGTGAAGATCGATGTACAAGTCATACCCAAGAGAAGAAGTTTCAAGTATCTTGAGTCAATAATCCCAAAGGACAGCGAGATTGACGATGATGTTGCATATCATATTGGAGCAAGGTGGGTGAAATGGAGGCTTGTCTATGGGGTAATGTCCAATAAAAATGTGTCGCCAAGGCTTAAAGTACACACTGTTAGTAAGACCAACATTGCTGTAAGGGGCAAAGTGCTGGCCAATCAAGAACGCTCATGTTCAGAAGATGAAGGTGGCAGAGATGAGGCTCAGATGGATCATACTAGGAGAGATATGATTTAGAATGAAGGTATACGGGTAAGGTGGGAGCGACCTCTGCGGTGGACAAGAAGAGGGACATGAGGCTGAGATGGTTCGGGCATGTGAAGAGAAGGTGTGTGGATGGGACAATAAAGAGGTATAAGAGATTGGTTGTAGCAAGAGTTAGAAGAGGTAGAGGTAGGCTGAAAAAGAATTTGGGGGAGATACCGGACATGACACAACTACAACTTACTGAGGACATGACCCTAGATAGGAAGGTTTGAAGGACGAGGATTAGGGTGGAAGGTTAATAGGTAGCCGAAGTGTTGTCACACTTTTGAAGGTTAATAGGCAGCCGAGGGTCTCTCCCAAACAACCTCTCTACCCCACAAAGGTAGAGGTAAGGTCTGCATACAACCAACCCTCCAACGACTCCACTTGTGAGATTATACTTGGTATGTTGTCGTAGTTTTAAGGTTAATGAAAATAAAGTGTTCTATGAAAAGCTTTATGTTTTCTAATTCATGCATGCACTATGTTTACTAAATTATGTTAAGGATGGTTCGCGCTTGATCAAAGTTAAAGCATCGGGTGCCGATCCACCCCTCCAAGGCTTGTGGCATGATAGGACAAATGTATTCTTTAACAAGATGAATCAGGAAAAGAACAAAGAACTCCATTTGTCTTAGAAATCAGAGAAGGAATCAGCGCCTCCCTTAGTGACTCGAATTCACAACCTTAGGGTTGGGAGTAAGGACTGCTTACCATCCGAGCAACTCCCTCTTGCTAATATGTTTGTTATTATACTGAGGAAGATGAATACACAGAATCTTTTACAGTTGCACATTTAAATATTTTCTATAGATAAACGCATATAAAATATACCTGAAGATATTCTTTGCTCGTACTTCCAGTACTTCACATTTCAAATCGATTTTATCACCATCAGATGCCTCAACTGTTCTGAGTGGCAAATTTCCCTTCACAGAAAGTTTCCCTTTTCTGCTAACTCTACCTTCCAAGGAACTAATACTTAGTCTGTTTGAGTTCACTAGAACTGAGCCGCCAAAGTTGGTCAGAGGTTTACGAAATACAGGTGAAGATACAGTCGCCCTATGGAACGATGCAGACCCATCAAGTACCGGTTGTTCAACGGTACCTCTAACCTGGATGTTTGAAGAAGTGATGTACATCAGCACTAAGAGAAAGGAGAACAGATACATAAGCAAAAAACAACTCCCTGTTTTCTCCCTCTTTCTTTCCCCCTGTTTTTTGTAATCAATGTTTCCCAACTTGAAATAGTCTCTAGACGCTTCACATTTCTTTAACATTTCTGCATGCAATCTACAATTAAGTGAACCTACCTGAAGTACAACTTCAGCATTTCCCTGGAGCCAGTTTGCATATGGAGACAAAGCCGTCAACAACATCATGCCGGCATCTTTAATATCAGCATCGATCCTGACTTCCCCGGCATCAAGTAGGTTCCAGTTCAACCCTTTGAGGTTTTCAGCCAACTGAGTGTCCCAACCCTCCTCATTTCTCTCTCTAGAGCTTCTTTTATCACTAGCTTCATCTACAGGTGCCTTGCTCTTCTCCGTGCCCCAACTACGAATCCAGGATGATTCACTTTTGTCCCTTTCTGAATTATCTTCCTCCAAAACATTATTTTGGACAAAGGTCAGAGGAACACTTCCTTGAATGTGTACATGACCATTTCGGATGATTGGTTCAAATTTTGCATTGAACAGGAAACGGCTGGTTGGAGTTAGTGAAGCAACAATTTCAGCTCGACCAAGTTCAATACCCCCAATGGCACCATCTAGGAGCCTTACTTGTACATCACATTCTGGTTTAGCAAGATTTCCTCTAAGATCCCCTTCCATATGCAATATGCCTCTAATTGGAGACATAAATTGCCGCAAAGAATGAACTGCTTCAGTGGCAGTTGATTCAATAACCTGAACCAATGTAGGAACCAAACTAACAGGAAAGTTTAGAACAGCAAAATGTAGATTAGGCTTTGCCTCAACCAGAGTTCCATCTGCATGTATTGTGGCATTATCCTTTTGGATAAAGATTTTCTCAAGACGCAAACCATCATCATTGCTGTATGCACCAGCTGCCAGAACACGCTGAGTCTTATAAGTACCCCATTCCCATTCCTCCCCATGAAAGTCGAACTCAGCCTAGAAATTACAGAAACCAGGACAAAAAGTAGGCAATAAGAAGCAACCTGAAAGATTACTATTCAAATATCTGAGGCATTAAAATCATTTGAAAAAACTATAGCTACATATCAACTACATGTCCTGCATTTTGCATCCTACTTTAAAGAAAATATCTCAGAGGCCGCCCCACATTGTTTCTAGAGGAATGAGTTAAAAAATTGACACATCAAAGAATCGAGTCCTTAGCCTCCCTAGTAAATAATAGATCAGGTGGGAGGAAATTAGGTTGGAATCTTTGCATGAAATACAATCAGCAAACAGGGAGGCGTGGTCACAAGTACAGAATCAAAATAAAGAAGCAAGAATTGCATCCAAATTAGGGATGGACCAGAAAATATTCAACAAAGACAACCAGCTCAAACAAAAAATCAAATGCTAAAGCATAATAACTTTCAAAAAAGTCTATGTCAGTAAAATACTAGGAAATTACTAAAGAAAAAAAAAAGAAAAAGAAAGGAGCAATAGCACCCTCTTGACAGAACAAGAAAATGATTATTGCTCCTTTAGCGGACATTACTCTGGAAAGAGACTGAATTGCACCTATTATCACGAGGTTTGTGGCGTTAATTAAGGTGGGTAAGAATATATAGTAATGCAAAGACAAAGAAGGAGTATTCCATATCGGAGTACCATGACCGAAATGTAGACTTATTTTACCATTGTGTCTCCATTTCCTCCACCACTTGCGTCTAAAGAGCCACTCCAGCGACCCTTAAGTTCAGCTAAACCAGGAAGATTGAACTCTTCAAGGATAACTTCATCTGATAGAGTAGAATGACCCCGAATTTCCTATGTTTGTTGCCATCAAGAAATGGTAGAGCTTATCTTAGTATAATCTTCATTAACTGGAAATCCAAGAGTAGCAGAACTAACAGAGAATTTATCTTGGTAATTTATCAATTAGTACCTCAAGCAGCTTCTGGAGGCTTTCAGTATACAATCCGATTAACTGCAAACTTTGCATGAAAAGGTCCTGCAAGCAAGTAAAAGAGGGTTAAAATTTGTATTTAGTGGAAATCATTCTGCAACCAATTCAATCAATTCCCACACCCTCCAATCCTGTCTTTTTTATTATTTCTTTATGAGAAACAGATACTTCTATTGTTTCATTATTTATTCTACCTTTGACCTTGATAAAACAACAGGGTCAGAACTTCGAGACAGAAGCCTTGCAAGTGGAAGCATCTCAGCAATCTCAGCTCTTGGAACCTCAAGCCTCATTCTCCATCTACCCATGGAGGATATAACACTGCCCAGACGTCCAGTCATTGCCCGGTGAAACAAACTACCTCTCTCCTGGCCAGATGGCATCCGATCTCGTGTGCCAGGCAGTACATATTCACCTTGAAGCTCATACTTACTATTGCTTTGCTCCAAAATGGACTTCTCAATGGTGATCTAAGAAAAAAGGTAACAATGAGAAAATAGTCTAGGATGTTAATCATATTATTAAAATTCAGTACTGTGAAAACCTAAATCATGGTACTGAAATAGATAGCGGATTCATCATTTCCCCTCTGTATATGAACGCAGATAGGAATACACATTCCATAAAGCACAACTTTACAATGCTGAGTAGATTTATCCTCTTATTAATTAAACAGAAGAAAGCAGACAATTTACTGTTGTCACTGAACGTCTTTTTGAGCAATAAAATAAAAAGATGTACTCCCTTCATCCAAATTTATGTGACACAATTTGACTGCGCACGGAGTTTAAGCAAGAAATTTTAATTTTGTGGTGTAAAACAAGTCTTACACATTTTGTGCGCTATACACCATCTCATTAAGGGATTGTAAAGTTGAATCCTATCTAAATATAAAAGGTCGCTTTCTTTTGTGACTGAATAAAAAGGAAGAGAGATAAATGGAGTGATATTTTAGTGCCCCAATGAACTAACACCTGAATATACCTAAATATATGTTTTTAGAATATGAATAGGTTTATACAATCCTATTAGAATAGGAATAAGTTTACACAATCCTATAGGAATAGGTTTATACAGTCCTATTTATAATAGGAATAGGAATACAAATAGGAATAGGAATATTAAACAGTATCCTACTTGGTAAAGGATCGTATTCTAGTGTCTGTAAATAGGGTCTCAATGTAATAATGTAGACAACAACAACAATTCAATAATATTTTTCTCATATATTTCTCACATATTTATGCCTCCCATGATTTAAGGCATTTCCTATGTTCAAGCTTTATACATCACATGAAACGATTACTTTAAAGTCTTTAGCACCTATGACCTATCAATTGAGTGGTTTCAGCTTGTAAGCTTGTCAAACTTTAATGGATGTCATCAAAACACGTCTGCATATGAGAAGTATTCTTTTGTGCGGTGGAACAATTCAAACTGTTTGATGGTGTGGATGAAAGGTGGAGAATTAACCAGAAATTCAGTAGCTTTACAACTTTCTTAAAACAAAGTTGTTTCATGTTATACAACTACTAATTGATACAGAAATAGCTTTCTTAAAGAACAAAACTGAAGTGACCATGAGCCATTGAGTTATAATTTAGTTCTATTTACCAGGAAATGAAGGATACTTATGCGTAAGCATACTAGAAATAGTCAAAACGACTGATAACACAAATTTAAAGCAGCAAATATGCATGACTGAATTTTGATACTAGAAGAATTACGTGTATACCCACTATAAGGAGGAAGAATAGTAAGAGCCTGTTTGGATTAGCTGATTAAAAGCAGTTGATAAACATTAATTGTTAAAACTGGTTTATAACTAAGCCGTGACATCTTTGAATAGAAGTGTAAAAATTGATAATAAGAAACTGATGTGTTTTGTTATAAAATGTAAATAAGCAATTTATGTCAAAAAAATGTCATTATAGTTATTTATATAAATTATAAATTAAAAGTATATTCACAAGAAGAAAACCAAGTGATAAAAAAGGAATGAAGGAGGGAGTTAGGAGTTTCTTAGGAAGAGTATTTTAAAAATTAAAAAAGATATCAGGGATAAAGCAATAAAAATCTTGGTCAGATCAAAAGAGCTTAGATGGTGAAAAGCTATTAGTTAGGGCTAACCAACTTATGACTTTTGGTTGATTTTAGCTTATAAGTAATCTTGGTACTGACAAACGCGTAGATAAGTTAAAAAATGCTTATAAACCAATTTGATTAGCTTTTAACGTTACCTAAATACCCAGTTACATATACCTACACCTAGAGAATCTTAGAAGTGATAGTGTTGGGTTTATCTTAAATGGCTCTGAAAATATTTTATTATAGGTCTTCCTTCTTATGAACTCCACAACAATAAAGTTGAATTTTCTCATCGTTATGAAGAAAATAACTTAATGGAGTTCTTCTTTTTCCATATTTTTTTCCCTTTAATGAAATCAGCAAAATCTATTAATCATGAAACTTCTCTCATAGTACTTGGCAAACTACTAGATCAAAATTCAGCCTCCACAGACAAACTTTCTATTGACTTGTCAGGATCCACATACCCCCACCCCCCACAGGTTAAAATAGGATCAATGTGTATTATTACTGTCAATCTCTCTTTCCATCTATCCATTGCAAGATGGTGCGCTTCCTATCCCTTGCATAGAATCAATCTTAAAAGATGAATTTTGTTAAGTTGAGGAGTGGCCTTCTATACCTTATTTTCCTTTGGTGCACCCATGAATAGGGCTGGGCATAATATGGTTCAAACCGAAAAAACCGACCGAACCGTTTTTTTTTTATTTCGGTTTCGGTTTTTCGGTTATTTCGGTCGGTTTCGGTTTTGAATTTTGATATTTCAGTTTTTCGGTTCGGTTTTCGGTTTTTAGATATAAAAATTTGGTTAACCGAAAAACCGAAATTATGTATACGTATTAACGTATTACGTATATATGTAATATGTTACCCATTCCCACTCCCAGTCGGCCCATCCATCCCAAATTCCCAATAGCCCACAAACTATTATTCTCAGCCCAACTACCCAAATTCCTAAGTCTCAGCCCAACTACCCAAATTCCTAACCCAATTATGAATTACCCATTCCCATTTCCCACTTCCTAATTTCTAATTTCCTATCATTGATGATAAATCCCTAATTTCAGAAATTGTGCTTGCCAATTTTTTCAACCAAATTGTACGAGATAAATAATTGTTTGAGTCTTGCTAAATTTGTATTAAATTTGGTTAAACCGAAACCAAACCGAAATAAACCGAACCAAAATTATAATAACCGAACCAAATCAAATTTATTTCGGTTTGATTTGGTTTTACATTTGGCCAAACCGAAAACCGAAAAACCGAACCGATATTTACGAACCGAACCGAACCGACCGAACGCCCAGCCCTACCCATGAAGTTCCTTGCTATATAAAATATTGGATGTCTTCAATCAAAAAACATGTCTTTTTGTAGATTTCATACCTTTTGGGTATACTTCTTGTCTACGGGTACATTTTGGCCCAAACATTAATAAAATTTATTTACTTTTATCAGAAACAAGAGTGGGGGCACTCCTACTACTTATCTAGGTCTGCAATTAGGAGCTTATAATAAGGACCAAGCATCATGGAACCTGGTGATTAAGAGGGTAGAAAAGAAACTTGCAGTATGTTATCAATTCTTAAAAAAAAAAAAAAAAACTTGCTGTTGCAGGTTGACAAAAGAAATACTTATCCAAATGGAGAAAGGATGTGTTAATAAAAACTACTCATTTGAGTGATCCTGCATATTTCATGTCTTTGATGCATGCTCCAATCAGTGTTACACAGAAGCTGGAAAAGTTTTGTGAAGTACCAAATTGGTTGAGGGAATGAGTTGTGCTATCCTTATATGGTCTAAGGCAATCCACCTCTCGTGAGCTATTGAGCTAGCATGCGGAATTGACTTAGGCCCAAGGGTCATCTTCACATGGTATCTGAGCTAGACCTATTGGCACTTGTTATAATGTTTCTCAATGTTGGGACCCCATAACATATACAAGGCTACAAGGTGAAGAAGTTCATTGCAAGTTAAGATTTAGGAGGAACTTGCAAGATTGAGAGGTTACAAAATTTTAAAGAATGATTAAGCTACTGCACAAACAAGTCAAGATGTATAGAGATAGGGAGCGGGGAGCATGGATTTTTTTAGTTAAGTCCTATAGTAAGAAACTTTTTGGTCAGGGAGGAGTTCACTTAGCCATATTTGTTGGTATGAATCCCTAAGGTATTGAGAAATGTGAGTTTTTTCATTTGGTTATCACAAGGGTAATCTTGATAGGTGATAATTTGAGGAAGAGAAGAATTACATACGTCAGTTGGTTGGTGACAATGTGAATCATCTTCTATCACATTATCAAATAATGTTTCGCTTGTGGTGGGAAAATCATGTTGTTTGGTCTTCAATTAGATGTCAGGCACAATAAAAAAAATATTTTTTAGCTGGATTTGTAGGAAATGGAAGAGAAGACACAGGGCTGAGATGTTGCTTCATTAGCACTTATATGGACAGTATGGAGAGAGAGATAAATGAGCTTTTTACGGAATAAGAGAAGGAGAAGACCTTGTATATTTGAGGAACAGCCTCATCTCTTTATTTCTATTTGGTGTACATGAGGTTCTTCTAGGGATAGAAAATTGAGTGTCTTCATAGAAACCCATATCCTTTTGTAAGATTTCTAATTTTTGGTATACTCCTGGTATCAATGGGTACTTTTTCCCATTGTTAATAAAATTTAACTACTTGATAAAAGAATAGGAGGAAGAGAAAGACAGAGGTAAGTGCAAAGGCCTACTTCGAAACAAGCAATTAGTTCAACAAAGAATCAATAAGCAGGAACAAGGTTGATCATATCCATTCCTTGAAGTTTTAAGCAAAGCTTTGAAAATACTCTTAAGAAGAGATACAGCTTCGTAATCACTTGAAATGGGCGAGGTTAAAGGTGAGAGGTGACGGCGATTCTGTCCCTAATTCAGTACAGCTGGCTCATGAGGGTTTGACTTTCAAAGTTCAGATTTGGGTGGAGACGTCTGCGAGGGTGGTTCTGATGAGAGAACTCCAATTGTCCCTAATAACCAGAAGTCCAAGATTTGATTGGGTATAGAGGGGATGAGAGCCTTTGAGGCTTTACAAAGCTTTCTGGACACGTGGGTTCCTCGTACGATCCAGCAATTTTGAAACAACCTGCTGTACCAGCATGTGAACCTTTGCACCGTTCAACAATTCCTAAGAAATCCAAACATGTAAGAAAGGGGGAAACGATGGGCCCCGATCTTCTGGTCCAACTCATTTTAAGTAGGCCTTTCATTGAGAACTCCTTCACTCAGTTAAATGATCCAATCACTATGGAACTTGAAGCCATTTCTATTTCTTATCAGTTTCAAGGTGCATAAAAACAAAAGGAACAGAACTGGAAGAAAATGCGATGGAGAAAGAAGCTGATACAGAAGATCATGTTGATAGAGAAACAGTGGAAGTGTCAGACAAGTGCCCTGACTCCCTGATTCTCATCTAACTTTCGAAAACTATTGCTTTCAAGAACTTAATTCACAGAGAGGTGAAGAGGACAATTCTTTGACAACAATTGAAGATGTAGTTCCTTTAAACCAACGTAGTCCAGAGGAAGAAGATGATTCAGATTTTGACGTGCCGATTTGGGTCCATCAGAACACCATAAAATTAGCTAAGGATTTTGGAGTAAACATTTAGGGATGCAAAGAGAAAGCTACGAGGCTGTTCATGAAGATCGATAGTATGAGACAAAATAACATTCACAAGGGGGAGAAGAAATTGAATTTAACTTCAGCAGTTAAAGGCTCAAAAGAACTTAAGAGCCTAGAATGTGGGAGCAATTTCAGAAGTAATGGTACTAGAAGCAGGGGGGGGGGGGTTTACACAATAGCTGGTGATAACTAACAGTCAAGATAATTTCATGGAATGTGAGGGGCCTGAATCAGGCGAATAAGAGATGTAATCCAAGGGTAGGGATGTGAGAAACATTATTAAAGATTTGTGGGCAAACAGAGGAATGGAATTTTGTCAATTTGAAGCTAGTGGTACTAGAGGGGGCATCTTAATTTTTTTGGGATGGGGATAAGGAATTTAAAAATTCAAAATCAGTGCCTTATGATGAAGTGGTGATGGAGATTCGTTTCCGGTGAGCAAGCTATGTGGAAATATGTAATACAGGACAAATATGAAATGGAGGATTTCTGGATAACTAAAATGGTCAGTAGCACTTACGAATCAAGCCTTTGGAGAGCCATCAGAAACCATTGGCCAAAGCTCAGAGGAAACTGCAGTACTAAATTGGGTAATGGTAGGAAACCTCTTTTTGGGAAGATAGATGGCTAGAACAAGGATCTTTAAAAACCTTGTTCCCGGATATTTTCACCCTAGATCAGCAGCAAAGGGCCACTGTGGCAGAGATGTGGTCAAACCAAGGGTGGAATCTGAGTTTTGGAAGACCTCTAAATGATTGGGAGATCCAAATGTTGGAGGAGTTTTACAAGGTCTTGGGGCAATCCAAAGGAACTACTGATGCATAAGATAGTTTGGGATGGCAGATTCACAATCAACACAACTTCAGTGTCAGAAGAGTGTACGAGAAGTTTAATCCTTGTAACAACCAGAGGAATGGGTGGCCATGGAAGCTGATATGGAAAACTAAGATCCCCTACAAAGTGTCTTGTTTTACTTGGCTCCTTGCTAAGCAGGCAGTTTTGACCCATGAAAATCTTATGAAAAGAAATATTCAATTGAGTCTGAGGTGCCTCCTATGTGGTGAAGAAGAAGTAGAGCCTGTCAACCATCTCTTCCTTCAGTATAGAATAACCAACATTTTGTGGAATGTTTTTATCAATCTGAAGGGCATGAAATGGGTTATGCCTAGGAAAGTTACGCAGACTCTGAAGATATGGAGCAGTTATGCAAGCATTACTGGGCATGAAGAGTGATGGGAAATCATTCCGGCTTGCATTTGGTGGACTGTGTGGAAAGAAAGAAATCTCAGATGCTCAAAACAAGAGTAATTCCATCCAGAAGATTAAGATGAACTGCTTAGTTTTGTTTCTTTTTTTGGTGTAAACAGCAGTACATGGTAGATCTAGAATCAATTATAGACGTTTTGGTTCCTTGTAAATTTTGCTATAGGATTGAAGATCTTCCTGCTACTCTCCACAATTGTAATTAGGAACCTGTAATTTGTTGCGGCAGGTTCTGTTTTTTTTTTTTTTTTTTGGAATAGTATACAAGTTGTTACCTTCTCAAAAAAAAAATACACATCACCATATTTCACTTGTAAAGAACAAATAACACCAACAAAGATACAGGTGAAAAAATATACACTTGCAACATCCCCACTTATCCACAAAGAGAGAGAGAGAGAGAGAGAGAGAGAGAGAGGAGGCACTCACAACATCTCCACTCCATCTGGCAGCAACATCAAGAGCTTCACCCAACAAACCGCTAAATTTTGGCCGGAGTACTGACAACACCCCATGACCTCTTCTTTTCTGAAAGTTGAGTTGAATTTCTGCCTGAGAGTATAAGACTTTACAATGTAATTACTCAAAAGGAAAAGCTTAAACAATAAAAGAAAAATTATTAAATCAGCAAGATTCACTTAGGCAGAAGGAAGAGAAGAAGAGTGGAAGCCAAGACATGGGGGAGGAGATTAATATTGGATAAGCTATCACTTTTGGTCCTTATTTTTTTGAATAATGTAACTTGTCTGTGCTCTTGTTTTCCACGTTCGTAGTGACTGCCATCAACGTTTCAAATTCCTCCATGACGGCTTGTATTGTCCCAAGTAAGTAGACATATTGATTTCTTATTTCTTAAGATGGTTATCCGGGATATCACATCACATAGACGAGATGTCATTAGTGTAGAAAGCACGAGCCTTTTCCCAAACTGAACAACATGTCTGGAATGGGAGAAACAAGGTCATCAACTTGGAATCAATAAATCACCATAGGATACTACACAATTAAGCGCCAACCTTCTCCCATTGTTCTTTAGATTTTGCATCTTCATCACTAGCCTTTGCCTTTTATCTACCACACAAGCGTTGTTCGTTAGGTGGTGTTGAACACCATGACCCTTGCACCACAACTCAACCGAGGAAACCCAAGCTAAATAGTTTGAGCTTCCCATTGATGGTTCTGAAGTGATCATATGGCTTGAACTTCCAAATTCCCGTAATTTTGTAGCCAAAAATTATTAAGTCCAAAAGACATCTTGTGAAATCAGAATTTTGAAGCCTCATATCTCGGGAAAAAAAAACATAAACCATTGACGGAATCTGAAAAAAAAGTTTCTTTTGTCGCCGGAAAATCAGTTCTGACCGTTGGAAAGTAGTCAAAACCAGGAAACAAATTATATGGGTAGGGTCAGAATGATGGAGAGACCCCACTGGAAAATAGATCTGCCAAAAAAAGTGGTTGGAAACAGCCTGGAATTGCTGGAAACAATGCTGAAGTGGCCACAACAGTGATTTCCTTGCTGGGAAGTGCTAAAAATCTGGTATAAGCTGTATGGGGCCGTCTCGGAATCAAGAGACTAGCAGATCTTGAACACAAAAGTTGCCGGAAAACTGTCTGGAACAGGCTCATGCGGCGGCACGTGGTCAGATCTCACCGGACGTGACGAGCTTCTGGGAGGCGGATGCAAGGCCGACTGTTACAGCGGTTGACTAGGGGTTTAGTTGGCGGAGGTTGAGGGAGCCTGCAGTGGTGTTGGTTTTCGCACAACACTAACGGAAACAGTCACCGGAAAATTGAGGCGTGGTGACTGTGACTTTGTTATCTTTCCCCAATTTTTCTCACCAAAGAATCTGATAACATGTGAGAAATAAAGGAGAACTATTATTGAATTGTGTATCTGAATTAATTGTGTATCTATTTATAGACATTATATTACAGACTTTTTCCTAGTAGACTTCTATATAGTATTCTTATTCTTATTCCTATTCTAACAGGCAAGATAACGACAAAAATTTCAAGGTCTAGAGGACCCAGTGGTCACCATATAGAGGAAGGATATGGTGTAGGCTTAGGTCACCTAGCAAGGAGTTGTGTCGGTACCATCAAAAGGAAGAGAAAAGAAGAAAAAAATTGGTTTGTCAGGTGGCGTAAGGCCGACCACTGGTAGGCCAAAGCTACTTGAGACTAAACCAAGATCATAAAGGTTCTAATACCATGTGAAAATAGAAGAGCAAACTTATTGTTGAAATAATATACAAGATGAGCTCCTTGTATACAAATCTTTGGATACCAAAAATATGGTAAATAGTTATTTCTCTATGCCTAATAGTGTAAGTCAATGTTGTATAAACAAATATATAATATCCAAACTTATCTTTTAGAATAATTATAGAAAACATTGGATAGAAACATATTTGAATAAATGGGTTCAGATAAAGAATCTTTTCAAATTTTAATGGAGGGACTTTCTGTATCACTTAGTATAATCTGTAAGAATACCTAATCCAGGAGATGAAGAACAATGAGCAGAAAAGTCAGACAAACACTATTTGATCCCTCAACACTTACTGCCTAACATAAACAATTTCCACCCAAAAGTTCAGCAGCTTAGTTTCTACAGTTTCTTTTTTTAACTGTTGTCAAAAAGAAAAAAGAAATTCTATACTCTTTTTCTTCTCCTTTTCCAGGCCTATCAAAAAGCAATAATTCAAATTCCTTAATATGCATGTATGAAAACCAAAAATTCCTGATCAAGGAGTCAATCAAAGAACAATTATTTCCTCTTAATCAGATTACCCTTTGAATCGTTCCACGAAGTGAAGCCAGCTCCAATTCATCCAAAGGCAAATGTCTCACCTGGTAAGAAAGTAAATGCAGTAAAAGTCATTTAATCAAGCATCTATATGATCATTCAAGACATGGAATAAATGGAAGTACCTCTAAATTAGCTGAGTGCAGCGGCTGGTAGCAGATATTAGCTTTTAAGTGTCCCTTCTGGAAGGAGAACGAGAACATTTTGCCGATCATATTCTCTTCAGATAGAGGATGAAATGGTCCTCTGACCTCCAGATTAAGACTTTCATCTGGTCTACCCATGGCATCCAACTGAATAAAAAATAGAATCAAAATTTATACACTACAAAATTCATCTCATTGAGTACAAAATACTAGAATTTGTAAAGAAAACAGACCTTGGACTAACTCAACCTCAAAAGGTAACACGTGAGGTGAGGATTGTTCAAGACCATAAAGGGAGACAATGGTCCATTCCCTCAACCAATGTGGGATACTCTAACAAAACTAAAGCAACCTATGAGGAGCCAAATACCACCCACCCCCAACAAACCCACAAAACAAAAGTCTATGACTAGAGCATAGCCCATTCTAACTAGCTCATGCATTTAAAGTCGACATACTTTGTTCAGGCAATCACTCATGACTAGCCACCAATATCTTGCGGTTATGAGCACGGTAACAATATATCTGTATATTTAGAGAATATCATAATGGACTAGCATTTGTCAAAGTTCCTACAGCATTATCATGGAGTAACTTACATTTTGTAATAGGTTTTATGCACTAGTAACATCCATGCTAAGGAACTTGACAACCCCATAATATTTGCCTGATCAAACAAGAGGGATAATAAGGCCAATAAGACATCAGAAAATAAGCTTATCAACTGGTCATTTGTGATCAAAAAATGAGAGCCCATACGTTGAGTCCGCGACTTAATTATCAAATTGGAACACGAGACGGAATTTTTCTGGGACGTTGATACCAACCTACCACAGCCAAGAACTCTTTTTATAACTGTCGTGCCCGGGCTAGCTTGTGTGCACCTCACTTGTTCCACGGAATACCTGCTACCCCACCAACACAAGTACCGGGTAACTCTGTCCACAAAGGATTGGGAAAACAGGATAAAATCACCAAGCATTTTTGCCTCAACTTGGAATTGAACCAAAAATCTCATGAATCTCAATCCACTTTATAGACCACTAGACTACACCCTTTTTTATTGGATTGGTAACTGTTTCTATTTCTTTAAACCAGTACATGGGGTTGTACTGAAAACCATATTTACATAATGAACTCTAAAGGCACTATCCTATCCCTATAATGAGTCTAAAAAAATCAATGATAGAGACAGTGTCATTAGAGTAGATCTAATTACAACAAATTAAGTGGCACTATAATTTAATCCCATGACTATTTGGTGTTATCCTTCACACCAGACGACCTCTAAGAATTCTCTTTTCAGATAGACCACCAAATAGTAGCAGGAATGAATCCCCAGTTGCTTCTGTTCTTTGCTTGTGATCCTTCTTCTTCCAGCTGTATAAGGCTTCTGCAATTCTACCAGGCATGGCACATGAGATGTTTTTGAACCTTAGGAATAGACTCCGCAAATGGCTAGTGACCTTTTTTTTTTAGGATAGTAACACTAAAAATGGCTAGTGACCTTGCACTGGATGACCTAGTGATTGACTGTTTCTGCAGTTTCCCCACAAGAAAAACATGTGTAATCCCCCTCTTCATCAAATTATCCTGTGTCAACACAGCTTCCTTAGCCAGTAACCACACAAAACAAGTCACTTTGTGTGGGATCTTGGCCTCCCAAATGTGTTTCCAGGGCCAGTTAGGTGCATGCATAATTGGGTGGTTCAAGGCATTCAACTTCCTATATGTTGGACTTAATTTAAAAGTCCCTTTACTAGTTTTTTGCGGTACTTAGAATTATGGCATAGGATGCACTTTTGTGTCCATCCCTTTCAACAATAAAATATTAGTTTTTTTTTCTCTGAATGCCAGAGATCACCCTTATACAGATGAATAGAAATTAGACAATATACTCTTATATGGATGAATAACTGTGAAATCAGACAATCATCTTTTTGTTGAAGTGTGTGACCATCTCATCTAAAAAGCTTAAGTTGTTAGAGGGAGCACACTTTTGTTATTTAATTATACTCTCAATACGCCACATCACGTGCGGAACTGATTTTATTTTTCTTCATTAGTCAAGCACGTGGAAATTCTTTTTGATATGGATGGCAGTGTGATTCGATCTCAGGTCCTTTTGTGTACCATATTAAAGTGTGTGACCATCTCATCTAAAAACATAATTTATTAGAGAGAGCACACTTTTATTATTTAATTATATTCTCAACACCTTTGAAGGAGGAAAGTTGACAGACTAACAAGTAGCTGACAGAAGGACAAAACAGGAGTGAGACCATTCAACAGAGTTGTTAAGGACTTTTGACTCTAGTAAATGGAAGGACAGAAAGCTCTACTGCTTTCACTGCGATGATGGAATGAGAATCCAATAAAAAATTTGTGGCATGAAAAGTATTCATGTGGTCACAAAAGGTTCACAGCAGTCATTCTGCATGTATGCCATATTATCCTTTCGTAGAGATGACAATTAAGTTGAAAAAGAGAACAATATTATGAGCAAATAAACAACTAGACTAAAGCACGCCAAGATGAAAAGTCAAAATTCGACTAAGCAAGGCGAAGGATTCTTTTAACAAAATCCTCAGACACAAAACCTTGGAACCAAAAGAAAAAAGGGACAGGTGTATAGAAAGATGTATACTTTTCTGTAACAATTTCTTATTTGGTTGCATCCTCTTTGAATGGATGCATTCTCTTGTCAACCATGAACTCGGGTATTTAAAAGATCCCATGGATTCTTTAGATGAAGACAACCTTGTCTTCAATACTATAGGTAGGTAAAAATTTAGACAAGACCTAAGGCCTAAGTTAGCAAGGAATATTCAAATGTTATTTCAATTATAAACTTGGGGTATAAATGATAAGGAGGAAACTTGTGGGGCATACCTTAAGACCCTCCGGTGTGATGCTCAATGCTCCAGCCAGCTGAGGTGCCAACATCAGTTGGTTGAGTTTGAGGCCTGAGATTGAAACATCACCAGAAAGAGTATTTGTAGGTTCATTACATTCAACTGGAGCATCTTCTGATGTTTTTTCAGAATCCACAAAATGCTGGTCAGTGATGCCAGAAGCTTTAACAACCTTTCCTTGAAACTTTATCTTTCCAGTAGCTTTCAGGTGCACGGGTCTTGGAGAATCCAAAGCATATGAAGAGACTGAACTGAAAAACTCAAAACTGCGCATTCTCAGATCCAGTTCAACTCCTTCCACAGTAAAAGGTAGGGGAGCGTTCATGTGATAATCTCTCAGGTTTAACAAGTAATCATCACGATAGGAGGTCAGAACTTTTGAATACAAATCAAAAGCAACTGATGAAGAATTAACAGTTATCTGATCATGCGAAATTATGATATCTCCACGAGCATCTGTGAGTGATCCTTCAGCTTTGGGCGCAGTCCATTTGATATCAAACCGTCTGCAAACAGAAAATTGGTCAATCAGCCAATATCATGATAAAATTTTGTCGAACTACTGGGAATGAAACCTCCTTAAAAAACATAAAAGCATCACATAGGGGAAAATTACCAACTCTTTCCCAAGAAAAGAAAGTTTTTTAACTAGAGAGCTTGTACAGGAAACTAGATATCCTCATCTCTGAAAAACGTTAAAATCAGATAAACAGAGCCGGGGTCCTCAGCTTACGTGTGAAGAATGCAGGGGATAAAACATGAAAACGACATTGCATATTTGGGACACTAAAATCCCACCACAAAGAAGCTATTATCCCGAAAACCAATCTTCGGTAACCATGATATAGTCTGAGAAACCAATAAAAAATGCTAGCTACCCAACCACATAATAGGCAGTATACGCCTTGCTAGACAAACTTTCCCCTCTGCAATAGACCCAATTAACATTTAAAAATTCACAGACTGAACGTTGAAATCACAAAAGATACACCAAACAGCCCAAATAATCTTCCTCACAATTTTTTTGCAAACGAGCAATGGAGAATAGACATAATTGTTCTTGCACATAATGCATCAAACTTCACTTGTGGTTCTCCAGATTGTTCTCAACTGTAAAATGTCACGGGTGCTGATCATTTTCTTTACGGAGCAAAGACTAAGCCTTGGTTCAATGACAGGAAAATAAAAGAGGCCAGAGGAGGACTCCTTGGAGGTTGCGGTGCACGACAGGAGAGTTTTTTTTAACCGTGGTGCCCGGACCAGCTTGTGCGCACCATGACTAATTCCACAAAATGACCGCCACCTCCATTAGCAGCAGGTATCATGTAACTTTGTCCACCAAGACTAGAATAGAAGGGAAGAAATCATCTAGTGTTTTTGTCTCTGTTGGGAATTGAGCCTGAGACGTCATGGTGCTCAACCCACTTCAATGACCACTAGGACACACCCTTGGGTGCGAGAGAGATTCCTATCTGAAGGTCTCAGCAGAGTCTAGATACTGGATGTGCTAAGAACAAAAATTATTACCATTCAGAAAGTAACAGAACTGTCTATCTAAAGACTTAAGACACCACCATTAAGAAAGATGACAGTATATTCATCTACATAATTTTCTTCACACCAGAAATGCAAAAACAAAATACAACTCTTGATCCTCTGTATTGAGCTACTTCTATCTTCACATGAAAAGATGTGTCTAGAAATCTTACGGTTTCAATAATGACCCAGAAATCTTCGTATCTCCATTTAAATGACCCAATTTAAGAGGCATCAGCTGAAGCAAACCAGGTAGATAGCGATCCATGATCTTATCAAAGCTTAAATTACCAGAGAAGTTCACATCCATCGCGGTGTCATCAGACTCTCCCTGCAAAATTGAAAATGTTAACACCAAGGCTACGGACATGATAGAATTTGACAAGTTGGACATCCAAGGTAATTACTGCTCTCTAAGATCTAATATGGTGTCACAAAGGCAATCCAAAGCATGTTTTTGTGTTGTATGATTTAAAAGATAAGAAAAGGGCCCTTCTTCGTACTTTTCTTCTGTGCATTTTTCAGGAAACTACAAGTTCAGTTATTAATTAGTTGATCTTATATTTTTCAACATTACTCTCAAAAAGCAAAAGCTTTGGTCTGTGTAAACACTAAATATAAAAGAGAATGGAGTGAACAGATGAGAGATCTTTTTGGGGCAAGCTGATCAGAAAGTAATTAAAGATACTTCTCAAATACAATCTTGATAATAAATAACACAACATGTAACTAGTTAAATTCAGTTGAGGATATTGAAAAGATTTATCAATAAATATTGACTCGGAAAGAGTAGACAATTTAATGCAATTTTCAATAGCATCCCCTCAACTTAACTATCTGTCATTTATCAACATATATCTTCGCTAATTAATCATCATCCAAGAAAGACAGATTCCTACATGCACATATTCGCATACTCTCAGAAGATAGATAAATGGAGATCGATTCATGTCTTTCATGGATAATCTATTTATTAAGTAGATATATCATATACCAATTCTCAATTTACTTTATCTAACTTGTTTGTATCACAGATCAGTGGGATAATGAGAATTTGGTCTCATTATATGGTATGTCCTCCCCTCATGGCTAGCTATTGGGGTTGAGTTAGGCCGAAGGTTCAGTTCTTTATCACGGTATGAGAGCCAGGCCAATCCCAATTCATTGTTCCCGATGTTGAGCCCCCTATTTATATTGTCCACCTCCAGATGTCCAATCCTGAGCGTGCAGAGGATGTTCGAGTCCCACATCAGTGGCATAATGGGAACTTAAGTCTCCTTATGGTCTTGGGAAATCCTTCCCTAATGAGCTAGCTTTTGGGGTTGAATTAGACCCAAGGTGCATTTCTTTATCATGGAATGTGAGAAAGCATGGAAAAATACTATTAAGATACATTATTACATTGAGTTCTATTTATAGACACTACATTACAATCCTTTTCCATGTAGAAATACCATGTACAATCCTATTCATGTTCTGACTCTTATTCCTGTTCTAGCATGACTAATTCTACCCTTCGATCTGCTTTGAAAGCTAGTTTGCTTAGGGATTTGTTGGACCTTCTTCTTGACCTATTCAGAAAGCTCCTATTGTTTTATGCTATCACAAAACCAACAGTCTCCTTCTTAGATCTTCCATAGATTAACTATTTGATCAATTCGACAGGAGTTCTCGGTTTCACACTTCCTATCCTAACTATGAGGAAGCTACCTTGGTCCCGATACTAATTATTAATCCCGGGATAACTTATCCTGGACTTGCCAACCAAACAACAAATTAAGTGGTACTATAATTTAATCCTAGGACTATTTGGTATTATCCTTCACACCAAACGACCCCTAAAGGTCTCGGCATATACTTCAAACCTAGAGCGGTAAGTAACTCTTCCATGTTCTCAAGACGGGAAAAGGTGAAGTCCTCTGAAAACCACTGATTATCTACTGGGCTGGGCAATCTCCGACTAAAACATGAATGAGAAAAGGATCCCTTTCTGAAACCCTCTAGATTGATCATCCCACCTGATACCAAGTATCTTTCACAAAGACAGTTACAGGACCCAAAAAAGGATTGCCCAAGACCATATAAAAGAATTATGTAGCACCTCCTTGACAATAAAGTCATCTGACAATTCTATCAACACAACACATGCATAACTAGGTACCTTATTGGATTAAAAATTGTAGACTTGACTTGAATGAAGACATCCCTTAGAAATTCATCTGCAGCTGGCCAAAGTTACATGTGGCAAGTTCAGGCTAATTTCTTGGTTTAATATTTGCAGCCTAAAAATTGCAATATTCTGGAGACAAGTAATTCTCTCCTTTAGACACTCATTATGGTGTATCTCTTATCTAGTGACTTGAGAATTTTTGTGAATATTTGGTCCAGAACATAATCATATTTACTTGATCTTCAAGCCAAAGAATAATCTCAGATATATACATATACCTCAGGGCAAATCCATGCATTTCCTGCACCACGAATTTCACCGCCATCAATAAGGCTAGCTCTAATGCCGTACAAGTCAGCCACCTGCCGTAGACATGATGAGTTTCATAGTACAGAAACATTTCGAAAACTGGAAATATTTATAGCTCATTTTGCATACACAGTTATCCGTGTTGAAAGTAAAGTTGGCTGAAATGTAGGAGAATGGAACACGATCAATTGCTGCCACAGCACCAGCCTCCTTGTTATTAATCACAGCTTCATATGCCGCAGATTTAGGAAACTCATTGGCCAAATTGGCTATCTTCCGTGACACCAATGCACTCCCCACAAATATGGGCATATCCAAGGGACCTTGACAATTGAATACAGCTGTTACTGAGCCAGCCAACTGAAATAAATCATCAGCGGATTTTGAGATCAATAAGGAGAGAGAGGCCAAATCACAGAGAACGATAATAACAACATACCCAGTGTAACTCCATAAGTGGGGTCTGGGGAGGGTGGCATGTACGCAGACCTTACCCCTACCTTTGTTGGGTAGAGAGGTTGTTTCAATAGACCCTCAGCTCAAAAGAAGTGTAATCAAAGAAGGATTGAAAGGGAGAAAACGGCAGACACTCCGAGCAAATGAAGCAACAGGTACAGAAAACAATAACACAGTTCATAATTTGATCACAAATGGTTGACCGCTTCATTTTAAGGAGGAAAGGACCTGTAAGAATGTTTG
Organism: Solanum sitiens; assembly: GCA_016801875.1. NCBI lineage: Eukaryota > Viridiplantae > Streptophyta > Magnoliopsida > Solanales > Solanaceae > Solanum > Solanum sitiens. The sequence goes on from JABWTJ010000247.1 coordinate 370,817, forward strand.
TAGTCCTCTTAATAGAGTAATGAAGCACATTATTTGGCAACAGAAAACGTGGACACAGTCACATATTTATCATACTAATGGTGAAAACCCTAATCAATGTCGCAAATAATGAAGCTAAATAATGAAACCGGTTAGGGGTTTCACCAGACAAATATGAAGCTCTGTATTTAATTGAGCAGAGCTTCAGTAAAAATAGTGTTTTGATAAATGAGTAACATTTCATTAACTAAAACATGATCAAGTGTTGCACCATCTAAAAGAGTGCGCATACTATAAATCCCACCAGTAACTTCAAAGGATTTTCTTTCCCTCAATACAATTTCATACCCTGTTAAAATTCCTTGGATTAGGAGAAACATTCTGATAAACAAAGGTCTATTAATAGCTTCACTCTATCATGGCACATTAAGCATTAAGTTACTCCCTAGTACATTTCTCAGTTCAGCCTGAAACAATAAAAGCACATCCCAGATAAAAGTTGTTTTAGGTTCCAACACAAATACATCACATTGCATTTTACAACGCAAAAGCCCCAGATGAGAGATTATTACTACCTTAATCAAACACTGGAAATACTTATAAAGAAGGGAAATTTCTGGGGGGGGGGGGGGGTGTTAAGAGAATAAGTTCTATAAATATAGAAATTAGACATGGCTTCTTTATTTTGCAAAGAATATAATGGTTAGTCAGATCACAGTTTCTTTCATTTTTGGAGTATTCATGACAGTAGAGAATAGTACTGTGAAATTTAACTTGCGGTGAGTGACATTTAATTTATTTGCTGCCACTTACTAGCTTAGATATTAATTGGATGAAGGAAAACGAAGATCAATCTCTACTTCAGACAATGAAGTTTGGAATAGGAAGGGGTTCATAATCAATACCTAGGCAACCCAAATACCAGGGTTACTAGCCTAGAGATATAAAATGTAAATTTATAGAAAGAATTGCGGCCCAAATAAATTTAGGCTTCAAGGGCTCAATATAGATGCAAATATGCAACCGTGGAAAGGTGAATAAAAACAAACCGGAAACAATAAGGGCTTCATCTTGAATGTTTTCATTAAGGCATTCACTTCAACAGATGGAACCTGAAAAAAGTGACAATACAAAATCAGAACTATATGAAAGTTGAAGAAGAGAACAGAAAAACCACCAGACGAGCCATTACCCACCTTTCATATTCCCATCCAACTGTTACAAATACTTAATGGTAATACTTCTAAAGCTAAGACAAACATTTGTGAACATTACATGACCGCTTGGAAAAGAATATCTTACATACAAAGAGAGCAGATCATCACTGCTGTAGGTGTAAAGAGCCCAAAAAATCTATCATGGCATCTATAGGAAGATATTATTTGTATCAATAAAGATAAGTATGGAGATTCCATTCCAGCAACTATACATCCTTTCCTAATGTCTAAATACTATTTAAACCTGAATAGTTAGAAGGAATAATCAAGCTGAACATTCCTGAAATTCTTTTATTTTCTACTTTTGAAACAACGATTCAGCTAAACCTGTTGCTCAACATGGGTCCACCCATATTATTAAGCCACCTGGAAACAAAAAGACCAAATTTCCTCCCCTGCTAAACGGGGTGTGTGAGAAATATATGGGGAAAAATATTATTGCATCGTGTATCTAAATAGTTACATTGAGACCCTATTTATAGACACTACATTAGAATCCTTTTCCAACTAGGAATCTTATTCTTATTCCTATTCCTATTCCTATTCCTATTTTAATTAGGAAATACTTATTTCTATTCTAACACTCCCCCTCAAGCTGGTGCATACAAATCATATGTACCCAGCTTGTTACAAATGTAATTAATACGAGGACCTATGAGGGACTTGGTGAAAATATCTGCAAGCTGATCATTTGACTTCACGAATTTCGTAACAATATCTCCTGAGAGTATCTTTTCTCTGTCATTTCAGTCAATCTCAATGTGCTTAGTCCTTTCATGAAATACCGGATTTGATGCGATATGAAGAGCCGCTTGATTATCACATACAAGTTCCATCTGATCAATTTTGCCAAATTTTAGTTCTGTCAGCAACTGTTTGATCCAAACTAGCTCACAAGTTGCTATCGACATTGCTCGATATTCTAATTCCGCACTGGATCGAGCAACCACATTCTGTTTCTTACTCTCCCACGACACCAAATTACCTCCTACTAAAACACAATATCCGGATGTCGAACGTCTGTCCGAGGGTGATCCTGCCCAATCAGCGTCTGTATATCCAATGATATGCTCATGGCCTTGATCCTCAAAGTAGTGCTTTACCGGGAGCTGATTTTATGTATCGCAGAATACGAACCACTGCTTCCCAATGACTTTGACAAGGGGAAGTCATAAACTCACTTACAACACTCACAGGAAAAAAGATGTCATGTCTAGTCACTGTGAGATAATTCAACTTCCCAACGAGTCGTCTATACCTTTCAGGATTACTAAGCAGCTCCCCCTGTCCTGGAAAGAGTTTAACATTGGGATCAATAGGAGTGTCAATAGGTCTGCATCCTATCATTCATGTCTCCTCAAGAATGTCTAAGGCATACTTGCGTTGGGAAATAACAATACCTAATCTAGATTGAGCAACCTCAATACCTAGAAAATACTTCAATCTGCCAGGGTCTTTAGTCTAGAAGTGCTTAAAGAGATCTCGTTTCAAATCAGTGATACCATCTTGATCATTACCGGTGATAACAATATCATCAACGTAAACAACCAAATAGATACATCAACTTTGTGAAGAATGTCGGTAAAACACCGAGTGATCAACTTCACTACGAGTCATGCAAATCTGCTGAATTACTGTGCTGAACTTCCCAAACCAAGCTCGAGGAGACTGTTTCAGACCATAGAGTGACCTACGCAATCGACATATAAGGCCACTGGACTCCCCTTGAGCAACAAAACCAGGTGGTTGCTCCATATAGACTTCTTCCTCAAGATCACCATGATGAAAAGCATTCTTAATGTCCAACTGATGAAGAGGCTAATGACGAACTGCAACCACAGATAGAAAAAGGCGAACAGATGCTATTTTAGCCACAGGAGCGAAAGTGTCACTATAATATAGCCCATATATCTGAGTATACCTTTTGTCAACAAGGCGAGCCTTAAGTCGATCACCCTGACCATCTGGGCCAATTTTGGCTGCATAAACCCAACGACAACCAATCGTAGATTTACATGCAAGAAGGGAGACAAGCTCCCAAGTACCACTTTTATGTAAAGCAGACATCTCATCAACCATAGTCTGTCTCCATCCAGAATGAGAAAGTGCTTCACCTGTAGTCTTAGGGATGGAAATAGAGGACAAAGACGACACAAAGGCATAATGGGGTGATGATAGGCGATGATAACTTAAGAATGTATAATGCGGGTTAGTATTTCAAGTGGATCGTATACCTTTTTGAAGTGCTAGTGGTAGGCTAGAAGAAGGCAAGTCCGCAGTAGGAGCAGGGCCTGGCGCATGACATGAATCATCTGGGACTAGGGTTGGACGCGGGCGACGATGATAAGTTAGTAGTGATGGCACTACAACTGGAGATGTAGAAGTAACCATAGATTCCTCAAAGGTTGGCACAGGTAAAACCTAAGGTATGGATAAGACCATGAATACATCAGAATGATCAGAAGATGTATAGTAAGATTGAGACTCAAAAAATGTAACATCAGCGGACATAAGGTATCGATGAAGATCACGTGAATAACAACGATACCCTTTTTGAACTCTAGAGTAACTAAGAAAGACACATTTGAGGGCTCAAGGAGCCAATTTATCTTTCCCTGAGGCTAAATTATGAACAAAACATGTGCTCCCAAAGACACAAGGGGCGATAGGATAAAGATGTGACTGAGGAAACAATATGGAATGTGGAACCTGATTCTGAATAGAAGAAGAGGGCATTATGGTAATTAAATAACAAGATGAAAGGACTGCATCCCCAAAAAATGCAGCGGAACATGGGATTCAATGAGGAGAGTGTGAGCAGTCTCTATGAGATGCCTATTTTTTCTTTCTGCGACACCATTTTGCTAAGGAATGTATGGACAAGATGTTTGGTGAATAATTCTTTTCTTAGCCATAAATTCCTGAAACTGGGATGATAAGTATTCTAAGGCATTATCACTACGGAAAGTACGAATAGAAACACCAAATGATTTTGTATTTCAGCAAAGAAACCTTTGAATATTGAAAATAACTTAGAACGATCTTTCACTAAGAAAACCCAAGTGCATCTCGAATAATCATCAATGAAACTAACAAAATAATGAAATCCTAAGGTGGAACTGACTCTACTAGGACCCCAAATATCATAATAAATTAATGAAAAAATAGACTCTGAACGACCCTCAGTACTACGTGAAAATGTAGCACGAGTGTGTTTCCCAAGTTGACACGACTTACAATTTAATGTGGATAAACTAGACAAACTAGGCACCATCTTTTGCAGTTTGGATAGACTTGGATGACCCAAACGTTTGTGAATTAGATCTGGGGAATCTGTAACGGAGCATGCTGTTAAGGAATTAGAAGAGGTAAGATAGTAAAGGCCTTGTGATTCATGTTTAGTTCCAATCGTTTGTCCCGTAATACGGTCCTGCATGAGAAAAAAATCATCAAAAAAAGTTATGCTACAATGTAGGGCTTTCGTCAACCGACTAATCGATGCTAGATTAAAAGGAGAACTAAGGATATAAAGAACAGAGTCTAGGGAGAGTCTAGGGTGACAGACGATACGGGTTTGGCTTTTCCGACCCCTTTTGGTTTTTTTTTTTGACCCCTTTTGGTTTAGTTTGGATCCCATTGGCTAAAGTAATAGCTGGGAGAGATTGTAAATAAACAATATCAGACAAAAGTGATTTATTACTAGAGATATGATCAGAAGCCCCCGAGTCTATGACCCATGATCCAAGGGTGCTAGACTGTGACACACAAGTAAAAGAATTACCCGCAATAGAAACATCAGGTTGTGCAACCGAAAGTACTTGTGGAGATGTTTGTTTATTTGCACGATACCGAAGGAACTCTCTATATTCCTTTAGAACAACAGGATCATAACTAGGTGGTGGACCATGCAAAATATAACATATGTCACGAGTGAGTCCAGGTTTATGACAATGACTACACTTAAATCGAAATTTTCCAAAAATGTTCTCTCCCCCGTCTATTCTCCATGGATTGGTATGTACGCTGGAAACTGCCAGAAGCTACTACACAAGTCTGAAAATATTGGAATCTACCGGAATCTGCCCACAGTGGCCTGAAAAATTCTGATTTTGCCAAAATCTTGAGGAAACTGCCAAAAAATCACCGGAATCCTAATTTCGGTGATCGGATCTGGAGATAATTATATGGGTTCTGATCGGAAACACTGGACGTTCCCAACAGAAGAAAAAAACTCGAAAAAAAGTGACCGGAGCAACACTCACGCGCCGGTGCGTGTACAGATCTCGCCGGAAAATTTCTGCCTCCGATTGGCGCGTGAGGGCATGTGGAGGGGTATTTTCTGGTGGGTCAGGTCGGGGTTTGGTTGCCTGAGCCTCCCGAGTCTCGTGACGGTGTTTTCTTTTGCACAACACCTTCTAAACGAAAGATGAAACAAATCAGTCTCACCGTCATCACCGGAATTTGACACCGGTGACTTGAAGTTCTCACCAATGCTCTGATACCATGTGAGAAATATATGGGAAAAAATATTATTGAATCGTGTATCTAAATTGTTACATTGAGACCCTATTTATAGACACTACATTAGAATCCTTTTCCAACTAGGAATCTTATTCTTATTCCTATTCCTATTCTTATTCCTATTTTAAGTAGGAAATACTTATTTCTATTCTAACAGGGTGGATGTCAAAGATTCTCATAGTATCTCATATAAATAAATCTAACATTTAAACTTGGCGACAGAAGATAATCCAAACACCACTTGGATTTATCTACTTAAAAACCTCAAATATTGTTTAAAATTAAACTAGACATGGTTCCGAGTAGCTATTTGCAAAAGAAGCCCAGATAGTATACCTGACACATAAGATGGAATTCTCCTTCCTCTGGATTGATGCCAAAATCTCCAGAAGCTTCTAAAGGAACATCACCAAACCAACCACTGGTATTGTGCAAGAATATACGTTGAGCACGAAAACATAAACTGGCAGACATGTCCTACAAAAGAGAAGGAAAGTGATAAAAATACTCAAGGGCATCAACCGTCAGAACTTTAAATGGGTCATCAACAGTTCAACACACCTCACCAAACACATGTGTTCGTCTTAGAACATGTAGGGCTATGAAAACTCGACACTTGTATAAGCTACTCAAGAACAAAAAGATCCATACGATTCACAAGTTACGAGAAGAGAATACCTAAAATAACTTATGCTACTTGTAAGTGTAGTAGCAGACAACTCAGCACAAATAATAGACAGATAAGAGTATGAACTGTGAGGGAGATCATAAAAAATTGCTTGGTTCAATGACTCCAATGCCGAAAGACAGCTTACCCAAAATCCAGAAGGAGCATCATATATTTGAAATGCCAATCCTGTTACATCAAGCTGTCCATGAAGATTTGGAAAAGTTTCCCCCTTTTCCATGCACATGTGCACCTTTAAACATGTGTTTGCAAAGTCAATACTAAGTAGTTGTTCAGACATAAAATTAGTAGAACATATGATCTTCTGCCGAGGATAAATGTCAACCATATCCAATGTTAACATGCAAAAGGAAATATATAGAATTTACAAATAATTGCACATGCAAATATTTGGATCTGATGGAAGAAATCAACAAAAACAACCCCTATATACAGAGTCAAAATTTAGCATTATAATAACACGAGGAATGTCAGGACAACAGTATGCGTCCAGCTTTAGTATTTTGGGATATGTGAAGTATGTGGCCAGCTTGGGTTTTATGGGATACGTGAAATATGCATCCAGTTTTAGTTTAGTGAAGAAAAGTTCCAATCCTATATCAATGGTCAAATGCTTTACAATAGTGTTAATTAATCTTTACGTGACTGGCATGCACTATTGAAAACCTTCATTACTGGATTTTTTTAAATTACATTTATTGTGAGAAATGAGAGAAGAGATAGCGAAAAGCATCAAAACAAGTGTTTTACATCTATGTTAGATACTTCTAACAGTATACACAATTTATTCTTCGAACGATGCAGTGATGCATACACATGCAGAGTTAGGGCAGCACCTCGCCAGTAGCTCTTCCTTTGGACCATATGATTGGAATTTCCAAAATCCTCTCAAAAAGCTGCATCCAAGAAATAAAACCATACATGACACATAAAACAGTAAAAAGTATCAAGCCTTTTTGGAGTCTCGTTGTGGAATAACTCTTTTGGATCTTTCAAATTTCACAAATCAAGTAACATGGCAATGCACCTTACCGGAACAAAGAGGTTCACAATCTTCAGATTTGCATGCCATTTCTGCTCAGTAATATCAACATAAACATCTGTTGATAACCAGCCACCATTGTCAGATCTGATGTCCGATCGCCACATCTTACAATTACCATCTAGCTGTACATGCACGCGTCCATAGTGGTTTTGAAATTTAACATGCCCCGTGACATTTTCCATCTCTCTATATAAGACAGACAAAGATAATACTGAATGCATAGACCAGCATGAAATAAACCTAAGAACGAGGAAAAGATTGGGATTAAGATAACTCCAGTACCAGAACATGCACACATCAAGAATGTATCTCCCATCACCACAGCATTTCAACGAGGCCATTTGGAAATTTAAAAAAAAAAAGGTGACTAAAAGCTATCTAATATTTCCCATTACCAAAAAAAATATTGTCCAAGCAAATCAAGACTGATGAGGATAAAAATCCATATCAACTAACTATACTTGGTGGAGCATGAGTAAGAGAGAGAGAGAGAGAGAGAATAAGAAGGAATTATTTAAAGGACGATTTTTTAAATTAGAAGGAGTTTTCAAGAAAATTATTTTTTGGACAGGTTCGAAAACTTTTTAGCTGGTTTGAAATTTACCTTGGCTCTGAATCACCATATGCAAGCAGCATCAATGAGCCTCCACTGAAATGTACAGAATCCAGGATTACCGGAACCATCTTTTCAATACTGGATACATGGTTCCCTTCATCCCCATCAACAAGTTCAGCAACAATATCCTCCACTGTTGGACTCATCTCGAGCTTCAACCTTTTCAGCTTAGCAATTGAATCAGCCCCGAGCTGACCTAGATTCTTCACAAAAGAACATAAAGCTGACTTTGGGCTCCAGGACTGTAGAGTTTTTGATGGATGGTGCAAAGGCAATGGCTCAAGCACTGTAACTCCAGAACCAAAAGAGGTATGGCCTTGTCTAATATCTGAAATCCCCCAATGAGACTGTTGATCCTGTTGCTCAAATCTATGTAAATCATCTCTGCTATTGGCACCTGTACTCATGATATCAGCTGCAATTTCTTCACTACTTACTCCAGGCCCATCAGTTGTTCTAATCCCGGGGACATTAGTGGAGGATATTTTTTCACCGAGACTTAAAGCTTTACGAAGTCTAACCAAAGTAAACAGAAATGGATCACGTAAAACGTTTAAAATTTTGATGCAATCATTATCACATTTATCTACAGGCAAGGGATATGTACCCAACATTTTCTTACACATAAGATCAAGCTGGCATCTTTCTACAGGGTCTGAGATTCCTTCAGTAGAAGAACCACAATCGGAAACCTTAGATTTTGCATTGCTGGTAAATAAGTTCCCCTCAGAGTTATCTACAGAGTTTACAACTTCTTCAGATATTGTTGGTGAAGAAACAGAGGGTAGGGTATCAACCTCGCTTTTGACTGGAAAAATAGCAGGATTTGCAATATCATAAACCTCAGACGTCGGACAACAGACACTGAGATTTGCATTTCTCTTGAAAAACAAACAGGCTGCTGATGCACTACGCTCAAGAATTCTTCTTCTAGATGCAATACCAGCTGCAGATAAATCTCTGTCATTAGCCTTCTTGAATCTTTGTCTTAACGAGCCTGGTATGATTTTAGACCAAAACTTAGTCCCCGAAGAAGAAACTTTGGCACCAAATGTTTTCTCTAAATCTGAATGCTTCAAATCATACTCCCCTCCTAAATCCATGTGATGCTGATCTCTCCAGTGCAGTTTCTCATCCATACAAAAGAAGGACTCTGAAGTAACTATCCTTGCAAGAGAACTTGCAGCATTCTTTGAGAAGTCATCATCAAACAGAAAAGAATTTCCTTCAGGAAGAACATAACCCCTCTCTGCTGCTTCCCTTGCTGCAGCATCTCTCTCCCTGGCCCAGCGAGTACTGGCTTCCTCTCTGGCAATCCTCCTTATTTTTGTCCGCAAATCAATGCCTTCTTCAGCTGACAAGCGGCTCAGCGGATTGTCTTCAGAAAAGGGAAGCCCAAGCCATGTATAGTTTTGCTTTTGCGCTACTAGAATACTTGGATTTGACAGGACCGCATCAATCACAATCTTTCCCCTACTCAGACTCGAAAAAGGAAGAATTCGCAGCTTAACAGTTGGTAATTCCCCACAGGAGAACTCTTCACTATGAGGACCAATAGAGCATGACTCTAATGTAATACTTAAAGGTGATATTCCTCGAACCCTACCAAAATCAAGTTCACGTTGAACATAATCACTCAATAATGCACATACGGAAGGCAAAAGCTTTGCTTCAATATAACTCTTTGCTTTCAACTGGCCATACCATAGAAGTAAACACACCCCAGATATTACAGCACAAAACACTGAACAGCGGAAAAAGAATAACCCTTCTTCCCAAACTGGAACTAGTGATTTCACCAAGCCCTTACTTCGAGCTAGTGGCTCTCTCACAGAGCATATTAATGTGCCACTTCTCAATGCAAAACTCTTCCATAACAGCTCCACATTTCTTCCACAAAAATGGGTAAATTTGACCCCTTGAGTTATCCAGTCACCTTTCTTTGAATATTTGCATTTGCAAACATCTCTTCTTAATGATCTTACTCCACTAATATAATTTCCCCTTCTCCTTCTGTTCAGGTTGCATTGAAGTGGAAGCCCCATAAAGGGGCTATAAAACTTAGCAGGCATTACCTCCATATTATGAGTCTTCACTTGATATTGAACATAATTGCAGGGGACCAAGAGCCTACTCTTAGTCCCCCTAAAAGCTTCAAGTTACAAAGCAGTTCCCAAACATTCAAGGCCTGATATGGTTAAGCATTAATGTACCATTAACATTCTTATCATCATTAAAAGCAGAAGTATCAATATTTAACATATCATGTGGAGAGTAGGAGACGACCTTCGCAAGCTCAAAAAACATGGTAAGGAATTACAACAAGATTTTAAAAGTGCCTAAATTCATCCCCTCTAATTGACCTGAGTTGATTTCCAAAGATCTTAAGACTAAGATGCTTGCATTGATTTAATCTTTTATTGTTTCTTAAATATGCAATGTTTCTTATATCTGCAGAGCATTGTAGCTAAGTATTTTTATTGAACTTGCAACCGAAATTCAAGATTTGAAAAATAGGAAGCTAGTTGATAAGTGGCCATATCTAAATTTAATGACATAGTTGTTGTGAGAAATATAGCAAAATAATATTATTGAATTGTTGTTGTATCTACATTATTACATGAGACCCTATTTATAGACCATAATACAATCCTTTACCAAATAGGATACTATTTAGTAGTCCTATTCCTATTCTAATAGGATTATATAAACCTATTCCTATTTTAATAGTATTGTATAAACTATTCCTATTCTAATAGGATTGTATAAACCTATTCATATTCTAACACTCCCCCTCAAGCTAGTGCGTACAATTCATGCACCTAGCTTGTTACAAATGTAATTAACACGGGGACCGATGAGGGGCTTGGTGAGATATTTGCAGACTTCACAAAATTGACGGTCAATCTTAATGTGCTTGTCTTCTCATTAAATACTGGATTTGATGGATTTGATGCATAATGCCAGTAAATCTCAATGTGCTTAATCTTCGCATGAAATACTGAATTTGATTCATAATATTGGTGTTGAACTTCCCAACCCAAGCTTGAGAAAAAATTGTTCTAGACCATAGAGTGATCTGCACAATCGATGACACAACACAATCGACATACAAGGCTACTAAACTCCCCCTGAGCAACGAAGTGCTCAAATCTAATATAAAGTATATGGATCATGTTGGCATCAATAGATGAGTTAATATTAAATAAGAAAGTCACCAAAATAATTATTGGAACATGCTCATATGCCGTAGTATTAGATTGATGGCTAAAAATGGTCACAATCTAAGAAATAAAATTATATAGGTAGGGTCGGAATGATGTCACGACCCAACTAGAAAATAGAAATTATATAGGATAGTTGGAACGACCCCATTGACAAAAAAAGAGAAATAATATGGGTAGGGTCGGAATGATGGCACGACCCTAATGAAAAAGAGAAATTATATAGGTAGGATTGGAATGATGGCACAACCCTACGCAAATCAGATTTGAGGAGTCACCGGAAAAGACAAATGGAACTATGCAAATCAAATCTAAGTTACTGTAAAGACACATGATGTTATGCAACTCAGATATGAGAAAATAGTTCGGAAAAAAATCCACAGTACTACACAAATTCAATATGAAAAGTAGTCCGGGAGATGCACGGTGCTACGCAAATCAGATATGCAAAAAAAAAAGGTAGTCACCGGAAAGATGGGACGGTGCTACAAAATTAAATATGAAAAAGTAGTCACCGGAATGATGGGACGGTGCTACAAAATTAAATATAGGAAAATAGTCACTAGAAAGATACACGGTGACCCAACTTTTGCTAACCTAATCATTGGCCGGACGGGCGACATATATGAGTAATAGCCGCCCGCCGACAGCGAAAGCTCTTTGATTGTTTACCAAGATCGTAGAGGCTCTGATACCATGTGAGAAATATTGGAGAAAATATTATTGAATTGTTGTTGTATCTACATTATTACATGAGACCCTATTTATAGACCATAGAATACAATCCTTTACCAAATAGGATACTATTTAGTAGTCCTATTCCTATTCTAATAGGATTATATAAACCTATTTATATTCTAATAGTATTGTATAAACTATTCCTATTCTAATAGAATTGTATAAACCTATTCATATTCTAACAGTTGTAGTATATTTCTTTACATTACTTTACAATAGTCTATAATCTTGCATGTTGGAGGTTGGAACTTCCATGTTGGAGATCTCAAGTTCGAAACCCCTTGCCAACGAAAGCAAGGGGTTTGCCTTCTGGGTCGAGCTTATCGCACCAGGCTTGCCTAGTGTGGGTTACCTCTCCTATGTGGTTTGCGAGCTATTGCATAGGAGCGGGGGTTTTACCCTGTGCGCACCCAAAGGGTAGAGGCTGCGGGTTTCCCTTGTCATCAAAAAAAAATAGTCTATAATCTTGCAGAAAATAAAATCAAATTAGGTCCATCAAAATGGGAGAGAGAGAGAGATTACAAATTTTATTCACAAAACCTCATTTTACTGAACAACCATGTTTTATGAGTTCTAAATTAGCACAAATTAAGAGCTTCACATTTCAACAACAACAACATACCCAGTGTAATCTCACAAGTCGTTTGTGTAGAGGGTAGAGTGTACATAGACCTCACAGTAGTAGAGACGTTGTTTCCGATAGACCCTGTGTTCAAATAAAGACAGAAACCAAAATGAATATTGGTCATTTAACAAAAATCCTAGAGTTCCCATGTCAAGTTTTGATATTTACACATACCCAACAAATACCCAACTAGTTCAGAATTGAGAAGGAAGGGTTGAAAAGCAGAAAAAGATTATAAACAGACACCCAGATGAAGAAAAACAGTTATAAACAAAACTAACATGAATTCAACTAAATGTTCATGAGTCTTACTGTATATAAGCACATAAAATATGTCGTAAAAACTTCACTAAACAGATTGAAAGAGCGCTGAATCAAGAAGAGGGAACTCTTAATTTGCTATAATTCAAATTTTGTTGAATCTTTTGAGATTGCGTGTGGCTATCATTTTTCAGTATACTTTTTCAAGGGGATTCTGCTTGAGCTTGTTCGGCAGGACTCGGTTATAATTTCTGAATGGAATGAAATTGCAAAATTACATTGCAAGTCCTTTGAACTATTTGGAAAGTACAAAGCTAATCCTATAAGTTATAACTAATCAATTTACTCAACCTGGTTTCTTTTTTTCTATACTAGTTATGAAACACCTTTGTTATGCACAGACCTAGGGGTGTCAAAAATGAACCCAAACATAGGTAATTCGTTTAATCCGCTTAAAATTTTAAGGGTTGGGCTCATGATAATTTGAATTGGGTTCAATCTCAACACATTCAAGTCTAAACCAATTTAAGAGAATCCTCAATTGAGCCCAATTCAGTCTCCAATTTCAACCCGTTTTAAAATTCTTTACTAATATATGTTCCTATATTAAAGATATCAATTATTATCTATTTAACATTTGTAGGACTTTGTCTATCCATTTGTTACTTTTTTTTAGAAAAATCTTGAGCGGAAATTCGAATTGTGATAATAAAAGTTAAATATCACTATGTTAAAATTATTGAGATTAATCGGATCAAATTGGGTGGGTCAAAACTCAACCCGTTTTTAGCTCATTTGAGCCCAAAGGAAACTTGGGCGGGTTAAGACCCAACCCAATTTCTATCTCAACCTATTTTAATATCTCCAATTTCAACTCAACCCGCCATTTGACACCCCTAAACGGACCCAATATTTATTACTAATGAATTTACTTTTTAAGTGGTGTTAATTTGACCAATAAGTTTGACGGAAAGGATAATTTTGAGCCGAAATATACTTTAAGGAGTAGTTTTAGGGTATTTTTTTTTACCCTTTTCCGCAAAAAATTATATAGATTCACTCACATCAGCCAACGAACAAGGATCACAAGCAAAAAAAAAAAATTCAAAGATCACATTTCCACCCCCCTTAATGCTAACTCTTTGTACAGTTGTAAAACTATTTTTGGTTGAATAATTAGATCACCTCGTGCATATAAATCACATCTCTTTGTAACTGAGAATATGTCTTCTATCCTCCAAGTAAGATTAAGGAGTCCTTGTACTTGGCTGTACAACTCCTTCAAATCTCTTTGTAAGCTCTCTCTCTATATATATTATAACAAGAAACAATTTGCACACATCTCAAGGTACGTATCATTTTCTACCACACAAATACCTGTGCACCAAACATGAGAGAAATGACATTCTAAGAACACAATAGCTCCAATATTCAATAAAGTAGCAAATAACATTCTCATTCACCAAAAAACCTTAGTTCAATAGGTACTAGCACCAATATGCAACTTTTACACATAAGCTACTCTCTACATCTCCAAATACCATTCTCATACAGTAAAATTGTCCAGCCAGTCACTTTTTTCCTCATTTTTCTTTACTTTTTTAAGACAAGCTCCGAGAACTAGTCCATAGTTTTTTTGTGTCCCAACGACCGAACCTAGAGCCCTAATCTTATTCTACATCAGCCAAAACACGATTTTGTGTACCAAACTGTTTGGAACTCGGACCATTCATGCTAATCATTCCAAGCTGTGGTAGAATTTATCGCGTCGGCTGCTGGTTGTAATGGCTCTTCTCTTTCTTCTTTGCTGCGGCAAGCTTGGAATTCCGTGCAGCAGCTTCTACTGCGGCTGCTCTTGCAGCAGCATCTGTCTCTTTCCCGGATTTCTTTTTCTTTGCCGAAGCCACCCTTTTCAGCCTCTCCTTCATATCCACTGTTGACACATCTTCTACTGGTCCAGATCCTCCGGTTTCCTCAGGTCCAGTAGTGCCATCTACATTGTTGGGCTGATCCTCTGATTCCTTCACCCCCTTGGATGCTTTGTCCTTCTTTTTCTTCTTCTTTGCACTTTTAGGCTCTGTGGCCCCACCATTTTTCTTTTCTACATCTTCTGTTGGCTTACCCTCTTTCTTCTCATTAGCAACATCTGTAATTATAGAAAAACATATAGGAAAATCCACCTTCAGTCGAGTCAAACTAGGCATCTTAACCAAATAATGACAGCAAGTGCTAACCAAAAGAAAAAGTAGTCCATAAAATGAAAGAGAATATGATATCAGTCTTAAGGAGGTGGACCATCAATTTCAATAACTATTTACTAAGGGAAAAAACATTATCAGTACACGAGGCAAAAGAATTACCAGGTAAGTCTTCCGGACCGTTCTCCTTTTGTTCCACCCCAAAATCAGCTAAAAGTGCCTCCAATTCAGCAAGCTCCTTTTTCTTTCTCTCTTTCTTCGATAGTTGTCTCTCAGCTTCTTTAGGAGCTGGTGAAGTTTCTATCTTTTGGCTTACTGGCTTAGCATGAACTGGAACCTCAGATTCGTGGTCGTTATCCTCCACATCTTCATCTTCATCAAGAAGGTCATCCTCACTTTCTGTTTCCTGCAAACCCAATTACAAATTCAGTATATGCACAGTACTAACTCAAATAAACGTTCAAACTTTTATGGCTGCCAAATATTGCAATAATTTGGTTATTTACTTCCTTTTCCTTCGTTTCGAACTTTCTATTTCCCTGTGAAAGAAAATTAATCCCTAAATTTTGAAGAACAGACAGCGCAGAAAACATAGACATGAGAGTAGGGAGTCAACAGAACAATAAATCATCAGGCAAAATGAACAGCCATAAGGAATAAAATATGCATTGAAGAAACTATTAACTAGTGGAATTCCAGGAGTCCAAAGAGAAAGGAAAACACTAGCTGCGCTTGCAGCCACAGGCCCCAACCAAACATTACAATTTCAAAAAAGGATAACATTTTTAGAACCTAAAACCAAATAATGAGTTGTCTTAAAATCCCAACATTCTTCCACAATGTGGATCAAACAAATAACTCAAAGCAATGGAAACAATCATCCTATAGGCAGTACCAACTATTGGAACTTGAAATTAAAGCTTAATTGTTATTGATGCACATACATTAAGTCGGGCCTTTGCCAAGAGTTCTCTTAGCTTGGCTAGAAACTTGTATGCTAGGGACTGAAGGAAACCACATATGTTTTGATGTTTCAACTCCTAAGTGTTCCCTAAAAGCTAGATGTTTGGTTAACTTTTATAGTTGGGTTAATCTCTCCCTTTAGTCTTGTGATATCTCTTTCATAATCTCTGCATCTTCTTGATGACATTTAACTTCATCGAATCTGCCCCTTTTTGACAACTCTTTATTTCAACTTTCCACTTACATGTTTAAAGACTACAAGACTAAAGAACATTTCGTTAAATCTCCACTCTCTGAAACTCCATGTCAAAGTAAAAAACAGACAAACAAATTGAAATAAGGGACTATGTCAGTGTAGGAAGAAGTTCAAGATAGAACTAGAACTGTTAGAGAAACACTAACTTGCTTGGAAATCAAATGACTTCCTATTGGAATTCAACAGGTCCTAAAAGAGCATACCACAACTAGTTCAGGGTTGAAAACACAGTAATTTAACTGACTAAACAAGACATAACACTGTATTTGCTTGTGGATTCTTCAACCACTGCTCAAAATATAACATTGAATTCATCAAAAAGGTTAAAAATACAATCTACCTACTTACATATCCCAGACATTAAAATTCCAAAAAAAACATATCCAAAGAACAGAACAATACCTCAACAGGTTCAGGTTTTTTTCCAGATTCATTAGAACCCACAAAAGACTGAAGAGGAGCCGTAGTGGCGTAGTAATCGTCATCATCTTCGTCATCAACATCTGCCCAAGATTTCACCGTCAACGGCGCCGGAGCCCACAAAACTTCCGGCTCCTGTTCCTTTTTCGATGACCCTTTACTTTTCTCCTTATCAGATTTCTTCTTCTTCCTCAAAGTATCCAGCGCCGCAAATACATTGGAATTTTTCACCATCACAGACCCTTCTTCCCTTCTGTTACTCCCCATCGTTTCAACCAAGTAAACCCAATAAATCTTCTTCAATTTTCGTTCGTTCTACTCAAGAAAACAAAAAAATTGGATGGGATTTTTGTTCAAATAATTAGGGTTTGGGGAGTTCTTGATAGATAAATGGGGAGATAACACGAGTGAGAAAGAAGAAATGGAGGGTTATATAGTTCTAGCCTATTGTGATTTGCTCCACTAATTATATTTTTATATGACATACAAGAATTTTATACAAATTCTCATAAATTACATCAACATCAATAGTTTAAATAATTACAACGGATTTTTGCATCACTTGTATTCAATATATTTATATTTGACAATAGTATATCGAAAGAAAGAAGATAGATGATTGAGAATCACAAAAATTTAAAAATACTATTTTTTGTTTTCTTAAACAGATGACATATAGCGGTTATTATTTGTAGGCTTATTCTTCAACTAGGTTAGGCCATGGCTTCAATGAATGCACGAACACAGAGATGGAGATAGAATTGCCCCTTCTTTCGGTTATGCCAACCAAATTCTCTCGATCAAGCTAAACTTACTTTGATGTAATATGAGGTTAAAGTCTTAGGATAATTAAGCAGCTCATGTATCTATAGGGATTGTTCTAAGGCAAACTCCTGCATCTCTAGGGATAAATGCATCCTTTTTTCGTGTCTTCTCCTTTTGCTCATGCATTTATAGGGTTTGTCCCAAGGCAAGCTCCTGCATCTCTAGGGATAAATACATCTTCTTTTTCCTTGTCTTCTCCTTCGATTATAATAAATGAAGTGGATTTATTTTGTTTTCTTATTTATTTACATTACTTGACTTGTTTTTTTTTCCTTTACTATATCAATTGTAACGGTTTCGTATTACTTATATTTATTCGCTTTAATGAATGTATTAATGCATATAAATTGTTATCATTTTGTATCACATATATTTATTCCCTCCAGCGGATGTATTTATTTCTATATACAATCTTGATGGATACAAACATAATAAATTATGTGAGTTTAAACATATGATAAGTTGTATGCGGTCACTCAACAAACTATAGTTTGTTTCTCATATAACTAAGACTGGCAAACGGACCGGATTTGACCCGGTCCGGTCCGGTTCCTGTCTGGATCCCGTACCAGTCCGTCCGGTACCGGTTGACCGGTAAGGAACCGGTCTTCCAGTATACCGGACCGGTTACCGAATCGGTTCCCAGTTTTTTATCCGGTTGAACCGGTTCGATAAGAATTGGTTCCGGATCGGTCCGATCCGGTAAGGTACGGTTTAGCCGGTTTTTCATTTTTTTTTTATTAAGGTAGCCGTTATTAAGACCGTTGGGCCCTTCTAGCCGTTGGGTTGGGGCCCAAGACGGTCAAATAACACCCCCACCCCTTTCTAACCCATTTACACTATAAATATACCCTCTTTTTTCATTTTAAATCACAAATTCACTACTTATACAGCTTATACAATCTTATACAATCTCTCAAAGTCTCAATTTTAAATCTCTCATAAATTGTTAATTATATATTGTGATATTGAGTTGGAGTTTGAATTTCGGAAGCTACAATAGGCATCTATCAAATTCGGCTTTGGTTATACGTCTACTTTTACGTAGACGTTTGGTACATTCGTTCCAACTTTCAACTTTAATTTTTATTTGTTTATTAGTTTAGTTGTTTTATCTCTTTTATTATATTATTTTGCTTGTTTTTCTCATAATATTTAATTATTTTAAATTTTAACATTAATTCGGAAAGAAATAGTGGTAAAAGACCAATGTCGGAATTAAAAATTAACAAGGGAGGAGTAAGTAGTTCTTGTTCTAAAAATTTGCCACCTAGATATTTAGTTAATACTAATGATTATACTCGTGTTAATGAAACTTTTTTTACGTCACCAAGACCTATTGAATTTAATTTCGAAAATGAAGTAGATCACGAGTCTTTAAATAGACATTATACTAATTTTGAGGAAGAATTAGAAGAAGAAGTAGAAATAAATGAGGAAGATGAAGAGACCCCTACCCCGACTAGTCCGGTTACCGAAGTCTCCCCTTTACCTACTTTTTCAAATGTCGCCGCCGTACGTGTTAAAAGATCGTTAGTATGGAAATTTTTTATACAAAATGAGGCAAAAACTACTGTTACTTGCACTAAAAGTAAATTGGTAATGAAACATGTAACTACGGGTACACAAGGGGGAACGGGACGACTAAGAACACATTTACTAAAGTGTAATAAAGAATTTGTTCGCCTAGATGATATAGAAAGAGCTAATAGAAATGGAACACCCATTTCTATGGGTGTTGGAGGTTCTAATATGGTTCAAGGTGTATTAAATATGTCTAACCCGGCTAGTCGAAGCACACACCGCACGTATAGTAAAGAAAAAGATCGTAGAGAATTAGCTAAAATGGTTGCTGTTTGTGGTTTACCTTTTTCATTTCCTTCACATCCTGGTTTTGTTCATTATATTCGAGAATTATATAACCAAGATTATGAAGGTATTCCAAGAAATACAATTAAAAGTGATCTTTTTAAATATCAAAAAGAATATTCTCATTTTCTTTGTTGTTTATTTGCTTATTATGATGGTAGATTATCTATTACTTCTGATATGGGACGTAGTCCTAATGGTAACGATTATTTTACACTTACTGTCCATTGGATTGACCATGAATGGAACATGCAAAAACGAATATTAGCGTATAAATATGTTGAAGAACTAAAACCGGTTCTTATATAGCATCAAAAGTAGGCTCTATTTTACAATATTATGGAATATGTGATAAAATAATGAGTGTCACTTTAGATAATGCTTCTAATAATTTAAGAGCCGTTGATTATTTAAAAAGTAGACTTTGTCCAATTGATGATGATTGTTTTCATATTAAGTGTGCCTCACATGTTTATAATTTAATAGTAAAAGATGGTATTTCTCAATTTGGAGTTTCTTGTGAAAAAATTAGACTTGCTTGTAATTGGATTTTTAAAGCTAAAGTAAAAGCTAGAATTACATAATTTAAAAATCGTTGTAATGAATGTGGACTTGCATATAGAAAAGTTCCAAAAGAAGTATGCACTAGATGGAATTCTTTATTTGAAATGCTTCAAGTTGCTTATATTTATCAAGAATCGATACAATTAGTTTTTAATGCTCATAATGCGGATTCGAGTTTAAGAATTGGCTTTGAAGATTGGCAAAATACAAAAGAACTGATTGATTTTTTAAGTGTTTTTTATAGAGCAACAAATGCATGTTCTGGTCAATATTATCCTACTATTTCTTCTGTTTTAGTAAATATTTGTGCTATTTCATCTGAATTTGCAAAATATAAAGGAAAAGATCAATTTAAAGATTCACTTGCTTTTATGATTGAAAAATTCAAAAAATATTTTTTCCCTATTCCTCAAATCTATTTGGCTGCTACTACTTTCAACCCAAATTATAAATTAAGAGGTGTTGAAAGAATGGTTGAAAAGATTTATGTAAATTTAGAAATTAAAGATGATGAAACTCCTAGTGTTGAACAATGTAAAAGTAGCATTTATACAAAAGTTAGAGATTTATATAATGCATATAAAGTTATGGAAAAAATATTCCAATAGTTGAACCTTCATCTTCTAAGCCTAAAAGTGATGATACGGATGATTGGATGGATGAATATCTTGAGCTTGAATCTTCTACTAATAATGATTTTGATTTATATTTCAATCAGGCACGGGAAAAGATTAGGCATGAAGAAGGACAACTTCAACCTCCAATATTAATATGGTGGAAGAATCGTGAAAATCAATTTCCGACCCTTGCTAGGATTGTTCGAGATGTGCTAGCGATTCAAGCATCATCGGTCGCTTCGGAGCAAGCCTTTAGTGCGGCGAGATTTATGATTGGAGATCATCGATATTCATTAGCAAAGGACAGTTTGGAAATATCGGTGTTGTTTCGAGATTGGGTCAATGCCGAAAGAAGAAACACCGGACTACCACTATTAAGTAGCCAAATAGAAGACCAAATAGATGAAATATTTGGTGAGAATAGTGATGATGGCATGGAAGCAATGGAAGAAGAACGACAAATGCCAATTCCAAAAAATCTTTCTTTTCAAATGATACTAAATTTACAAAAAGAATTTAAAAAAAATGCAATTGTTAGTATAATAATTAATATTCAATTCCTCCTAAATTATGTACTCTTATTCTCTTTCTAATATTTGTATTGTATAATTTATTTATTTGAATAAATATACGGCTATTCGCCTTGATTTTCTTTTATAATAGTCTCTTCTATTTAATTCATGTCATTTTACAAATTTAATTTTTAATTATTTTAATATAAGTTTAAATTCAATATAAACTTTAAAGTTTAAATTCAATTTCAAACTTTAAATTCAATATAAAGTTTAAACTTTAAATTCAATTTCAAACTTAAGCTCAATATAAAACTTTAAATTCAATTTCAAACTTAAGTTCAATATAAAACTTTAAATTCAGTTTGAAACTTTAAATTCAATATAAACTTTAAAGTATAAATTCAATTTCAAACTTATATAAACTTTAAAGTTTTCAATTGAAGTTTTTAATATAAATATATAATATTATATAATAATTAAAATAATTAAAATTTATAAAATTTAAAAAAAATAAAATGGTATCGGATGAACCGGTAAGACCCGGTTCCAAACCGTTCCAAACCGGTTACTAACGGACCGGGCAGAACAGGTTGGGTTTTCCGAAATCCGGTACCGGTAAGAAAATCCGGTAAGAAAAATCCGGTACCGGTATCGATTCCGGTAAAACCGATCCTGTTGACCCGATCCGGTCCGTTTGCCAGTCTTACATATAACAAAATACAGTTTTAATCAATCTAACGGTTGTATCAGCCGATACAATTTTGGGTACAATCAACGATAAGTCATATGAATTTACTTAATTTCGTTGTATACAATCATAATAGATGGTATACATTCACTCACTAGAGTATATTCACAATGAAGATGCAAACAAAAAAATGAAGGGACTTCTTCAAGATAACATACAATTTACATCGATCATCACCATAATATGGACATTATCATGAGCCCACTCCCAACACCACCATTGTAGTTCCAGCTTTCCTCCACCATAATCAATCCCGTCTTCTTCGGCGGAGGACGAGGTTTTATCTGTGCAAGGAGTGGGAGCACGAACAAATCTAAAAATCGTTGGTCGTCTCTAGCGATCCATCGAGACAACCAAATCATCAAAAATAAAGCTAAGTCAATTTACAAGAAGCGGAGAGTGGTACCGAGGCTAGCGGTTGTGGTGGCAAAAGAAGAGGGAAAGGAGGCAAAGATGGTTAGAGGAACAGTTTGTGTGCACATCTCAACTAATTCAGTAGGCTATTTTGCTTAAACTCTTCAAAAATATCAACAAATATTGTCGGATTCTCCAAAGATAGTTTTTTTTGGAGAATCTAACATAAATGCCGCATAGCAAGTGAAGAGTCCAACGCACCTTAGGTTACATACGGAATAAGCATATTCACCTCATAGAAACCATCACACAGAAGAAAATGAACTAACAGGCAAGATCATGCCTCACATCAGCAATAAAAAAAACAATTCTACTTGTATTTCATTCACCAAACCTTAAAAGTTCAATAGGCACTAGCATCAATGTGCTACTTTTACACATAAACTTAACTCTCTAGATCTCCAAATACCATTCACATACAGCAAAATTGTCCAGCCAGACACATTATTTTTTTTGTAAAACTTTTCTAATTTCTCTTTACCTTTTAATCTAAGCTCCAAGAACTAGTCCATAGTTTTTGTTTTTTTTGTGCCCTAAAGACCAAAACTTAGAGCCCAAATCATTTTCTACATCAGCAAAAGAACGATTTGGTGTACCAAACTGTTTGGAACTCGGACCATTGATGCTAATCATTCCAAGCTGGTGTAGAATTTACCGCATTGGCTGCTGGTTGTAATGGCTCTTCTCTTTCTTCTTTGCTGCAGCAAGCCTGGCACTCCTTGCAGCAGCCTCTGTTGCGGCAGCTCTTGCAGCACCATCTGTCTCTTTACCGGATTTCTTTTTCTTTGCCGATGCCACCCTTTTCAGCCTCTCCTTCATATCCACCGTAGATGCATCTTCGACTTGCTCAGCTCCTCCAGTTTCCTCTGGTAGAACAGTTGCACCTACGCTGTTTGGCTGATCCTCTGATTCCTTCACCTCCTTGGATGCTTTATCCTTCTTTTTCTTCTTCTTGGCACTTTTAGGCTCTGTAGCCCTACCATTTTTCTTTTCCACATCTTCTGCTGGCTGACCCTCTTTCTTCTCATTGACAACATCTGTAATTATAGAGAAACATTAAGGAAAAATCCACCTTCAGATACCCAAAGAATGAAACTAGCCATCTTAACCACATGATGACGAACAAGTGCTAACAAAAGAAAAGAAAGTAGACATGTTTAAAAAGTCTATAAAATGCAAAGGAATATGATATCAATCCTTAGGAGGTAGGACGCCAATTTCATCACCCAACTTTGATCACTATTTGCCGAGGGGATATAAGGATAACGCTGTTATCAGTAAATGAGAACGAAGAATTACCAGGTAAGTCGTCTGGACCTTTCTCCTTTGGTTCAACCCCAAAATCAGCTAAAAGCGAGTCCAATTCAGCAAGCTCCTTCTTCCTTCTCTCTTTCTTTGATAGCTGTCTCTCAGCTTCTTTAGGAGCTGGTGAAGCTTCTATCTTTTGGCCTACTGGATCAGCATGTTCTGGAACCTCAGATTCGTGGTCATTGTCCTCCACATCTTCATCTTCATCAAGAAGGCCATCTTCGCTTTCAGTGTCCTGCAAGTCCAATTACAACTTCAGTATACGCACAATACAAACTCAAAAAAAGGTACAATTTTTTATGGCTACCAAATACAGATTGTGTTATTTCTCCTTCATTTTCTTCTCTTCAAACTTTATATCTCCTCATAAAAGAAGATTTATCCTTCCAATTTGGAGAACAAATAGAAGCAGAAACAGACATGAGAGTGATTCAACAACATCATACCCAGTAATATTCCACAGTGGGGTCTGGGAAGGTTGGAATGTACGCAGACTTTACCTCTATGTTGTTTCCGAAAGACCGTCGGCATAAGTGCAACAAATCAAAGTATTCGCGAAAAAAGGAAATCCCAGAATGAAGAGCGACATGTCAAATAACAAGAAAAGCAGTACAGAGCATCCAAGGAAAAGAAACAATAACAGCAACAAATAAGATAGTTAGTAAAAGAAATTACATGCATAAGGCTAATACTACGACAGACACAATGCTCCCAGGCTCCCACGAAGCCTAAACCCACCAGAAAGCAAGTCATAGTTCAACTACCTACTAACCTTCTATCCTAATTTGTTACCTCCACACCCTCCTATCTAAGATAATGTCCACAATAAGTTGAAGTTGCATCATATATAGTGTAATCACTTCACTTTTTCGACTTACCTCTACCTCTCTTCATACTCAATATATCCCCAACCTCCCACACCTCCTTATTGGAGAATCTTCGCATATCTTCTTCACACGTCCAAACCATCTATCTCCTTTCCCTCATCTTGTCTACCGCATAAATCACTCCCACTCTATCCTAAATATTATCATTCTTAATGTTATATCTTTTAGTACAACTACACATCCATCTCAACATCCTCATGTCCGCAGCCTGCATCTTCTGAACATGTGAGTTGTTGACTGGCTAACATTCAACTCCATAAAACAAAGTTGGTCTAATCATCACTTTGTAGAACTTACCCTCCTTAAGGTTTAGTGGAATCTTTTTATCACATGACTCGGGGACGAGCCTCCATTTCATCCATCCCGCACCAATATGATGTGTGGCATCATCATCATCTCCCAATTTCCTTGGATTAAGGACCCAAAGATACTTGAAACTTGCTTTCTTGGGGATGGCTATGAATCAAACCTCACTTCCACATCTACCTCACCAAATGCATCACTGAACTTACACTACAAGTATTTGGTTTTGGTCCTACTCAACCTAAACCCTATAAACTCCATGGTTTGTCTCCAAACTTATAGCGTAGCATCTTATCAATCAGTACTACATCATCCGCAAATAACACACACCATGGCACCTCACCTTGGATATAGCGCATCAATTCATCATCACCCAGGCAAATTAAAATGGTCAAGTATTAATTCCTAATGCAACCCCATCTTGACCGAGAAGTATTTCGCATCTCCTCCCACTACTCTTACTTGGGTCTTGGCTCCATCATACATGTCTTTCCTCGCCCAAATGTAAGCTTCTAGCATACCTCTAGCATGAAGGACCTCTCTTGGGACTGTCGTGAGCCTACTTTGCATCACTAAACACCATATGCAGGTCTTTCTTCCCCTTCCTTTACTTCTCCACCGGTCTCTCCTCACAAGATGGATAGCTCCTATAGTAGAACAGGCATAAAGAATATGGAATAAACTATTAAGTTGTGAAACTCCTAGCGTCCAAAAAAGAAAGGGAAAGACTAGCCACAGTTGCAGCCCCATGCCCCAATTTTCAAATTTCAACCGGAGAATACTTTTAGAACCAAAAATCACACAAGGAAGTTGTCCTAAAAGACCAACATTGTCCCGTAATATGGTTTTAAGTAATACAACACAATGGAAACAATCATCCTATATGTTGTATAACTATTGGAACTTGGAAGTCACGCTTAACAATTATCGTTTCACTTACATTAGTCTAGCCTTCACCAAGAGTTCTCTTAGCTTGGTTAGAAACTTGTATGTTAGAGACTAACATAAATCGCAAATGTTCGGATGGTAGAAAAAAATCTACAGCAAAATAACCTTGAAGACCATGGATTCAATTTCAATTACAAGTAATTTAAAAAATAAAATAAAATTGGATCAGTGATAAAAGAAGTAGTTGTGAAATAAAATTTAATTATTGAATTTTAAATTATAAATATGCAGTTGAAACAAATGCTCCATGTACCATGAAGTCCTTTTGAATCATGTTAGCTAATGTTGATTTCATTCCATCATTTTCAGTCAAATTAAAACAAAATTTTATTTGTTAAATAATTTTATATATATTGGGATTTGATAAATCTTTTATATCTCTTAAAGATATAATCAATTAAAAAATATCCATACACACACGATGGAGTCCTAGGTCCCAAAGTGGAGGTCATTCCTTCTTTATAGGGCAGCTTAAAGGGCATTTAAATGTGTCACATAACTGAAACTCTGTTCCAGCAGTGATGCAATTATTGTGGCCTCGACAAGAAGAAAGGGCAAAGCACTTTAATCTCAATGACAGCGGTAGTCCTGCTAGAGCTTCTGCTGATTTAAGTGTGCTCACTGTGTCTCTACACCATGACAATGGTCATGCAGATGACATGGTGATGAAATTCATTTTTATCTTATTTAATTTCTCCAGAAGATTTCTTAAGTCAGTGTGCACTACTGAATTTTACGATTTCTCAAAGCAAATATAGTACTCTGTGTTAAGCCTTTTGTAGTTTATTTGAAGCGAAATGTGTACATAGTTATGATGAATTGAGAGAAACAATAGACTTTAAAATTGATTATGCACTAACCTCAATGCCATGATGGGCAAGAGTAGAGCATATATATTTGGCACTGAAATGGAAAGCTGGAATGGCGGCTAATCAAGGTATATCACAAGTACATGGATGCAAGGATAAGAGCTTGAACAAAGATTGTTGTCTGTTTGACAGGTTATGTGGTTCAATCTTTTAATGTTTGGTTCCTTCTGTTCCATACAGGACAGAAAATTTTACACACGAAAAGAAGTCCTTTGCATATATTCTGAGAAATGGATGAATCTTGCAAGAATATGAAATAAGGAACTAGCTAAATACTCCTCAATAAGCTTAGTACAGTCGTTACGGATAATCTCATGACTCATAATCACTTTTGAATTTATAAGATCATGTTGTACTATTACTATGATGTTATGACACATCACACAAGTAAGCTATAACCTGTTATTGTCCATTTGTTTAATTGAATGTTAGTATATAAGATTGTGGAACATAATGAGTCCTCTCATATCTGAAAAAAAAGTTTTTAGTCTTGTCATAATCAAACTTCCGTTTATTGTGATTACGCGTAGTCTTAATTTTAAGGCCGACAGAGTTTTAAAATCAAATTCTTTTGCATAAGGTAGTTTTTATATTGAAGGAATGGTCTTTAGCAATGTGGTCAAGTAATACAATAACAGGAATGGTCTAATGGCTTCACCAAAAGTTTATCTTCTTTAGCATTAATTGTTAGAAAATACACCCCTTACAATTTTGGCATAATTTACGGAAGCACCATAGTATTTTCTTGCATATTAGTTATTTTTAAGACCAGAACATATAGATATATCTAATGGGGTATATAAGATAGAAGTTGAATTCATTGAATCACTTATGAATGAATATTTCAGTTGAATACTTCTATTTAGCAGGGGTTACCTACTTAGTACTCTACGAGTCTACATTAAACAGCCATTTTTAAAGCCAAAATATTTGTGTACATAGTGATGATAAATTTAGAGAAAAAGTTAAAGACTTTAAAATTAGTTATGCACTCTCAATGTCGGGATGGGCAAGAGCCAAGAGTAGAGCAATATCTATTAACATCGAAATTGGATACTGGATTGGTGGCAATTCATGTAGATCAAACAATGTGGACGCAAGAATAAAAGCTAGAAGAGATTATCGTCGGCTTGATTATGGCTCAATGAATATGAGAAATGGACAATTTGAGTTTTTTTTTTTTTTGAGAAGATGATAATGGAAAATTTGAGTTATTTCATTCTTAGAAAAGGAAGAAGGCACCATAATATATGTACAATAGTTTATAAAGGACAAAAGATCGAAATAATAAAATACTCTCAGGCACGGCTATCAAGGCAAGTCAACTTACCTAAAGTCGATTTTACCGTCTGTGGCCTACTCCGGCAACTTATGACAGAAACTTTTTCAATTGGGGAAAAGTATATTCTACAATTCAAGATTCAAATTTTACGAAACCATTAGGTGTAAATACGGTGCGGAGAAACCTAGTATGAATGGATCAAGCGAAGTCGGAAATTAATGAGGGTGAAGGTAAGCATTAAAGTCTTGAAGTGGGTAGTTTTAGTATTTATTGAAGCATTAAAGTAGGAAAAGTAGTTCGGAAATGGAAATTAAAGGACCACTTCTCAGAATTTGGTTGCACTCTTAACCACAACGAGAATGGTAGATATGTCAGCTTTATTTCCATTGAGATCTGAAATGGAAATTAAATACAAAAATAGAAATTAAATACAATGCACCAGGAGAACAAAAAGCACAGAATAACAGTGAAAGACAACTTGGAACCTCTTTCAAAGAAGCCTTCAACAACAACAGATGAACGACGGAGAGGACGAATGTAGGAAATTGATATAAATCCTGGGTGGAAGCTGGGCATTGGAGAAGGATCTGCTCAATAGATCTATTGTTGGAAAATTTAAGAACCCATTACAGGAGATTCCAATCTTGAATGATCTAAGGAGATGGCCACGCAATACCTAGAAGTCAGCCACAGTTATTGGTGTTTTCGCTATGAACGACGGACAGTTCTTGTTCAAACTTCCTTCAAGACTTTCGGCAGAGCGCGTCATGTTGACGGTGTGGATCTAGAAGAAGATGAAGCTTAATATCGACTGGTGAAAGCCAACTTAAAAAGTGTTGGCCAGCAGAAGTAAGGAGAAGAGAGACTGGGTTTGGATAAGACTTCTAGGGCTAGCCACCTTTGAGCATGTGGTACCAATAATTTTTAAGCAGCTTGGAGATCAGTGGAGGATTTAATGAGACAGAAGAGCAGACATCTCTCAATAATAACCTATACTAGGTTCATATAAAGGTGAAGGGCGACAGAAAGATGGTACCAAAGTCGATAGAGGTGACCAGTGAAGGTTTTTTGCATAATATTCCGACCTGGTGTGAAGCTCTGCTGCCAATGAAAATAGAGGGGGGAAGTGAAGATACAGGTTATAATTCAGAGGGTAATGAAGGGAGATCCCTTTTTAGAGAAGGATCTAACAGTCCTCAAATCAAACCGCGTGCATGTGGGCACAATGAGGAGTTTCCAAATTGGAAGGCACGTGAGCAGAATTCAAAATGGAAAGGGCGACTATGTGTTGTAGTGGGCCAAGTCCTAAAAGGGGGTTATTTGGGCCTTAGAACCTTAGAAGCAAAAGAGACGACAGAAAGTTATTCTAATTCTAAAGCCCAGGAGATGAACATAGTAAACATCGAGATAATTGCAAATTTATCAACCCAGTATACAGAATAAGCTTTGAGAAATTGGGAACTCAGGATAAGGAAGAACAACAATTTTTTCAGTTCGAACAAAGCAAGGAGCGCTTGGTGGTAGTAGAGTCAACAGTTGTCGAGAGAGGGGAACTGCAGATATACAATTGAAGCTGCAAGGAGAGAACACCAATATTATAGCAGAAGATGCAACTCCATTGAAGATTCAATTACCAGAACAAAATGCTTAAACACTTAGCACACCTGGTTGGATTCAACTAGACATCATCATGTTGATAGACTTTGGAGTTGATTTCAAAGGGTACGAGGAGAAGCCAAAAGGCAAAAGAACTTCTCATGAAGATAGAAAATAACAAGCAAAAAAATAAAAAACAAAAAGGGAAGACGGTCATTAAAAAGGAAGAGGTAAATGAACTGAAAGGTTTAGAGCTGGATGCTAAATATATGAGTTATGGTACTAGAAGTGGGGAGGAATAAAAGAATAATGAAGTTATACAGTCACAAGGCAGCTGAATTGTGCTAGGAGAAAGGGAATGATCACAGATATATTACATACCTAGAAAGCTGATGAGGTTTTCTTCCAGGAGATGAAGGTGGAGGGGGAAATCACAGATATAGGAAGAAAAGTATGGAGGAATAAGTGAGTCAATTATGTTCAGTTGGAGGCAAGCGGGACTAGAGGAGGTATAGTCATTATGTGGGACAAAAAAATAAGGGAAGAGTGCTCAGCAGTGTTTAAATGTATTCAGTGACTTGTAGTTTTCTGGGAAAAGTCATGATTTCAATTGGCACCTTACATGGGTTTATTACCCAAATAATAGAAAGGAGAGTAAAGAGGCTTTCCTCGAGATTGACGCAGCTAGAGGCTAAATTCATGACCTTGTGATTGTGTACTCTGTGAAGGCTTCCAACACCGACGGACATGATCCAGAAAAGAAAAATTGCAACAGAATTTAGTAAAGGAATGATTAACTTGTCTGATTTTATGAAGGATATGGAGCCAGTGGTTAGCATTATTAGGGGGAGTAGTTCACTTGGAAGAAAGGTGACAGACACACAACAGCTAGACTAGATAGATTCTTATTTTCAGAAGAAAGGGGTACGGACTTCAGGAACATCAAACAGAATATCCTACACAGTGACTTCTGACCAATCACCTATAATGTTACAATATGGAGAATTGGATAGTTCGAAGTCATACTTCAAGTTTGAAATTGGTGGTTGGACACAGAGGTTTCAATGAAAGAGTGAAAGTGTGGAGGGACTCTTTCAACTTTAGTGGAAAAGCAGACTACATTCTGGTGGTGAAACTAAGAGCTCTAAAAGGGAAATAGAAGGAGTGGAGTAAGACTTCTCAAAGTACCTTGGGTATTCAGAAGCACAATGTTTTGAGACAGCTAACTCAACTAGAGGAGATTCAGGAACACAGAGCACTAGAGGAAGAAGAGATAGCTTCTATACTAGCACTTAATATGGAACTTGGAGACATAGCTAAAAGGGAAGAGACTATATGGAGAAAGAAATCCATGACAGTATGGTTAAAGCAAGGGGATAGAAACACTAGGTTTTTCATAGAACTGCAAATATTCACAAAAGAATTAACACAATTGACAAGCTAAAAGTTAGAAGGAAAACTTGACTAAACCAGAAGAGGTGCAGGAGGAGATTGTTGCCTACTATGAGAAGGATGTCTACTATGAGAAGTTTTACTCTATAAGTGAGAAGATAGACCACAGGTAAATATGAGTAATTGCCCCATTGATAGGAGAAGATGAAAACAATTTGATTATGGCACCATTTGAACAACAAGAGATCCTCGAGAATATAAAAGTATGTGCAGGTGACAAAACACCAGGGCCAGATGGGTTCTCCCTGGCATCCTTTAGTCATTGATAGGGAATTATCAGTCTAGAGTCGGTTGCAACGGTGAAAAACTTACACAACGCAGGAATTCTTTAAAGGAGCCTAAACGCCACCTTTGTGGCTCTAATTCCTAAGAAGATGGGAGCTATGGAGTTCAAGACTTCAGACCTAGAATACGATAGGAGGCGTTTACAAGCTCATTGCCAAGCTACTGGAAATTGAAAAAACTCATACACTGGTTAGTGGACAAATAACAGACGACATTTATCAAAGGCAGATAAATCATGGATGCACTGCTGATAGAAAATGAGTGTGTGGCTGGAGTCCAGGCAAAGAAGTTAGTAGCCTGGTATTTTACGTAAGCTAGACAAACAGAAGGCATATGATCACCTGAATTGGAATTATTCGATTCTCATGATCCAGAGGATGGGATTTGGAGCTACATGGATCAATTGGGTAAAATATTGCATTAGTACAGTTAAATTCTCTTATAATTAATTAAGAGAACCCCTAGTGGTTTCTTTTCCTGCCAGAGGAGCTTGAGACAGGGTGACCCTCCATCCTGTTTTATCTTTATCCTAGCAATGGAAGGAATGACCAACATTATTCAAACAAAACCAAGGAAAAAAGGTTGGGTCAGAGGATTTCACGTGGGCAACAGGGCAGCAAACGATGTGGAGATAACTCATCTGTAAAATGTAGATGATACTTTAGTTTTTTGTGAAGTGAGAGGACACATGTTGATCATGAGGATAGTATTCATCATATTTGAAGCAATTTCTGGGCTACACATCAATTAGGGAAGAGCTTGATAGATCCCATCAATTATATGCCGCGGAGGTGGAGAACTGGCAACAATTTTGGCGGCAAAGTGGGTGAGCTTCCAACAGTATCTTTAGGCGTGCTTTTGGATGCCAAAAGTAAATCTAAAAGGAGTTGGAATGGAGTGGTAAAAAAGCATGAGAAGAAGTTATCTAACTGGAAAAGTCAATATCTTTCCTTGGGAAAAAAATTACTTTGGTTAATAGTGTTTTACATGCATTACCTTCTAGCATGATGTCTGTTTTCCCAGCCTCAGATATTGTGATAAAAAAGGATAAATGCATTAAGAAGGAATTCTTCTGGCAGGAAATGAAGATAAGAAAAAGTTTCATTTGGCTAAACGGGAGGAGCTAACAAGAAGCAAAAAAGGAGGTGTGGGTATTATAGACATGTTAATGCAGAACAAAAGCTTAATGATGAAATGAAAGTTTGTAACAATTGACAATATGCTATGGGGGTAGGTTATTAATGAAAAAGATGAAATCGAGGGTAAATGGATAATAATGATGGTGGGGTATGGTTACCCCCTACGAATGTAGCATTTGGAGATCCATCAGGAACCTTTGGCCACTAGTTTTAACTAGAACCAACTTCAAAGTAGGAAATGGAATGGAAGTGTCCTTCTAGGAGGACAAATGGACTAGACAGGAACCTCTAAAATAACTCTATCCAGACATCCATACCTTATGCCTTGAACACCAGGCCATTGCGGCTAACATGTGCACAAGACATGGGTGGAATCTGCCGAAGGCATCTGAATGATTGGAAAATGGAGAAGATAGCAGCTTCCAACAACACAGCTGCCCATTTGAGTAATTTAACAGGAGCAGATGGCACAATAGTTTGGAAGATAGACCAAGGAAATCTTTATTCTGCATCCAGAGATCTAATGCTTCAAACAATCAGGGGAAGAGATGGCCATGAAAAATGATACGGAAGGTAAAGATACCATATAAGGTGAAATGTTTTTTCTGAGTTGTTGTCTAAGGAAGCAGTGTTGACATAGGAAGAGATGAAAGGAAAAAAAAAAGAGGTCTACAGCTTTGTTCTGGATGCTATTTATGTGGGGAACAAGCAGAGTCAACCATCTTTATTACATTGCATGTGGACAGAGTACAGACCAGCTTTGGAGGACCTTCACCAGCTTAAGAAAGACCAGATGGGTAAAGCCAATGAATGTAGAAGGTATCTAGGATACTGGAACAGTGTGGGCAATGCAATAGAAAAGAAAGAGATGGAAGATCGTCCGAGTATGTATATGGTGGACGCAGTGGAAAGAAAGAAAGCAGAGATGTTCAGAGGGCAGTAGAACAATTTACTGAAGTCCAAGATAAATTGTTTAGCTCTTTATTACTTTTGGTGTGAGCAGGAAGTGTTAGCACAAACAGACGACGTTTTTCATGTTTTAGATTATTTGTAACAAAAAGTACAATGAAAAGTTACCGTTTAAAAAATAAAGGGCCCGGGGGGGGGGGACAAAAATTGTCCATCTCTCTATGGCGACAATAAAGCAATCTCATTTTCCGCCATATTCTCACTAATTAATGGGAACCCTCAAATCTTAGTTTCTTAAATCATAAAAGGATAGAACTTTGAAATTTACAGAGATATCACAACATCAATGTTGGCTGACTTCGAATTACAATACAGTAAAAATATACGGCAGGCAAAAAAAAATTTGAATACATCAGTGGTAACTTAGTAAGAGGGTGGCTAAAGTAGAATGCTAATGTTGTAGGGATTATCACTTTCAGAGGCTTAAAATCTAAAAGTCATTTGAATCAACTTAATATCACTTAATTGGCAAAGTGATGATTATTTTTTGATTGATTCCTCCAAATCATATATGCCCATGATGTTTCTGAGATGATCTTTTATGGATAGAATGAATTCGAAAAGGAAGCCAACTGAAAATATTTTGAGTAATTTGACATACATTCCTTCAGGTTTGCCTTTGTCAAAATAAATTAGTTCAAGAGAAAGATCGTTTTTTTAAACTTGAATTAAGAGTTTGAAAGACAAACATTACTCTCCAATATCAACCGATTAAAAAGATAAAACTTTTGACAAAAGACAAGTTGCAGAAATATTACATATCTAATGATGGCTACTTCCAAAAGAACCGTGTGTACTATAAAAATATTTATGATTTCGTACTGACGACAAAAAGAGATAGGTTGACGAATTTAATGATGACATAAATAAATGACAAATGAAGTTAGAAACATAGTCAAAGAATTATTATTATTTTTCAATTTGATTTGAGAAATTAGCGGAAAACTAGTTAATGAAAATATATTTTCTCTACATAGAATCATTGTTTCTTTTTCAGGTTATTTTACCACACAATGATAATGATATTTGATTTTCTTTCAAAAGTTATTCAATGATTATGTGATTCTTTTCCTTATTTTGATGAAGTTTCTTTTGTCGTATATATTGCACCGAAACCCATAATAATAACTGTGGTGTCCAAGTCAGCTTTCACGCAACTCGACTAATTCCACACGATATTTGCCACCTCCCAACAACAACAGACTCCCAGCAACAACAGAATGGGAAGAATCACCTAGTTTTTGAACACTAACTTGGAAAGCAAACTACTTCCTAATGGAATTCTTCAGGTCCTAAAACAGAAGGTCCCAACCAATTCGAGGTTGAAACACAGTAGAGCAATTAACACTATCTTTGTTTGTTTAGTTAGCTTCTTCAACCACTTCTCAGATGGATGGTTTGTTCAATTTTTCAAGGGAATAAAACTTTGATCATCAAAAGGTGCAAAAATACAATCTACCACACATAAAAAGCAGAAATTTTTCATATCCAAAGAACATAACATATAAAGCAGACAAAAGTGCAATACCTCAACAGGTTCAGATTTTTTTTCAGATTCATTGGAACCCACAAAAGACTGAAGAGGAGCAGTGGTAGCATAGTAGTCATCATCATCTTCATCATCAACATCTGCCCAAGATTTCACCGTCAACGGCGCCGGAGCCCACAAAACTTCCGGCTCCTGTTCCTTCTTCGACGACCCTTTGCTCTTCTCCTTATCAGATTTCTTCTTCTTCCTCAAAGTATCCAGCGCCGCAAACACATTGGAATTCTTCACCATCACAGACCCTTCTTTACTCCCCATCATCTCAACCAAGTAAACCCAATATTTCTTCTTCAATTTAGGGTTTGGAGAAGTTGTTGGATCAGCAGATAACAGAGAGTGAGAAAGAAGAATGGAGGTTTTATATATATATAAATATATATTATAATTTTATCAAAGAGACACCAATTTTATGTATAATTGCGCAATTATGCAACCTGATTTCTTAATTACAAAAAATAAAATAAAAAAATATGTAGTATAACCTTTCCACAAACTATACCATGTATACCGATTCAGAATTTGAATTAGTTCATTATCAAAAATTTATAATTATTTAATAGATTCATTAAAAGTATAAATAAAAATGAATGAAGAAAATGTCACGCTGAAGTGTTGTATCTTTTATGTCTATTTGGCTTCAGAGATGGACGTAAAGCTCGACTCATGAGGTTCTTTAAGAATAATATATATTTTCTTGAATTATATATGTGTAAAAAAAACTTCATTTAATAAATATAGATAATTAAATTCGAACAAAAAATATCGAATAAATTAAAATTAAATTCAAAATTCAATTTATAAAGTCCACCTATTTTTTTCTCTGTTATCATACAAAATATCATTTGCACTTCCTAATTGACTAATGATGTCTTATATGTGATAGTGTAAGATAGGTGGTACCAAACTTAATATTTAAATTAGAAATATCATTACTATCTTATAAAGTTGTTAAAATCATCACATATTATACAAAGGAGTGTAATTTTCAGAATAAACAATTATAAAATATTTTTTCTAAGGAACTCCATTTTTTCAAACTTCAATTTCAAAAGCTTTTTTACTATGTCATCATTTAGATTCTAGCTTTTTTTTATGGAGAGCACAACTCATTGAAATGTGTTTATTGCAATACTCATGAAAAAACATGTCAATTTAGTGTATTATAATTAATTAAAAATTGAATTGGATAAAATAGTGAAGTGGTCATGAAGACCATTTAGAAAACAAATTAAAATTATGAGAACCTTTCTAAATAGGAAAACATTATAAGAATCAAAATAAGTGAACATTTTGGAAAACTATTTAGTGATTTGTTTTAAAATTTTCAAATTTTATAGATTTGGGTTATCATATAAAAACTTGAGTTTAATACTATTTTATCGATTACTTTTTAATATCGGTTTATGATCGTTACTAATGATTATTTATTTCTCTTTCTTATCGTTTTTTATGTAACCTACCCTTTTAGATTCTCCTCTCTCTTAAAGTTTCCAAGCATTAGGTCTTTTGCATATTACCACTCTACTATAGCCTCCAAGAGTCGTTTATAATGAGATATCAGTTATGATTTTTAAGAAATAAAACTACAATGAAGGCATGGTCAATTTTGTGTAGAAACTACTATTATTGATTGATTTCTGAAATTAAGGCCCCAAATTAACAATGATTAGGTCAATATTTGCATAAAAATTACCTTACAACGACCAGTTAAAAGTCGGTGTATATGATAATTCCAATATTTTATTAACCTTTAACAATAATGAAGATTTCAATGTGATGTTATAGAAGAGGATGATTGATATTGAAGATTATCAAATTTGGCTACAAAAATATACTCTGAATTTCAAGTTATGGGAGAAAATTCTAATTGTTCAATATTGAACAAAGAAACAGTGTCAACTACCTCTATTTTTTCTACATTTATATATGACGATATTTCACATTACTTGAGAAAAACAATAGGCTTAACATGCAAGAAAGGAAGAGAAAAACAATAGGCTTAAGATGCAAGAAAGGAAGAGGCAAGTGTAGGTTGTCTCCAACTAATTCAATGATTAAGGCTGTGTTTATGAATTCTTTCGAGAAAATATTTTCATAAACATATGACACTAAATCAGTTTTGGCAAGCCTTTTTCTAAAATTTAGAATGCAGTCAAGCTGAGCCACCAATGAATTGTATAAATATGGTATTTAACTATACAGAATCAATGTTAACCAAACAGAGCATAAATTAATACAAGCTTTTAATACCTGGTATTAACTATACAAAATTCAAATAATTACCAAGCAGAGTATAAAACAATACAGGTATTTATACCAGGATAATTTTTCCCTCGTTCTGGTTACCAAACGTTACAGCTTTCAAGTTTCAACTAATAGTGGTCCCAGCAACCTTACAGGGTATAATAACTACAATAAGCCACATCTGATGGAAGACAAGGGTAAAAAGATGCCTCAAAATGGAGTTGGTACCAAATTCGAACTTTTGAAACATTACAGTAGCGTTACCAGGGGTCGGAGCAGCTTATCTAAAATACACGATTATTTGTCTTTCTACATCACACTTTGTCGAATGTCACCATTGTTCACTATGCCACAAAAAATAGGAAAATCATAAGGAAGAAAATCAACACAAAGAATATCTTAATCATTAGCCACCGATTTGACGAGATGCTATTGAGGTACTTGAGCAGAGCCCCTTGTGCCCCTTCCACATTTGTTAGTGTGTCGTCCATGTTCTCATCAATCCTGTGACAGAAACCAAGACATTACTTTCCTATTAAAGAATTTGTTACCACCCCCACCCCACTGTATCTTGATCAGAAGTCATAGCTAAGGACTATATTGTGAGTATCAGTTTAATATCAACAATCAGGTAGTACAAGGTTTTACACACTACAGAATGACAACAGGAGAAGCAACAATCTTTAAGTGGAAGGCACCATTTTACAAGATTCTAAATACAGATAACTCAAAGTATAAGAACCTTCCATCAACTTTCAGATTTTTCTCTAACCAATTTGGGGTAAAGCAGTAAATCTTACTTGCTGATTGCACAAACATTATATTTGAAGAACATTTATAACATCCAACGCAAATTTGACTTCAAATATTATGAATAATGTACAAAAGATTTACTTGTAAATGAAAAGAAGTGTGCCAAGGCCAAGAATTACACTACATGTCACAATGCATTGAAATCTCCTAAATCCTTCTATTATCATCACCATTATTATTATTATTATTATCATCATCTCCTACATCTGTTCATTTTCTGAGTGCAAAAACAATTGTTATACAAACCTGATTGCAACCTCCCCTTGCTGAGAAACCAAAGTAGCAAGCTGA
The DNA here is from genome assembly GCA_016801875.1 of Solanum sitiens. NCBI lineage: Eukaryota > Viridiplantae > Streptophyta > Magnoliopsida > Solanales > Solanaceae > Solanum > Solanum sitiens. The sequence continues at coordinate 409,052 of JABWTJ010000247.1, forward strand.
TTAAAAATGCTGCCCAGCTCATGGATAGTAGACTCAACATTTTGTAGAGCTTCGGCTCTACTCTGCATGTAGCTGTCTTGCAATGGAACTATCTGCTGCTGCTGCTGCTGCTGCTGATGCTGATGCTGTTGATCCTGCAACAATGGCTGTGTGTCTCCATCCCCTTGCTTCCTACAAGAGGGGAAAAACTTATTCATACTTTAAAAAAACAACCAAAGCAAGCGCGAAAAACAGATTTAGAAAAGGCTCTGGCTTACCTAGTTATTTTTCCAGATAATCATTACAGTTTCGACATTATTTTTGGGACAAGTAGAAGTAGAAAAGGATGCTAATATATAAATTGTTTTGTACATCAGAAGAGAAGCTTCTCATGTCTGTTTTCTTTTTAGTGCACCCGTGAAATTCTTATTTGTATAGATGGTTGGTTTGTGATTTTGCTACAGATTTTTTACTTATTGGTTTACTGCTTGGTTGCTAGCATATGAGAGTTCTTCCAAACATTACTAACATTATTTAACTTATTAAAAAAGTGAATCACCACTATCCACCGAGTTTAGAAGGCTGTGATTGGTCCAAAGGGCGGATCACGGATGGATTTCTCGGTTATCAAAAGAAAAAGTGCATGAACATGTGACTTACAGCACCTAAATCCAAAGCTAGTTGGGGTCAGACAAGACATATAAATCCGCATTGTCCATTTAGACTAAACTCATTCCAATATTCTATAAATTTAGGCTTCCTAACCCTAAAAATACACTACTAAAAGAAGTGGATACTTTTGGTGGGACAATAATGGAGCCTGATAGACTTAGATGGAGACACAGTTCAGAAGGAAGTTTCACTGTAGATAAGGTATACAAGAGGGAGAACAGCATTATGCAGGAGGAAGAGCTAAAGATATGGAGAAATGTATGGAAGAACATAGCCCCTATAAAAGTGAAATGTTTCACATGGCTAGTTGTAAAAAAGGTATGTCTTACTCATGAAGTGTTATGTTACAAAGGAGGAGAGAGTTGTGGTGACTAGATGTTTTTTGTGCAATGAGACTAGGGAGACAAACAATCACTTGTTCCTACACTGTAAATTCACTACACAATTGTGGAACATGTTTTTCAGTCTCACAAAGACAGTGTGGACAATGCCGGAACATACAGCCAATCTAATGAGTTGTTGGATGAAAAAGAGGGGGAAGTAAAAGTCAGAAAAAATTGTGGAGGATAATACCCTCTTGCATATGGTGGTCAGTCTGGAGGGAGAGAAATGGAAGGTGTTTTGTAGACAAAATTAGACCAGTTCATGATATGAAATGGAACTGCCTGGAGACTTTAATTTTTTGGTGTAACTGTATATAGAGGAAATAGAGGAGTTAGTAGAATTTCTAGGAGCTTTGTAAAGCTAGTCTACTTGTTTTGTAACTTGTTTCTGATGGTGGCCAGGGCATTCCCAATGCTGAAGAATACAACAGTACTAATTCTCAAAAAAATACACTACATTCTCAACTTGCCCACAAACCCTCAAACAAAATAAGAAAAACTCTTGGTAAATGTTGGACGAATATGACTGGACCAACAAGATTTAGCCTTAAGCTCAACTAGTTGAGGATCTTTTTCTTCTATTATACTCTAGTTTTTGCTAAGTCTGCATGGATTTTAAGAGATTGTAGATCTCTCAAAATAACTTCCTTTTTAGGTCTAACTTGTTTTGTAACATCTTCAACACCACCAAAACTAGCCTTTGCAGGCTCCCTAGGCCCTTTGACTAAGCAGGAACCAGAATAGAACAAGGCAATAAAAACCTCCACCAGTGACATGCATTTATTTCAATTGCCTACAATAAGATACCTCCAATGATGATAACTCATCTTTACCCTCACATGTCCCTCAGCTACTTCGTTTGGACCTTATAGGGCACCATATGTCGTGGTGGGGCCATCTTTATTGACCATAGCACAAACACCACCACCACTGCCTCTATTTTACTTAACTTTACACTACATTGCTATTTGTACTCTGTAGACTTCATAACCATCACTGAGTATTGTCATTCTAGTATTCATTTATAATACTTTCTGATCAATTTGTGCCATTTGACAAAAATTGTGACTAAAACTATGTAGTTATTAAAATAATACAAATTTGGCTAGAATTAAAAGAGGGAGATATATATTAAGATAAGATCAAATAGATAACCAACAAATATAGCAAGTGAAAAGAATGCACAAAGCTCCAACACAGGTAGTTAGAGTAACTAGTTAATAAGTCAAAAGAGTGTAAACAATACAATATTTAGTATACTGATAGAAGATAAATAATTAAATGATAAATGGAGGCACATGGGAGGAAAAAGACGAGGCAAGAATAGTGTGTGTTAAAGGGGAGAGGCATGGGGAAGTGTGGGTAAGGGGTAGGAGTGTGCCATTTAAATTTCTCATGATTTTTAAAGCAAAAGATCACGTCAAACCAAACTTCCAGGAGATGAGCCCCAAATCATTTTAACCAGATAGAGATCGAAACTTCCGACCACTAGAACCATTACCAAACAACATTCATCCAAACAAGGTGTGTGTTTAATTCAATTTCACCAATTCAAGAATATAAGTTTCATGGAAGAAAGGGGCTGAGAAAAATTTGTATTTAGCTCAGATTAGACAAATAGGATAAAATAAAGGTACTTAGTATTATCGTAGACCATGTTTGGAGAAGCTATTATACGGACTGTCCAGTAGTTAACTCAGGGAGACAGGTTAGGCCATAGACTGAAAAGGTTATTCCCACAAGAGGAAGAGCTATAACAAATGAATCATTTGTAATTTCTTTTTGGCATCAACATGGGCAGATCAGTAATCATGTCAAGATTACCAAAAGCAAAGGTTGGAAAAAAGAACAGACTCCTAAAGTTTCATCTATTCTTTTGAATTAGTTAAAATCATTGTAATAAAAATATGGCAAGCAAGACATTCCCATAATTACAAAAGAAACTCATGGCTACTAATATATTCAGTGATAGCAGGCATGTAAGGCATGAACTGCTAAGACGGTGTATTTCCTCACCTTGGAAATAACTGAGAAGAAGAAGGTGAATCATTAGCCCAAGGAGGAGGGCTGGCTGATGTACTAGCAGTATTCCTTGAAGCTAGTGGACGTTGGCGCATAAATGGATTTGAAGCTTCTTTGGTAGTCGATGAAGAAAACATCTGTCTTCTGTTCTCATGAACCTTCATATTCTGGAAACAGAAATCCGAGAAAATTTAAATGACCATGATGAAGTGTACTTTTTCTACTGTTAACGACCAAAAAGTTGGCGGGATACAACATGGAGCCACGAAAAATAGTAAATAGAAGCCTTCGCTAAATTGAGACTCACAAAGATCTATTTGAGTAAGAAAACAGGCTAACAAAAAAAAAAAACAGTATCTGGCTAATCTCACCTCTGTCCGCATGGTGAGTACTTCTTTGAACTCCTTTGTGGCAGTCATCAGCCTGTTCTTCAAGTCATCTACAACAGTCGTCGAGTGACTAGTGGTATCACTATTACCACTTTCATTACGAGCATTAGAGTGAAGCTGGAGATCTACTACAGCAGAGTTAAGTGCTGTAATATCTTGCTTGATGACTGCAGTCAGCTCCTGGATTTCCGTAGTCGGATCATCAAAAACGGAAGTCCTTTTTGCCACTGGAATGAAACATAAACAACTATTAGATAAAGATCAGAAACCTTGGCCCTGATTATAATCACAACAATAAGTGTCAAAGAGCCAAGGTGCCTGGTATAAACCAATAATATGTTTAAAAAATAAAAGAAGTGTGAACATCTAGCGTCTACAGTTTGCATCTTCTCTTTTACAGTTTGAGAAGAAACCAAAGCATAAATAATCAGGTTATTTGGCACATGAAATCTAGGGAGGGACAGCAGTATTAAAGATAAACTTGAACAAGAAAATCCATTATGGTCCTTTTAGGACTTGAGAAGAAGGTTAGATTCATCCTAAGTAGCGCGGACTTTTCACTTACGATTCCGCACCTGTGTCAGATTCCAAAATACATTACTTTTGGAGAAGCCGACACACACCCATTGACCTTTTTGTAGGGTCCAAGCAACATAAGATTTAGCAACTCATTCCCCAAATCTCCTTAGCATCCAACAGAAAGATCAGTTGCCCAAGTTTGCACCTATATTTCCTATTACATGAATTTGTAACACCGTGCTTAAATCATTATACACAACAAACTGAGCTTCCCCACGAACCCATGATGAGAAAACATAAAGGGAGGTCATAACTAGGGCATGTAAGGAACTTCGAAATCTAGTAACCCAAAATTGATGACTTTGTCACTTCAATAGGCAAAAGGTATGTCTTAAAGCATAGAAATTCCGAATAAAACTAGGCGTGAATGTTGTTTCTGAATAAGAGGGATTTGACCAAATAGTCAAAACATACTGAAATGGCTGAAAAGAAAACCCAAGGAGTAAAAGAAAGATAGTAAAGTCAGAACCATTAAGGTTAAAGTTAACCCCAGAAACAGAAGAAAAAAGATTAGCTTCAAAGCACACCATAGAATAAAGTATTCCATTCTTCACAGAATACTATTTAATAGGATTTGGATAAGAAAAATAAAAGGTCATAGTAGAAGAAACAACAAACTTCACAATACGGAAAGTAACAGGACTGAAGTTGGAAGAGAACTTTTCCTCTGTGAAAGCTCTTAGCTGCTTTTTCCACAACTCTAATGCTTAGCAAATCCAAAAAAATGGAAGATTCCAAGTGAAACACTGTCATTTACCAGCTTATCACTGTACACATGTTGTTTTTGATAATACTGGTGGCGTCGGGACAACTTAGAAAGCTTATGTGCACCTCGATTACTCCACGCCCCACGGGTTCTGCTACCTTCCACCATCATACGGATCATTGTACCAGATAACCTATCTACCAAGACTTAACCAGACAAGAAGAAAATTACCTAGACTGTGACTGATATTGGTCCTCTGAAATGGCAAAATAATTTACCAGGCATATACATGGGTTACTGATGTAAAAAGAACTTTGAACAGAGACCAGAAAAATTTGATCCGAACTCCAATATTTCAGCTAAAGTTCATTGTTGATCCAAATTTTGCAGAAAAATGAGAAGAAACCTCAATTTTAGAAGAAGAATTCTGATCAGAGAAATCAGACTCAAACTTCAATGAAGAAACTCCGAACTGAGAACTTCAAGAACCTTTAAACCCTGGGACTGAAGATATAAGAATGAAAACTTTTCAAGAAAATCACCCCACAAGAATATCCCACCAAGTGAGTGTTTCAGAATCTCTTCTCTAAAGAACATCAAGCACTCTGTAATGGAGATGACTTATATGTGCTACAACTAAAAGCCATCTAGTTCATTGGATGCACATTATGACACTAAACACTCAAAGGCTAAAGCCCAGCTCACATCAGCTAAATTAAGCTTATATTAGAATGAAACCTTTTCAAAGAAAACCAGCTCACTTAGAATATCCCGCCAAGTGAGTGTTTAAGAATCTCTTTTCTAAAGAACATCAAGCGCTCTGTAATGGAGAAGTATTTATATGTTCTACAACTAAAAGTCATCAACCTTATCAAAAAAAAAAAAACTAAAAGCCTTTGGATGCACATTATGACAATATCATTCAAAGGCTAAAAAAAGCTCAGCTCACATCAGCTAAATTAAGCTTAGCAACAAAATTGTAGATTTCCTTCAAATCACAATTCCAAACGTGAGAACTTTCAAGAGCGACAAATGCAACCACAACCTCCTTAATTATACATTTCTTAGCAGTGTGGTTTAGTGACTTCATATTTCCTCCCAATAGTGGGATGACTCACAATCTCACATGATTGCTAGAATGAAAAAGTCACTAACCACGGTATTCCTACTTGTATAGAGGATTGAGAGGCTGCTATAGAGAATCGTGTTTTGACGTAGGTTCTCTACTTCTGATAGACCTCTTGTAATCTGGAATTTTTCCTCCCACTGTTAATAATACTATTTAACTTGTCAAGAAAAAATCTCAATGTCCCAACTACGGTGTTCGAAGTACCACATGTGAAATCTCTAATCTATAGATTGATCCCAAATACAAGTAATTTCGGGTTTTTTTAAATACAATTTGACACATTCAAAATTTAAGCAGAATTACTATACTAACTACAATGAAAAATATAAAATGTTCAAGAAATTGTAAGGTTATCCAAAAAGAGTTGTATAATGGGACAAACGGAGTACAAAATACTCCCCCATTCCAAATTGTTTGTTACTATTTAAGATAGCCAAGAACTAAATGGGACATAGAACAATTAGAAACTCCAAAACTATGTCTCAACATCAAGCTAGTTGGAGTGGGCTAATGATATATTTGGCTAGTTTTAGTTTGGTTGCCGACATACAGCTACCCTTCCTCTCTTACCCGGGCTTGGTACCCGCTATATGAACAATCTCACAAACAAATAGGATACAGAGTGATTTCTTAATACAATATAAAGTATCTGATAGACTAAGAAATGTCCTGATATTGGCTTACATTTTGCTAGCTTTGCAAGCTTCTGAGAGGTTTGATGTATTCCAAAACCAATTTTGGAGGCTCGCCGATTGAACTCCGATTGCATAGCAACAGTGGTCCTCTGTTCCTCCGATCTAGAACCACTGCTGGTACTGCTGCTAATCGACCCATTCTGAACAGACGAAAATGACTTCTTTAACCTCTCCGCTATACTCTGAAACTCCTGAGTCCGATCCCGTAATGACGCACTCGCTACTTTCACAGGCATTTTCAATAATAATCTCCGAAAATTATAATTTTCAATACACTAACAAATCGATCCGATATCAAATCGATCTATGCTCCACGATTATCATAAACATAGAGAATTTCACATGCGCATTCAAAAACCGATTGGATCTGAAGAACCCTAGAATTGCGAGATCCAGAAATCTTCTCCGACGAAGGTGAGAATGACGAATACGTGATGAAAACCCTAGATCTTGCGTAGAGAGATTTAGTGATTGTTCGATCTGTAGGGGATTGAAGGATTTGCAGATCAGATGAGGAACGTTGAGGGGAGGAAGGAGCCCATTTGATCCGAAAAAACGATTCAGAAGCTGGCGGTGCTGGGAACAGGGTGAGTTTTGGAAGAAAAATTGATGGTTTAATTGGAACCCAAATTGTTTAATCCAATACCACGTGATGTAAAAAGACTCCAAATGACTACTTTGGATTTTTATTTTATTTTTCTCAATCTATTGTTCGGTATTTATATTAAAATTTGATTAATTCAAATTGAATCTATTAAATTATGTATATTCGAAATTTCTTATTAAGAAAAGATTGGTCTCATTTACTGCACCACATTCTGATTACTTACTCTTGAAATGAAGAGAATGATTTTTAAAAAAAATTATTTATGCATAAAAATAAAAAGCAATTTTCACATATAACAAACATAAAAATCATATTTGTATGTTATAACTATAGTTTGTATAATTGCGCTCCATAGCAAATTTTATTTTGATTTGTATAATTCGTTACAAACATCCAGTTATATACATATTGTTCATTTTTGTATAAATTCATTTATACATTATAATTTGTGTAATAAGATCTATATATGTATAATTATAAGTTATAGGACGAAAATTTATTTATTTGTATTTGTATAAACATTTTTCTCTTTCTTTATAAAAACACAAACGCACTTTATATATTTTATACAGAACTATATAAAATGACTAATTGTATACCGAATCAGATGGCAAAAAAGGAAATGTTTGCTGCGAATTACAATTAAAATAAACTATGGCTATACCATTTACTTTGAATTAATAATTTGTTATTTCATACAATTTTTCCAAAAATGAATTTTATAAAGAAATTAAATTTCTTAGATAATGATACCATTTGATTGTGGAAGTAAAAGACAGAGATAATCTATGGATTAGAATCTCCTATACAATTATTTTATTTTCCTCTATAATTTCGTATGGTATAATTTAGGCAGAACGCATAAGCGGTCTCTTGAACTTGTAAGGATTTTTCGTATATAGACCTTAACAAGGACTCCTTCCTATTGAACACTTAAACCACTTAAAAAGTGTACTTATCAGACACACCTGGCTGACTTGTCATTTATCGTTTGAGGCACTCCTTTTAAGCGCGTGAAGTGAGAAGAAAAAAAATTGATGTGTGTGATTGACACACTTTAACATACTTAACAGTCTAAGTCTTCCATTTTTATTTATCCAACCCTAGATTCTTTACCTTTCTTTATTTCTCATCTCTTTCTTTTCCACATCTCACCATTGTTGCTGTCATAGTGGAGATCAAAAAAAAATCTTCATTCGTCTTCTTCACAGTGAAATGTCCAATTTGTCGATTGCAACTTCTTCATATGCAAATGTGTTATGTCGTTGTGGGGTCAATGTTGAGTTAAAAACCTCATGGACACAACTTAATACAGGATGACTCTTTTGCTGCAAAAACACAAAGGTAAACTTTTTATCATTATTCTAATCTAGTTAAACAAAACGTTATCAATCGCTAATTATATTTGTGTGTTTGATAATTTGTGTAGAGAAGAGGTGAATGAGATTATTTTCGATGGTACGATGATGAAATATCAGCTCAAGCAAAAAAAATCATATGGGGTCTATAAAAAAAATCAAATCCTATGAACAAGAGAGAAAGCGAGCAAGAAAAATCAGGATCATATGTGTTATTGCACTCGTGATTTTCGCTGTATGAAAATATTTATGTTAGTTATCTTAGAGTGATTGTACTAGTAGTCTTGTGTTTCTGTTATACTGATTTTAGATAAAGGAATGGAGATGAGTTGTTCATTAATCTATCATATTTTTCTTGTTTATGCACCTCTATTGTATTGCCTTATTTCTATTTCTCTTATTCACCTCCAAACAACAATAACCATACTAAGTGAACACCACAACAACATTAAACTCCAAACAAGCATGAATGATCGATAAAATATTCTTGGCATTTTCTTGTAAGAAAATTCACATTTAAGCCACTAGTTATAATGTACATCACAAAACATATTAAGCAGTCTTGATATTGTTTCCTACTTGCATTAGAGATTCAAAATAAAACAACCCTTAAGTTTACATCAAAAACACTCAAAACATATTAAATTAGCACACCCCTATATTCTTGCTCTTGTTACACTATACATTTGCAGATCCACCCCATTTGAATTTATTCATGCATTGTAATTATGGAGTGGTGACAACATCTTTACCCTTCCATTTCAGTCCACGAGGCTTATAGCTAATATCAATGTTTGTTGGTGTTGCATAGTTGAAAATAGCTAGAGTAACAACTCTTTCACCTGATGTTCCAGGTTGTATACAAGGAACTAAAAAAAGTGTCTATTATCAAAGTAGATTATAAATAATTGAAGTTGGTTATACTTTTACATTTAATATTTATGTGCCACTAATATCATCAGTGTAGATGTCAAATCCCAGAGTCTTAGGACTTTTGCTCCCTCCTGTTGATGTTGATGCTTCTTTTCTTCCTCTACCTCTTCCTGCTTGTTGCCCTTGAAGTATCATCACCTCTTCTCCCCTACATTTCCCCTACATCTTCTCTTGCATTGTTCCCCTGCCTATTCCCTATCTCTTCCAGCTTGTTGGACTCTTCTAACAATTGAAGTATCATCACAGATAGAAGTTGATTGTTGGCATAAGCTGACATGTTGTTATGGTCTTCAGGTTGGTAGTTGGCTAGAACCTACAGGTTGACCTAAGCTTGGTGGTTGGCTAAAGCTTGGTGGTTGGCCTGAGCTCAATGGCTATCTAGAACAAACAAGTTGGCTTGAGCTTGGTGGCTGGCTATAACTTGTAGGTTGCTTAGAGCTTTAAGGTTGACTTGAGCTAGCAGGTTGGGTTGACCTTCCAGGTCCAGGTTGAGTTGAGCTTCTAGGCTGATCTATTTCAGAAGATTTAATAGTGTAAATAAGAAAAAGAAAAATTGTATTGCATTTAATCTATTTAATTGAAGTAATCAAAGGTTAACTTGAGTATTACCACATATTTGCAGACTTTATTATTGTGGCCTTGTTGATGACACTTGGAGCAAGTCAATTTACCTCTCTTCGAAAACTTTTCATACTTCTTTCTTGGCTCATCTTTTGACTTTCTTTTGCATTTTGGTGGTATGCCAGGCATTTGTTTTGATTAAGGAGGTTCAATCACTATATCACTAGTGTGAGGCCATATTTTCATGCTAGGAATTGGCTGGATAAAGTAATTATAAGCCTTCATAAAAGTATCTTTTCTATTCCAATATATAACATGGTCTTCAAGGTCTTTGCCTGCATGCTGATATGCCAAAATAACATGTTGACATGGTATACCTTTCAACTGCCAGGTTCTATAAGTACATGTCTTCTTTCTGATATTAATAATAAACTTATAATGACCATCTAAATTTTTATATCCAAATTGACCATTGAACCTAACTTGAGAATCTCTAGTATAATCTTTGTTTTCTTCAAGTGCTAAATTTGTCATAGGAGAAAGATTTGATATTCAAATGCCAACAAATTTTCTCATCTCAACATTCTAGCCATTATCTTATGTCTAATCTCCTCTAACATGGTGATAATTGATTTATGTCTAGCAGCTAATATCCAAGAGTTAAATGTCTCACATATATTATTCTCAATAATATCACACTTAGCATGCTCCTTAAAATATGCTTTACGCCATATTTGTTTTTCATAATGTAACAAGTCCCCTCATATCTTCTTACTATTAAATTTATCAAATTTGTCCATTTCATCTTGAAATTTTACCTCAAACTTGATTTTGCATATCTCCAAAATTGTTTCTTCTTGTTTTTCTTCTCCAGGTCTTCTGCCAATTGGACCAAATGTGACGAGCACACATCCTCTGTTCACAATCTGGCAACAACTCCATTATGGCTGCTACAAGACCCTACATATCATAATAATTGAAATTTCTGACTAGTAATAATTAAATAAGTAGGCAATGAGATCTAAATTAAATAAAATTGACATTAAATTTACCTTTTGCATATCAGACATCAAAGACAATTCATGTTCAGTGTCTAAGTTTAGATCTTGTATGGAGAAGTTGATGAAGAAACTCCAACTGTGCTTTGTTTCTTGATCAACAACTGCCCAAGCAATTGAAATTATTTGTTGATTTCCATTCATATCAATTGTAACTAATAATTCACCCTTACAAGCACCCTTCAGAATGCATCCATCAAAACCAATTATTTTTCTACATTCTTCCAACCAACCTCTCTTTAATGCATCAAAACAAAAATAAAAGTAACAAAAATATTCTTCTGTGAAGTAGATTCCCTGTCTGTACTCACCCAACATAAATTAGTTTGTTTTCTCATGTCTGCATAATCACACAACTTTGCAAACTACATCTTCCAATCACCCATAAACTACTTGAGAATCATCAATTTAAGTAGAATCATCAATTTTGCCCTATAACAAAGAGTTCTTACAACATACAATCATGTTTTCTTCCTCGCCAACTCTTGAATTTCTCCCAAGTTTATATAAGGTTAAGAAACTATTTTGTCCCTAAACTTATTTGTAAAAAAGTTAGATGTACACAACTTGTTCTTGATTGTGGTAGGATAGTAATTCTTAACAATAAAGTCACGAGAGTCTTTATCTAGACTAGCATACAAGAATCATTTGCATTTCTTATGCTAACATTTAACTTTGACTCTATGTTTTTCATTAGGCCTCAATTTTAATTTGACTTTGTATTTCACAGCACACTATGCTACTGCCTTTCTAAATTCTATGGCATTCTAAAATACAATACCAAGCTCAAATATAATAACTATACAATCAGGATCAAATTTGACCTTTTTAATTTTTCTTCTAGCTGGTAAATCAACATCTTCCACAACTTCAGGATGTAATTCATCCCTACTGTCATCACTATCCAGTTTTGAACTATCAATATACTGCTCATCTCCCCCCAATCTTCCTACATACCTAGCAACTTTGTTCCTTCCAATGTCTTAAAATTCTCTATCAACACCAACTACTCCAAGAATTATTTCTTTGCAGGAACATATTTTTTCCTCAGCAATTTGGGTCTCCTTTCATTTCTAAGAGCTCTCAACTCTTCATCAATCTTTGAGTCATCATTATCTGGAATAACAAATTCTTGTGAATCATTACTAATATCCCAATGAGTTTCAACACCTAAATGCATCATCTACACCAACTTCGACATTAATATTCTCAAATTGGACAGCTCCTTGTTATAACCCTTCATTCACACCAACTTCAACATTAATATTCTCATATTGGCAGCTTTTTGTTGTAATCCTTCGTCCACATTAATATTATGTGATTTTTCTACCGCATCATCATTAACACTTACACCAACTGTTGGCCTATAAAGATAACCTGTAACGACCTCATCTTTAATAAACCTTATCCACAACATGTTGAACATACAAGTCCAAAAAGTCACCATCACCTAGGTCTTTTATAAGGTTTAGTAAGCTGAAATCATTATCTACTAAGACAAAGTTATGAGTTGTAGGGTCTTTAAAATAAAACTCACCTACAGTAAGATATTTCATATCTCTAGTATTAAAAAGCAATTCCATTAAAAAATGGTCTTTATCGATATCTACATATTCCTCTTCACTTTTTCCTATGTCCACAAGATGTGTCTTCCACAAATTTACCTCCATGGTGAAAGTGAGATACTATAATAATATCCATAAGATTTTTCGGGGAAAAAGTTTGAATAAAGTCGACAAATTACTGACAAGAGAACCTAAAAATTTAAACTTTACTCACATATGTACAAAACATCATCACTGTAGTAATATATAAAATAAATGATATATTTAAAGGAGAAATTAACAGCAATAGTCATAGAGATTCGAAAAATGAACTTACTTTACAAGATTGAGCACAAAATCTCCTAACTTTCTTGAATCAACCCTAAAATACAATACAAGAGTTATATTCTTGAATCGACCACGTCGTAGGAGGAAAAGATGAATATTATTAATCAACTTTCTTGAATCGATCACATATTGAGCGGGAATCATGAAAAAAGTATCTAGGGTTTTTTGGAAATTTAGAGAAATGACTGAGGGGTTGGGTGTTTTTTGATGTGTATTACCACACATGTTTAGATTTTTCACCTAGGAGATGTGTAATGTCACGCGCTCCATCTTAAAACAAATGTATCAAACGATAAGTGACAAGTCAGTCAAGTGTGTCTGATAGGTACACTTTTTGAGTGATTTAAGTGTTGAATAGGAAAAAGTCCTTGTTAAGGTGTCTATACGAAAAATCTTTACAAGTTCAAGGGGCCACTTATGCGTTCTGCTTATAATTTATTATATCATTTATATTAAGAGATATTAAGCATATGAAATGATAATACTTCATCATTAAAAAAAATATATAAAGAATAATATAAAAGGTCAATAATATATATTAACATCAAACATATATAAAATAAAACGATAATGGAATTTTCTTTAAGAAAGTACAACAGTGTAACAACATGAATAACAACATTTCAATCATTGAACAGCTCCCTCCCAAACCCCCAGATATTATATCCTCGAGCCCAATAAATGAAAGTTTCAAAGACAAATTATTAACCACTGAACATTTGGTTGATTTAAATATGAAAGAGTGTTCAATTCAAAGTGATGACGACTCTTCCACTCTTCCAAATATAAGTGAGCAAGTTGTTAATGGCATTAAAACCATCTACCTTTTCGAGGAAGACAACAAAATGTTGTACTCACCTTGGAAATACTCACTAATCATCAAGCTTCTAGGGAAACGAGTTACTCATCAATACTTGCGCGAAAAAATTCAACACTTATGGAAACCATCGGAGCAATTTCCCCTTATCGATTTGGGTCTGGATTTTTACATAGTAAAATTTACAAAAGAGGAAGATATGAACTGTGTTCTTCAGAATGGACCATGGTTAATTAATGGGCATTTCCTTTCAATTCAAAAATGGGAACCAAATTTTGTTCCAGAAAAGGCTACTCTTGCATGCTCTGCGATATGGGTTAGACTCCCACAACTCCCTACAGAATTCTACAATGGGAAGCTGCTTAAAAGAATTGAAATAGTATTGGTAAATTACTAAAAATTGATGCCTGCACTAGCTCAACTCTGCGGGGTAGATATGCTAGAATATGTGTTCAGATCCCGTTAGAAGAACCAGTTATCAACTGTATTCAAATTGGTAAGCACATGCAAACTATACTCTATGAAGGGGAAGGGTTCTTATGCACAAATTGTGATAGATTTAGGCATATAAAAAATCGGTGTTCATATCTAAGACAAACCTTGAACAACATTACCACTACTGAGTCGTCTTCTTCCCTAAAAACTGAGGCCAAATTAAAGACAGATGAGGAATGGTGCACAATACAATTTATGCAACGAAAACGTCAAAACTCAGGTAAACAGGGAGAATCCAAAGTCATAGACCAGAAAATGTATACGATGAAGAATATCTTTACAACAGATTCCGTTGATTTTGTTAAGAACCAAGAATCAGACGGTCCATGTAAATTTCTTAACTCTCAAAAATTAGCGGTCTCCGGTACGATTACTAATTCACAAAAGTTTGCTTTTAAGATTAAAAACCAGAAGATCCCACATGTGGATTCTTCTAGTAATTATGCTAACAAACCCCATGTTTTATGTTCTAACAAATTTGATAGTCTTTCCCATCTTAATGCTTCGCCCCAATTCTCCGACCCTACACAAACTAGCTCAACTGTAAATGCAGGGGTTGTTAGTGATATTTCCTAGAACGTTTGTCCTTCAGTACAAACTGAAGATATGTTAATTTTGGATAAACTGACAGCTGGTCATCACGTGTCATTCCCCCATCAAAAAACACTTAAATTAACTACTCCTTTTGGCCCCACTATTTTCAATAAGGGTGCTGATATAGCAAAAAAATTAATTTTTCTAGGGCCAAATCAGAAAATAGAGAAAGTTCTAACTGTCAACCTTTCCACTTGGCAATTCCGATTGAACACTTGGCATCGGAAACTTGTGTGAATAATCAAAAAGAAAAATTATTTAGCAACCACTCCACGCATAATTTAACCAATCAACTCCCTGTTGAATCTTCTTATAAAGATTTGCAATCACCACAAACCCTTCCACTCATCACTAATTCGGATACTTCAAAAGTTTCCTCTAACTATGTTCAGGATACCACTTCAGCAGAGAACCCATCTTTTTCCTCCTCACCACCCTGCGAGTCTCTTCCGCTCCAACATGAGCAACATCCCACCACCTCCTCCACAGATATCTCAACATCCTATGATGTTTCTCACCCATCCTCTTCATCAACCCCTCTCTTGGGTAGAGATGAGCTTGTAGGGACATGCAGTCGTCTTCACGTTGAATCTCAATGGGGTCGAGACACTAGTGGTTCTTCAAAACCAGAACTTCCTTGCCCAGCTAGTCTCAGAAGGCATGAAAATAGCGATGGAATACTTTTGTGAATCACATCTGGCTGACCAATGTTATGGACCCACTAACTCCAGCACTAACCCCAGGATTCATAGAAGTAATGCAAACACTCTGGAACTTGCCCCATCACTTCAGCCCGTACCCGAACATGAGCAATATGGTTCAAACACCCTTCTTTACTCCTCGGGAACTCATGCACTCCAATCCTCTATTCTTCCTGTGGCAACCCATTCCAGTTCAAACAAACGAACCATACGTAGTATTAAGTCCATGGAATACTCATACTCAGGCTCCTCAAGATCTAGAAGAAGGCGAAGCTCCTCCAATGAGGAGAACCTTTCACCGAAATATCAGGCTTCAACAATGCAGCCCTTATGATATTTTTGGAGGACGAGGACAAAAAATACATTCACCTGTGTCCTGCGACACTTCTGAAGACCTCCTTCAATCTTCGTCTTGCGATAAACAGTGCTATAGCAAAATATGCTGTGGTGATAACCCCAACCATGATCAACAATCACCTAAACATGACTGATAATCCTAATTCTACTATGTCTTTCTATTCTCCTATGCAACAACCCACTAGCTTCATTGTTTGGAATACTGATGTACCGTGGTTTTATGGTATTTCTAATGCTTTTCCTTAAGTTTAGTGTGTGTCGAAAGCCTTTTTGTGTTGATTTTTATGTAAGTTTCTCTTTGTTTGCAGAAAATTTGTCCAAGGATGAATGCGGAAGTTTTTGAGAAAGAAATCCAGAAGAGACCACCTACGGAGCTTATGACGGTCCGTCGAGGCTGTGACGGTCCGTAGGTGGCATCGTAGTGAGGAGAGAAGCTGCTGAAGGAAGATGGGGAAGTCTAACCAAGTGTGGGATTACGGAAGTCCATGACGAACCGTCATAGCCACGACGGTCTGTCTTGCTTGTTCGTCGTGATGATCAGAGAAGTAGTCCAGTACCCAAATTCCAAGAAGTTCAAGTATTTTTGAACGGAGACCCTCGACGGACCGTCGTGCTTGAAATGGTCCGTCATACCTGTCCGTCGAGGGGAATGAAGAAAGCAGAAGAAGAATGTGTGAAGTATGGGACGACGGAGGCCATGACGTTACGTCGTGTCCATGATGGTCCGTCACGTGGTCCGTCGACCCAGACGCGTTTGGACAGATTTTTAGTAAATAGAATCCTTCTTTGATTAGGTTTTGTTTTTATTATAAATAGTTTGAAAAACCTCATTTTTGGGGTTAGACTTTTTGATAATTTTTAGTTCTCTTGTTATAGTATTGAACTCTCAATTTTGGTAATTAAGATATTTTTTTCAGAATTGATTGTTGGTGATTTTGTTGATTAATCAAGTTAAATTCTGGAATTTATTCGTTCTCATAAAAGTAAGTGCATGAATTCTTCCATTAACAATATGAATTGTGTAATTATGAACATGGGTAACTAAACTCCATAGCTAGGTTTGTGGGAACCATGGGTGAATAACAAGGTAATATTTAACTAAAATAACAATTCTAGAATGGTGTCTTGCATGTATTGATAATTCTTTCGTGTAAAAGTCTTTTTAACGGATGGCCAACGTTAGAACTAGCCTTAATGCTACTTGCCGGACCAAGGAGGTAGATAATAGGAAAAGAATTATCAACATAGATTTAGTGTAGACTATCTAATAGGCTAGTATTGGTTGGTACGAGTTAATAACTTAGTCAAATACAGAATACAATGCTTAATATGAGGTAAAGATAACGGTTAGTATAGCAACACACATAGCCGGACCAAGTTGCGGAGTGAAATTCTCTAGATGCCAGACCAAGGATTTAGAGATACATAACTTATCACTTTACATGCAAGATATTAGGATAGAATTGTTATAGTTAGATTTATCAAGTTAGGAACCTGTGAGGAACACTTAAGCCCTAGTTACTTTTATTAATTGATTAAACTCCGAAAGCTGAATCTGTTAGTTGTTCATTTTTATTTAGTTAATCATTTTCATTAATTTAGAAATAAAACCCCCCTTTTTGTCTTTTGTTTTCTCGGAAAATAGTTGGCTAAATAATAGTAATAATAGAATAAAGTTAAGTCTGAACTATTTTCCTTGTGGGATCGATCCCAACCTCATCAGTTGGGTTCTTTACTTGATACAACCGCTTTACTTCTTATTTGAGAAGTAAGTTTGAGCATATCAAATACCCGTGGGGTTAATAATGATAATTTCAAGAGAAACTTTAGGGAGCTCATTAACAATCATAACCCTTGCATGGTGGCTCTTCTTGAGACTAAGATGGCTAGCATCTAAATATCGTTAATGAGTTTGGTTTTGATGATTATTGGGAAGTCCCAGCGGTTGATAGGTCTGGTGGGATAGTTTTACTTTGGCACACTTCTGTTATTACTGTTACTAGGAAAAAGCAAACTCCTCAAGAGATGCATGCAATGATCCAGGTATTGCCTAATAAACTTAGTTGGTGGTTTTCTGTAATTTATGCTAGTACTGTTTTCTCTGAGCGTATGAAATTATGGAAAAATTTAGAATCTATTGCTAACTCTTATAATGGACCTTGGCTTGTTGCGGGGGATTTTGATGAAGTTCTTACGCATCATGACAAATGGGGAGGGAGGCACATTAATAATACTAGGAGTTCCCATTTTTGGTCTTGTATTAATCAATGCAATCTTATCGACTTAGGTTTTAAGGATGCTAAATACACTTGGTCTAATCATAGAATTGGATAGGGCTTTTGTTAATCACTCTTGGTATGATCATTGGCCTAATACCCTAGTTTCGCATCTTCCTAAAACCCACTCTGACCATAACCCTCTTCTTATCAATATTAATGGCTGTGCTGGTTTTAAAAAAGAAAAACCCTTTAGACTGGAGAAATTCTGGATTGATCACACTGATTTTAGTGAATTAGTGAAACAAAGTTGGGGCCATAGGAATTTATACGAAGCACTATCAAATTTTACTAAAGATGCTATCGAATGGAGCAAGCAGACATTTGGTAACATATTTCTCAAGAAAAAGAAAATTCTAGCACGTCTAGAAGGAATACAAAAGTCCTATGCTTTTCCCACTAGTTCTTTCCTGCAAGACCTTGACTTTCGACTCCATAAAGATTATAATGATATTCTTAAAATAGAAGAGAAGTATTGGAAACTTAGATCCAGTATTAATTGGTTATGAAAGGGTGATGCAAATACTAAATTTTTCCATTTATCAGTTATCAACAGGAGAAGGCGAAATAGAATTGCTTTTTTCAAAGATGAACATGATATTTGGATCACCAACCCTCAAAAAATAGTTGAACATGCTTTCAACTACTACTCCAATTGTTTTACAACTAGCCATTGTATGACAAATCTAAATCAGATTCAAGCGGCCCCCATTAGCTTTCATAAGTTGGATCTCTCCGATTTGGATCGTCCTCTTCAAGAAATTGAAATAACTCAAGCTCTTTTCTCCTTTAAACCTTTAAAAGCTCCTGGGCCGGACGGTATTCACTCCCATTTTTTTCAATCTCAGTGGAATATAGTGGGTAAATCAATCATAGAATGCTGCCAACAAATATTCTGCTCCCAGATAATTTCTCCTTCCATCAATAAGACTTTTTTATGCCTCATTCCAAAATTCCCTAATGCGAATCAATTAAATAACTTCAGGCCTATTGGTCTGTGTAATACCATTTATAAAATTGCTACAAAAATTATTGCAAATCGTATCAAGCCTCATCTTCCTAATCTCATTAGTCCCTGCCAAACTAGTTTCCAAAAGGGGCGTAGAGCCTGTGAAAATGCCATCATTATTCAGGAACTTATGAATCATCTTAACAAAAGCAAGAATAAAAAAGGTTGTATCATCCTCAAGTTAGACCTGGAGAAAGCTTTTGATCGGCTTGAATGATTTTTCGTTTACCGCACTCTTGTCTATTTCAAATTCCCTCCTAATATTACCAAGCTTATTATGAACTGTATCTCCTCCTCATCTATTGCAGTGCTTGTTAATGGAAATCAAACCAACTATTTCTCCCCATGAGAGGAATCAGACAAGGGAATCCTATGTCTCCTTATATTTTTATCTTGTGCATGAAAATGTTATCTAACTATATAAACCATCAAGTAGAAATTCTTCAGTGGGATCCCATCTCTTTTCTGCTAACAGTCCACTATCCTCTCATCTATTTTTTGCAGATGATTTGACTTTAATATCTCAGGCGTCTCTTAAATCTGTCACCACCATCCAGGAATGTATGACCACTTTCTGTAAACTTTCTGGACAAAAAATTAATGCTGCAAAATCTAAAGCCATTTATTCTCCTCATTGTAGCAGTTCAATAAAACAATTCGTGCTAAATCACTTTGGTATCACTCCTTCATCTGATTTTGGCAAATATCTTGGCTTTTCTATCTTAAACAAAAAAATAAAAGCTGCTGATTTCCAATATATTATTGATATTATGCGGAAAAAACTCTCCAACTGGAAATCTAATTTTTTGACAACTGCTGGGCGCATCACTCTAGCCAAATATACTCTAAGTGCTATTCCTTCCTATGCCATGCAATATTTTCACCTTCCTGTGCAGGTGTGTAATTCTATCGATAAAATTCAACGTGATTTTATTTGGGGTTCCTCATCTCACAAACGTAAATTACACTACACTGCTTGGGATAAAGTGACTACCCCAAAGGAATATGGAGGTCTTGGCTTACAAAAGGCAAGTATAAAGAACAAAGCTCTTCTATCTAGCCTCGCTTGGCGACTTATTATGAACTCCTCCTCCCTCTGGGCAAAGACCTTAACGATGAAGCATAAAAATAGAAACACTGCTTCTTCCCTTTTTTTTATTTGGAAAAACATTCTTCATGGTAGTAGTATTTGTAAAAAAGCTTTAGCATGGACTCCGACGAAGGGACTTATTATTAGTGTTTGGCACCATCGATAGATTCCTAATGCCCCCCCCCCTCTTAGAGAAATCATTCAGGGTCCCTAACTCAAGGTGAAGATAGTCTTCTCCTCTCCAATTTATGGAATGAGTTTTCCTGGAACTGTCAAAAATTTCTTTCGTCATTCCTCAAGAGATAATTCAAAAAGCCTCTACCATTAAGCTAAATAGTGATCTAGGGGAATGGGACATACCTTATTGGTCTGGTACTAGTAATGGTATTTTTACGACGAAATCAGCCTATGGGTTGATTAATCCAAATCCTAACATTTCTTACCCCTTTGCATGGATTTGGAAGCTTCGTACTATAGAAAAACATAAAGTTTTCCTATGGTTATGTGCTCAAGGGCGTCTACCAACTCGTGAGTATCTTCATCGTATTGGTATCGATATAGACCCTCTTTGCCCGATCTGTTCACTGGCCCCGAAAACCACTGCACACATCTTCCTGGAATGTCACATTGCAAAAAAGTTTTGGATTGACTTGGGATTAAACATATCTCATTTATTGCAACAGAACAACGAAGAACACTGCTTTTTCTCCTACAAAAACTTGTTTTCCTTGTTCATAGTACCAACTATAGTTGGATTGATCTTCTCCCTTTTGCAATTTGGCATATTTGGCTAAATAGAAATCGTAATCTATATAATATTAAGACTGATTTCCCCTCGGCTTCATTAGTTAGGAGAAAAGTCATAGAATACATTACTTACACCAGAGTATCTAGAAACCCGGAAGCCTCCTTAAACATCAATATATGTTGGTTCTGTCCTGTTCAAGGGACTTATAAATTGAATACAGATGGATCTTATTCACAGCAAGCATGTACAGGGGGCATTGGAGGTATAATTCGTGACTCTCAGGGGGGTTGGGTGATTGGCTTTCAGAAAAGTGTACAATGTCTAAACCATACTTTTTCTGAGACTGAAGCCCTTCTTACCGGTTTGAAAGTTGCCTATACTCATAAGCTGCTGCCTCTGGAAATTGAAATAGATTCCATTGAAATTTTGCATTTACTGGAAAATCCTCTTCCTGTTTATACATCTATTATAATGGATTGCAGAGCAATGTTGAAGAAGTTGGGGAATCCGACAATCCGTCACAACTTTCGTGAAGCAAACATGGTAGCTGATATTTTGTCTAAGACGGGTGCTAAGCTAACAATCTCTAATCAACTGGATATCCTACGATCTCCTCCAGAAGCTGTAAAGGATTACCTTGCGGCTGACCTTCTGTGGTGTACTATCTAAAAAGCTAATATTATGGTCTACGTGTAATAAGTTAGCCTGTTTTGGTAACCTGTCGGTACTTAATAGTACTAGTTTGGATGTAATGATCAACTAATTATTATTATATATATATATATATAAAAGTTATCTTTTCTACCAAAAAAAAATCAAACATATGAATGTTGATCCTTCGAAGAAAATGATTATTGCCCAAAATATTTATAAGAAATGTTGAAAAAATAAACATTAGTCATAGCAATAGCAGTGAATCATCTTACATAAAGAATTTATAATGTTATGCAATTGATACTTCAAGTTTAGTTATGTATACTAGATACATGAGCTCGTGTCAGTACGATCCAATATATGTTAGGTAATTTGTCATAGTTTATGTGGCAAAATTGAAATTTGGAAAGTCACTCAAATTTTTATATATTAAATTATTAATTATTGTGATTTATAGAATTTATATAATTTTTAAATAATATGTTACTCTTTTGGTTCTAATTTATGTGGCATGGGTGGAAATTTGGAGAGTCACTTCATTTTTTTATATAATTTTTAATTATTTTAAGTCATAATTTATAGTATTTTACATTAAAAAAACGGAAAAGGCTCAAAAATACCCTTAAACTATCTGAAATAGCTCATATATACCCTTAAACTATATTTTGGCTCAAAACTACCCTTCCCGTCAAACTATTGGATCAAAAATGCCCTTCTAATTAACGGAAATTGTTAAATGCCATGTGGATGCCACATGAATGCCACATGGCATGCCAATAGGATTCCACTGCCACGTAGACTAAATAAAAAGGGTCAAAAATACCCTTAAACTATCCGAAATATCTCATATTTACCCTTAAACTATATTTCGGCTCAAAACTACCCTTCACGTTAAACTATTGGGTCAAAAATACCCTTCTTATTAACAGAAGATGTTAAATGTCATGTGGATGCCACATTGCATAACAATAAGGTTCCACTGCCACATAGACTAAATCCCTAAATCCTAATTACTGCCCCCCCCCCTTCCCCTCATTTCATTATTTCCAGAAATGATATATTCACCCGTTCTCCCTCATTTAGCGGCTAGAGTTTCATACTTTTCTTCGTGACTGGGTTTCAAAGTGGATATTAATGCTTGTAAGTTAGTAAAATATTTTTTTCTTATTTCATAATGTTTATGATTTCAAAGCATAATAGTTAGGATTTCACAACTTTCCCCTATCAGCTAAGACTTCATAGCTTTCTTCGGGGCTGAGTTTCAAAGTGGATATTCATGCTTGTAGGTTAGTAAATATTTTTTCTTATTTTATTATATTTACGATTTATAAGTATGATAGCTAGAATTTCACAACTTTCCCGTCATTTCGCGGCCAAGGTTTCTTAACTTTCTTCGGAGCTAAGTTTCAAAGTTGATTTTAGTGGTTGTAAACACAATAAAATAAGAAAAAAGTTTTACTAACCTACAATCAAGAATATCCACTTTGGAACCCAGCGATGAAGAGAACTGTGAAACCCTAGCCGCTAAATGAGGGAGAACGGGTGAACATATCGTTTCTGGAAATAATGAAATGAGGGGGGGGGAGTAATTAGGATTTAGGGATTTAGTCTATGTGGCAGTGGAACCTTATTGTTATGCAATGTGGCATCCACATGACATTTAACATCTTCTGTTAATAAGAAGGGTATTTTTGACCCAATAGTTTAACGTGAAGGGTAGTTTTGAGCCGAAATATAGTTTAAGGGTAAATATGAGCTATTTCGGATAGTTTAAGGGTATTTTTGACCCTTTTTATTTAGTCTACGTGGCAGTGGAATCCTATTGGCATGCCATGTGGCATTCATGTGGCATCCACATGGCATTTAACAATTTCCGTTAATTAAAAGGGCATTTTTGATCCAATAGTTTGACGGGAAGGGTAGTTTTGAGCCAAAATATAGTTTAAGGGTATATATGAGCTATTTCAGATAGCTTAAGGGTATTTTTGAGCCTTTTCCGTAAAAAAAATGTAAAAACTTTTCATATTTATTACTCTATCAATCTAAACTTTTTTAAAATTCTTAATATAATGATTTATTGCATCATAACTAATTATGATTTCTTTTGAAGAAAATGGTCAACTACACACTTATATTCTTATATTTTATAAGTGTCCTATTACCCCTCACACTTTTTAAAGTAGAATAAATCTATATTTTTAAGTGTTGACATGACACTAGAGAGTGTACTCACACTCTCAAAGGCATGTGAGAGACAAAGAACTGATTATACAAAGTAATTAAAAGTATTTTAAATGGTTTGTTAAATATTCTCTTCATTTCAAAAAGAATGACCTCCTATTTTTTTTGGTTTGTTTAAAAAAAATGACTTTTTTTTTTTTTGGTAACAACTTTCCACGTGACATGTTTAAGTCACAAGATTAAAGGACAATTTTGTATATTTGACATAACTTTAATTTAGGACCACATGATCAAAAGTCTTCTTTATTTTCTTCAACTTCGTATCAAATCAAATTAGACCATTCTTTGTAAAACTAAGTGAGTATCATTTTTCAACTTTTGCCTTTAGTACTATTTTTTTTACTTTTTTTTTCATTTCTTTTTCCTTTATCATTTTCCCTTCTGTCTCTCATCAACACCCACCCCACCTGTAAATCTCCATTACCATTGTGAACCACTATTGCCATAGTCACCCCAATATCTCCTAATACTTTTTCATATCTCACTAAATAATTCAAATCCATTAACATCAAAATCACCAAATAATCATAAAAACTATTATTTATGTAGTAAAGAAATAAATTAAAGTCATTAATTTTCTTGCTCGGGCAAAAATTATCAACCTCCAGATCTTACTTTAATTTTATTAACGTCCAATAAAGGAATCTAATCTACACATAATAAAAATTTCACGAAGCTAGTTAGCAGCAACATTCAATTGATTCTAGTCAATCCCAATAATTTAGTAATTTCTTTAAATGTAGAAGGTGTAAATTCTCCAGTATTTAAAAAATAAATAAAATGACGTATTTATCCTCAATTCTAAGACGATTAGCGAGAACTTCAAGCTTGAAATTGGATTTAGTGGGAGAGGTGAAAATGGCGGTTTAAATAGTTAATAAAGTAGTTTGTATGGTGTTGTTGATGAATATTGATACTTAATTCGTGGATTATAGAAGGTGGGAGTGATTAGAGAGGAATGAGGTGGAGAGAGATCAAGGTTTTGGTGAGTTGCAGTGAAAAAATTTGAAACATGACTTAGGACAAAGTGGAGAGGAAGAAGACGATGAAGAAAATAATTATAATTACGTTTTTTTTTATATATTTTATATATATATATTATGTGATATTTTGATAAAATAGTTTAAGAGGTGATAGAACCACCGCAAAGTATAAGTGTGTAGTTGAGAATTCACGATAGGTTAAGGGGTCATTTCATTATTTTCTCTTTCTTTTGAGACACAAATATAAAATTAATTTAATTTATTCAATTTAAGCAGCTAAAAATAATTTGTTACTTATAACTTAATTTATGTTTATTATTAACTATAATTATTTTCATTTATAAGTTAGACTAGATTAGGTAGTGCTTTGCGGTAATCATTTAGTCACGGGACGTTACTCAAAAATTTAATATTGACTTAGCTATGGACATTTAAATTTCTTCCATTTCCATAGTTCATACAAACGTTATAAGAAATTAAATAATCACTATAAAATACTACAAAGATTGTCTCTCTCTCTCTTTTATATATATATATATATATATATATATATATATATTTCTCTCTACATTAATTGCATAGGCGGACCCATATGAAGAGTATCGGATGCTCGAACACCCATTGACTCCGATGGAAATTTGTATATGTTCATTGTAAATATTTAAAAGTTGATATAACTCATTCTTGAGTACCCATTAAACAAAAGGTTTGATGGGCGGCTTGGTTCTTAGATGCAAGGTAAGAAGGCTTGCATTGACGACCTCATGTGCCCAGTGAATATGTTTTTTTTTTTTTAAAAAAAAACATTTTTACTCTTCTATAATTTCACTGCTATATGTTTGCATTTTTTCCTTCTTCTCACTGCTATATGTTTGTTTTTTCCTCTCTTCTTCTACGCTAAACGAATTCAGCACTCATTACCTTTAAATCTTAGACTCGCCATTAATTAATTGATAAATATACTAAAACCACTATTTAAAAGTTTATTCTAGTGATGCGATCATATACATCTTAAGTGAGATAAATAATAATAATAATAATAATAATAATAATAATAATAATAATAATAATAATAATAATAAGTGATTACATGGGAATTGAATCAAGAGAGAAGATCTCATCTTTCCTAAGTTGACTTTGATGAGGCAAAATCTTAAATGAATTGAGGAAGATCTCAAGAAAAGATAATTTAGACAAATCTTAGGGCATTTACATGAATAAAATTAGTTTTCTGAACCTTTTAAACACTTTGAAAAAATAAGAAATGTCAATACTTGAAGCAGTATTGTTGTTTCAGTTTTATAGACTGGACTCAGTTTCAATCCATATGATGTCCGTCAACTGATCATGTATAAGTAGAAATTGTTGTAATGGATCAAAATGAGATTTGAAAATTTCTCCACAATGTATCACTTGAATTGATACATATTATAAGAAAAATAAGGGTCTTCTATTAATTAGGAGTTTGAGAATATTTCCCTCATAATTCTCGTGATTTGCTGTGAAGTCTTTATAGGTAAATATTATCAAATTCATTTTTAAATTTAAGATTTTCAAGAAGTTCTACCTTTTTTTGATGCAATTAATTGAGGTTATAATAGATTTAAAAAAACTTATTTTCCCTTAATTTGTCAATATGAACAAGTAAAAAAAATTAAACAAATAATTACGAAAAAATATTGTACAACACTACCAAAAAAAAAGTAATACCAAAACTAAAACATTCTTCTGCCTGAATTTATGTGAGCCTATTTAAAATCCGTTGAAGAAAGAAAACAAGATATACTTTTATCTAAATCTTCCCATGCCTATTCATTGTATTGTTAATAATACTCTGTGTTTGGTATGAAGGAAAATGTATTCCTTGAAAATGTCCTAGAAAATATTTTCCTGGAAAACAAGTAGATTTTGGACTTATTTTCTCATGTTTGGTTGGTAAGTAGAAAATATGTTCCGAAAATGATTTTGTGTTTGATTTATGAATTAAAAATGTTTTTGAGAGACATCTTTTATTTTTACTAGAGTAGAAAATAATTTATGAAATTGAAAATATATTTTAAAAACAATTTTTTTTTTTTTTGGGGGGGGGAGGGGGGAGGTAGGAGTTCAAAAATAAAATTTTGAAGTTGAAAATATTTTTAAAAAGCAAAATTAATTTTTTTGGGAGGGGGTTGGGGGTTGGGGTGGCCGATGGTGTGTGTGTGGGTGGGGGGGTCAAAGATCGGATGAAAAAATAAAATTTTGAAAATGAAAATATTTTTTAAAAATTGATGTTTTTCCCCCAAAAAATATAATTTAAAGTTGGATGAGAGTTTTGAAAAATGTTTTTCTTAATTTTTGAAGGGAAGTCATTTTCCTTAATTTTGAGAAAAATGAGTTAATTTGGAAAACATTTTCCAAAACTTTTGTCCCAACCAAACATGAGAAAATTAGAAAATATTTTCTATTTTCCTTTGTACCAAACACACCCTTAACATTTAATTGTTATTACTATTCAAAGAGAGAAAAGAAGATAAATTTATTGGTGAGAAATTATATAAATATAGACAAAATAGTTATTCTCCATTATTACTTTACAAAAAATAAATTATGACGATCTTACAAAGAGCACCTTTTTGCAATTAGGGGCGTACAAAGCTCTTTTTGCAATTAGGGGCGTACAAAAATTGAATTAACTGATAAATTAAATTGAAAAAAGTATTATTAATTTATTGTTATTGAGTAATAGTTATTCAATGGTTTTATAAATAATATTATTGGATTATCGGTTTGATATCGGGTTATTGGGTTAACCGATAACCCATTAAAAATATAATAATTTACTATTTAATTCTTAGTCATACATAAATGTCAAACAAAAAATATTAATATAATCACTATATTAGACTATCACTATAAGAACCCTACAAAATTAACATTATTTATTTAACTTGCTCTCTGTATTTACCCTTTAGGTTTTTTAGTCTTTAGGTTCACAACGTCAAAAACCTAAAGAACTAAGAATGATGACGTCTAGAGTTTGCAACGATGATGGCAAGGGTTAGGTTAGGCAATGACTAGGGTTGTGAATTGTGAGTATTAACTATACTTTTACTACAGTAAGAAGAATTTTGCGTATTCAGTTAGTAATTAAATTTCTCTCTTTTTTGTTTCGCGTTAAATTGTTGGACAAGTCATATATTTATTTTGAAAGTATTTTTTTATTGGTTAAATCGAAAATCGATAACAAATATCTTATTAATTTGATTATTTAACATGTTTAGAAATAAAAATCAATATAAATCAAATCAATAATACTTAAAATCAAACTAAACCGATCGATACACACTATTTGAGAGTGAACTAAAATTCAGATTAGATCTCAATCTATGTAAAAATATATGATGTCATTTTACTTTGAATAATTTTTGCATTAATTGAGTTTTTTTTTTACCTACATACTTTAACAATCAACTATGAAAAATGAAAAAAGAGTTTAACTCACTAGAAGAACCCTACAAAATTAACATTACTTATTTAACTTGCTCTCTGTATTTACCCTTTAGGTTTTAGTATTACTTTACTCTTTAGGTTCACAACGTCAAATATCTAAAGAACTAAGAATGATGACGTCTAGAGTTTGCAACGATGATGGCAAGGGTTAGGTTAGGCAATGACTAGGTTTGTGAATTGTGAGTATTAACTATACTTTTACTACAGTAAGAAGAATTTTGCGTATTCAGTTAGTAATTAAATTTTTCTCTTTTTTGCTTCGCGTTAAATTGTTGGACAAGTCATATATTTATTTTAAAAGTATTTTTTATTGGTTAAATCGAGAATCGATAACAAATATCTTATTAATTTGATTATTTAACATATTTAGAAATAAAAATCAATATAAATCAAATCAATAATATTTAAAATCAAACTAAACCGATCGATACACATCCCTTGAGAGTGAACTAAAATTCAGATTAGATCTCAATCTAGGTAAAAATGATGATGTCATTTTACTTTTGAAAATAACGAAATTTTTGCATTAATTGAGTTTTTTTTTTACCTACATACTTTAACAATCAACTATGAAAAATGAAAAATGAAAAAAGAGTTTAACTCACTATAAGAACCCTACAAAATTAACATTACTTATAAGAACCCTACAAAATTAACATTACTTATTTAACTTGCTCTCTGTATTTATCATTTAGGTTTTAGTATTACTTTTGGTCTTTAGGTTCACAACGTCAAAAACCTAAAGAACTAAGAATGATGACGTCTAGAGTTTGCGACGATGATGGCAAGGTTAGGTTAGGCAATGACTAGGGTTGTGAATTGTGAGTATTAACTATACTTTTACTACAGTACGAAGAATTTTGCGTTTTCAGTTAGTAATTAAATTTCTCTCTTTTTTGTTTCTCATTAAATTGTTGGACAAGTCATATATTTATTTAGAAAGTATTTTTTATTAGTTAAACCGAAAATCAATAACAAATATCTTATTAATTTGATTATCGATTTAACATATTTAAAAATCAATAACCAATATAAATCAAATCAATAATACTTAAAATCAAACCAAACCGATCGATACACACCCCTTGAGAGTGAACTAAAATTCAGATTAGATCTCAATCTATGTAAAAATATCTGATGTCATTTTACTTTTGAAAATAACGTAATTTTTGCATTAATTGAGTTTTTTTTTCCCCTACATACTTTAACAATCAACTATGAAAAGTGAAAAAAGAGTTTAACCTCCCCCCACCCCCCACCCCACATACACACTTTTTCTTCGATACAAATTTCGCCAAATATGTTATAAGTAAATTTTTATTTTAAATTCGATTTGAAATGAACCGATGTATATTTCATTTTTAGAGCATGTCTAAGATTTTATTTTATCTAGAGTTTCTTTATCTTATTTTATGTTCACATTTATTTTACTTCCATCCTTATTATATCTTGGAATAAATTTGATACATATATGTCCTTATTTAATTTAAAATTATTAGGTATTTAATGATTATCTATACGATTGATCAAGCGGATATTTCACACTAAATATTGAATTAAACAGTTTAACTAATCTGTGATAATTTTATTTGTAATTTATTAAAAAATTGTTGTGGACAAAATACAGTTACTTTACACCTTGTTTTGATAGTTATTACTAATTATTTCATAATATATCGTATTATATTATGTTGTGTTGTATTATATTTATCTTATGCGGAA
The DNA here is from genome assembly GCA_016801875.1 of Solanum sitiens. NCBI lineage: Eukaryota > Viridiplantae > Streptophyta > Magnoliopsida > Solanales > Solanaceae > Solanum > Solanum sitiens. The sequence goes on from JABWTJ010000247.1 coordinate 439,194, forward strand.
ACAGTTGAAGAAATATAAGGAAAGCATTTTTCTTTTTTAACATATAATGTTCATTGATTTTCAGAAGGTATATGACAAAGTTCATAGGAATATGCTTTGGAGGTGTTTAGAGGCTAAGGTCTCATGTTGGTTTATATTAGGCCAATAAAGAACATGTATAATGAAGCCAACATTCAGGTTAGAATGGTGAGATGAAATTCAGAGCACTTTCCTATTGAGATGTGGGCTACATTAGAGACCAGAGTTGAGCCCTTTTCTATTTGCCTTGGTGATGAAGAAGTCGACACGGTCTATTCAAGAAGATGTTCATGGTGTATGTTTTTTGCGGATGATGATACTAATTGGTGAGACACGAGGCATAATTAATAATAGATTTGAGGTTTGGAGATCTAGGGGTTCAAATTGAGTAGGACAAAAATGAAATTTTTGGAGTGCAAATTTATTATTGCATTGGATGAAGCCGACATGAAAGTGAGGCTTGCCACACAAACTATTCCCAAAAGAGAAAGTATTACAATCTTGATTTGACATCCAAAATAATGGGGACATCTGATGACGTCACACGTCACATTGGTACAACATGGATGAAATGGCGGAGGCTTGTCTTTAGAGTATTTGTGATAAAAAAAATATCACATAAACTCAAAAGTTCAGTTTTCTAGAGTGGTGATTAGACCCTCCTTCTTGTATGAGACAGGTGTTGGTCAGTCAGTAGATATATGTTGTGGAGTTAAGGATGTTGAGATGAATATGTGAGCATACTAAAAGTGATAAAATTGAGAATGAGATTATTTGGGAGAAAGAGATAGTGGCCTCTGTGGCTGACAAGATAAGGGAAGCGAGAAAGAGATGATTTCCACATATGTAGATGAGGTGAGTTTATGCCCTAGTAAGGAGGTGAGTCGATGCCCTGCAGTGGAGGTAAGGGGTATGCAGAGGGATAGGGGTAGGCCAAAAAATTATTGAAGAGAGATGATTAGACATGACATGACACAACTTTCATATTATTGAGGACATGACGCAATTTCATATTACCAAGTGCATGACTTTAAATGGGAAGTAGTGGAGGTCACGTAGTAGAGTAGAAGGCTAGTAGGGGTAAATTGTTGACTTGTTTTGTGAAGGTTTAGGGCATGTTATAGGACTAGCCGAGCCCTTATAATTGTGTTATTATTGCTTTTTTTATTATCACGTTCTTTTGTTGTTTTTATTTATTTTTTCATGTAGATAATAAATAAAGTTGAAATCAAATGAATTAATAATAACAATGTAACGATATAAGCACACCAAACCAATTGTTACATAAAAAATGATATTTATTTGTCAATACATAACATGGGATAGAGGTAAATTCATCTCAGCCCCTTTCATACCGTAACATCATTCGCCATCCGCCAATGATGATGATATTTGACCATATAATATAAATTTAAATAACAATTACAAACATTATATTCAAATTAACAACATAATATATCGAGTAACAATTACGCGAAGGTGTTGAAGTGTTAAGCTTAAATACTTATACTAGTATGGTAAATCAGAAGAGTGCCAATTCTAGAAACGAAGTAAGTGTCTAACCTCCAACCCTATCTACCCCACCCCACCCCACCCCACCCCACCCACCCTACTAGTTTTGTAAGGGGTTGTTCGGTTTGAAGACAAGTTATGTTGGATAATTAGTATAATAATAATTTATATTGGGATAAGTTATGATGGAATTAACTATATTGAAATTTTTTTATTGGTTATTTGGTCTGTATTTCAGTCAAGTATGTATGACATAATTTCTAAGAATAAGTAATTTGTATACAAAAATACTATCTAACAATAAGTTGTTCGTTTACAAAAAAAGGTTTAACAAGATACTTTTGTTATTTTACATTTTTATACCGAGATAAGTTTTCCATCCACAAATAGAAATAACTTATCCCTAACATAATTGTTAATCCCTAAATAAGTAATCATCTCTTACTTTATATTTAAACAAAGAATTGAGCAATACTAAAAACTTATGTGAGTTATTTTTCTTTATCTATTTAAGGTATTCTTTTGACCTACCTCAGATTATAAGGAATCATTTAAACTTTATCATCCTATCCATTTACATAAATTAATTATGATTCTTCCTTGTGGGCTCCAAGGAACTCAACAATTGATTATAGTATATGGCTATTTAATATAAGTTAGAATAATGCTGCTCCACCATCTTTTGTTATGCAACAACTAGTCTATGATAGTACTTCCTCCGTTTAAAAAAGGATGGTGTAGTTTAATTTAGAACGGAATTTAAGAAAAGAAAGAAGATTTTTTAATCTTGTGGTTATAAATTAAAGTTATGTCAAATGTATCAAAATGCCCTTTATCTTGTGGTCTTAAACATGCCACGTGAAAAGTTAAAGTTAAAGTGTTGCCAAAAAAGGAAAGAGATCATTCTTTTTGAAACAAATTAAAAAGGAAATAGAAATATTCTTTTTAAAACGGAGGGAGTAATTTCTTAATTAAAAATCTCTAATGTGTCAGATATCATGAGAAATATATTAAATTGTATGGCAGGACACAATAGAAAAAAGGCATAATACATATATTGGACCCTAAACTTGGCTTCAAATTTTAACTTTGACCTCAAACTTTCATAGTGCACAAATAGGCACTTTAACTATACTATCTTTCAACAAATAAACACGCGATTCCTACCTGGCAAAATGCGTGAAATACACGCATTCTGCGCGAGTGAGAGGTAATTTTTGAGGCCCAAAACGATAAAAAATTGCTAAAATGACAATTCTATCCTTAATTAGTACATAAATTGGACCCTTAACTTGGCTTCATATTATAACTTTGACCTTTAACTTTGTTTGTGCACAAATAGGCACTTTAACTATCCAAAACTTAAACAAAAAAATACTCGGATCCTACATGGCAAAATACGTAAAATTCACTCAAATTAGGCGCGTCAGATGTAAAAATCGAGTGCCCAACAGTAAAAAAAACACTGAAATGACAATTAAACTCTCTTTCTAATTTTTCAACAATTTTCCCCTCTTTTTTGCATTATTTGTTGTTCATTGCAAAATGCAAGTGACATTTAATTACTTTTTTGTTATTATGAAAAAAATTATAATGAAGTCTTTTTTGACAAGATGGGGTGAGTATACAATTATACAAATTGAATGCAATTTTTGAAGGCATTTTGATTAGATATCAGACTGCTACTCAAACTTGACAAAAATATGTGAAAAGTTCTAGCAGACAATTTATCAAATACTTTAAGTGCACCATTTCACTTAATAATTTTTAGTACTGTAAGTTCATTTGTTGGCCTCCAAAATTCATAATTGCAATTCTCTTCACTATGACAATCACAATACACAAAGCACCCTGTTTTTTCAGTCAAATATTTGACAACATAAATCACAAATATACTTCAAACTAAAGAAAAGAAGGAGAAGTTCATTGAATCTCATGTCTTTCCATATTTATGGGTTGCTCTGAAATAATTTTGCAATAAAAACATTAGTTTCTTCTAGAGATTCTCATATTAGTTTGAACATTTGACCAACAATATGCAAATTCTTGTTTGTAAAATGTTGAATCTTGTTACCTTGACTAAATTGAGGAAGAAAAATAGATAACTCGAAAATTAAATTACAGCAAATATCTTGAACAATTTTTTCTTTGATTTGAATATAAGGAACATGAATTTCAGATTAGGAATTTTTAAGAGAGTGAAGAAAAGAGGTACTAATTTTTTTTACCTAAAAAATGAAATTTGTTTTCACTTCCACCTTATTCTATATTATAATTTATTTTTATAATTTTTAAAATCTAGGTGTATTTATTTTAGTTAGTTGACAGCAACTGAGTGGTTTACTTTTCCACGTCAGAGCATGTGTGTAACACGCGTTTTGATTGAAATATTCGCGTGTTTTTTTGTTTAAATTTCGGATAGTTAAAGTGTCTCTTTGTGCACTATCAAAGTTAAAGGTCAAAGCTATAATTTGAAGCCAAGTTAAGGGTCCAATTTATGTATTATGCTTAAAAAATACGTGTAAGTTTTTTAATTAGTTGGCAGCCACTGAGTGATTTACTTTTCCACGTCAGAGCATGTGTGTAACACGGTTTTGATTGAAATATTCGCGTGTTTATTTATTGAAAGATAGGATAGTTAAAGTGCCTATTTGTGCATTATGAAAGTTTGAGGTCAAAGTTAAAATTTGAAGCCAAGTTTAGGGTCTAATATATGTATTATGCCTACAAAAAATAATGCAGGAATATAATTACCTTTTATTGGATATACACACTTCTTCAATTTATGTACGTATAACTAATACAAAAGATATACTAGCAATGCAAAGAGTTTTAGTATTTGCATTTATCACTTTTTCATATTCTTTCCGTTGTATTTTGTAAACGATATGTTTGTAAATAAATATCTTTTTTTTTTTAAAAAAAGGAAAAATTACATGAATAAATACATTTTTAAAAATAATTATTGATTTTAGCGATACTTTTTGTTTATTATCATTCATAGCAATATTGTGATATATCTGTAATATGTATTAAAAGTGAATTATGTATGCAATATATTTGAATTATAATTATTTTTGAAATATATTATATTTATTTGGTAAAAAATTCTCACATTGTATTATAAGTGTATTAAATGTGTGATAATGTATTATCCATCATTAAAACTTGTATTATATTTGAATAATAAATTTATCTTTATAATATGTATTAAACTTGTATTATAAATGAATTAAAAGTGGTCAAGTGAAAAAAAATGCTATTGCTATAAATGATAAATATCTTTTTATTATAGTATATCTATCTTTTTAAAAAAAAATAGGTAATGCATATGTTATTTTTGATACACCAAATCAAACCCTTCAAAAGAAATAATCCTGACTAGCATAACTAATGCAAACATTTACCAGTTTTACTAATACACAATATTTAACACTATTCTTTTTACCTGCTAATGAATATCTTTTTTCTTTTATAGTATGATACATCTTGATAATTAGGAACAAAAACAACCACAACACCACCTACTAATCAACATCAATAAGATTATCATCAATGGTGGTGTATAATTTAGCCTCATGACCTAAAAGGAAAAGAAAATATCATGCACACAAATTTTCTTTAATTGAAATTTCAGTTTGAAGCTCTCTCGAACGAGTAAGGAAGGGTGATTATAAACTCTGCTTAAGTACTCGATATGCAGTTAGCTTAAAATATATGCCTCACAATATAAATTCGAGACTTAAATTATTGGAAAATCATGATGATTTAATTGATTGATTAAAACTTTATTTTTTTTATTTTGGAAGTGTCAGATTTATTTCTTATCTTGTGATTTTCTATTCCATTTCTTCTCTCTCCGCTATATATACTCCATATTTATGTATAATGTATAATTTTTTTAATAAAAAAAATCGTTAGTTTTTTTTAAAAAGAGAGTAAGAAAATAGAAAAGTGAAATAGTATCCCAAGATTCTAACGTAGGCCATGCAAACATTATTATTTTTTGGGAAACTTACATAAATATACTATAATAAAAAATATTTACCATTTATAGTAATAATAATTTTTTTTTCACTTGATCAGTTATAATTCATTTATAATACAAACTTAATACATATTACAAAGAACAATTTATTATTCACATATAATACAAGTTTTAATGATGGATAATACATTTTTCACACATTTTAATACATTTATAATACAATGTGTCAAATTTTTACCAAACAAACATAATATATTTCAAAAAACAATTATAATTCATATATATTGCATACAATTCACTTTTAATTCATATTGCAGATTTTACATAATATTGCTATAAATGTAATAAATAAAAAGTATCGCTAAAATCAGTAATTATTTATTAAAATATACCAATTTATGTAATTTTTCCTTATTTTTTTTTGACCTTGGAGCATGACCTTCATCTATCGACATGAAGAATGCATTAATAAACTTTGATAATATTTTTCTCCAGTCTCGATCTGGATCAGTGGAAATATCATAGATTCTAATAAAAGAATAAGATAACAAGTGGCAACGCCAGAACTTTTAATAAGAGGGTTCAAATTCTGAGAAGAAAACATACGAACTAGTGGAAGGGGGTTCGACATCTATTATACATATCTAAAAAATAATTTTAATCATGTATAAATAGTAATATTTTCCACCGAGAGGGTTCGGATGAACCCCCTAAGTATATGTTACCTCCGCCCTTAAAGATAATATACTTTCGTAAGACCCTTATACGAATATATGCATGTCCCATTAATATTGTAAATTAATAATTCTTTAAAATTACAAAAATATTTAAGACAATTTAGTTAAATATGATTCTATTGTATTAATTTTTTTTTTACAAAATTAAATCTAGTTAAAGTTTATTTCTAATCTTTCTATTGCATCTAAAAGTTCCAGTGTTGTCTTTTTGAATTTCACAAAAAAAAAACATGAAGTTCTTGACGTGATATGTTTCTTTACGCGTAATTGGTTCCAAAGATATTGTATTGTCTTCTACTTCATCTTTAACATTGATTTCTTTGATGATATTCATAATTTCTTCTAAGCTCTTGACTTCTGAATGTGTATCACTTTCAGTCGGATAACCTAAAAGGCTATTGACATCCATTTTTATAGGGGTAATCGAGATCATTAAGCATGACCTCGAGTTCATGAATGTCGTTTTTGAATTCATTTTAATTCTTTGAGGCTTCATTCCCTGAACGAGAACACTCTATACATTAACAAGTATTAATTTATTAATTAGATAATACCTCTATAAAATAATAATATTTCATAATCTCAACAATATTAAACTAATCAAACATTAGCTATATATGGATTGAAAAAATGTATCAAATATATAAGTTACTAAAAATATACAAAACTAATGCATGCATCATTTTTTCCAATGCACTCTAACCTAAGGTGTGTCCGTCAATTGGTACAAAGGTAATTATCTTTTAGTAAATGCTCTTAGTTTTTTAAATAAGTTTTTTTTTAACATAAAAAAAGGAACCTTTTTAGTTAGAATAGAGAAAATAAAATTTCACAAGTGACAATTTATATTAATTGTGTTCTAACATTTTTTTGACAGAGACAATTTTTACCAAGGATATCACAATATAAAGAAATTAGACAGCAACAGTTTATTTTTAATGTAATTTCATAAATGAGATTCAAAAAAATAACGTCCACGAATTATACCCTTTATATTGAAAGTTAAAAGAAATCGCTTTTGATATACGCTCAATCTAAAAAGAAACCTTCTAAGCCAGCTAAAAAAAAGGACATCTGACAAAAATAGTTTCTAAAAAGTGTGATAAAAAGAAATAAGCAATACTTATAGTAAAATAATAAAATAATAGAAATAGAAAAAAAAGTCAGTAACAAAATTTAAAGTAGCATACGTGAGTAATACTACTACTATTACTGATAATATGGTAGGAAAGTAGACATTATTGTATGATATAATTATCTTCGGACTTTTATCCTTATTTGTACTATTCACAATCTTTTAACAAATGTTACATTCTTAATAAGCTTAAGTTATATCATGTCTATTTTTACGATCTTCGTTTATTTTATATAGCTAAATTTTATTAAAGCTAACCTCTCATATTCTTACACATAAAACTAAAATTTTAAAACCTAATTAAACAATGTGAGTTTTTCAGCAAATGAATGATATTGGACGTATCTTAGCATAAGTGGCGGAGCATAAGATGGTTCCGCCACTATCCACCTTCTAATGCATTTCATTTTCATCATTATCTCTGTATCTTTTATTCCACCATTCCTTCATCTTTATCTTTTATACTATTTGTTTAGATTATAGAATCTATAAATATTTTTAAGATAACGAACAAAATAAAAAAACTCATTTACCTTTTTAAAAAATTTTTATTGTAAATATTTTCCTTCATTTCAGAGGATTGAAATCTAAAATAAATATTCTAACAAAAATCAAGGGAATTATTAAATAATATATACTATATATATAGAGAAAATTGATTTATCTATGCATACCATAATTTTTTCAACAAAGAGTGTCCTATCTTTGCAGCTATATCAAGAAATAATTTCTGAATCAAGATATATAATCTACTATCATTATCTGCTACTCGATTGTTAATTTATTCTTTTTAAAAATGTGTTAGATTTATTTTCCTTAGATAAAAATAGTTTTGACACTTTTAAATAAAATAACAACAATAAATTAATGTGATACAGTAAATAAAATTTGAGGACGTACAAAATATATGTTGATTTTATTTCAATCTTTATAGGATTGAGAGATTGTTTCAGATAAATTCTAAGCTAATATCAACAAAGGCTAAAGTGGACCAATAAAGACATGTTCAGACGTTTGATAGTTAATAGAGTATATAAATATTACTAATATATGAAAAATTATGAGAAAATTGATGTATTATTTTGTGGGAAATCGATATGCATGTCTTAGTTATTCATCTATGTATTACTTATTTTGCGTTCTTTCATGCATAAAATTATATATAAATTCCATAATAACTTATACATGTATTATTTCTGCAAATTTTCAAATTATAACTGAAACATCATAGCAATAGTCCTAACTAACTATCAAATATGATATTACTTATATGTACCTAATATATAAAAAATGAATCTCATAACCAACTACCAAATGATTTGCGCACTATTCACACACGTTATTTATATCATATCAATAAATGAATGATGAGTAAATAATGAATATATTTTCTTTATAACTTTTCTCATTTACTCATGATATTATATATTTTTTTACAAATTTCTCTATTTCTGTTTATACGACAATATTATTTGTAATGAATTATAATTTTTTACAGTTATACTAATATTATAACGTATAATATATTTAAGATCATTAAATATAAATATCGTTTAATTACAATTTTCTTTACTTTTGATCATACAAAAATATTATTTCTAGCCAAACACAATCTTTTATAGTTATATACACATTATATAACTTATAATTTATATAAGATCATAAAATTAAAAATCTTATAGTCACATAAATATTATAAAATATTTTAAAACACAAATCTTAAAATTCCCTTTTTCTTCCTATGATTTTTCATCAAATACATAGATCTATCAAAACAAAAAGATATATAGTTCTATTCCATTTATTATTAATCAAAACCTATACCCGATATACTAGTTTTTGGAGTAAATGTAATGATAAAAAGTTTCATCATGTGTAACGATCGACTTAGTGTAATTGTGTCATTACTTAATGTTTTCTTCTCATTTTCTAATTACATATTATTTAGTAATGTATTTAACTTTTACCTATTTCTTTTTATAGTACTATCACATGGTTTTTAGGTATATCATCCAAATTGTAGATATGACACATTATGTAACGATATGTAACATGGTATAATTTATTAAAGGTCAAACACATAAACAGATCTTTAAACTTGTTGAGTTTTTTCCTCAGGTACCTCAACTACGTTATTTTTTTTTATTGAATCCTTGAATCACCCATAACACTGTTTACAAGGAACAAATTATGGGTGTTCAAAGATTCAATAGAAAAATGACATAGTTGAAATACCTAAGGGAAAAACCCAACAAGTTTAGGAATCAGTTTATGATACATTATAAAACAACACGTAATTGCGATAAAACTTAGGTCGTTTTATACATTTCCACGTGGCAGATTATGACAGCCTGTACTTCCCTAAATCCTTATGGTAGGTACGTCAGTGAAAATAACCATGGTCCTTTCTGTAATTTCCCATCAATTCTATGCCCATTTTCGTTAGTCATAAAAGCAAAAACCATTATTAATTACTGAACTTTTCCCAAATAATATTGAATCCAAACCGTCCATTTCAGCCAGCATTTAATCTCAACCGTCCATATGTTTCAATTGAAGCCAATCTGCACCGTCAATAAAAATATAAACGATTACGATCTCGCCGCGTGTTGTTATTATGTCATTATATTTTCTCTACCAAAAAGCAAATCATCCACCGTTTAAAAAGTCATCGACGGTCATAAATAGTGCCACGTGTCAACATTTATTAAAAATACAATTAAAAAGGGCTCAGATTTTCTGTCTAAAAATTGTAAAAGCCAAAAGGAACCCTAGAGGCTTTTATTTCTAAAAACATTTGGTATTTTTTTGTTAGGGTTAAAAAAAATAAATTGGTACTTATTATTTTAGAAAAATTTATTATTTTAAAAAGATAAAAATCAGTTAGGGTTTCAAATCGGACCAAATCACAATCCCTCAATTTCTCTGATCGGAGCCCTAGAATTCATCCTGTTGCATGTGATGGATCTTCGTCATTTTCGATAATTCCGAGGTAAAGGTACGTGAATTTATTGATTTTGATGTAATCAATTGAGTTGAGAGGAAATGATGCATACAGTTTTTGTGTTTTTTGTTTAATTTGAAGGGGTTTTTGTGTTTGATTTAGTATTTTGTTGTGGAATTGTGGTTAACAGATCTGGAAGCATGTGTTTGTGTGTGAAAATGATGTGTGATGGGATATGAAATTTGGGGAAGTGGTTGTTTTATTGGGATTAAGTGATTACTGTAGATGGAAAGTGGTGTAGAAGAGAAATCTGGTGGTAGTTCTATAGAGAATTCGAAGAAACAAAGGTCTTTGGATTTACAGACGCTATATAAGTCTGGGGATTTGAAGAAGGGGAAGGTTTCTGTTGGAGAGAGTGATGTTGATGCTAGGCAGAAGAAGAAGAAAAAGAAGAGAAAGAGTATAAAAGAGGTGTCATTGGACAAGCTTGAGCCATCTGGTAAAAAGAGTAGGAGTAGTAAGGATGAGGATCATGTGAATGGGGATAGTGTGGGACCAGCTGAATCGCTGTTATCATCATCAAAGTTGGAGAAAGGATTGGATTACAGCAATCGGCTGAGTGGATTTTCTCTTAAGTTACATATTAATGGTAATGCTATTCCAAGGCGACCACGTGGTTTTGTGGGGCGAAGTAAGTTTAAAAATGGTCGAGCTTCGCAGTTATCGAGGGTTCAGACTTCTGTCATTGGAAATGTCAAGATAGAAGGTGAACTTGACAAAACTGAGGGTGATCAGCTTCCAAAAAAGTGTGCTTTGTCTGGCGGAGAAGCTAAAAGTGATGAACGGACTTCTAAATTACCTAGTCATTCAGCTGGTAATGGTGTTACTGTCAAGGAAAAGAGAAAGAGAAGTGTTGACAATTCCCGAGAAAAGAAAAAAGATAAGGTAAGTTCAAGTCGGCATGCTAAAGAAGATGGTCATGTAGCTGTAAATAATGGTGAAACATCTTCTGGAAAGCACCTGAGTACTCGTAACAAGAGAAAGGATTCGTCATCTAGGAGTAGAAAATCTGTAAAGAATGATGTACCATCTGGAGATAATTTAGGAAGCTTTCGTCAAGGTTCTCTGAATGATGATGATGAGGTGAACCTTGAGCAGAATGCATGCATGATGCTGTCGTCGAGATTTGACCCTAGTTGTACAGGGTTTTCTTCAAAAAACAGATCTTCTGCATCGCAATCTGCTGAACGTTTAACTTCTTTACTCACTACTGGTCACGGTTTTGTTAGTCGGGAGGGGAATTCCTTGACTGGATCAGAATCTGTATCAGTTGATACTGCTAGCAGAGTTCTACGACCAAGACAGAAGCTCAAAGAGAGGGGTATTTCTAGGAAACGGCGTCATTTCTATGAAGTTCTTCCTAGGGACTTGGATGCTTACTGGCTATTGAACCGAAGGATTAAAGTCTTCTGGCCATTGGATGAGAGTTGGTATTATGGTCTTTTGAATGATTACGATCCAGAGAGGAAACTCCATCATGTTAAATATGATGATCGAGATGAGGAATGGATAAACCTAGAAAGTGAGAGGTTTAAACTTTTGCTTTTCCCTGGGGAGGTACCGGGAAAAAGGAGAGTCAGAAAATCTGCAAATGCTACAGAAAGCATTGACGAAAGAAAACTTGACTTGGTGGTAGATGATGACAGTCACCAAGGTAACTGTCCGGACTCTGAGCCCATTATATCTTGGTTGGCTCGATCATCTCGTCGAGTAAAGTCTTCTCCTTCCAGGCCATTGAAGAAACAGAAAACATTACAGTTATCTACACCTGTTGTGTCATCACCGCTGCATGTCAAAACTGACGGCACAGGCTGGAATTTAGGTTCCTTGAACAGCTGTATAGGCAGGACAGATAATGATGTTCTATTGCCAGAGAAACTGATTGATCATAGCATGGCTGAGAATTCTTTTGTCGAAAGTCATAGCAGCCCCAATGATGGAAAACCTGTTGTTTATGTTCGAAAACGTTTCCGTAAGATGGATGGGCTTCCTGTGTATGAAGCTGACAAAGCTTATGTAGCTAGTACACCTACTGTTTCCGTTGCACCAGTTGTGGATGAATTACGGAACTACAAATCCAGTGTTATGTGCATCCCTGGCCCTCAGAGCGAGAAATTCCCATCTGCAATTGATGATGAAGGGGTGCTAAGGTTACACAGGCCATTGCTAGAAGCTAAGCAATTCAGGGTGGAAATATGCCTACCCGTTTTGCCTTTGTTGCTGGTTGAAGCAGAACAGAATTGGTTATCTCGCTCTGTTTTGCTACTGCAGCATGGTGCCATTATGATAAGGTGGCCAACATTTTTTTTAGAGATGCTTTTTGTTGATAATGTAGTCGGACTCAGGTTTCTTTTATTTGAGTGTTGCCTCAACCATGCCGTGGCCTTTATTTTCTTTGTCCTAACATTATTCAATCAAGCTGATGAAGAGTGGAGGTATGAAAGTCTTCAGTTACCTGTAACTTCAGTAAGGTTTAGGCTGTCTTCTATTCAGGATTCTAGGAAGCAGCAATCTTTTGCATTTTCCTGTTTCTCCAAACTCAAAAATTCAAAATGGTTATACCTGGACTCCAAGCTTCAGAAACGTAGTTTGCTTGCTAGGCAGCTGCCTCTGTCTGAGTGCTCATATGAGAATATCAAGTCCCTCAATTGCAGAAGTGACCAATTGCAGTTCAACGCTCATGCAGACCCTTCCTCATTTAAGGTATTTCTCGTTCTTAATGTGATGTGTACGGTAGCTATATCTTTTTTTTCTTCTCTGATCTTTGTCTTATTAAGGTACTTAGTGTTCTTAATTCTATAGAATATTGGTAGGATGTATGATATTTCTCCTTGGTTCTTCTTTCTGCTGTTCTTTATTTTCTCCCTTCCATCTTTCTAGATTTTACTATTTTGTTCTTTACATCCATATGTTATTTACTTGCAGAAGAAGTTTGTGCCAGGTTATCTCCCCAAAGGCACCTCGACAGAGTGTTGCAGTGCAAGGTTTACTAGTTCTACTCTTAGTTCTGCAACGAAGCTAGGAAGAGTTCCTCCTTTTGCTCTTTCATTTGCTGCTGCACCCACTTTCTTCATATGTCTACATCTTAGGTTACTCATGGAACAACACAACTTTGCTTGTGTTAGCCTTCAGGATAGTTCTATAAATGCTTGCCAGCCAGTTAAAAGTGATGGCAGCCGGGTGAAGTGCTCTGAGATCGCTGGCTCTGAGGATATTTCAGAAACTTCATTTACTGGAGCTAGTTCTGCTGGAGGGTCATCATTTGCTGAACGGCAGCTGGGAAGTTTGGCATGTAAACAACAGCTGGGTAGTATGCGCGTTCCATTGAAGTCATCTCAAAATTGTCAATTAGATGTTTCCGGGAGCTCTTTCACCGCCAAACTTTCTGAATTGGACACGTCTGATGTGACTGTTGTGTCAAACAATTTGGAATCTGATGATCAAGTATTGGACCAGTTTGTTGGATCTCCAGGGAGAAGACATTCTAAGAATTTATCTCACCGCTTGTCTAATGCTCGGTGCCATTCTGGTTTGGTGGGGATGAGTGTTGTAATTCCATCATCTGACCAAGTTGAGGGACTATCTGATGGAAAAGAAATTATCGTGGGAGAGGTGTCTCATTTGAGTCTGAATACAGGTAATGACCTGATTTCCAGCCCAAACCATACCGTTACAAGTGATGTGGTACGGAGCTCTAATATTACCGGAACGGGTGATCGCATGGTCCAGAGTCCCAACCCTTCAGGCCCAGGAGGTTTGCCACATCGTAACAGAAACAGCTCTAGTTCTCCTTTTGGAGAAATTTCACCTGTATGGGTTGATGGCAAGGCCAACTTTACAGGGGGTGGATTTGGCAATGGCCCAAAGAGACCTCGAACGCAGGTGCAGTACACACTGTCATATGGAGGTTATGACTTCAGTTCAATGCACAAAAATCACAGCCCACGAACTCTTCCTTATAAAAGAATTAGAAGAGCTAGTGAGAAGAAGAATGCAGATAGTTGTGGTGGTTCGCAGAGAAATATTGAGTTACTAGCTTGCAATGCAAATGTGTTGGTTACTCTTGGGGGGGTCAAAGGGTGGAGAGAATTTGATGCACGTATAGTCCTGGAAATTGCTGCTCACAATGAATGGAAAATTGCTGTCAAATTTTCTGGGGTTACCAAGTATTCATATAAAGTTCATAATGTTTTGCAGCCTGGCTCTACCAATCGCTTTACGCATGCCATGATGTGGAAAGGGGGAAAGGATTGGGTCCTGGAGTTCCCTGACAGAAGCCAGTGGATGTTGTTCAAGGAGTTGCATGAAGAGTGTTATAACAGGAATATACGTGCTGCCTCAGTTAAAAACATCCCTATTCCCGGTGTTCGTTTGATAGAAGAAATCGAAGATTATGCATCCGAAGTTTCCTTCATTCGCTCTTCACCGAAGTACTATCGACAGGCAGAAAGTGATGTTGAAATGGCCATGGATCCGTCACGTATATTGTATGACATGGATAGTGAGGATGAGCAGTGGTTATTCAAGAATAACTTTTCTTGCTTTGGTGAGAGTAAACATGAAGAGATATCTGACGAATTCTTTGAGAAGGCCATGGACATGTTTGAGAAAGTTGCATATGCGCGACGTTGTGATCACTTTGCGCCTGATGAGCTGGAAGATCTGATGGTTGGTGTAGGGCCAATGGAAGTAGTTAAATCCATTCATGAGCATTGGCAGAATAAGCGGCAGAAGAATGGCATGGCTTTAGTACGCCATCTCCAGGTATGATTACATTGAAATTGACTACTTTAAATTACTTAACAGACTAGTGTCAGCATGCTCCTGTGTCAGTACACCTGTAGGCTGTTATTAGCTGCTGAAAAAATGTATTTGACAAGTGCCAAATTGTTTGACTGGCAGTCTTGTCATAAACTTAAAATATTCTTTTCTCAACAAGCTTACATTTATACAAACTTTTAAGGGGTTAGAATCCATTATCTTTGCCTTGGAATCTATTACTTGTGGGATTTGACCAAGTTTGGTAGTTTTTCCCCCTGCAAACGGAGAAGGGACAAAATTGTTTATGTGATAACTTACTTAACAAAAGAATTGGTCATACAATATTTCTTTGACTTTTGCTTCTTTCTTCCTTCTCAGTAATCTGGCACCCCTATGGTGTCTGGACCAAAAACTATTAAAATTGTAATGCTTTTTGTTTGTTCCACAAGATGGTCCGCTTCAGTTCATAGTACTCAAGCATCTATTTGTAGAGCAATATATTCTACTTTAAGTGGGCATCACATTATGCCCAACAGTTTGACTTGGTTAATATGGACAATGTTTTCCTTTCCATTTTCTTTGCATGCCACCTTAACGGAGTCTGCATTGCATCACTTTGTATCATCCATTGACCTCCATATAATTAAGAAACATTGTCCATATTAATAATTGGTCTTCAGTGTAGAAGACGATGCGTAACTGATTCTGTAGTTTGTTCACAGACGTAGCACCTGCTGTCTATATCTCATCCTTTGTAAAATTAGGACGTGCCTTGGTTTTCCATGTCTATTTTCCATGACAAGTTCTTCTATGTCCTAGCTTGACTAGGATCTTATAACATGATTTACCTGTAAAGACTCCACTTTTACTGCCTGTCCAGTGTCTAGAATTACTTAAATTTACCCTTTCAATTACCCAAGAGTGTGGCCTAGTGGTCAAAGAAGTGGGTTGAGCACCATGAGGTCACAGGGTCAATTCCCAGAGACAAAACAGTAGGTGAATTCTTTTTTGATGACAAGGGAAACCCACAGCGGCTACCCTTTGGGTGCGCACATGGCAAAACCCCTGCACCGACGGAATAGCTCGCAAACCACACAGAAGAGGTAACCCGTGGACTTAGTTGGTATGCCTTCATGAGATTCCCCATTAAAAAACTTCTGAGGATTCCATTCTGTATTGTTAAGACAGTCTTCCACAGTGCAGTTTTATCAGCTATCAGACTCAAAAAGTTATGAAAACATGTATCTTGAACCCATCTTGTGAAGGCAAGAGCCAACCTAAGTTTGTGTGCAATTAAGATGTGCCTTCATGAGATTTAATCTTTAAAGATGTTCCATTTTGAGACATGGGCCGTTTGATGGTTGAGAGATGAGATACCGTGGTCTGTCTGTTTGTCACTTTAGAACTTCATGTGTGTCCCAATTTTATAAAGGAGAACTGTAAAAGAATTGTGCTGTTGTCTTTACTGTGCTTTTAATTGTCCTGGCTAGCTTTTGCTGTCTTTAAGTGATAAAAAGGCACCCCTTTGATTGCTTTTTTAAGTGAATGCTGTGTTTACTTGTAAGCTATTGATCTTGCTTTATCATATTCTGATATTATTTGCCTTTAGTTATCTGACGGTGATGATGTTGCCTGTTTAAGCATCAACTTTTTGCATGTCACAGTCAATGAGCTATTGAGACAATATAATTTAGTTTGTCTCATCCATCTAGGAGGAATTATCTTGGATTAGTGGAATGCAAAATATACTTGCAAAAGATAGAATGCAAAATATGCTCACCAAAAAATGGAATGCAAAGGATATTGACCATTGGATCCTTGATACTTTATGATCTAACTGGTTTTGGTTGACTCACTTTGCTTTTGGTAAACTGGGGATCCTGGGTGTATATTAACTTTTTTCTGAGACAGTACACTTTTGTGCCACCATGACTCCTCATTTTCGTTGATGCACCCATAAAGAAGGAGTATAACAATGCATGGAACCTTGCATGGTCCTTAAAGTAAGCTATTAGCTTGCTAAAACCTGAGCCATACCCTTTTTTATGGCTTGTTGATTACCTGAACTTTATTTTCCTTGACATACTCATGATGAAAGGTATAGCATGATATAGGGGACCTTATGTGGTTTTATAGATTCCATGGTATGATGAATATTTTGCTGGAGACTGGAACTGTATTTCTGATTGATACCCTTTCATTATGTGTCTTGTCTTCATGTGAACTGTCAATTTCATATTAATATCCTTCATGTGTCTTGTCTCTCTACTGATCATATTTTTATTTTTTTGATGATTGTTAATTCTCCTCATATTTCTTAAAAGCCTTCATGATTATGTTTTCTGTTGTATTCCATGTAAGAAAAATTTTCTGTTTTCTGTTGGATTTTTTTGATTGTTAATTCTCTTTTCTTCAGCCACCCCTTTGGGAGAGGTATCAGCAGCAACTGAAGGAATGGGAACAAGCAATGTCAAATGTGAGTTTTGGCTTTGCTAGCGTATGCCAGGATAAAGCAGCTTCCATGGAGAAACCACCTATGTCTGCATTTTGTTTGAAGCCTCGAGGTCTGGAGGTTCCAAACAAGGGCTCAAAACAACGATCACAGAGAAAAATCTCAGTTTCAGGACACAATCATGTTGTCTCAAGAGATCAAGACGGTCTTCATTCGTTTGGTACTTCTCTAGCCAACTTGCTATCATCCTTGCCCTTAGTTTGAAAGAGTTCATTATTTTTCTTACTGTTGCTTAACTACTTTATGCTTTATATTGATTTTTTAAAAATTTGTCATTTTTCTTCGTAGGGAGAAGATCAAATGGATATTCACATGGAGATGAGATGTTCATGTATCCAAACCATGAATATTCAGATGGTTCTCCTATGCTTCATGCGTCACCCCGAGTTTTTTCACCACGAGAAGCTTCTGGGTTTGGATATTTTTCCTTGAACTCAGATGTGTCTGATTGGAATCAACCCAAATTTTATAGGAACAAACCAAAGAAGATTGGGTCGTTTCACTCTCACAGTAATCAGCAGATGGTGGCTTCCAATGATCAGAGAACTATTGTGAAGCGAAATGGGGTTCATAGGTGGAATATGAGCTTACCTGGGAGGTCTAATAAGAAGCATTGCCGTCGTGAAGGATCTCGTGGGTCAGCAATTGAGCAATTTGACAGTTCAGATCTTCATGAGTTCAGGTTGCGTGACGCCTCCGGAGCAGCACAGCATGCTCTTAACGTGGCAAAGCTGAAGAGGGAGAAGGCCCAAAGGTTACTCTATAGAGCTGATCTAGCCATCCATAAAGCTGTTGTCGCTCTCATGACTGCTGAGGCAATCAAAGCTGCTGCTCTGAGCGCAAATGGTGATGGTTAGGTTGTGACTTGTGTCTGAGTATGGTGATTACCACCAAATCAAGTTCTCCGATCCCTACGAATCAAAGCTTTGGGAGGTACTGATTGTGCTGGTATAGGATCCATTATTGTTGATAGCATTTAGTAGGGTTTTCAAAATAGGTTGCTGGAAAATTCTTGTAGCAGAGTCTTTTACTTTTTGCCTAGGTCATGATTTTATGTACTTCAATTATACATAAGTCTCATAGTCTTCAGGCAATTTCAGTACATAGCTTTTAGCCTTTCGTTGCTCGCTAGTGTTCCGGGGGGAGCAGGTTTTTCCAGTTCATTGTAACTGAAGGGCTCTTGCCTGTGAAGGGGGTGCATGAAGTTTTGCTATGCTCATCATTGTACAGATTTTTATCAATGTTTCCCCCCCTTCTTTTAGCTCTCTATTGACCTACTTACCCTTAGCATAGTGCTTGATGCTTGAAGGTGCAATTGCCCAGAAATAATGTAATACATCTCTTGAAAAGCAAATTACATATTTTTATTTGGGCTATATTTGCATTTGAAGTAGAGCACCTTATTTGTTGGAAAATAGATATTGACTATAAGTAAATCCCCCATTAAACGATTTCGAATGTTCTTATGGGTGTTTGCTTTTGCTTCATTAGTTTATTGCCGCTAAAAATTATTTTTGGTATAGTAACACTACTGATGATCTGATAGAATATATTAAGAGCAGATGATGTGTCCTTGAATATCCAGAAGGCATTATGAGCCCATAACCATTTTTAACTTAAAATTAAGTACTTATAAATATTTTTTAAAGTTAGCTCGAACACTCAAAAAGCACGTGAATTTAAATAGGTTTTATATTTTTGAAAAGATACCTCATGAATTCTATATGCTCTTAAATTAACTTATTTTAAGTCAAAACAATTTTTAAGCACTTTTGAAAAGTTGGGATGACTTAAAAAAGTATTTACAAGGCACAAACACTTTGTTTTATAAGCTAAAATGGTAAAAATAAACCATCTCTTAATCCCCTCATAATATTCAAAGACACATTACATCATCTACTCTTAATATATTTTTATCAAAATCATATTCGAGGCAACTCCCATTAGTGTGTGTGTGTGTGTTTGCAACTAAAAAGTCCAAATGCCACACACAAACTTTGAACTCAAATTGAGACAAAACTTGATGCACTTTATAAACATATATATCAAGCAAAAGCAACCACCTCATAAGAACATTTGAAATCATTTAGAACTTCATTAACAAATAAAGGTGCTAACGCTTCATATAGCCCAAACTAAAATTTGTGATTTGCTTTTTCAAGATATGTATTATATTATTTCAAGCAATTGCTCCATCAACATTAGTAAACACTATGCCAAGGGTACGTAAGTCAATCAATAAAGACAAATAAGGTGCTATTGCTTCTTAGCCTAAATGTGTTTCTCAAACTATTAAGTAATAGTTTAGATATGAAACTCACACTTTCGATATAATTTTGATAGTTAGAGTTAGAATTCCCACCACCTATTAAATCAAAATTCTACATCTCATTTAAATAATACAGTTCGTCACCCACTGACTTACCTAATAAGCTATTCTTATTATCAACATTTGTCTCATCATATTCTATATTTGCCCATTTTTCACTAGAATGAACCTATTCAACGATTGTAACTCTAGCTTTTTTTATTTGACCTATTGAATTGCCTTTCGGAAGTATTGAAATTTCTATACTCTCCATGAACATTATTATTTATGTCCTTTTCACTATTATCCCTTTCAGATTCGTTCTCTTATTTCTCTCTATTTAGATTTTCATTTATTTGAGGCTTTACATGAGTACTAGAAGACTGAAAAGAAGGGTTGAAAGGTTCAACAAAGAAATTAGAAGGCTGAAAAGAAATGTTGGAATGTTCAATAGGAAGAGTAAAAGATTCAACAAAATGACTATAATTAGTGAAAAGGTTGAAAGATTCAAAATTAGGATTAAAAGACTTATGTGATGACCTGCCATGTCATCATGCCTTAAAAGGGTAACATGTGCCACATGACACAAAGTTGTCCGGGCTTACATAGGAAAAAGACTAGTCCTTACGGATGATTCTAGAAACTTATATAGATTTCTCATGAAAGATTATAAAATTGCATAGAAGCCCCCCAGAATAGTCTAGGCAAGTAGTGAATTCTAAAGAAAAGACTAAATATAAATATGTAGGGACTTATGTAGAAATAATTATTTACACTTTAGCTCCTAATTAAGTAGTATAAACAGAGGGCATTCATTTGAAAAACATCAAGCAAAAAATCAATTAAATTCTCTATACAATTCTTCCTAACAATTATCTTGTGTTCTTTCTTCCTTTCTCTTAGCGATTCTTATGGTCTTAGGCTGACTTGATATGACAAGATCATTAACAAGTTGTCAAGTGTAGCACATTGTGCTTAGTAAAAGACTAATAAGGCGGTATCAGAGCAAAGTTACAACTGATAAAATGACAAACGACAATAAAATCAACGATGCTAACACTTAAGACACTGTCACCCAAGATGTTGCTGGCAAAAATGAAGGACTTACACCCCAAGAATCTTCTACTACTAAAGTGAGCGAAGATGATGTGAAGGTCCTACCCGAGGATGTCTTGCTTGGTAGAGAGTGGGTCACGAAGGTCATTACAGAGTTGGACGCAATTGACATATTTGACCAACACATGGAGAAAGTAGAAGGTACTCTAAGAGTTCTTGAGGGGCGCACTCTTGAAGATATTAAAAGTATGAAGAGAGTGAAAACATTAGAAGTGACTTGGATGAGCGTACACTAATTGAGATAGAGACGAGGCAAGCCATCTCTACCTTAGAGTGAGGCTCATAGAGGTGTTGAGCACTATTAATGCCATAAAACCAAAGTTAGAGGCACCCAAGAACTAGACAACATTGGTGTGATTGAGACCTCTAGGAATGTTATCGTTACGAGGATGCTAAGATAAAGGCTCTCAAGCCACTAATGTTCAAAGGGTTTCTGTTGCATAAGAAGTAGAAAACTTTCTTTGGCACTTGGAGAACATTTCCGACATGAAAATGTAAAAGATAACAATGCAATGCTATGGTGAAAATGAAAATTGGCTAATGCTTAGAGATATCTATGCATAATTAGCATATGGAATCAGTTTAAGGTCAAGTTCAAGCATCAACTTTTTCTAAATAATATCGTTTACGAGGCAAGAAGAAAATTTAGGGAGTTGAAGCACATGGAGCATACGGAGCTACGTCAAGGAGTTCGCGAATCTTACGCTTAATATCCCCAACCTTACCAATGATGACTTATTATTTCACTTTATGGACATGTTACAAAATTGAGCTAAGAAGGGATTGCAACACTGACGAGTCACTAATGTAGATCAAGCCATAGTGGGGGATGAGTCTTTGATATATTTATGGAATGAGAAGTATGACAAAGACAGGGACAATGAGTCATAGGATGACAATGCTAAGGTGAAAGATATTGTAGAAAAATCAAGAAATTATATCAACGACATCACACAAATTAAAAATACCGACATGTTTGATAACAAGAGGTCAATTGATTGTCAGAGCTACACAAAAGAAAACACAGTACGAGAGGAAGGAATACTACATATGCAGAGGGCCACATAACTTTAAGGATTATCCTCACTTAAAAAGTTTTTACGTTACTTTTAACAAAGAGAGAATGCAAGTAACCTTATCAATCTTAAATTCAACCAAAAAATCATATACATTGAAGAACTAACTTAAAAAAAACGTTATGTTGTATATCCTAAATCCTTTATATAGTCGCTCAAATCAAAATAAGATATTCTATTAGTTTCAATCTTCAAGAACTTAATCATAGATCCATCAACGTAATAAGATGAAAGTACAAATACAATTTGGCCTTCTGATACCATCTTAAAGTTATTTAACAAATGACATATTAACTGTTAGAAAATGAGATATTTTTAGATGTTTTTTGTTTAATGGTTCTTTTTAAATGTCGAAAATGTTGGGTTATCCCACATCGGAAGTGGAAGGGGCTGGTGGTCAATTTTAAGTGTGAGGGAAAGCCTCAACCTTTGAGCTAGCTTTTGGGTTGAGAAGGCCCAAGACCACCCAACAATTGGTATCAGAGCACAGGTTCTGCTGATACCAATTGTTGGGTGGTTTGGGCCTTCTCAACCCAAAAGCTAGCTCAAAGGTTGAGGCTTTCCCTCACACTTATAAATTGACCACCAGCCCTTCCACTTCCGATGTGGGATAACCCAACAGAAAAAAGGGCTTAAAATACCCTCGAAGTATTAGAAATGGTACAAAACTACCCTCTATCCACCTATTGGCTCCAAAATGCCCTTCTCATCCACCTATTGGCTCCAAAATACACTTCTCATCCACCTTTGGGTTCAAAATTGACCACTTATTTAATGATTTTAAATTTAAACTATTTAAATATTTTTTTAAAATAATGGCGCTCAAATATTTATTATAATTTAATTTATTAATATCATTTATAAACCAACCCACTACCCACTCATTAATAATTAAATCCCACCAAATTAATAAACCAATTCTACTATCAAAATCGTCTTAAACACTACTAAAACAAGACGAAATTGTTCGAGTTCGAATCGAAGCCCCAATCTAATTTAGGTTGAGCCGCATATTTAGGAGGACACTTTCAATAGGATTCTCTTTCAAGCTTGAATTCGAAATTTGCGATTAAAGGTAAAGAAGTAGTACATCCCGAATTAATTCATGCCTTTTTAAAAAAAATATTATTGTATAAATATTTATGATTTGTTTTAAATATTAAAACTTTAATATATTATTTTTAAAAAAAATTCTCTATTAAGTACCATCACATAATTGAGACAAAGGAATAATTAAGATGAACATAGTGTTTAATTAGTAATGGGTGGGTAGTGAATTTATTTATAAATTATATCAATAAGTTAAATTATAACAAATATTTGAGCGCCATGTATTTAAAAAAATATTTAAATAGTTTAAATTTAAAACCGTTAAATAAGTGGTTAATTTTGAACCCAAAGGTGGATGACAAGGGTATTTTGGAGCCAATAGGTGGGTGGGAAGTGTATTTTGGAGCCAATAGGTGGATGTAGGATAGTTTTGTACCATTTTGACCTTGAAGACGAAGAATCAGACGGGGAATTCTCACTTGATTCGCCAATTTTGAAAGCAAGATCCCTTTTCGAGATATATGAGAGATGTAATGTTGCAATCTCACAACGAATTAGCTATTAAGAAGCATCAAGACATGAAGTTTGGATTGAAGTTACGAAGGAGGAGATCGGTATGATAGAAAAGAATGACACTTGAAAGTTGGTTGATAAACCCAAAATCAGAATTGTGATCGGGGTGAAGTGGGTTTATAGAACCAAAATTAATCCAGATAGCTCAGTTTAATTATAAATACAAAGCAAGGCTTGTTGTGAAAGGTTACACGTAAGTTGCAGGTCTGGATTATGGAGACACGTTTGCACCTATTGCACGACATGATACAATAAGGTTGCTATTTTCCTTGCCAGCTCAATCAAATTGGAAGTTGTATCATTTGGATGTGAAATCGACATTCTTAAATGGACTGTTGCGTGAGGAGATCTATGTTGATCAACCAGAAGGCTTTCAAGTTGCAGGAATGGAGCATAAAGTCTATCGACTTTATAAGGCATTGTATGGATTAAAGCATGCTCCTCGAGCATGGTATAGTAAGATTTATGATCATCTCATTCATGTGGCTTCAAGAGAAGTGAAAATGAAGTCACTTTATATGTTAAGAAGGCTAAAAGATGAGATGTATTTTTGGTTTCACTATATGTTGATGATCTTCTGGTAACATGAAGCTATGGTGAATCAGTTCATGCAAGAAATGAAGACCAAGTTTGAAATGTCAGATTTGGGTAGAATGAGTTACTTTTTGGGAATGGAGATTTATCAAGCTACTGATGGAATCTTCATTTCTCAAAGAAAATGCGCATGGGATATTCTTAAAAGGTTCAAGATGGAGAGGCGCAAGCCTGTACTGACCCCACTGGTTCACAATGAAAAGATTTTGAAGTTTGAAGAAGGTGACATGGTCGATCCAATAGTTTATAGAAGTCTGATTGGTAGTTTGTTGTATTGGACAGCAACAAGACCCGATCTAATGTTCACGCCAAGTCTACTGTCGAGGTTTATGCAAGCTCCAAGTCAAGTTCATCTTGGTGTTGCTAAACGAACGTTGAGATATATCAAAGAAACTGTTGATTATGGTACTTCGTTTAAAAGGGAAGAGCAAGGGCAACTGATGAGTTACTCAGATAGTGATTGGGCAGGAAGCATTGATGATATGAAAAACACTTCTGGATATGATTTTACATTTGGTACATGCATGTTCTCATGGAATTCAAAGAAGCAAGAGGTGGTAGCTCAATCTTTTGCAGAAGCAAAATACATCGTCGTTGCTGGTGCAACGAATCAGTCTCTATGGTTAAGAAAGATTCTACATGATCTGGAGCAAAATGACATTGAAGCTACTGTCATTGAGGTTGACAACAAGTCAGAAATATCTATGGCCAAAAATCTAGTGCAACATGGTCGTAGCAAACATATAAATGTGACGTTTCACGCTATCAGGCAAGCAGAGAAGGATGGTGAAGTTAAACTTGTACATTGCAGCTCATATCAGCAGATTGCAGACATCATGACCAAGGCTCTTCCTAAAGGAAAATTTGAAGTTCTAAGGGATAAGTTGAAAGTGTCCACGAAATATCTCAAGGAGGAGTGTTAGAAATGAGATATTTCTAGATGTTTTTTGTTTAATGGTTCTTTTTAAATATTATGTTTAGTATGTAAAGGAAAGGTAGTCCTTGATTTGTGGAATATGTTTTGTAAGAAAGTCAATAGTGGTTGGATATGTATTATCTTCTACTTACTTTGAAAAAGCCTATGTAGATATATGTGTATGTCTTTTGAAATCTGAATATGAATGAAAATTTGCCTCTGCTGAACCATATCTTTTTTCTCTAAAGTTTCAAATCCTAACATTAACAAACCCTAAAAATACAATTGCAAACAAATTTCAAAATCACTAAATCAGTGAAAGTTACAAACAAATTTCAAACAAATCATTCCTAAACCAACAATACATACACATGGATAAATAGATTACACAACAACAAGATAAGAAAGGAAACCTGACAAATTACTATAGAGATGTCTTTTCTAAAAGACTACTATATAAAAAAACTTCCTTTTTTAAAAAAATCATCCAAATCAAGAGAATTACTAACCTGTGAGGCTTCACTTCTTTGTTTCGAGACCACAAATTAAGGAATTTTAATCGCGATGCTCCAAACTTATTTTGACTCTTGGAACTTCTTAGGATGGCCGAATAGAGAGGGTAGGTCGAAGAATGAAGATAGATTGAAATTTCTTAGGGGTTTAGGTTAAAAATGAGTATATCAAGGTAAAATTCAACCTTTATTAAGTGAGTTTGAAAATATATTTAATAATGTTATTGTAATTGAGGGCGAGACACGCGGGCAACACAACTGGTGTAAAAATGTATTTATTGTAGATTTAATTGGTTCCTTTGGGTGTAGGACATTCCATAAACTTTAAGTTGTCTACTTTAAAAAACGTAAAGATTTGATGCGGCCATATACATTCTCTTTTTCTTCTAAGTATGAAGATATACACAACTACACGAAATATTGACTTATTTGATGAATAAACCCGTGAATATTTAACACCACACACATGCATATATCATTTATCAAATATACATATATCTACACATTGTATAAAATTGATACTGGATACATAAAATTAGTATTGAATATACTAGATGAAATTGATAATAGATACCGATACAATGGTTAACATAGATATATGAAATTGTAGGGAAAATGCACAAGTAACTCCTCAACCTATGCCTGAAGTTTCAGAGACACACTTATACTATACTAAGGTCCTATTACCCCCCTGGACTTATTTTATAAATAATTTTCTATCCTTTTTCAGCCTACGTGCCACTATCTTGTGGGCCCAACGTGTGTTGACATTTTTTTTCAAGCTAGTGCCACGTAGGTCGAAAGTGGTAGAAAATTATTTATAAAATAAGTTCAAGGGGGTAATAGGATCTTAGTATAGTATAAGTGTGTCTCTGGGATTTCGAGCATAAGTTGAAGGAGTACTTATGCATTTTCTCGAAATTATATATATATATATATATATATATATATATATATATATATATATATATATATATATATATATATATATATATATATATATATATATATATATATAGATAGATACAAAGAGTCATTGTGAATCATAAATACCATCATTTGACTTTTTTAATGACATATATATATAAGTCCTAAAATGTTTGAATAAATACTGAATTTATTATTTAAAAGTGTATTTAAATGGAATTAATTAAGTTTAATTTTTATTTAAAATAACATAAATATGAATTTTCTAACTATGAAATAACGAATCAGATTCATAATACTGAAAAAAACGATATATAACTAAAATAAGCAAAATCTCCAAAAATAATTATAGCTTTCATATAAGATTTCGATGGAGATTTGGAAAAGAACGAATAAAGTAGGTTTGAAGTGGTTAACTAAATTGTTCGATGTCATTTTTCAGAAAGCTAACATGTCTGAGGAATGGATGTGGAGTACAATGGTTCCGTTGTATAAGAACAAGGGCGATATACAAAATTGCAAATACCATAAAGATATTAAATTTTTCTGAGGAATGCATGTAAGTTTGGAGAGAGTGGTCGAGATGAGAGTGAGAAGGGGTGTGACTATTTATGAGAATCAGTTTGATTTCATGCCAAAAAATCCATTCATATTGTGAGGAGAATGATGGAGAAATATCAGAAAAGGAAAATGGGCTTACATATGGTGTTCATTGACCAAAAGAAGGCTTACAATAAAGTATCGATGAAGGTATTATGGCGATGCCCAGAGGCAAGAGGTGTATCGATGGTCTATATTAGGGCGATAAAGGATATGTATGGAGAATTCAAAATGTGGGTAAGAATAACGGGAGGAGACTCGAAGCACTTTCATGTGGAGATGGGGTTACGTCAAGGGTCAACTCTTAGTTCATTTCTATTTACTTTGGTGATGGATGTATTGATGCGAGACATTCGATATGAGGTGCCATGGTGTATGTTATTTGTGGATTACAAAGTTTTGATTGATAAGACGTGCAATGGAGTGAATGCTAAGTTATACGTGAAGAAAAACTTTAGAGACTAAAGATTTCAGGTTTAGTAGACTAAGACGGAATATCTAGAGTACAAATTCAATGATGCGATGCATTTGGTAGACGTGAAAGTGAGACTTGACACTCACAATATGCCTAAGAGAGATAAATTCAAGTATCTTGCGTCTATAGGGGAGTGAGGATATAGACAATGATACCACACACCATATTGATGCGACGTGGATGATGTGGAGGCTGGCCTCTTGAGTCTTGTGTGATAAAAATGTACTATCAAAACTGAAAGGTAAGTTCTATCGAGTGATGGTTAGACCAACTTTGTTGTGTGAGACTAAGTGTTGAAAAGTCCAGAAATTTCATGTACAAAAAATGCATGTTGTGGAGATGAGGAAGTTGAGGTGGATGTGTGGTCATAGTGATAGAATTAGAAATGAGGATATTCGGAATAAGGTGTGACAAGATGAGAAAAGTGAGATTGAGATGACTTGAACATGTAAAGAGGTGGAGATGCATAGACACACCAGTAAGAAGGTATGTGAGTTGGTTATAGAGGGTATGGAAAGAGAAAGAGATAGGCCAAAGAAGTTTAAGGAGAGGTGATACGACGCAAATTTATTTATCTTTTGTAAATTTGTGTCTATTTTTTATTATTATTTTGATAAAGTTCCGCACATAAATTTCTGCTCCGCGTCAAAGTCATGGTGCTTATATGTTAAAAACATTCACCCAACAGAAAGAACTGCCAAAAATCCCTCTACACCTCTCCCTCCCTCCCACCCCACACCCCACTCTCAATCCAAAAAAAAAAAAAGAAAAAAAAAATTGACTAGCAACTTTAACATTTTTTTGCCTGTTTTCCTAGATCTCCAACAATTTCCCTTCAATCATTAATTAAATAGTTAACATTTTATCAGGTAATATATTCTTAATCTGCTGATTTAATTAATAACATGTTTCATTTTTTGTACATAACATGTTTTTTTATCATTAAGATTGATAATTTTTGTTTTTAGTATTATTTTTTCTTCTTAAAATAAAACAGGTAATTGGGAAAAAAGGTTGGAGATGAATAAAATATTCAAAAAAATGAAAGGAGAGGAAAAGATAGAAAAGATAATTCGTGGTCTTTTAAAGCTTCAACACAACAGGAGATGTATCAATTGCAATTGTTTGGTATGTAACCCTACCTTTTCAAATTGTTCTTTTCTTTGATTTATTTATGTGGTGTCTGCATAGCGAGAGACGAATCTAGAATCCACAGTTTGTTAGGTTCCTTATATATATATATATATATATTATACAATTGTTTTCGAATATGTGTACGTTGTTCGAGATGAAAGTAATGAGTACAGTTGAACCCGAGAAATCAACAAGTGAAGAAATTTGTATATGTATACGTAGTTCAAGATGAAAGTAATGAGTTCAGTTGAACCCGAGAAATCAACAAGTGAAATTGAATTTCGCACTTATTGGAGAATACTAGAAGTTCGCGTGATTTTCCATTCGGGTTCAACGTTGGAATAGGGCATAATGGAAGAAAATGATAGTATATATAGCGGGATAAGGTACAAATACTTCCTAAACTATGACCAAAATTCCTAAACATACCTTAACTAAACTAAAGTCTTATTTCCCCTTGAACCCCCTTTTTTTTTTGTAATTTTGTGCACCTTTTTGGGTTACGTGGCATCCAAATATCTCCCACGCATAACAATTGCGTGTAGTCGTGCAACGTAAGCCAAAAGGTGTACAAATTTTTAAGAAAATGAGTTCAGGGGTAATAGGACCTTAATTTAGTTAAGGTGTGTCCCAGAGATTTCGGTCATAGTCTAGGGGTACTTGTGCCTTATTCCTATATATAGTTGATACGATCGTTGTGATTAAGTTATAGTGACGTTAGTAAGTCGAGTTTTGGTCTTTTTCTCTAGAAGTCCTTTAGTCATGGCAAAATTTTATGTTCTTATTGCTATTTTGTTGTATATTTGTATAGTATTGGACACAAATGAGCTGAATTAGCACGATATGGATAGTTAGGATTCATATAGCTAATTGAGAAAAATACTTATTTGCGTGCAAAGTTCCATCTACATGCAATGGAAGGCTTGTTATTTGTATATTTGTAGGAGAAAATGGCAGTAAGGCTCAACTCAGATCCCCTTATCAACCGATATTTGTATTTTCGAATGATCAGTTTCTATTACATATGCTTAAATGTGTCTATCTTTGTTCATTTCCGAGTGATCTGAGGAATATTTTTGTTGCATCTTTTGTTCCAAGCAGGGGCCACAATACATTTGCACAACTTTTTGGACATTTGTCTGCACACGTTGCAGCGGAGTGCAGTGAGTATCATCTAATCGTCCCTTCATGTGTACTCTGGAGTTATATAGACCGCGTTTTACTGTTATGTAAATAGGATAAATTATTTTTCTGTTTGATTCTCTGGATTTGATGATTCATTTTTTCGTTTTTTCAGCCGTGAGTTCACACATAGGGTGAAATCTGTGTCAATGGCTAGATTTAGTGAAGAAGAAGTTAGTGCTCTGGAAGCCGGAGGTAATGAGGTATGCTTGCACATGTTGGCAAAGTTTACTTTTAAATGATTCTTGGACCATAGGCTAATTTATTTCTCATTTTTTAGCGAGCAAAGGAAATCTACTTCAATACATGGGATACGTATCGTAATTCATATCCAGATCCCAGGTAATTTTTCTTTGTAGAAAGTTATTCCCAGTAATGTGGCACAATACTAATGTTTGTTTTTGCATTACAGTGATCTTTACAGACTTCGGGAGTTTATAAAGAACGTTTATGTGGACCGGAAATACACAGGTGAGAGGGGCCGCGAGAAGCTTCCTGTAGTGAAAACGGTAAGTGTCCATTAAAAACATCTCATGCTAGATTGATCTGTCTTATTTTGATATAGGAAGTACTATAGATTATGGTGTTTATAAATCCGCCCAACCAATGGCTATTCATGATTCCATAATTGAATCAATTCCATACCGGTTCTTAGAGGAATGTTATAGTAAAACTTTGTTTGAAACGATGTGGTACATAGCAGCGTGTGACTTGAAGGACACAATCCGTTGTGGATTTGTACATATATCTTTCCTACTCCTCTTCAGACACTTATGTTTTGTATTCCGCAGAGTTTTAAAGATGACTACAAGGAAATGTACAGTCCCGGAGCTAGAGATACTGACAGATGTTCATCTGAAACATACAGTCCAAGAAGGAATGATGATATGAACTTGAGATCATATTCCAATATCGAGGATAGAAGAAGTCCCCGTAACTACAACCAAGGTGCGAGGTCTAACAGGGAGAGGAGCCTATCATCGCGCTTTGAAATAGTTGATGACAGGTTCCGAGATGATGGAACTAGTGATGTTAAGCGATATCAATATCATATATTCTCAAAATCAGAGCGTAGAAGTGACTCACCTGCTAGTTCCCCCAAAATACATTCGATCAAAGACATCTTGGGTGATAAAGTTATACCACTAGAGGTTGGTGAGTCTCCTAAACAAAGTGCAGGCGGGGTTACTCGTGAAATCTCTGCTGATGATGAGGTGAGATTTGTGATCATTTCAAGTTACTTATGACACTTCCCTTTGTAGTATTTACAAGAAAAAAGTAGCATCTTTCTATATTTGAAAACTTCTTAACGTTAGACTTATCAGTTTACCCTTAATGACATGCTATTGTAGTTATAGACGTGTTATGGTATGTTTAAGACCACGAGTTTCAAGAATACTTTTAATATGTGCTAAAAGTCCGTCTTTCTTAAATTTTATGTCTGGTGAAACATTAGCATATAAAATTTGACAGAGAGAGTAGAAAAACAACAACTAGAGTACTTAGTCCTGTAAACTTCTCGACAACTAGAGTTCTTAGTATAACTATGCAGTCTTGTTATAACAATGTATCTTAAATGTCTTGTTCTCTCGTTGTGTCACCGCACACAATTCAATAGTTATTTTCATATACATGTATCTTATTTAATCATTATCGATGAAGCTCTTTTCTCAAGTAAAATGATGAATTTGAGTCTTACTCATCTGTTATTGAATAAGATCACTATTCTCTAAGCTTGATTTCTGCTCCGGTTTCCAATAAATCGGAGGTGGTTTCCATATCAATGTTACGTGATCTATAAAATTCTTAATTTCAGAAAATGGAAAAGGAAAAGGATAAGGCAGCGATCGCCAATATTGATAGCTTAATTGATTGGGAAACTGAACCTCAGCCTCAGCAAGAGACACAACAAACAGAAACAGATCCACCTAAAGAGACTACAACTCCACCTTCTTCAGCAGCTAAGGTTTCCAACATGGATTTACTGGAATCTTTGTTTATTGACATGTCAACTCCACCAGTTGCGTCGACAGAAATTCCAGCTGCTACTGAAGCTACACCAGTTGGAACTGTAGCTTCATCGAATGCCACTCAATCAGCTGGAGCTTCCCCTGTAGTTTCAAGTAGTTTTGGACCTCCTGTGGCTTCGTTCGACAGTACCTTATCGTTTCCCAGACCAAATGATTCCACAGCAATACCGATACATAATCAGCATTCTTCAGTGCCCGTTGGGATCAATAGCCCCAATGTTCAACAAAGTACTGCATCATTTGGAGTTGCATATGGTCAGGTGAGAATAGTTTGTGAAGTAGGCATAACTAGACGTCCAAACAATCTTTGGCCGAAGTTGAAAAACAATATTTTGAAGTTGACGTTGTGTTTGGATATGAATTTCAGTAGAAAAAAGGTTGAAATTTTGTCTTGGGGAAGCATTATTTCACCTGAAATACTCCTTAAAAATAGTTTTTCAATATTTCACCAGTATTTCAAATGCTGAAATTCAGTATTCGTAAATGCGGAACTTTAGTATTTGAAACGAGGCTTGATGCAACTGATTCTGTTTCTCGTGCTTATTGGCAGAAAAATACTTCGCAACCTACAGGAAATGCTGAAGAACCGCCTACGAATCCATCAGCTCTTCAACCATCTCAAGCTGCCTCTATGACAGCTCTAAATACTAGTCCATCAAATGATCCAAATACTAAGGGAAGAAAAGAACTCCCAATGGTAACTTTCAAACTGAATTCTTAAGCATCTTAAGTAGGTCAATATCGCCAAAAAAGAGTGTTAAATGGGGATAATTTTGATACAGGACCTTTTCACATCGAGCTATCCTCCACTTGCTGCAGCTGTTCCAGGTTGGCAGTTTCCCCCTCATGGAATGGCGTATGGCATGCAATACCATCCGTCTGTAACGGTAAATCACATTTTAAAACTCAACCAAAATTTGAACCATGGAATAAGTTAATGTTCTAACATAAAATGAACTGATGATTACAGGCAATTTCATCTCCTCAAAACTCAGCAAAAACAAGAAATCCATTCGATATTGGCCAGGATGGCCCTCAAGTTCAAGCCCCAGAGGTACGTTTAATTTTGGTTTTAGTGAACAAATCCAGTTTAGGGGAGATAAATCTCTTAGAATGGAAGTAATGAGATGATTCCCTTATGTCTTCCAATCATTTACATGCTCACCAAGGTTATTAACCTCTGGACGTATTTAGTTAGTACTACTAACGATTTAGCTAACAAGCTTTTCGTAACCCTGTGGGATATGTACCTACTATGTACCAATAGATCGAACTTTCTAATTTCATTTCACTCTCTAACTTGAAGAAGTTCTTGTTTTTTTAGTTTCCTTCGATGTTACCTATGCAAGCAGCACTACCAACAAATGTACAGCCTCAGCCTTATGCTTTGGCAATGCATATGCCTCCACAGACAACTAACTATGGGATGACCATTTCTGGAGGTAAGATCGACTTCTTATGATATTAGAAATCAAGTAAACGAATGTGCTTTAAGTTTTTAGATGAGATGATCATATAGTTCAATATATACCAATATGAACTTTTCAACTCTTCGTTCGTGATGACATTTGATCTTATCTTTTGCTAATGTTGCAGGGGCATATGCAGGGCAACAAGTTCCCAACAACATGGCCCTTGCCAAGTAATGTTTCTGTTCTATATTTTTGGCTTCGCAATCTTAGACCACATGCTTTCAATATGTTTTTTTCGTGCAATTTGAACATAGATTAACCATGACTCAGTTGTTTCCTAAGTTCTTATCATGTAAATTAACTAGCATTTCAATCTTTCATCACAGTCCACAAGGGAATACTAGCTTTGGCAAAGATGATTCCGCCTTCGCTTCCTTAAATCCTCTTCAACAGTCTAACGATGCATTTTACGCGCCAGCTAGATCAAACAGTTTTTCATCTGTAGGAGGAAATCCATTTGGATAGTCGAAAAGGCAACATCAATCATATATATATATATACACACAAGACTTCACTTGTGTTCCAGTTTCTTGTAATCCCACACACATGTATATCTTCATAGGAGAAGTTAGTTTCAGTCATTCTGGTTAAAAGTGTATTGCTAGTAGTTGTATATATTCAGAGGCGGATTCAAGATTTTAATTTTATGGTCGTCCTGAACTCACAATTCTTTTTTGCTTAGTGGGTTCAGGATTAGATTGTTTATACTTATTAAGTGGATATTGTAGATCCGCCTCTACATATATCGACTAGAGGTGAATCCAAGATTAAAACTGCATTTGAATTTGGGAAAATGTGTATAACTGGATGTATATACATTGGTCTTTTTTGCACTTGTCCTGTATTTTTTTTTTCAATTTGAGAAA
Organism: Solanum sitiens; assembly: GCA_016801875.1. Lineage (NCBI taxonomy): Eukaryota > Viridiplantae > Streptophyta > Magnoliopsida > Solanales > Solanaceae > Solanum > Solanum sitiens. Next base: position 473,692 of record JABWTJ010000247.1, read on the forward strand.
TATAAAAGGATGTGAACTTGTTACAAGCCAATTATTTTGCATTTTTTTGTTTCCACCAGTTTTCGGGTTTTTTCATAAATTATTTATACAAACATATAATTTACTTGTACTTCAAATATTTCTTTAGTTCTATCAAAATATAACTATCTGAGGTGTTCCTTAAGAAAACAACACAATATGATATGATTAATGACATTAAAATATCCAATAAAAATAATATTTCAGATCAAACACTCTCCAATGCCGCGGATAGAAGCAAATAGAGATCACGATTCTACAGCAGCGCAGAACCATTTTTGTCTGAAAAGCAATTGCATACACTGGAACTCATCAATCTAATTCAATGATGGAAAAAATTTGTCAATTGGCAAAACTAATAGTTTTTCACAGGAGTAAAAGCACATAAATATATAGTTAAGTAAGTGATTTAGGTGAGATCAAGCTCTCTGCATAAGCAATTCCCTGCTTAAAGCCAACACATTGAGATTGAGAGTTGTATATTCCAAAATCCAAATGGTCCTCGAGATGTTGTCAATTTAGAACAAACACATCTGAGACGTTCGCATTGTAGTAACACTTCACAATCCGCAAACATATATTTTGGTCTGCCTGAGTAAAAAAATATTAGGATAACCAATTTTTCGCCAAGAACCACTTTTTAGAGAGAGAACTTCAATTGAAGTATCGAAACTATCATCTGCATTCAAGTTAATTGCAAGAATCTTATAGTCTTCACTAATTGCATCATATCCCAATCCGAATACACAATATCCCGCTCGAAATTCTGGATGGGAATGTAGTATTGATTCTCAAGTATAATAGAGTTCTCGAGAAGAAACAAGAATAAGAATCAACCCATCACAAGAACAAGATATTATGACGAGTCCAAAGCGGGCAAAAAAGTTTGATAAAAATTTTAAAAGGGTACATTAATATTTTTTTTAACCAAAGGGGCGTAGCAAGTAGCGATTTTGCCCCTTTGGTTAAAAAAAAAAATTATTATGCCCTTTTAGAATTTTTGTCAAACTTTTTAACCGTTTAGGTTTCGGACTCATATTATGACATTCTTTGGTATACATCTCGAAGGGCAATCAAGCTTTTGTTCATCCTCAACCACTTGAACCATCGATAAAGAAGAAGTAGAGAAGTCATACACATGATCATCCCACCTATTATAGGGCGATTCGGCAATAAGAATTTTTTGGGAACTTTGATCATTCTTGGAATGAACATAATATTTCGATCATAAAGAATGTATCAGTGATTAATGAATTCCAAAATTTCAAAACACATTTAAATTGAAGAAGAAACTGTTGGATTTTATTTGACCTAAATTTCTTACCATAAATAGGTTTTCCTTTTAGGAAAAGGTTTTGAATTGGCTAGTCCTTTTTCTAGTAGGAAAAGGTTTAGGACTTTATAAATAGAGACATGTTCCTTCTAACTTAATCAGCATTCACAATGTAGTCTTAAGGGCTTTGAGAGTTTTGGTTAGGGGGAGAATTTATGGGTCACAAGCTTGATACGTTATCACTTGTGTGAACCTCCCATGTATTCTGAGTGAATTGGTTGAGGTTGTTTCCCTCTGTATTTTGTACTCTCATATTTATAGTGGATTGCTCATCTCCTTTGTGGACGTAGGTCGATTGACCGAACCACGTTAAATCTTTGTGTCTTTTGGTGTATTTCTCGTTGTCTTCTTACTTGTGGTCTTTTGAGGTTTGCTTTTCTAGCTTCCGCGTTTACACCTGCTTATTTCGGTCCTAACAAGTAGTATCAGAGCCAGATTCAATGATGGAGTCAGGTTTTGTGGTTCGATAAACGATGATTGAACCAGGTTAGAAAGAGGTGTTCATCTTGGCGGGTGTAGTTCTAGCCGCAACTTTTTTTGACAGTAATGAAGATTTTTGTTGGAGAAATTGTTTCAGAGAGGTTCTCTGTGTTGAGACATAAATTTTGCAAAGGAGATTATGGAGAGGAGAAGCAAGTTGTTGAAGATTAAGTGAAAAAGGTGGACAAAGTTATTTTGTCAGAAATTCAGGCCAAGGGGGAGATTTGTTGGGTTTTATTTGACCTAAATTTCTTACCATAAATAGGTTTTCCTTTTAGGAAAAGGTTTTGAATTGGCTAGTCCTTTTTCTAGTAGGAAAAGGTTTAGGACTCTATAAATAGAGACATGTTCCTTCTAACTTAATCATCATTCACAATGTAGTCTTAAGGGCTTTGAGAGTTTTTGGTTAGGGGGAGAATTTATGGGTCACAAGCTTGATACGTTATCACTTGTGTGAACCTCCCATGTATTCTGAGTGAATTGGTTGAGGTTGTTTCCCTCTGTATTTTGTACTCTCATATTTATAGTGGATTGCTCATCTCCTTTGTGGACGTAGGTCGATTGACCGAACCACGTTAAATCTTTGTGTCTTTTGGTGTATTTCTCGTTGTCTTCTTACTTGTGGTCTTTTGAGGTTTGCTTTTCTAGCTTCCGCGTTTACACCTGCTTATTTCGGTCCTAACAGAAACCACACAGATAACCTGATGAGAATGTCAATCATTATTTCCTCTTGTAAATAAATTCTTATGACCAAAGAAGAGGTAGCTTCTTCTTCTCCATTAATTTGGTTGGAAATTTTTGTACTTAAAATCGATTTCTTCACTTATCTTTTATAAAATCATACAAAGCACTAAGCAGCAAAGTCTAGTGATATACTTGTAGATCAATTTTGAACATACTTAAATTGGTTGTCGTACGAGTTTAACAATTATATAAGGTAAAATGGTTTGATAAATCCTTATATTTGATCTTTTGTCAATTGAACTCTTAAACTCGATTAAAATGAAACTTTTAAAACTCTCTGACCAGGATGTGAACTTGTTACAAGCAAATTATTTTGCATTTTTTTGTTTCCAACAGTTGTTCAAGGAGGAAAGCTCTTCACCAGGATTTATTTTCCATTTTCAGGGATTGAAACTTAATAATTTTGATTAAACAGATCAAATTCATCCTATCACAATTCTGATAAAAATACTTTTCCAAATCAAAGTGATCAACATGCTAAACCTATAATTTGAACCGGAAAAAATTATTGGTCTTACGTTCCGGTAATAGTTTTGATGTTTTTTGCTATTGGCTTATCGATTTTTAATGGTTTGAGAATTTCTCTTAACGAATTAATCGATAAGCCAACCGTAAATTAATAAATTAAATTTGTGTCATTCGGTATATAAAGTCTTTGTCTTATAGTTTAGTTTCATATTCTTAATTCTGGTAAGATCTCAAACTTTCGGTTATTCTATAATATGTTTGTATTTGTATTTGAGCAAGATGCAATCTGTCAACTGATGTGCATGGTTGATTTGGTTTATCGCCTTATTTCTAAGTGATTTTTTTAATGTTAAATTTTAACGGTTAAACCGATAACGACCGCTAAACAATAAATCAATAATCAATAAGTCAATATCTTAACAGTTCTATTACGATTTAACATATCTATAAATCGATAACTGATGATAAACTTCAAAATCGAACAAAACCGATCGATACACACCCTTTTTCTTTCTCACTCTTTCAAAATTCAATTACTCATGACATATAAGAGCAAAATTGACCTAACTTTTTTAGTCCAAGAAATATGTTAACTTCATCCTAGACTCCATATATTAGTTGTTTTGACACATTGTGTTTATTCCAAAATATTTGATAATATAAGTAGTAGTTTTAGAAGAACAAGAAATCATTTATAGTAAACCCCCAACTCCAACCCAAATTAATCTACATTTATTGTTCTGGTTAGTAGTGTTCATCAATTGAAATGTTTAAGGAGAAAAAAAAAACAAATACTCTTATGATTAGGATATTAACTATTCTTAAAAAAGACATAAAAATATTAAAAGACAGATAATATAAATTGAATATAAAATTTCTTTTAATTCATTGGTCTCATTTATTTATTTCTTAATGTCAAATGTAACCTTGAACAATTAAAAAGAGAATATTGATCTTTTATAATACAAAAGAAACAAACAAGTAATTCGTGAAATACATAAAGGGTAAGCTGGTAATTTCACTTAGCAAGTTTGCAGGAAGTTCTTAAGAGTACACAAAAAGCAAATTGACTACTTAATCTTTTAGCTTCATATTTGTGAATGTGTTGAAAAATTTGCAGAGGTTTCCACAATTTGCCAAGCAATTTCCAATATTTGCACCACCTGCCCAAGTCAAAATTTGATAATCCCAATAGTTTGTTAGAAACTATGATAAAGAGAAAAAAAAATGTAAGTCTAAGTTGGTCGGACTCTTTAAAAATGTCATTTGCCAAATCCTTTAAAAATAGTGTATCTTTTAGGATCCGATACAGGTGCAGCAATATTTTTGAAGAATCCGACCAACTTAGATTTAACGAGAGAAAGTTGAAAACGGAGTAGTACTTATTCCTTCATCAAACATGATTCCGTACTTAGGACTCGACTTTGAAAATCTCTAGTTAAGGATGGAGGACACCTTATTTCTTCACCACAATTGTTGATGGTGGAACTAATTTTTACTCTCTGTCCCACATTAAGTGTCTTAATTTAATTGAGCATGATGTTTAAGAAATAAAGAAATACTTTTAAATCTTATAGTATAAATTAAAAATGTGTTAGTACTTTGAAATCGTGATCCATAGAATATTAAAATTCAAAACTTACTAAAGGTAGAAATAGATACTTTTCTGAGAATTGAAAAAGACAGGTAATCGCCGACAAAGCAAGATAAACACATTCGAGAACAACTTCTGGGTTAGGTTCTTGTTAGTTTGGTTTGGGTCGATTCGATCAGAAAAGCTATGCTTACACAAAAGACTATCCTTCTTCTAGAAACCTTCACAATAATTACTTTAGAATGACTGAAAACTGGCCTTAGAGGGTTTACTGCACAAGACCCCTGTCGTCGCGCAACTCATTAATTGCTTCGTGTAAAAGCGCTTATAAAGGGCATGGTACTTCTTAGAACAGAGATTTATACAATAACTATTTTCGTAAGACACTTAAATTAAAACGATATTATATATATTAATTAAGTCACTAAAATTTTCCTTAGCATCATAAATATGAAGGGAAAAAAAAAGAGATTACTTACCAAAGCTAAGTGGAATGCAAATCATCAAGAAACAACCACCTTGGCATAAACTCCCATAATTTAAAGGGGATGATGTTGTAGAAGAAGTAGGAGTACTAATAGGAGTGCAATTGTTCAAACAATTGTAATAGCATTGATAAGTTATTGTATCATTATCACTATTTTTTTGAAGAAGAAAACAATTATTGTAACATCCTCCCCAACAACCATAAACATCTCTTGTTGGTACAACTTCATCCTCCATTTTCACATATTTTGACATCAAAAGCCATAAAATTATAATCATAACCATCCAATTAATTCTACCACATCCCAACATCTTCATATATAGTAGATGATTTCTTTGATTTTTTGATTTGATTTGATCTATTCTACTATTTGCACTTATTAGGATGTTATCTCAATGTGGTTTTGTAAAAACAAATATATAATGTACCTAGGGAGTCACAAAGTGTAACTTATAAAATTTTCAACATGTGTCTTGGTCTTTAGTTACTTCCTTGTTCACATAAAACCACTTTGTCATGTTTCATTTCCCAATTAAGTGTAAAATTCCCCTAGTTTCATTTTGAATATAATAGATAAGTTTTGACCGGATATATCTTCTTAAACATATCATGCGAAAAGTGAAAGAAGGTATATTTTTTATTTTTTATTTTTTATCCTCAATATTAATTACTTAAGACTAAATATCAATTAATTATGGATATTATAATAAAATATTCTTATAAATCGTTCTTTCTAAGAGGATTGCAAACTCCAAACTAGACAAGTAAAGATAAATGAAGAGAGCCTATATTAAAAGAACTCATTGCTCTCCAGTTTCAATTTGTTTGTCGTGGACTTGACTTAAATTTAGAAAAATAAAGAAGACTTTGAATTTTATTGTCTTAAATTAAAAATATATAAAATGTATCAAAATGTCATTTAATCTTATGGACTTGTTTAAAATAAAAAAAGTATCACCTAAACTACTTAATTATAGTCTTAAATTAAAAATATGTAAAATATATTTTAAAAAAAGAACTTTTAAAATATCAAATAAGTAAAAGTAAACGAAAAAAATTAAACACTGAATTATATTTTCCACATATAGACATTGGAAAATGAAACGTCTATAGTCACAGCTTTGCGTGTTTGTTCATTCTACGCAATTTTTGTCTCTCATTTACTTTCTTTGGCTTCAAGCAGTAACTTTTTATTTTCTTTTTGTTTCTGTTAGTTGGCTGGTGGCTTGCAAAATTTGGTTATGGTTTAATATGAAAAGTATTTTGACATATCATAAATATAAATTGTTTTGAATGGATAATATATTAAAGACTTAAAATATTGAAAGAAGTTTATATCTAAAATTTGAAACTGTTTAGAGAAGATTTGAGTTGGTTGAGATTGAAAAAATTAATATATAATGTGTATATTTTATTGTATAAACAATGTATGTAGAAGAATATGTATCTCTTATACATTGTTATACATTATCTACACACAATTATACATTATTTATACAATATTAATATATTAGCATCAAAAGAAGTTACGGGTAATAATAACCTCTTTCTTTTCGAAATGTTCATTGTTGCTGTAATTTCTAAAAGAAAAAAAAAAGATTCACATGGTTGGAACACGAGTAACGACTTACAATTGGACAGGTTGGGTCAAATTTTGAGTAAATTATGAGTTAAGATAATAAAATGAATTAAGACTCAATCTGAAATATAACAGAATATGTTTGACTAGACAAAAAATGATAATATAATAAAAGTATTTTCTAAATATGTAGATTTTAATCTGTCATTATATTTTAATATATGAATAGAAAAAATATATATTGCTTTAGTTTTAATTTAATTTTTTTTTTTTTAACTTGAAAAGAAGTTTAAGAAAATAACAAAAAATTGAGTCGTCGAGGGTGTATATATTTTCATCTTTCACCCTCAGCATTAATTACTTAAGACTAAACATCAACTAATATGGATATTGTGGTAAAATATTAATGTAAATCATTGTTTTTCAAGAAGTTTGCATAGTCCAAACATAACAAGTAAAAGTAAACGAAGAAAGTGTGTGTGCATATATATATATATATATATACACAATTTCAATTTGTTTATCTGATTTTGAACTGACTCAAAATTTAAGAAAATAAAAAAGTTTGAAATTTTGTGGACTTACATTGATTTATTCACTTTGGTTTTTGTACTACTCTTGAGAATAATAATTAATGTAAGTATTTTATTATAATACCTTAAATCTTGAAAAACAATTTGGAGAATAAGTAATTGACATTAAGATTAATCTTTTCTTAATATGTTAAAAATGATAAGTACTCCTCCCTTTTATATTACTTGTCTCATGTTTACTTGTCACACCCCTAAGAAAACTTTTATAGGGAATGTATTTTTCTTAAACAAGTATTATTAATGATATTTTGAAACTCTAAATTTGACTACTATTAAGGATAAAAAATAAATAATACAATGATAAAAAAAAATTTAATTTTCTAAATTGAATAAATAAAAAGAAATATATATTTTTGATACAAAAGTCAAAAAATATGAAAACAAAAAAAGTAGGAGAAAATTTATTTTTAAATATTGAATAAGTAAAAGTGAACGGATGCATATTTTCCTGAACATGGGGATTTGAAACGCTTAAAATCACCATTTCCTCGCAATTTTTGTCTCTCATTTACTTTCTTTGGCTTCAAGTAGTAACTTTTTTTTTTTTCTGTTTGTTTATGTTAGTTGGCTGGTGACTCATAGATTTGGTTTTGATTTAAATATGGAAAATATTTTAATTCATTTATTAAATCAATTGAAAACAATTGTAAATATCTTTTCGTATTAATTGTAGATATTAAGACGAATTAAGTTTCTCCTAAAACTGGCTAGATGGGTCATGGCCCGTGTTAAGCACAATCTCAATATTATGATTCTTGAATATCTTGATGCAGCTCAATTATAAAGAAATGCAAGATAAAAAATGTATATAAAATATTTCGATTTAATAATTTTATTTGCTATAATTTTAAAAGTATTAAAAACATCGTCAATTATCCCACATAATAAGGCTTGCCCACATTATTAACCAATTCACGTCACAATTTAAATTCTTGATTGTTTTAACAATGAAGTAATGAAAACACTATTATAACTTATAAGCATCACATCATTAACTATTGGAATTGTCAACAACGCCAAATCACTATACATTTGAAATTACTATATAAAATTTATTTTTATGAATTTTGGTTGGGCGTATGTTATGCTGCACAAATATATATTTTTTTTTCAATTGTTACATGCAAGTAAGAGAAGTGCATCATTTGAAATGTAAATCGTTTTAATCAAATAGTATATTACTCAACATTGAAAGGAGTTTATATAAGAATAGCTAGACTGTTCCCAACAGATTTGAGTTGATTGAGATCGAAGAAAATCAATACAATAAACAATATATATATATATATATACTGTTTATTGTATTATATATATATATATATATATATATATATATATATAAACATCTTTGATACATACTTATACATCTTCTATATATACTTATACACTATTTATACAATATTAATACATTATATATACATAGCCACACATTACGAATACATACATATAGACATTTTGTTAAAAATAATTTCTAGTAAGTAGCCTCTTTTGTTGTTTTTTTACTTTTATGATATCACATAAGTCCATTTTTATTTTTATATATAAATGATTGTAATCAAAAGAATTCACGGCATCTTGAACATGAGGAGCAACTTTGATGATCATCAACGAAATATTAATACCTAACAAGATTAGGTCCATATCACTTAAAGATACATAAATGTATCATGTGCATTTTTTGGAATAATTACATGTATAATGTTTATTTTTTTAAATTACAGTATTTTTTTAATTAGAATAGAATACATAAATAGTAATGTATCATGCACAATCTTATGAACATGATACGTAAGTACGAAATTATACTACATATATTTGATACACTAAATCTATCACACTATTTATACATAAATTTTGCAAAAAACCAATACATATAAATTCAACTAGTTGCTCTATCAATGTTGTGTCCTGTTTTTCTCGTTTCTTTTACGGTGTGGAAGGCGGCAAAAGTTTAAATTTAGTATTTAGTATATAAGTATATAGTCAATGTTAATGGGATCTGGAAAACATTATAGAGATGGCGGTGGCGGAACGAAGAAAGAGACTAAGAGTCCTCAAAGAAGCTCAAGAACTTCTTCAAACTCCTGACGATGATATTCATGACGTATCTTCTAAAAAAATTGATAGCATCTTTGATGATTGGGAGAAAAATTTTGAATTTTGAATTTTTTGTTGTTGTTATGTGTTGTGAGGGTGAAAATTCCAATGATAAGGATATGACTGCCTAATTTATGTAATGTTAATTTGATTTTATGTTACTTTCCCCTTTCTAGCATAACATAAACGATTTCTATGTATCAACTTCTAAGTATCGGGATTGTTGGGATGTATCCGGATGACACTAAATTGAAGAGATTTTTGAAAATTAGAAAATAGTAGGGATAGAAAGTAAATAGCTCCTTACACTATGAGATTCCTAAAAGAAATTTATATTTAACTTTAAAATTTATATTTTATCCTTAATAAAATAATTTACTTTCATACAAATATTTAAGAATTATATTAGATCACAATTATTTTTTTAAAAAAAATTCTTAAACACCATATATCCAGTCAAACGGTGCGACTTAATGTATATAACAAGTTCATAATTGGAGTTGAAGAAATTAGGCTGAGTAACTGTAGGTGATGTGTCACAATTAATATAAGCCAAAAAAAACATTCATCTATTACTCTGAAAAGTATTGTAGCAAAGTCTTTTTCTTTTCCTTTTCTTCTATTATTACTCTCGACAATCATTACGATTCATAGCTACATTCTATTATTACTCTCGACAATCATTACGACTCATAGCTACATGTTGGAGGAGGAGAGAGGTGATCGAGCAGGACAAAGAGTAGAGAGAGACGAATTTTATAGGGAAAATTACGCAACCAAACAAACTTATACTATTAAATTACTCATTATAACTATAGTTTGCTATAATTACCACTCGCGACTAACATTATACATTAATTACGTGGATTGACTTCAAGTTTGTATAATTAGTCACGTTTGTATATGTATAATTCGCCAGAATATACAAATACATATGTATAATATACAATTATTTAACCTATATACATATACAATTCACCTCTCTTCCACTCTCTACCCTCTCCCGCTCGCGTCTCTCCTCCCTCTCTCAATCTCGCTCGCCTCTCTCCACTCTCTCCCAATCTCACTTGCCATTTATACAAATGCATATGTATAATATACAATTATATACATATACAATTCACCTCTCTCCCACTCTCTACCATCTCTCTCGACTCTCTCCTCCCTCTATCGATCTCGCTCACCTCTCTCCTCCCTTCTCCAGTCTCGCTCGACTCTCTCCTCCCTCTCTCAATCTCTCTTGCCATATATACCAATACATATGTATAATATATAATTATCTAACCAATATACATATACAGTTCACCTTTTTCCCACTATTTTCTCCCTCTCGCTCGCGTCTCTCCTCTCTATCCCGGTCTCGCTCATCTCTCTCCTCCATATAACATGTAGCTACAAAATTGTAATTATCAAACTATAGCTATGGAGTGTAATTAATTATTTTTAAGTGGATATATGTGAATAATTTCCAATTTTATATGTATATATGTCGAATTGTATATGTATATCTGTCAAATAATTGTATATATGTAATGATATACATATGTATATGTATATCTAGCGAGGGGGGAGAGACGCGAGCGCGAGAGAGGGATGAGAGTGGAGAGAGGTGAACTATATGTATATGTTTCAAATAATTGTATATATATAACTGATATAGATATGTATTTGTATATTAAACGAGAGAGATGGGAGAGGGAGGAGAAAGGGAAAAGAGTGGAGAAAGGCTAATTATATTTGTATATCTGTCATATGGCTCTCTCTCTCTCTCTCTCTCTCTCTCTCTCTCTATCTATATATATATATATATATATATATATATATATATATATATATATATATATATATATATATATATATATATATATATATATATATATATTAAATTTGTATTTCCATATGTAAAGTGACGTTATTACACCCAAAACTAAGCTGCGAGCCATAATTAATTCAAACTATAGCTATATTAGCTAATCAACTAATATATGTTTGCTTATCCGCGTAATTTTTTCATAAATTTACTATGGATAACAACTCTAAACATGCTAACAGAATATCACTAATATTCGATCGATGAGACAGATTTGTTGAAATTTAGCTCGGTAGTATACATTTTACGGTTTTTAAAAATCAAAATTCCTTATCGGACGAACCAAATTTCCGATCGGACGCCAGTATGGGAATTAGAAATTTTTTGAGGTAGGGATCGAAGTGGGGATAGGTATAAGTTGCATGAAATTTTAGGTGAAGCATGTTGCGTAGAAACATGTAGGGGCTGGTCCTAACACAAAAATATAATAGTGCAACTACTATTGTACTTGAAATAATAAATTTCTCATGGAATTGCATGCATGAGTTTGAGGTTTTCATGGTATATAACGTCTATTTTTATTTGTTTATTATATTAACTTTGACATACGTTTATAATAAGCGTGTTAATATTTTAAGAAATAACTATAATTATTAATAAAAAGGGACGTAATGAATAAAGGTTGTTAGCTAGCTGGTTAAAATTATACATATATGTAAGTAATGAATAAACTAGTTATGAGGAATGTATGTATTATTTTACATAAATATTAGTTGTACAAAGTTAAGGTATTCATGTATTATGTATTCCACTTTATATATCCTATATAAAATAATATATACATTCCCTCATTATACATAAATTAGTTATGCATATTTCTAGATTAGAAACCAAACAGAGTATTGTTTTTCTAGGTGAATAACTTACCTCTAATAATATCAAACATGATATTACTAATGCGGAATTTAATACCTATGTAACTCACATCCAAACCAACTATCTACCAAATAATTAAATTATCTCTTGATTTTCTAAATAACTCAATAAAATAAAGGATTATTTTTAATATAATAGATAAGTAAAAGTGAACAAAAGACTATCATATCTGAACCTTCCGAGCCGAAAAATTAAAATAATAAAAATAGTTATCTCCAAACTTGTTGAGACGGTCGTGCAGTTGTTCAAATTTATATAAATTTAAGTGTGATCTATTTATGTAGATTCAAAGCTGGAGAACATTAAATGTCAGCTCAAGCCAAGTCATATGTTAAGCATTATGCCTATATAGAATGACAATTTCACTATATGTATTATTCTTTAAATTAAATATAATAAATTCTTCAAGTTTTTAACAAATTACTATAACAAATAATAAGGATAAATTAGAAATTAATGGGACAAAATGTGTATCATCATGAACCTTCGTGTTTCAAAAAGTTGGTTCCCATTGAAAATGAAAATTAAATGCAAGAGGCCATGCAACAATTAAATACACTATGAATAAATAGTCACCAAATTAGTTGGGACTTTCCATCTATAGTAGTATACATATATACTACACCTCTCCCAATCATACCCTCACAATTAAAGAAGAAAAAAAAAGAGATAGAGAAAACAAAAAAATATTCCAAGTGTCAATGGAGAGAATTACTAGCATTTTTGTTAGTTGTTTGATAGTGTTGTTTGTAGTAGGAAATGAAATGTATATTGTTAATGGAAGAGATAGTCCATATGCTTGTTGGGGTGGATGTTACAATAAATGTATATTATTAACTATGAAATCAAGAATACCTTCAGGAAATGATCCTTGTTATGTCAAGTGTCTAAGCAAGTGTATTCCTACTTCTTCTTCTGAATACAAGGATTATTGCACCATTGGATGCTCCTTGGAGCTATGTGTTGCTTTTCGCTTCGGTATACATATTTATGTTTTTTCTCCTTTTTATGATTTTCTATCTGGTGTTTGATACATTTCATTGTAAAGCCAAAATTGTGTTTGAAAAGTCTAACATTGAAGGTGAACCGTTCTCTTTCCTAGGGCTCAGATGGAGGGTCCGTTACATACCACCCCTCCAACCCCACCATGATTATTATAATTTCACCTATTTTTGCATGTTGTGTTGGACTTTACACGTTCGTTAATAGGGGCAAAACTAGAAAGGGTGGAGGGGTTCATTCGACAAAAAGTTACACTATTCACATTTGGTTTAAGTTTATTTTTATGAAGATATAGTAATGTTGAAGTCCCTTTGATTTTTTTGTGTTTTTATTTCTTCATATGTTTGAACTCTTTTAGTAAAGAATCTTTAACTCCACAATATGAATGGTTGTCTAATTATATGATTTTGAATCATTTTTATACCTTATGTCATTGTCTATTTTTTAGGATGAGTTAAGCTCAAGTTTTATTTTTTTATACGTATATAATTAATCGGTCATATTGGACCCCTTATTTAATATTATTCACATCCAACAATACATGCATGAAAGGATGTTGAAGAGTCTCACATTTGATTAAGCGTCGATTGTCTAATGGACACTTTTGAAGTTGTATTTAGTCTATTTTTCATATAGTAATGTTGTTATAATCTAAATGGACCATTTCTTAATGTGAAGAAAGAATAATGTTGAATTAGTGAAAAAGAAATAACATGTAGGAAATTCATAACATTGTTTGTGAAATTTAATTAACATTATGCTTATAATTTGATTATGACCATTTGAAAGCAACATATAGAAATTAAATGAGGGTGAAATTAAAGACATGGAACCCCCTTTTTAATATCCTTGTCTTTCCTTTAATTTGTATTGCATTTTTTTGTTCAAAAATCAAATATAGTATACAATCAATCATTGATAATTTAATTTAAAATTTATTTTTTATTTGGCAGGTGCTGGTGAAGATCTTGATTCATGCTATGGCAATTGTGGAAGAATTTGTAGGGTTTAAACTTAGAAATATTTATTTCCACAACTCTCTTTAATTTTGTATTTAAACTTTAAGTACTTTTTTACTTAACAAATAAATAAATTGTTCTTTGTTGTTTTGTTTTCCATTCGGTGTGTAATGTAACTGAAAAATTTAATAGCTGTATTTTGTTTCTTCCTTGTGTACTTTGTTATAAAAAATTAGTGAAATAAATACAATGACAAACTTGGTTGATCCAATGGCATTTAAAGATTTAAATGTGCATGGTAGGTTTAGGGTTGACAGAGTTAATTAATGGTTATTCATTAATTAGTATTAGAACTAGGTCTTCATTAACTCAATTTGATCAATTGGCCAAATAGTGTTCTCATTGAATAATCAACATCAAAAACTTAAAAATTATATTAATCCCTTAAAAATTAAACAAATTGGATACAATAATTGAAGCTTGGATACACTATATGTAGCTCGGATATATTAAATATTGTCTTGAATACATTAAAAACTAGTTCAGATACATAATACGTAACTCAAATACATGAAATACTGCCTCGGAGTCATTAATATGTAGCTCAGATACATTAAAAACTAGTTCAAATATATAATATGTAGCCCGGATATATTAATATGCAACTCGAATATATTAAATAAATAAGTAATTTTAAAAGTTTTTAAAAGTAATAGGGAATAACGGAAATAAGTAAACAAAAATGTATATTTCTATAATGTGTACTAATTTATATAGTAACAAATTAAAGTGAAGTTGTTCAAAACAAGAATATAAATTAAAGATTAAATTGACTAAACCATCAGCTACCAAATTAGTCTCCTTGTATTAAAAAGTTGTGTTTTGTGTGTTAGATTTTGATGCTAAAAGAGAAAATTAAAAACAAATTAAAGTTGTGTTTTGTAGGTTAGATTTTGTTGTTTAAAAGGTGAACAATATTTTATTGTCTCTATTTTTCTTCTTTTTCCTAATTAATTTGTCTCTTTCTTTTTTTTTCTTCTAATTATTTTGTCCCACAAAGTTAAGTTTAGATGTTAAACTTTTTTAAAAAAAATCGACAATATAGGCAACATCCTATTCCACAACACTACAATATAGTCAATAGAGATTCCACCTACTTTAGCCTATTTTCTGTATATTAAATAGCAGCTCACAAATTATATGGAAACTTACATAAATATACTATGATAAAAAATATTTACCATTTATAGCAATAATATTTTTTTTACACTTGATTATTTTTAATTTATTTATAATACAAGTTTAATTCATATTACAAAGAACAATTTTTTATTCACATATAATACAAATTTTAATGATAAATAATTCATTTCTCACATATTTTAATACACTTATAATTCAATGTGTCAAATTTTTACCAAACAAACAAAATATACTTTAAAAACAATTATAATTCATATATAATTCATATATATTTCACACATAATTCACTTTTAATACATATTGCAGATTTAACATAGTATTGCTATAAATGATAATAAATAAAAAGTATTGCTAAAATCAGTAATTATTTATTAAAATGTATCAATTCATGTAATTTTTCCAATTTATATCCATTTTTCCATTTTAACTAATGTTTTAGCTAAAACAAATCTTAAAATAATTATTACTTTATAAATTCAAAATTAAAGTTGATAATTATTTTTAACAGTATTCTTAACATTAAATAAATATGTAGAATATTTAAGAGAAGGAAATCAATTTACCTTTATTAAATTAAAGTAACTTAATAACTATGTTTATATTTCTAAATGAGCGTGAAAAAATGAAGGCACAATTAAAATAGGCGTAGGGAGTGAAAGCTAAGATATATATATTTTATGTATTGGTAATTGAGGGAATTAAATTAATGCATAGGGAGTGAATGCTAAGATATATATATTTTATATATTGGTAATGGAGGGAATTAAATTAATGCATACATTAGCATGTTTGAAAGCCTAATTGTCACTTATTTTTTATATATATAAAAGATGTCTTTTCTGTCACATTTGTGAAAGATATTTTCGTAAAAATAATTTTTTTTAAAAATATACATGTTATTTTACATCAAATTTAATAATGCATAAAACATATTCTCTTAAAACAAATATAACTAATACAAACATTAATAATAATGTGTTACTATACACTCTCTATTTTACGATATTTTTATAAACCCTACCAAACAATTTTCATTTTTATCTAGATCAGTAGTCACACCTAAAGAAATTACATGATAATAACATTAGATACGATATAGGTTGGCACAAGTCTATTGTGGCTTTGCAAATTGGATTCATATGATAGAAATAGTGTTAAAAATTAAATATAAGGTATGAAATTTCACATTTTCGAATATCCAGAAAATTGTAGTACTAAGTCCTCTATCCAATAAAAATTTTAAAAATAAAATCCAAAAATTCAATTAATTTTTTTTGGAAAAGGGAAACTTACATAGATGCATTGTAATAAGAAAACATTTACCATATACAGTAATAATAATTCTTTTCATTGGACACTTATAATATATCAATACTATAATTTTAATACTTATATTACGTAAAACATTTTATTAAGCACACATAATATAAATTTATATTAATTGATAATACATTTATCACACTTTAACTGTCAATTTTTAAAAAACAAGCTTAATATATTTTAAAACACTTATAATACATCTATATTACATGCAAAATTCATTTTTAATACATAATGCATATGAATCATAATATTACATATATTACGATAAATAATAATAAATAAACATATCATTAAAATCAATAATTATTTACTAAAGAATACTCACCCAAAGAATTTTCCCTATTAAAAAGTTCGTATTACTATTTGAATTTTGGGTTGACCCAAAACCCCCAAAATGTGCCCAAACCTGCAAATAATGAATAGAACTTTTATTCCCCAAAAAAAATTGAAAAAATTATATAAATTGGTACATTTTAATAAATAATTACTGATTTTAGCAATACTTTTTATTTATTACCATTTATAGCAATATTATGTTAAATCTGTAATATGTATTAAAAGTGAATTATGTATGCAATATATATGAATTATATATGAATAATACTTGTTTTTTAAAATATATTATGTTTGTTTGGTAAAAATTTGACACATTGTATTATAAGTGTATTAAAATGTGTGATAAATGAATTATCTATCATTAAAATTTGTATCATTATGTGAATAAAAAATTATTCTTTGTAATATGAATTAAAGTTGTATTATAAATGAATTAAAAGTGATCAAGTGAAAAAAGAAAGGGCAACTTTCACATATAGCAAATAAAAAATTCATATTTGTATGCTATAGCAAAGTTTGCATAATTGTGCTCCATAGCAAACATAGAAACTGTATAATTCGCTATACATATACAGTTGAAGCAAATTGTATAAAACGAAGTGTATGAAAGGAGAAAGAGAAAGACACTTGGGCAGAGAACTGTATAAAAAGGAAGTGTATAAAACGAATTGTATGATTATAAGTGTATAGAACGATTATATACAATTTGAATTTGTATAAAATGAGAAAGAGAGAAAGACAAAAGATACTTGGCAGGGAATATACAATTGAATCGAATTGTATAAAACTAGAAAGAGAGTAATTAGATACAATTTGAAAATTGTATAAAACGAGAAATAGAGAAAGACAAAAGAAACTGGGCAGTGGAGTATTTTTATTGTATAATTATAAGTGTATAAGACGAAAATATATGTACTTGCATGTGTATATACAATTTTCTCACGCTTTATACAAACAAAAACGCAACTTATACAATTCGCTTTTGTTTGTATAAGTGAGAAAGGCGAGGGTGACGAGCGAGATTTGGGAGAGTGGCGAGCGAGATCTGGAAGAGGGGAGAGAGGGGAACAAAAATATATGTATTTATACAATTTCCTTTGCTTTATACAATTCAAAACAATTTTTATACACTTGTGTTTGTATAAAAAGTGAGGAAGCGAGGGAGAGATTGGAGGAGAGTGGCGAGCGAGATATTGGGAGAGAGGCGCCTGGCAATTTTTTTCAAACGTTTGCTATGGAGCACAATTAAATCAAAACCTAGCTACTCTATTTATTTTAGGTTATTAGTTTGCTATTATATACAATTATCCAAAAAAAAAATATTATTGCTATAAATGGTAAATATTTTTTTATTTTAGTATATTTATGTAAGTTTCCCCAACTTAAATAAGGGTCCTAAAAGTGGCTATCTTGTGACATTTCTACTCAAGTAATGGACCAAATTTAAATGGAAAAATTAGTAAACTAGTCACAGTTCCTAACTTAATTAGTAAAAATATCTACACTTTAAAATATTTATTCAAAATGTCAAAATATCAATATTTTAAAAATAATTTGTATCCAAATACTATTATTTGTCTTTCCTTTTATTTCTCACAACAGTCCAACATTAAATATATTCACTATCCATTTAGACTTCTTCTAAACGTTAATACTATTAAATTATTTCCATCATTAAGATTTTCTATTTTTTTTCTCTTTTACCACATCATTATTCTCTTTCTCATTGTTGAAGAAGAACTAATTATTCAAGTTCATACCAATTTGTTCAGATCTATCGATTAATTCAAGAAATCTCTCAATACATAAAGGTATTTTCGAAATCATCATTTATTTTGCGAGATTTCATGAGATTTTATTTTCGAAATAAAAAATTATGTTGAATTTTGGATTGTATGTATTACAAATTTTTCGTCATTTTTTCGATTTTCATATGAGTTTGTTAACATACTCATCGAATATTAATGCATTTCGAAATTTTAGTATTTGAAACACTATTTTTTATGATTTTATTTTCATATTTGAGATTTAGTAGATTGTAATTTGTAGTAATCCACATAAGCATTCATACATAATATATTGTTTGATTTTTTTTGTATATTCATATTTAATAATTTTGAATTTTGCTTATAGGGTTATTAATTCACAAATAAACACAGATTCAGATTTGAATTTGATGAAAAGAATAGGAAAAAAGGAACATAGCAGATGAAGAAGAAAGAGAGAGTCAAAGAAGAAGGTTGCGAATTGTATTCATATCAGAATAATATTCTATTAATTTTTCTTTGTCATATATTTTTCTTTTACTCATCATTTGTATTTTTATTAAGAACATTGTATTTCTTTTTTATTTGTAGTCATTCAAATACGTATCTCATATGAATTTGTATTTCTTAAGCATAAATAACAATTAATTTATATTTTTTTAGAATATTATATTCTGATTATATCATTTTCACTATGTATGCTATCTCATGTGAATTTGTATTTCTTAAACATATATGTATCCTGTTTTTCAACAGTTAATTTGTATTTCTTTTAGAATATTGTATCCTGATTATATTATTTTACTATGTATGCTATCTGTTTTCCAGAATCTTGTATTCTTATTTCTTTCATAGTCAATATTTGTATAATATTATATCTTTCCTCAACAGATTTATTATTTCCACCAAGTATGCTATTTTCTCCCCAAAATCTTGTACCCTTTCATAAATCATATTCGTATATATATGACAATCAAGTAATACAATTTTGATCACCGAAATACAATTTGTAGTTTGAAAGAAAAAAAACAATTTTAATTTGAATGGTAAAGTGAGAACATAAAATGTAAAAAATATTCGTATACAATTATACTGAAAACATAACAAAGGAAAGTTGATCTAATATAATGAAAAAGAATTTTTTTTTAAATTGTAAATGATTTTTAAGTGATATGTTCCTTTTCTAAAAAAAATTTATCTCACTTTTTCATCATACTATTTTTTTGTATTTTATATATTATTATACAATATTCTAAATAAAAACTAGAATAAATAGAAATACAAATAAAATAGATATTGAAATGAATACGAAATAAAAGATTTTCGAAGAAACAAATAAATACACATGAAAAAAATATATGAATACAAATATTTTTCTTAAATAACTATAGATTCATTTGGTATACCTATTGGAATGAATACAAAATAATAAAAAAAAAGGTTAAGATTCTGGAGAAAAAAAAGAACAAAGTTTAAGTTTTATTTGAAAATGTAACTGATGAGAAAATTAAGTGATCTTTACCTTTTTTGAAATATTTTCTCCCTTTATTTTCTTCCTTTCGTTATTAAATAATTATATACTTTAAATAAAAACATAAATAAAGATACATAACAAATTAAAATTTTTACATTTTTACAAAATATTAAAAGTGTTGCTAATGAGCCATCTTAAATATTAAAATATTGACATTTTGAAAAGTTTACCAATTTAAATTGGGCTTTCACTAACCGATCCGAAATCAAAACGGGTTATGGATCCTCCTCCAAAACCTCTAAAATCAGGGTTTTACACACTTCAGTATTCTTCTCCATTTTCCCTTTCTCTCCTCTTTCCCGATTCTCCGGTGACCCCAAAATGACCAAATTCAGGAAATTGAATCGTCCGACGGGACATCGGATGTCCATGCTCAGGTTCCTCTTTTCTTCATAATTATTCGCCTCTCTGTACTCTTTGTGTTTCTTCGATAAGTTTATATGATTTTGAATGAGTTTGTTGTAGGACAATGGTGTCACAATTAGTGAAGCACGAGCGTATTGAAACCACCGTTGCTAAGGTAATTGCGGCTTTGTTTACTTACATTTGCAGTTTCATAATCACGGATTTGTATTGCGTTGTTTTTTTCTGCAAAGATCTGTGTTTACTATTGTTTCGCTAGCTGGTTTTTACTCCTAAGGAGTGTCTGAAGGAATTTCATTGAAAATCCACCATGATAGTGTAGCTAGTATTAAAGAATGAAGTGGTGTGCTATGTACATTTAGTCACACAAATGTGTGTTTTGGGTAATTGTCCTTCCTGTATCCATATTTCTAGGCTGCGCAGTTTGTAAATTTCCGCCACAGTGTTAGTTAGTACCAGTTGGATTTTGTAAATTTCATATATCAACAACCATGATTGTGATGGATAATGTATGTTGTTAGAGGGGGGAGATAGTTGTTTGATTGCTAGCTTTGGACTAGGTAGTCATGATCTAATGTTTAATCATTTGATGTAGCTAATTCCTTTCTTTTGCTTGAAACAATTAAACTTTGCTAATCTTTTAAACCTTCTTAGTGTATTAGCCATTGGCTCTCTGTTGAATTAAATATGGATGGGACTTTTAGCCATGGATCATATTGATAGTTATAGAATCAAAACATCCACTTCTATGGCTGGGTTCTCAATCTTTTTCTTAATGTTTGAGAAATCTGTTTGGGGACAGCCCTTGGGTCTACCGCAGTTCTTGGAGCTTGGGTATGATTGGCCCGACCCTCTATTCTTCTCAACTGTTATATACACAATTGAGCTAAGAAGGAAGTTAGTTCGTTAGTTACAAATGTTCAGGCTAATCAAGGACAGTTTATTGAATTCTTGAGTCACTTCCAGAATTCTATGTTAATGTTGAAGGTGTGATTGCAATAATATTCTCTCTTCTCTGAATTCCCTCTTCAGTTATCTCTAGAGATTCATCTCCTGCAGTTGTTGTTCATTGGTCCTATAGACTTGCAGAGCCGTGCTTCTGAATTTAGCACGCACCATCCACTTAAACCAATCTTAGTTTGCATGGGGCATGGCTCGAACCTGTGACCTAAGTCACAAATCCCTCAACCTTTGCCACTTGAACTAATCTCAGGGGACATGGATGGGTTCTCTATCTTGTGTTCCCCTTTCTGTATATTGGAATGCCTTTGTGAAGTATCCTGGTAATCCTTCCTGTATCACCTTTTGGGATCTCGTGGCGAACATTTTTAGTGTTTTCCTTGATGTATTTTCTTCAGTTTCCAGAAATTGGTGGTGGAGAAAATTGAGCATCTGTTGCATTATTTTCTTTGTAAATGGATTCATAACATATGGAAAGACCATTTATAAGTTGTGATTTGGTTTTGCGGTTTGGATCTTGATATCTATTAGTCTTTTTCATATTAGCAAAAAGGTTGTTCTGTTGTGATCAAGATCAAGGATGTCCGCTTTTCATTAGATGTTTGGGATGCAAGATATGGGAATAGACTACTTCACTTAAATCCTTGAATTGGTGTTTATGAACGAGTTTGGTTTTCAGAGGGTCTCATAGGCGATATTCCTTTTTCTGGTATTTGCTGTGTTATCCATAGCATCACAGTTGCGCCACTCTTTTCATTTTCCAACTCAAAGGCTGTGTTATCCATAGCATCACAGTTGCGCCACTCTTTTCATTTTCCAACTCAAAGAACTTAGTATCATGGAAATACAATAACATGATCTACTAGACTTTTTTCCATTTTCCATCTTCCTTTTTTGACTACCTTCGTCTCTAAGAAATTGTTTTCCCAGTATACTTTTGTCTCAAGATTCAAGCAAGTTTACAATTCTAACAAGTTTTTGTTACTCCTGTCTTTTTTTTGGAAAAGTGGACGTTGAATGATTTGCGATGATTGTTGTCCATGGTACACTTCACGCTTGGCACTTGCTGCACTATATACATTGAATGAGGATATCAGACTTAACTGGCCTATATGTGCATACATAGCAGGAGTCCGATACATATTTGTCGTTGATTGCCCTTCTGCTAGGGTATTGTTGTGGCTATTTTATAATGATGAGACAAGTTTGTGTTGTATTTTTAGTGAGTTCTTTCTACCTTTGTGGTATATGATAAAACTGGAGAAGGTTATGGTTGTGGATATGTTCTATGCTTGAAACTCTGCTGTATTTGGCTTGATTGGATTGCTAGAGTGTTTTAGGACAAGGATATGGTGTCAGCATTAGCGCATTTAGGGGACTACTTACTGCTTTATGTTTTTCATCTACATTTTTAGGATTGTATATCCACTTCTAATCTTTTTAAAATTTCCTTTTAGAAAAAACAAAATTTATTCTCTTATTTGAGATTCTCAAACATCTTCAGCTTGACAATTGTGATTGCTTTTTAAGACAGCATTAAATGATCTCGAGAGAATGATGTTTGTGATCGCATGTGACTCCTTGTTTGAGTTCTCCTATGTTCCTTATATTCTTATGAGCATCTTGTCCTTGTTTTGTCAAAACTGAAAAGCGAAAGGGAAAAAGGTCTCTTGGGAGCTTTAAGCTCAAACCATAAATAACATGCAAGCTTTAATGTATAAAGGCACAAATAATAACTACAGACACAAATCATTTATGAGCGGAAGTCATAGGCCATGAAACACACACTTTACCTATGAGCGAATTTAAGGAATAAGATAAATCTTTTTGAAGTTTAATGCTTCCTTGAAGTATATCTTGGTTTAGTCATACATAATATTTTCTTGTTCGGTTGGTAAAATTTTTGGAAAAATTATTCTCTAGGAAAGTAAACGAGGACAATGATTTCCTTAATAGAAGTAGGGAAAAACAAGTTTACAAGTGGTATTCCAAATTGATTGCGTCCTCCCCACTACCCAACCACCTCATCTTCACCCCGACCCCATGTAGCCCCCATACCCACCATCCAACCCTCACTGCTCATAGTATTTGTCTAGATCATACATAAATGATTTTTAGGATAATAATATTTGCATACATACCGAACAGGCGAACACAAGAAAATACGTAAGAAACCCTCTTATATTTCTATAAAACATTTTCCTTCGTACCGAAGACACCTTAAAAATTTTTCTCAGAAGTAACAAAGACATTTCAAAAGCATTTAGAATTTCATTTTGGCAAGCTGCTAGATTCACTATGTATTTGGGATGATTTATTTATCTGTTATTCTCATATGAATGCAGGCAAAGGAAGTCAGAAGGTTGGCCGACAATATGGTTCAGTTTGGAAAGGAGGTACAAATATGGATGGAAGATTGAAATTTCTAAGTATTTTTTCTTATAAATGATTTCTGAAGTTTTTTGGTGTGTAAAAAATGCTAATATGTCGTTTAAGTCTCAAGAATGTTAATATGTTGTTTTGGTTTCGTTCATCCTTGAAATGCATATCATAACTTTAGTTGAAAAGTAAAGTAGGAATATACTGCAAGAAAATGTCAATTAATGAGTAATGTCTGTGTACATAGTTTTTTTATTTGATAGATTCTTTATCTAACGTCACGAATTTCCACTAGAAGTGGCTTAACGATGTCATTTGTTCATTGAAAAGTCATGTCGAGCTTCGCAGCTCGTTTTAGAGAGAACATTTGCCTTCTCTCTATGATTTTGAGTCTGCAGTATCTTCTGTGCAGAAGCTGTTGCAGTTTCTCTGTCAGAAACCGCGTCGTCCGAGGCATCTAGTAGAGCTGATTTACTGAGTAATTTAAGCGTACTTATGGAAACAATGAAAGGCAAATTGGTTGTATTCATTTCTGTTGATGATGAGGTAGCAAGGTAGCCATCTCTGTCCCTCATTGGTAGGTGCCATGATTTGTGGTGGGAGTCGCAAGCTTGATTATAGTGTAAAGAGATGATGCAGAAAGAAAGCTGCCATTTTTTGGAGTATTGCTTGGTCCACTAATTTCATTAATGGGCAGGGTCAATAGATTTGCTCTCAGATTGGTGGTGAGGTCTTGAAGAGAGCGACCTGACTGAAGGTGTCCAAGTAAGGTGATGCCTTGCTGTACCGAGCTGAGTAACTAGTGCTTGTAACCCAAGTGAGTGCGATAACATGGTGGGATTTTATGTATTTCAAAGGCGATGCCTTGCTAATTCTCAGGTTTCCCTCGAGGTAGAAGCTGAGCAAGCTTTGTAGGAAGGAAGTGGGAGAGTGTCTTTTTTGCTGCTTGGTTGATGGTCCTTCAGCACAGGGTGCGCGGGATTGGGAAGAAGACAACAGGGGATCATAAATTAACCTAATGTGGGTCCCCCTAAATCTTTTGTGCATTGGATTTTTATAACAGATTGGGATATATGTGCAGAGGCTTTTTGAATGTGGACCTATTCCTACTGATCTGTTGAAATTCTTGGTGAAAGATGGTGGCAGTGTTTTGAGTCATGTAGGGCAAGAGATGAAGAGTTCTGCTGTAAGGTTGATTCCATTAAGAAAGTTCTGTTTTGGTCCCAAATGCTTCAGTATTTTTCCAGAGGATTCAGTTTGAATCAGGACAAATGGAAACTTAAGTTTTGGGGTTTGCTCAATGGTTTTATGAACTTGTCTTAACCAGTTTATATAAGATGCAGATTACTAGTGAGCACACAAAGCTTTTATGAGAGGAGGTGGTGTTCATTGCCACCAACTTTCATGGCAATGAACACCACTTCCTCTGATAAAAGCTTCATGTGCTCACTGGTACTCTGCACCCTTATATAAACGGGTCCAGACAAGATAAGTAGATTTTTGTCCATGTGTAGAAAATGGGAGTACAGTAGAATTAATTAGGTAGATAGGGAAGTAATCTCAAAATATGAGGAAGATGAGGGAGAATAGGACAGTACCAGAAAATTCTTGTCCGAAATGCCAACCTTAAAAAGTAGTCAGCCAAAGGAGATGATGTTACTAATGAGAACAATTTGTGTACATAAAAGCATAGTGGTGTTCACCATGAGTAACATGTAATGGGTAGGAAGTTTCTTTATGTGGTTTTGATTCGAGAGAGTATAATCGCAGGGCTGGGATTTAAAGAAATGGGTGAAACATTGTAGCGTCTCAGGTTTGTCTCAACTTGGATAAATTACTTGTACTTCAACAAGGACTATAATACTATATAACTGAAAGGATTATTAGATCACTTTCTTGGTTGTAGACTTGTATTAGTGTTGCTGGTTGGAGCTTAAGCTGATTGACCTTGGCAGTGTTGGTTTCTTTTGTGACCCGAGTTAGAATTCACTCTTGAGGCTAATCTAACTTTTTCTTATGTTTCTTGTTTCAAAATCTCGCCTCAATTACAACAAAAAACACAATACCTTTGTGCATTTCTCATCTGAAAAAACAAAAAGATGAGATTGAGATGGAATCTGAAGTGCACGTCACTAGTTCAAATATTTCCGCTAACAAAAGCTTGGTATTTTAATGGAGAAGGGTAGCAGGTTCATTATCAACTAAGTTTTGAACTGTGTGGCTTCGGGGATTTTTCGGTTATCAAAACATAGTTATTATAAATACGTACATACTTAATAATAATAATAGGAGTAATAAATAATAACTTTTCTGATAAATACCGGCAGTTATTTGCTCTGTTTTCTCTCATTTGTTCTCTGAGTAATTGTCCTCTTTCAGGAGTAATGTTTTTTGACCTATTTTGCGCTTTTTGAACTATTGCAGGGAACGCTATGTGCTGCAAGACAGGCAGCTGCCTTTGTGCGTGGGGATGATGTCATTCATAAGCTCTTTACTGAATTGGCTTACAGATACAAGTGAACCCCAGACCATCAACTGTCTACTTAATTTTTTTTTAAAATATAGATTTATGGTTGTAAATATCTTAAAATTCATATGTTACAGAGATAGAGCTGGTGGATACACGAGAATGCTCCGAACTCGCATTCGAGTAGGTGATGCTGCACCAATGGCTTATATAGAGTAAGATTTTCACGTTAACAGATTCATAATCTTTTCTAGAAGATACTTGGAAATGGCTTCTAGATGATTTCGGTACTTAGTAACACAAAAAATAGTATGCTGGTTCAAAAGATCGTGAAGGGATGGCCGGATGGCTATAATAGGTCAATGTCTGACCCGTTTTGTGTTGTTTTGACAGGTTTATTGATAGAGAAAATGAACTTAGACAATCCAAACCACCAAATCCTCAACCTCCACAGAGACCAGCCATGGATCCCTGGACAAGATCTCGGCTGAGCCGGCAGTTTGCACCACCTAAGGAGGAGAAAATCTCTGACTCTGATAGTTAGTGTGAGTTTTTTTCTGGGAAGTGCATTCTAGATGATTGTTGTCTTTTCAATTCGTAACGATATATCTGTGTTTTACATGTTTGGAGGCCTACATGTAGGTGTAATGAAAATAATGTTCCATTCAACAGTACTAGGCGTGGTGGGTGATAAATTGAACTGGTTTTAAGCTTCCGTGTCTTCCACCCTGCCTTGTATTCTTGTTGATCAATACATATGAGTCGTCCAGAAGCTTTTTGACTTGTGTTTTAGAAACCCCATGCATCACCCAGCGGATACTGTTCACATAAAATGCTATGTACGCTACTGTCGCGGTCAAGTCATATTCTCTTTTTGAGGCTTGTGCCAGGTTCCTTGATAACCTTTCGACATGGTTGGTAGACGAGAGGTTTGTGTGGAAAATCTGTGAATGAAGTACTTGTTGGATGATTATTTATTTTTGTTTTCATCATGTAATCCTTTTCTAGTAAAAGACTTTCTATGAAAAATAACTGCCTTAATATTGAATTGTCTATCCAGGGCAGAAGAATATTTTCTTGGATTAAAGTAGGGATTATTTACTCTTGCTCTTATTCATGTTTTATTTATCAGCTTTGTAACCCTAAGGATAATCAAGATTTACTATTTTTTTCTGTCCTTGGTGAAATGCTACATTAGGATGGTTTGTAAACCCTAATTTAGTTCTAGGTACAAGTGGGCTGTTATTTCTCAGTTAAACCATAGTCTCAAGTTAATTAGTTATTAGTTGTTGAAAGTATTTGATGCAAATAAATAAGATAATTGATATGCACAAGCTTCTTAATATTGTAGTACCCATTTATTTATATCTATTATGATTGTATTCATTTTTTGTTCAATATTCGTATATTAGTCAGACTGTCCGGTAAAATCCTCTTTAACAAAGATAACTATGTATTTAGTGGGATTTGAACTTTGGAATTTTTTTAATTAAAGATGAGTAAGTACTTATTACTCTACTAATTCTTTTTTTCAATCTAATTTTTAGGAGTTTTATTTTCAAATTCAAATGTTTTCAACACTAGTATCAACATGAAGATGAATCCAAGATCACTTTCTATAGCCATTGTAACTTATTCACAATAAAAATAATAATAAATGAAATATATATTTTGGTATGATATTCATATTAATTATTGTATAGTTTAATTGGATATGAAATAATTCAGAATTTGTTATAAAATAATATATTGTGAATGTTAAATACATCAAGAAGTTACTTCATTACTTTCCTCCATTGAAGATAACCATAACCTTCATAACCTCTACCTTTATAACCATTATACTAGTAACCTTTCACTTTTCATAATTTTCCCATTATATTTATGTTAATGTCATGTTTCTGACTAACCTTTTGTATGCCTCTATGTTACACTATAAATAGAGGCATAGACTTCATGTTGTACACACTTGAAGATTGAGTGAATACTTGAAAGAAAGAAAGTTATCTCATATTGTTCCTCTTATCTTATATTCTTCATTGTCTTCATCTTTATATTATTCTTTTGTTATTAAGTTTTACAACAGAATTAGTATTTAATATTTAAAGTAATATGAAAAATCAAATTTGTTTTTTTTTCTTGATATGTTAAATCGGATCAATAAAAATTATTATTTAATATAATAAAGAAGAAAAGAATTACTGAAAAAGTATTTTTATAAAAAAAAGAAAAGTTAGGATCTAGAAGTCTAGGACAACCATATTCATATGCATATTATCGAACCTTTTAACCCTTGAATTATATTTGTTCGATCTGTTGTTAATATAAATATTGAATATTGAAAAAAAAAGTGGAAAACAAAACTACAATTTACTTTAATTTACTTAGGTTTATTGAATTCATAATGGATTCAATCAAGTTAACTGAGATAAGCAAACTTGATTTCATTTCGAAATGTTCGAATTAAATATTTCGAAGATCAATAAAATAAGAGGTTTTGTCGTTATAGAACGCGGAATTCACTGGAAGCAATGATAAATAAATACAAATAGAAAAGGAAAGTACGAAAATACAAAAAAAAATAAAATAAAAAAGTCATACAAAGTTATATACAAATCACTACCCCAATATTATCCAAACTTCACCTAGGTCATTAAATTAATTTATTCAAGAAGATAAAGATATTTCATTCGATCCGAATAGGGAACATATTTTTACGAAGTACCGTGATAAGGTGATTTATCAGGATCCGGAGCCTAAAGGGTACAAAATATTAACAAAAATTCCAAAACGGTATATAAAATTTTATATTAACCAAAACGGCAAAATCGCTGCATTAGCAGCGATTTACTCCACCGGAAAATTATAAATCGCTGCCTCGGCAGCGACTTATAATTTTTTTAATTTTTTTTTTTTTAAAAAAAAATAAAGAAAATCGCTGCCAAGGCAGCGATTTTCAAAAAAAAAAATTTTTTTTTTTGGTAAATCGCTGCCTAGGCAGCGATTTTATTAAAAAAAAAAATTTTTTTTAAAAAAAATGTTAAAAAGGCAGCGATTTTATAAAAAAAAAAATAATATTTTTTTCTTAAAATCCTTGCCAAGGCAGCGATTTAACATTTTTTTAATTTTTTTTTTATTTAAATTTAAATGATGTTTGAATTCAAATAGAATTTAAATTCAAATAATTAAATTTTTTTATATATATATATATATTTTTTAACTTTTTTTTTTAAGATAATCACATGTCAACTTTATAAAAAAGGTGACATGTCAAATTCTTACAAAAATATTCAAACTTTTTTAAAAAATTCACATGCATTTATAAAAAATTGTGTCAATTCACATTCAAATAGTGTATTCATATATTAAATTTTTTTTTTTTTTTTTTATAAAATCGCTGCCTTGGCAGCGATTTAACATTTTTAAAAAAAAAAATTTTTTTTTTATTAAAATCGCTGCCTAGGCAGCGATTTACCAAAAAAAAAGAATTTGGCAGCGATTTTCCAAAAAAAAAAAAATTTTTTTTTGAAAATCGCTGCCATTTATTTTTAAAAAAAAAAAATATTTAAAAAAATTATAAATCGCTGCCGAGGCAGCGATTTATAATTTTCCGGTGGAGTAAATCGCTGCTGATGCAGCGATTTTGCCGTTTTGGTTAATATAAAATTTTATATACCGTTTTGGAATTTTTGTTAATATTTTGTACCCTTTAGGCTCCGGACTCTGATTTATCAAAGGTAGCTAGCAAGATTTAATGAAGTTCATGCACAAATACTATTAAATTTAATACTTTTCAACTTATCTTAATTACTATAAATTTGTTTGATATTTTTTTTTTTTAAGATATGAAGACATAAAAAAATTAGCTTTTTTTATGTTGCTTAGAGACTCTCAAGGACTCGTAATATAGGTATGTGATGCCTTCATATAGATTGACACTAGATTCGGGGTGACTTATGGATAAGGCTAATAAATTTTAGGCCTCAAAATTTTGATGATAAGTTTTATGATTTTATTTTCTGTAAAATAATCTATAAGATTAAGAAAAAATATTAACTAATTTTTAATAGATTGTTTTTACCATTTTAAACTAAATTATTTAAATCTTTATGTTAATAAATAAAGTTTTTACAATAATATCTAAAGTAATGTATTGAAGAAACATGACTACCATCTTATTAATTTTAAGAGTTTCTTGATATTATAAATTATAAATAATAATATTTTTATATGAACTAAAACGCTTTATATCCTGTAAAAATTTACCATAAAATAATAAATATAAAAAATAAAAAAAGCTACATTAATATTTTTTAATATGTATATATACTTAAGATCTCATATTAAAATTTATTTTTTAATCATTAATTTATTGATATGCTCTTGTTTGTATTTTAGAGATCTAAAGGTGCATAACTAATAATATTGATATTAAAAATCTATTTAAATAATACAGTTTTTTAAAGATGGTAAATTATCAGTAGTTTTTCTGATTATAATATCGGTTAGATCCATATTGTTAAGAGAGTGAAGACCCATAGTTAAAATTCGCGTGAAATATCTTGATTTTAGGTCGAGAATCGTCTCTCTAATGAAAGTATTAAAAATTTATGAGACGTTTGATTGCACGAAAATTGTTCTATAGAACAATTGGTCATTAACATTTTTTTCAAGTCCCCTCAAAATGTTTATAACTTCTAAAGTTAAGTAGCTCAATATAAAAAGAATATGTGTGTTTCATTCGAAACGAATCAATAATGTTGAAGGCAAGGTTTCTTGTAAGCTAATTTATGAAATATTTTACTAAGTTATTGCCCATTCAATATTTGAGATTTTATAAAAAATGAAACTTAGTCATTTATAATTTTAAATTTGTCGTTTCAAAATATAAAGTGATGTTTTAATTAAGGGAATAAAATATACATGATACTCTTTTTCTTTAGCAAATGCTTTTTTTCACTGAATTCTTTTAGCTAGATTTTTAACGAGGCAATAAATAATGCATATTTTATGATATGTGTATTCTTTTTTTTTTAAAATC
Source organism: Solanum sitiens (assembly GCA_016801875.1). Classification (NCBI taxonomy): domain Eukaryota; kingdom Viridiplantae; phylum Streptophyta; class Magnoliopsida; order Solanales; family Solanaceae; genus Solanum; species Solanum sitiens. Next base: position 505,164 of record JABWTJ010000247.1, read on the forward strand.
AAAATTTTTAATGAATTTTAACGAATTACATAATTTATGAACATCAAAGAGGAATTGTTATAAAATATAGGTTGAACTAAGGCTGGCGGCGGTAACGGTATTTTCCGAAATCCGGTCCGGTCCGTCCCGGTCCGGTCCGGTACCGGTTCGGTACCGGTTAGTCCCGGTATAGACCGGTTCGGTCCGGTTCCGGGACAGGTACCGAACCGGAATCCGGAAAATACCGGTAATTCCCGATTCCGGAAAGCACCGGTCCGTTACCGGTCCGGTCATGTCAGAATTTTTTTTTTTTTTTTTTTTAAATTAAGCCGTTTATAGCCGTTGGGTAACGGCTAGTGGGCCCCCCCAACGGCTATTTTATCCCACAATCAGCCAATTCAACCCCCTACCCCCCCTAACTTTTTTTAATACCCTAAAGTTATAAATACTACACTTTAACCCATTTTTTTACTTATAAATACTCCTAAAATTCATTATTTTATCACAAATTCATCTACTCATCTTCTATTCTCTCAACTCTCTATTCTCTAATCTCTAATTCTCTAATATATAATTTCTTAAATTTCGGTGTTGCCTTATTTGGTCTTTGAAAATTGGATTTGGAGCTTCAAAATTCAACTTTCAACTTTCCACGTTCGGCTTTCAACGGTCATAAAGACGTTCGGTATATTCGTTCCAACTTTTAGTTTAATTTTTAAATAATTATTTAATTTTTTTTGTGATTTATTATTTGCATTACATTTTTCCTATTATTTTGTGATTTATTATTTACATCTCACGTTTAATATTTTAATATGGATTTCGGTAAAAATATTGTTCAAAAAGGGAAGGGTAAAAAAAGTGCATTTGAGCGTGTTAAAAATATGTGTAACTTTACATCATCCGATAATGCAAAAACCGGTAGTTCTTCTAAATCAAAAACTAAAAAATCTACTATATTAAGAATAAATACGGATGATTATACACATGTTGATGATACTGTTTTTAATATTGATAGTAATTCAGAATTAGATCATTATCATGAACATTTACAACGTCGCTTTGGTAATTTTGATGAGGATTTGCCTAGTGATAATGATAATGAAAATGATATTGATAATTATACTAATACGCCTTCTTTTGATGATGATGATTGTGAAACTGAGCCACCTACGGCTACTACTTCTCCCAGTCCCGCTCCTAGTCCCGCTCCCTTTCGTTGCCCTGCCCCTGTTCCCCCCGTACATCCTAGGCCTAAGGTAGAACGTGCTAAAAAATCGGTTGTTTGGCAATTTATGACACAAAATGAAGATAAAACACAAGCTATTTGTAATAAATGTAAACATAGACTAAATCATAAAACTGTTGGTAAATCTGGCGGGACGGGACACTTGAGTAGTCATTTAATGGCTTGTTGTAAAAATGAATTTTTGCATGCTAAAGCGGTAGCGGAAGCAAAAAAAAATGGTACCCCTCTTCCTGAAAATGTTGGAGTAGGCGGCTCTAACATGGTACAAACACAATTAAATCCGTCTAATGTTTCTGGCTCTAGTTTACCACTTTCATATAGTAGAGAAAAAGATCTTGAAGAATTAGCTAAAATGATTTGTGTTATGGGTTTACCATTTAGTTTTGCTGAAAATCCCGGTTTTATACATTATATTCAAATTGTATATAATCCAAATTTTAAAGGTTTTGCAAGAAATACAATAAAAAAGGCTGTATTTGATTATCATGCACAACATTTTCAATATATTCGTTGTTTATTTTATTATAATACTTGTAAAATAGCTATTACTTCTGATATGGGTCATAGTGTATGATTTATATAATGCTAATAAAAATAATTCAAGTGATGAACCTCAAAGCTCTAGAAGTAGATTTGATGAAAATAATATTGATGAATATTTATATGATTATCTTGAACTTTCACACGATAATAGAAATGATTTTGATGCTTATGTTAATCAAAATACAGAACCTACTGAAGATATTCTCGCCTGGTGGAGAATTCGCGGCAAAGAATTTCCGAAACTACAACCGATGGCTCGAGATATATTAGCTATGCAAGCATCGTCAGTAGCTTCAGAAGGCGTCTTTAGTGCAGCAAGGTTTCAAATTGGAGATCATAGGCATTCACTAGCAGCCGACAGCTTGGAGATATCAGTATTATTTCGTGATTGGATTAATGCGGAGAGAAGAAATTTGGGTCGTGAACCACTACCGACCAAATTTCAAGATGACATTGATGAAGTAATGCAGGATTATAGTGACGATGGGATTGAAGCAATGGAAGATCTTTCTATTCAACCAATTCCCGAACATGTCACTAAAGAAATGTTGAATGATTTACGAAAGGATTTATATGGTGGCACCAGCTATTAGTAAGAGTATGATAAATCGAGATTTAGTTCAAACAGAACCCTTCCTAGAAGGTGGCTGTGTAGATTAAATCTTTTGATACTCTACTAATATTTTTTTAAATGTACTTGTAACATCAAATAAATATTAATAAAAATATAGGCTATTCGCCTTAATTTGTTTTTATTATTGTTGTATTAAATTAAATTTTTTAATTTATAATTTTATAACTTTAAAGTTTGAATTTAAACTTTAGAAATTTAAATTTGAAATATAAATTTTACAAACTCTAAAGTTTGAACTTTGAAATTTAAAGTTTCAAACTTCAAAAATTTGAAATTTAAATTTTACAAGTTTCAAAATTTGAAATTTAAATTTTCAAAATTTGAAATTTAAATTTTACAAACTATAATGTTTGAAATTTAAAGTTTCGAACTTTAAAAATTTGAAATTTAAATTTTATAACTTTAAAGTTTTAAAATTTTGTATTTTTTAATTTTTAAAGTTTGAAATTATATTTTTTATTTTTTTAAGTATTATAATTAAATTATATTGAATTAAATAAAATTAAATCATTTTTAAAATAATTTAAATTAGTATTTAAAAAAAAAAAAAAAAAAGGTATTTTCCGGAATCCGGTCCGGTCCGGTCCGGTCCATTACCGGTTATGTTCCGGACCGGGACGGAACCAGATTTATTTGCCGGTCTACCGGTCCGGTCCGATTCCGGTTTCGGAACGTTACCGGTTCGCCTGATACCGGTTCTGTTCCGGTTCCGGAACTTACCGGTCCGGTAGTTCCGATTCCGGTACCGTCGCCTGGCTTAGGTTGAACCAATTGGTAGCCCTCTAAAATTGACATCAATTTTCACTTAGACACCTTAACTAGACTTTGTTTATATTAGACACCTCATGTTGAGTCCCACTATATCATTTTGACACGTTTTACTGACTTGACATATTGTGTGTGTTGCACCATTTTGAGTGGTGAGGAGTTTTTTAAAAAAATTTTTTGAATGTTTTTCCTTTCATCTTCTTTTTTTTCTCTTCTTTTTCTTCTTCTTCACTTTTTAGTCGGCCCTACCACTTTTTTCACCTTCCCCTGAAAATTCATGATTAAAAAATCTTACAAAATATAAAAAAATAAAATAAAAAAAGTTAATAAGAACAAAAATTTTAAAAATCATCACTAATTTTGAAAAACTTTTTTAGAACAAGACACGCATTTGCTTTCAAAAAAGTTAGAAGAGTGTCATAGAAAATTTTCAAAATCAATTAAAAAAATAATCTAAAATCTAATGATTTTTAAAAAAAATAAAATTGGAAGAAGAATCAATAAAATGGTTGTAGAGTTGGGGAGGGAAAAGGGACGTAAGACAGATGGGGTAGGGGTGGGATGGTGGGATGGTAGAAAATAAGTAATTTTATTTATTTATTTTTGTTGAAAAATTAGTTGTTTTTTAATAATTTATTTTAATATTATTATTTTTACATTCAAATGCCACATGTCAGCATTTAATTAGTCATTATGTCATGTCATCCGCAAGTGTGTTACACACACTTTGTAATTATAGCTGATTGGCAAAAAGGTGTCAAAATGACATAATAAACCCCTATTAGAGGTGTTTAAATAAATAAAGTCTACTTGAGGTGTCTAAATAAAAATTTGTATCAAATTTAAAGGGACGTCAATGGGTTTAGCCTAAAATATGTTACTGAATGTCACTAAGTGTAATCTCCATTGTACTCTTAATTATATGTAGCAATACTCACACCTACACCACCTTCTCATCACACTTCAATAATCATTTACACATTTTGAAAAATTAATGTCATATTTATGATATCAATAATTTCTTTACGTAGCCCTATAATTTGTAAATATAAATATTTGTGTGAATCATATATACGATATTTAAAGATTTGAAAAACACTTGAATATATTCATTCGAAAGAAAGGAAAAAAATAAGCTTCCCCTTATACTCTATATACTTTATCTACATTTTTTTGTCTTAAATTTCTTTCAATTCTATAACAAATCCAAATAAATTATGAAACTTGGATAGTAAATTTACCAAGTTACAAGTAATGAGATTAAATTATTCATTTGCAAAACTCAAAAGGGAAACAAAGATTATTGTTTCGATGACATCCTACTTTGGATGGATCTTAAATTAAATATTTGGAGTCCAATAATGGAGATCAAACTCAATCATTTCATTCTCAAAAAGATAAGCCTAAATTTTAACTTACGTCAAAGATTATATCCTCTTTATTTAAAGAAAGTTTCAAAAACAAAATAAAATAAATGTATATTGTATTGTAATCCTAGACATCATATTGAATTTGATGTGAGATTGATGGAGACATGTTTCCTAATATTGACACGTGTCATCTAATATTGACTCCCTAAACAATGAATGACACATAGAAAGAGCTCATCCTCATCCTAACATGAGTCGTGGTACGGTGATTGATGTTAAAATTATTTTAACGCTTTAAATTATAGATTTGAGTTTCGATATATATATATATATGAAAAATTCTATTAAAATTGTTTTTTTAGAAAGATTCATGCAATATGTGATCGAGATTTTATCAAGATTTTAATACAGATATCGAATACAAAATAAGATATTGATAAGAAATTTGATGATTAGGATAGAGATGTAATCACAATTAGCATTTGAACCGTGCAAAACTTTGGCCCAAGCCAACATCACAATTGTATTTATAATATATTTCTTCTTTTTTTTTATAACATCAACTCAATATATTTTAAATAATATTAAAGTAGAAAAAAAGTAAATAAAAGTTAGAAGATAATATTTATATTTTAGATTTTTAAATTTTTGAACTTTGATATCAATTGTTTCCATTTCTTTTTTATTGCGTAAGGATTCATAACTTTTCATACTTTAGTAGTCTTTGAATTTTCTGATAGCCATGAGGCTTTTTTTTTAAAATTTATTCATTTGTTTACAATAATTTTTTATCTGAAAATACTAAAAGTACTACTTTTATATTTAAAATCTAGAGCAAAATGAACCATTCTGATTTTTAATTAAACTTGTAGAATGCTGCAATTGAAGATACTATTTTAGCTTATATAGAACGATGCATTTTTTTAAAACGAGCAAGTAAAAATAATAATAAGACACAAGAATCAAAACATAGAGAGTATTATAATATGTTTTGCAAATTTTACATAATTTCTCCTAACACAATATTTTATGAGGATCTTGACACTGTTAAAATAATATACATATATACTTTTTGGATTGGAAGAAATTAAAGCTCATACAGAAAACATGAAACAATAATTCGATCTAAAAATGAAATGAAATTAAATTATTATACTACTATTATTATTCATCCTTATTGACTAGTAAGTATATACTTTATACTTGTACTAGTACTAGTAAGAAAGAGGTGATCAACCTTACTTTTCACTTACGCATAAATAACATAGTATCCTATATTGTAATTGAAATTTCATAGACACAATTTAATTATTTTAAGATTTTATTATCTCCTAAAGTTATTATTTTTTAATTATACACCTTTTTTATTTACGTGACATTCAAATATCTCTCACACGTCTCAATTGCGTGAAGTCACAGAGTGTGCCACGTAAGACAAAAGGTGAATTAAGTTACAAAAAAAATTAAAAAAAATTAAAAGGATAACAGAACTTTAGTTTAATTAAAGTGTGTCTTTAAAATTTATGTCATAGGCTAAGAAAATAGTTATACATTTTTCCCTAATAAAATAAATATACATAAAACACAAGCATCAAATTTGCTCGAAGTGAATACCTTTGAATTGACTCCTTTGCCTCGATAAAATAATAAAATTTTTTATGTATATTCTATTTTCTTCAAATTTCACTCGTATAATTTTGCTGGCGTGAATACTTTTGGATAGGCGAATGGATAATGTGAGTATGTATTTTTAGCGCCGGCCTTGCACACCATTCAAGATATTTTCACACTTCTTTAATTTTTAATAATAATTCAAAAGCCAATGACGAGTTGAATTTATCCAATTTATAAACCTATCAACATGGACAATTTCAACTTTCAACAGGTTGAGTGGATGTCTTTTCGTGCCTAAATTAACTAGTCTTTCTTTTTTTTTCATAGTTTTACATAATTACGATAATAATATAATCAATATAATTATAAAATTTTTAAAAGGGTAATATTATTTTATTTTTATTTTATAAAAATAGAAATAATGTTTTTAATAATCATTTACCGAAGTAATCATATAGGAAATAATGAAGGAAGGAGACAATAATCTCAAATAAGACGACACACGAAACAGATAAACCAATAGAGGTATGTCATAGCAAAATTGAAAGTATATAAAATAATTTGAGTCCACAGAAATTACTGTGTCTCCTTAAGAAATTTAATCCTCTCACTGTATCCGAGGTTATGGATTAATTTCTCCCAAGATAAAACGGATTAATCCTGTTAAATAAATAGCGGTACCTCAAACTTCTTTAACTTCAACAAACTTAAGAACATCAACAAGTCACACAGACTCAGTCGATCAACACTTTGATTTTGAGAGAAAAATGTATGCAGAGAAGGAAAAATTCAGTGTTTGAAAAAATGAAAATTGACTTCCTTTTATAGCCATTTTCAGCAAGAAACGTGTCTGTTAAGAGAAATCTGTGAAGACCCGTTTTATCTAGAAAGTTGTGTGTTTTGGAAAAAATAACAACTTTTCAGAAAATGTGTCTGTTAGGAAAATAATGACTTTTCAGAAAGAGTAACAATTTTTCAAAATATTACCGTTATCCGCAAATTAATTCTGTTAATTAACTAACGTTCTGAATATAGGAGATAATATTAACAGGATTTATTTGATTAACAAAAACTGATTAAATAAATTTTGTCCAAAAAATTTATCAATCCGAAGCCGAGCGACGACAACAACGGTTCGAGGGGGCACGTTCTTCTTAGCTCTTTAAGAAGTAAAGGAAGTGTTTCCTTATATAAGGACAACAATTTCCCTTTCTTTTGCCGATATAGGAGAAATTACTTTTCATTTGTACTTTGCAAATGACTTTTTATTTTTTCTCAAATTAGTTCCCTCACTTTTCATAATCTCTCTTTTCTTTTCTCATTCACACTTGCTAAACCTAACAACAATTGTAAGAGAATTGCTAATAATATGATCGATAAGGAAACAAATTAAATAACTCTTTACTAATCTTTTATCTTTATTATTCTCAACTTTATATTCTTTTATTTAGTGTCATGTCCTTGATATGTTGTAGGTGTGTCATATCTTATCGAATCACATCTCCTCAATACTTGTTCGACTTATCTCTCCTAAAATTCACCATGGTCAACCTCACACTTTTTTCCTGGGCGTATATGTGCATTTGCTCTTCATATGTCCAAAATATCTTAAATTCGCCTCCCTCGTCTTGTCCATGACTTAAGTCACTCCCACGGCCCACCTTATCTCATATATCTTTGTCTTTTATTTTACCTAGTGTACCCACACATTCATCTCAACGTCCTAAAAAAAGGAAAGTTTAAACATATATCATTTAGTTAGTCTTGATTCAATTGAACACCTCAGTTCTTTCCAGTAATAATTTTCTATTCTAATTTTGAAGAAAAAAAACAGAACGGGTAGAGTGGAAAGATATTTTGATAAGTTTGTAGGGGTGAAATAGTAATAACATTTGAAAAAGATACATTAATGGCCAGCTTTCACAAATTTCATTCACCACGTTATCTGCCTACACCTTTCAATTTTTTCGAACTCTCTCGATAATCTCCCCCCCCACCTATAAAAGAACTCACATTCGAACCCTATTCACAAAAATCCACCATTTTCTCTGTGCGTGCATTTATCTGTATACATATACATTATTCGGCATTTGCAGGTCGGATAATCTGATCGGAGCAAGTTGTGATCGACGATCGGAGTTGAAAGTTCGTTATTCAAAATGTTCTGCGTTAGCTTCCTTTTATATTCACTTTTGTTTTTGCTCCGTAATTCCGTTTTTCGCTCTTCTCATTTCTATTGAATTTACTTATATAGGTATGCAGATTATATGAATTTTGCGCTATTATGTAGTTTCCTCCCAAGTATTATTAGACCTATAATGACGTCTATCTACTGATCTCTGTTTTTCGTCTTATTCTTCTTTTGCGCGGACTGCTTGATTTATTGTTTGTTGCATTTCATCCTCTTTTGCGGAGTCTATGAAATGTTTGTGTTAGTGATTTTATAGGTTTTGTTTGCTTAGATCGATTATAATGGATTTGCCTTAGTTTGTATGAGGAGAGATACTTTTGGTGGAGCTCGTAGAATTTGTGTTGTGTTGATTGTGCTCTCGTCTAGGTTCCATTCTTGTGGAATCCATAAGAATTGTGATTGTTGTGCTATGGAAAAAAGAAAGAGGAATAGACTTTGTTGAGATTATGTTTCTGTGCCATGAGATGGTTTGCGTGATGTTGTGTTATGAATGGTAGCCTTGCAAATGTCTATGTTGAATTAGATGGTTATGTAGCGGTGTCTTGGTGGAATGCTGCTTTATATCACTGAGCTTTTGAGCTTTCGAGTTTTGTGGTTATATTAACCCTATCCCCAATTTTTGATTCATAGAGTGTAATAATCCTTAGCTCCGGGGCTTTTGCCTTGGTTGATTGATTGCATGAGACCTTTGCTTTTGATTGATCGAGTGGCAGAAAAATATATCCGTGGGAACGATTGACTAATTTGGCATTCTTTGGGCTTAGGATAGATGATGAAATTATCTAGTTTTACTCTTAGCCTTGAAAATTTATAGTTAAAAACATATAGGTGTCCGCAGGTTTAAGATATGGGGTACCTTGAACTTGTGTGAGGGTGGTTTAGCTATATTGATGTTTTGTGACAGTATGTAAATTGCAGCTATCAAGTAAAATTCCAGTGAGAAGTTGATGACGAATTTAAAGGGGAAAAAATAATAAAGATCTTGAATAAACAAATACTTCTCTTTTTTCCTGCCCTATCCCTTTTCGCTTGACGATCGAGACTATAAACACAAGCATTTAGAAGCATGTATTTGGTCAATCTGAAGTTGAAAAGCTGGTGTTCCAATCAAATGAAAGTAGTAGTCGTGATAGCGCCCTTCTCGTTGGACATCTATGTCAATCTTCTGTTCAGTTTGTTCATCACTCTATTCCTTTTTCTATTTTGCGTTCAACTTCTGATGCTGGTATCCATTGAGGCTATTGGTATTTGCATTTCTCACTTTTCCTTTAGTAGGCTGACTTAGGATTGGGAGATTCGATTGCTTTCCAAGTTTTCTGGTATGTTAAATCTTCCAACCAATCTTATTTTGGGCTCCTGAAGGAGATCATCCGGTATATGTGGTTGTAGCTATTCTTGACTGATGGTAATGAAAGATTGTAAATTTTACCTACTTTCGCATGAGAGGTAGACACTGGACTGTGGAAAAATAAGATATCGTGGCACATGATGCTTTTTGTTTGCAACTTCAGTTTTTGTGAATTTTAGTAAAATGCTAGGCATGTGCGATGATAAGGTCTTTCGTTAACAAAGATAAGCCTCAGGGTGAAAAGGTGAGCAAAAAGAAAGGAAAATAAAGATGACCACCGGAGACTGGAGAGTATGGATCAGTTGGATGTTGTAACCAAACAGATAAGATTTTCCTTTCTGACAATGAAATAATCCAACTAACAGACTGTAGGTATTTATAAAATTCTTCTTCAGGGTAAGTTTCCCTTGTTGAAGTGACATGGTGCAGAATCTCAGACAGAGGTAGGGTTGTCTGTGATGGACAACAAATAAATCATCTCTGCAGTCTCGCACTTTTCCCAGTATTTTTCTGTCAGGACGGGTTTGATTGTTGTCCATTGCTTTTACCTTAGGTTGGACTTCCCTTCATCAGTATCTCTTTAAATGGAGTTCTCCAAGAATGAAGTCATGATGCAATCATTATTATCTACTGCTGGACGCTTTGGAGCTCCTCAATGCTTCACGATAGTTCTAGTTTGGGTTCCTTTTGAACCTACTTGTGGGTTCTTGTAGATCAACTTGTTTTGATGAATTCTCATGGTGGAGTTTGCTGATTGGAGCTGTCAAGCTTTGTTGGAATTTGTTGTTGCTGGTTTCAATTGGTGTTCATGTGCGACAACACAACATTGTCTGAGGTGTTTTGCCCACATGGAGGGCCAAGTAGTCATGCCTTTGTAGGTTTAGGATTTTTTTCCCTTGACTGTTTCCTGAATGCAGGGCTTCTAGTTGTTAAATTCATCCATAAGGCTAAATGGGAGACATAGTGATTGAACATTCAGGGACGCCACATTATGAGGCCTTAAACTTACAAAATGTTACAACATCTGAGAATGATGCTGATCTGGTTCAGAGTTTCTGTGGGGGCTACTTGCCTGAGGATAGTACACGTGAAGAAAAATCCACTTGCACTGAAGCCCTTGACAGAGGATACTTGGAATATGGGTATGTTGTCTGTCTCATTCATGACGGTAAACTTAAGTCTATTTTGTCCATTCATTCTTGGTTGATCTTTCTTCACCAATTTAAGTTATGTCTATTTTGTACAATCATTCTTGGTTGATCTTTGATCATCAACTCTGATATAATATTGAAGGTGTAGATACATATCATGATATATGTTTGTCTAAACCTCGTACATAGTGGATGTTATGACTATCAATTATTCTCAAATGTGTGTTCTTTTCCAGATGTTCCCACTATCGCCGTAGATGTCGCATTAGATCCCCATGCTGCGATGAGATGTTTGATTGCAGGCATTGTCATAATGAATCTAAGGTAAGTCCTGATGAATGATGGAGTAAGAATTTGGACAATGAGACATTCTAACTGATGATGGAACTGCCCATACACTTACGAATAAGTATAATATGGATGTAGTTAGTGAGGTGCACAATATGCTACCTCAGTAAGATTTGAGATGACAAAAGACCTGCATTCAGGAACATGGGCATTATTGTTTGAAGTCATGTAGTGTTTTCTGTATCTTTTGATTGCAAGGCACCTTGATTTACACCTCATAGCATTCATTGTGGCTATACGTCATTTAGATTTTACCTTATCAGCAAAGATTCATATTTTTCCCCCAAAGATTACTCATCTCCCATCTTCGGTTGGTAATGACCTTACTAATATATATGCTTGTCTACAGAACAATATCAACGTTGACCAGAAACTTCGACATGAGATTCCTCGTCACAAGGTGGAAAGGGTAATAATCTTGATTGGTTAAACTACTTTTGTGCAAATAATTCCTGCCCGCTCCACCCATTATATAATTCTCTTCCTTTGTCTCCTTCCCATCAACTAGCTTTACCTTCTCTTCATTTGATTTTGAAATCTGAACATGATGCATAAAAAAATACACACACTCATTCGTTTTGGGTTTTCTGCAGGTTATATGTTCACTTTGTAATACAGAGCAAGAGGTGAGTGGTGTTTATGCTATTCCTGCCCTCTGTCATGTGGTCACGGTTTGAAGGATGTTTGCAATTGAGTAATGCAACTCTTTCTTGCTTGAGCATGACAGTTCATTGATCAAGAACCAAAAGAGAACCGAGTTCTCTTGGTTTGATGTTTGCTATTCTAGCCAAAGAAGCTTGCATTCTGACTAGTTATCACTGATGTCCTCTACCAGGTTCGTCAAGTTTGCATCAATTGCGGTGTGTGCATGGGGAGATATTTCTGTGCAACGTGTAAGCTATTTGATGATGATGTAAGTTTTAACCCTCCTCTCTTGTGTTATTCACATGAAACTTACTTAATACATACATTGAACTCAAGGAGTTGATAGTAACAAGGAAATGCAGATGTAAGTGAAATATGTAATGTGTTGACCAACCTCTTCTCAACTTTTCATGTTGCAGATATCCAAAAGACAGTACCACTGCAATGGTTGTGGAATATGCAGGTATTGTTACTTTGCTGAAATTCCAATGCCTTCCCCATTCTCCACAACATTTTCTCTCTCTCTCTCTCTCACACACACACACACACAGAGCAAATTTCTGTTGAGCTCCTGATAGAGCGGAAAAAGTAATTAAAGAAAAAGAGATAACACATTGCTAACGTCTTCCATGTGTAATAACAAAAAGACCTGCTCTGCAATTCAATACCAATTCATCTGAAGTATTCCATATCATACTTTGTGTATACATTTGATGTTTAAACTATGTATTGATTCTGATGTTGATGTTCTATTTATTTTTGTGTTTCTAGGATTGGTGGGATGGAGAACTTCTTCCACTGTCCCAAATGCAGTAAGTCTCAGTCATCCCTTTGTTTATCATAGGCTCATGTATGTGCATTAGTCCGTATACTCATTTGGAATTTCATTTATCTTACTATGTGGTGGTTGTGTGATACAGGATGTTGTTATTCAGTTCTATTGAGGAACAGCCATCCCTGTGTAGAGGGGGCAATGCATCATGACTGTCCTGTTTGTTTTGAGGTATGGATTGCAATAAAAATTCTTTTCAGTTGTTTTTCCTCGTTTAAACCTTTTCTGTGATGTTGCAACCGAATGGATTGAGAATGGTTTTATGCAGTATCTCTTTGAGTCGATAAATGATGTAACAGTCATGCCTTGTGGACACACTATTCATAAGAACTGCTTGAAGGAGATGCAGGAACACTACCAGTAAGTTATTGTTACTTTATTGTTCCCTATTTTCAACATGTGCAGGTTGCCTATACAATGGATATAACTTTGACTTTGCATCAGGTATGCTTGTCCTCTCTGCTCTAAGTCTGTATGTGATATGTCAAAGGTGTGGGAGAAATTTGACATGGAGATTGCTGCAACACCGATGCCCGAACCATATCAAAACAAGAAGGTGAGTGTATTTTCCGAATTGTTCTTATTGTTGCGTCAATATGCCATTAGAGCTCCAAAAAGTAAATTAAACTTATGATATTGCAGGTTTGGATCCTTTGTAATGATTGTGGAATCACCTCAGAAGTGCAATATCACTTTGTGGCCCAGAAATGTCCATGTTGCAAATCTTACAACACCCGCCAAACAAGAGGCAGATAAAAGGACCAAATATCAATAGCCAGTTGGCTTTCAAGTGAAAATGATCCCACACCCTATGTGGCTAGGGTTGTTACCTCTGAGTGGGAATGATTGGGCTTTACAAAGCTAAGCTTGTAGAAGAAATAATGGAAAAAAGGGGTTCTAATATGATCCTGCTAGTACCACTTCTGGGGTTATCGTGTTTTCGCGCTGCTTCAGTTTATTTATCTTCAATGTTCCTTGGCAGTATAGTATAGTATTATATGTGTTTTATATGCCAGTGTAATTTTCAAGACACTGATTATTTGTTCAGTGTTAGCACAAATGTTGTTGGTATGCGTGATTCAATCCTTTATAGCACAGAGCAAGTAGAACTGTGGCATGTCAGGTGGCTGAGAGACTTGATCTGTTGTGTGATATTGTATCTTCCATTAACTACTCATGTGAAGTTAAATTTGTATTATTACTTCATATTTAAAGAGTGCTATATTTCTTTAAGAAAATTATGAAGGGTACTTAGTTAAATTATCCTGAGTTCCTGACTATGCATTCTTAGAGTGGAATTATCCTGAGTTCCTGACTATGCATTCTTAGAGTGGAAGGTATTAAAAGAAAAGAAAAAACTAGTCCCTTCCAATTTTCTAACGTGCAGTATGCCTTTTCTTTTTTCTGAGTTAAAGTGATAGATGAAACGAACAGTTACCTGACTAGATGAGTGACCCTTGTCAACATTCACTCTCACCCAGCCCAAGTTACTTAAATTGGTAACATAACAAAAAGGTAAAAAAGAAAAAGGAAACATAGACAAGATACAGCAAGAAAAGACCCAAAGATTCTGCACAAGTCCATTAGTGCCTACAGACTTCACTACTGTACAGTATAGCACATGATACCCTCATTCTCTCAGTCTCCCACAACAGTGTTTAAACGGAAACAAAATCAAACTCAGAAGCGCCAGGACATTTCGAGTAGTTAGAATAATCGAACATGTGTGTGTATGTGTTTATGGCTATTTAGTGTCAGCATTGTTTGCAACATACATCAGTGCAGGGCGCATAATGGTAGTGTAAGCTATGCGAGACACAGCAGAACTGGTGTATTGCTAATCTAAGAGTTGAAGGAATAAGACATCTCTGCTCGTGTAACAGATAGGACGTTTACCACGTCCCAAATAGAAGCAGAACCGGTGTAGTTCAATCTGAAGAAATAGAATAGATCTACTCAATCCCAAACAAATTAGGATCGGCTACATGAATCACCACTATCGATGTTGCTCTACATAAGCTCATCTTAAATACAAAACAAACTAGAAGGCATTTGAAGTTCTGTATTTTCTACTGACATACAAATCTTTAAAGAACAACAACATACCCTAGAAAACATAGGAGTCTAGACGTACTAACATGACTAAAACAGATTCCCTACATGTCTATCAAGTACATTCAAGAAAAAGATGACAAGTTGAGGATCAAAAAAATGAGCTAGGATTATGGAAGCAACTGGTTGAGGGGTGTTCCAAGAACAATACAAACAGAGAACTCAAGAGGCTATGCTATCTTCACCTGGCTTAAAAGACCAAATCGACATTTACTAGCATTGGTGAAGTCTGAATCACAATCAAGAAAGCATGTCATGATTAACAAATTTACGTAAGCGGAAAACAAACAGATTCTAATAACAGTAAACAACGAGACAACAATGAGTAGTTACAAAACGTTTTTATTCATACATAACAGAAGTAATGTATGTAGCCATAAAACATTTGTATTTATCAAAACTTAAACAGGTAATATTAGCTTGGTGAGAAACCAAAAATTGGGGAGCCACAAGGATGGGCTACAACCCTTCTAGTTAAGTTTCTTATCCTTCTTTTTTTTTTTGAGATTATACTCAACTATTACATAAACAAATTCAGAACTATATAAAACAAAATTTGCAGTTTGCGACCATTAACCACTAAGACCATGAGAAAGGAAAGATAGTTCACACAAGTAGCAATACATGATCTGATCATCCATGGCTGCACAAAGATGCACAAAAAAACAGCTCTTAGTAAACAGATGATCAGGGTGTCTAGTTGTTAACCAGTGCGGTGGCGGTTTCATCAATCATGGGCTTAGTAGCTACAGCAGTGCGATTCCGGCATCCTATGTAGCAATGAACAAGCCGGTGTCAAAAACTTCATCACGGCTGTTTGGCTTAATAGAGCTTTCAGAATCATTATTGACTTTCTCCATCTCCTCATCAATTAAAATCGCCTCAGAACGACAATCCAAGCTGCAAAAAGCTTTCTCACCTCTGCAAAACACAATACAAATATTCACTATCAAAATCATCAAGTCATTATAGAACTGTTAGAATTGCAGTGAATATGAACAGACCTGTACATGTAAATATCTTTTCCATCCAGCTTCTTCTTGCAAGAGGAACAGAAGCGCAAGAAATCGCTTGAAGGAAATGAAGTGAGGACCTCTGATCTGTCCGTCACCTCGGGCAGCACGGTTTTCTCATTAGCATTCTTACAAAAATTGGGAAACTCATTGTTGTGACATTCTAAAATGCAGTCACAAAAGATATGAGTTACTTTGGCATTGGGTCCACGGGTTCTCACACAGGTATAGTCCTCAGAAAGTTCAATGTCACTCGCTGAAATAGAACCAACTAAGCTAGTGTTAGAGCAAACAGGTGTTGGTATAGGACTCAATTTCGCACCCCCTGCAGGATTGCCCAACTTTGAGCAACCTCTAACACATTTAGTTTGTGAAACCACTGGATTTATTGCATTTTCAGAACCAAAAGCCACAGTACGGTTCGCCAAGCTTGCGAAACGTGAGCTAGACCTTCCAGAGTCTAGAGAAGAAGAACGAAAATTTCTAGAGAACTCATGCTCCGACAGGGCATCTCTAATTCCAAAGACAACATCAGAACTTCCCTTTCGAAGATTGGAGCTTTTGGACAAAGTATGAGGAAAAATCGAGATATTCTTAGGGAGTGACTTAGGTTCCTCAAGAGAATCATCAACACAGCACTGAAAATCATGTGCTTTGATCCTCATTTGTGTGCCAAAAAGAATATTTCTACTATCGGATGATCGAAAAACTTTCCCTGATTGTTTCATTTCATCATCAAGAGAATCTACAATGCCAAGGCCTACTTTAGTACAACCCCATGTCTTGTTAGCCCCAGCCCCCTCACTAGTTGATGACCTAAAGGGGTTTCCCAAATTTGAAAAGACCCTAAAATCCAGTGGAGAAGTAGGACTTCTCACTGAATCAGATTCTGAACCCTTTGGATTAAACCCAACAAACACACCAGGAACATTGAAAAAGGAGTTATTTTTATGTTTCCTAACAAAAACATCAGGTTGAAAATAAGAATCTGAGATACCATCAGACATCAAATGCCCCATTGTTTGAACTTTCTGGTGTGATCTGGTCCTCTTCTTCAACATTATCCTTAAACCCTCAGCCCTAAAAGTCCACCAACACCTGCATCAAGATCCAATATTTTTTGCTTTAGTAAAATAAATCATCAAGAATGTAAAATTTATAAAAAGAAAAGAAAACCCCCAAATGAGAAATCCCTCAAAACATCTAAAGAACAACTACATTAAAGCTTGCATTTTTAAAGGGGTTAGAGAAGGCAGATGAAAAATGCACAAAAAACAATTCAAGAATCCATAAAACCTACCTAGATTATTAATGAGAGAAAACTTTTTCTCAAGAAAATAAATAGTTAGAAATAACAAAAACTAGTCAAAATCAATGAACACCATGAGTCAACAAGAGAAAGACCTGCAAATGTAGATTAGGCCCAGAACAAAAAGTTTGAATTTTTTTAAAAACAAAAACCACCATTGACATCTATCTCCAAGAAAAACGATTAAACCCACATAAACCCCATTTTCAAGATTTCAACTTTGGGTCATACATCACACAAGAATCATGAAAAAATCAAAAATCAAAGATGGGGTTTCATTTTCTTGATTGATTTTCAATTTAAAAAAAAAAAAAAGGGGATTCACAAAGAGGGAAAACCACCTGATAGATTAGTTCCAGAAGCTTCAAAAATGGGAGAAATTAGTTTATGAGAGAAAGAAGTATAAATGCAAAGAGGAAAACTCTTTCCCTTTTATCTCTCACAGTAGTGTGTGTGGCTTCTTCAGTACATCTTTTTCTTTCTCTTTCTCTCACAATTTGCATCAAAATCAGTAAATAGTGAGAGCTTCTCAAATACTCTTTCAGTTTCTCTCTCTGTGTAGAAAATACAGAAAATACATGTATAAATACAATGAATAGTAAATGATGTAGATAATTATATAGGCTTTTTTGTTTGACTTTTATTTGATTTTTTTTTTTTTTGGGAAAAAAATAATAATTAAGCCATTAAGATGGTCCATAAAAAAGTAGAAGTAGTAACATGAGAGATAAGCAAGTATTAATTGGTATAAGAAATTATTTCAAAATGGGTGATTATATTAAATTATTATTACTAGAGCAATAAATACATCAAATGTTTTATATAACAAACTAATTATTTAATCATAAATAATTAAATTATTTAATCATGATAAATTGATAAGGTTCAATGAAAAATTCTTCATCAAATTTATTTTTCATTATTTTGGAGATTAAAAATATTTTAAAAGAGCTTGTCAAATTAATTATCGTCTTGGATTAATTTCTAGACATTTATAAATTATTTGGTTAGAAATAATTTATTAAAAAATTAAAATAATCGTGACATTTTCTTTTTAAAAAAATGTCAAATTAATTATAATCTATGATTAATATTAACACATTTATGATTTATTTGGTTAAGAACAAATTATTCTAATACTATATGATTAAAATATTTAAAAAGAATATGTCAAAGTAAAAATAGTATAAACTTTAAGATATTTATAATTTATTTGGTTGAGAACAAATTATTTGAACATTTTATAATAGATATTTTAGAAGAACTTGTATAATTATTTGTATATCTTAAATAAATGTCAAATTAATTTAGTTTTTGCTTAATATCAAGACATATATAGTTCGTTTGGTTGACAACGAGTTATTTGAAGATTATAGTTATGATTGAAAACATCTAAGGAAGGCGGATGATAGGATAGCCCTATTTTATTCAAAGGGAAAAACGACCAAAGAAAGGGCGAGTCAAGTGGCCCAAGGGCCCCTTTCCTTACAGTCAAGTGACTCATTTTAAAAAAAAATCAAATTAATTACTTATATTTTTTTTTATTAATATCAAGACACTTATGATTTAATTGGTTGAAAATAAATTATTTGATGATTATAATAATTGATACTTTTTAGAATAATATATTAAACTATTTAGTATAAAGACATTTATGATTCATTGGACTAGAACAAGTTATTCAAATATTATAACATTGAAGAATTCTACAAAAACAAATCAAATTAATTATAGTTGTCTGTAATGATTCGTTTGATTAGGAACAAATTATCCAAAGATTTCAATAGTAAAGATATTTTAGAAGAAAACATATCAAATTAATTGTAGTCTTTGATTAATATCAAGACATTCATGATGATAAGTTAAGTCAAAAGAAATCATCGAGGGGATGCAGTGGATGTGGCTATTCCTCCTTAAATTGAAGATCTTAAATTTAAGTCACGAGTAAAAAAAAATCTTTAGTAAGAAATGTTTTCTCCTGGAGCTATATGTACCAAAAATTTAAAATAATCAACTCCAATTTTAATATCACACACAGAATTAAAAATATATATATAACTTGAAAACAAGTTACCTAAATATTATACCGATTGCATTACAATATATAATTAAATAATAATAAAATAAATTAAGTGAAAATAATATAATATAATTAAGTAGGTTGAGACTATAAATCAATATATTTTTAATATTATTTATAATTGCTCATAAAAAAAGTAAATTAATAACGTAAAAGATAATCAATTTGCAATTATATTATGTTAAATTATAATTATAGCGTAAAACATCTTTATATCATCAACTATAAATATAGCTCCATGTACAACAAGTTTTTCAATATATCCACCAAATTTATTCTTAATAATTTTGAGGGATAAAAGAATTAAAAAAAGAAAAATGTCAATTATTATTATATTTGGTCAATATTGTCAAAATAGAAGAGGAAGAAGAAGAAACGAGAGAACAATAGCTGAGACAATTTTCATGTATTTCCTTCACTAATTTTTCTCCATCTGTGTGTAACGATTCTCCTAGTTTTTTCGTATATTTTAAAATGGTAATTTTTTATTTACGAAATAAAAAAATAAATATGATCTCACTTATTCTCCTAAACAATATTTTCCGAAAAGAACTAATCATATAAAATATTTTAAAATATTATTACTTCATATCATACAATTTATGCCTTCAGCAAAACTCAAAGTTCATTTTTACCTAATATTACAAGTCCAACAAAAAGAACTTCATAAACTTTACCACAACACAATGCCATATATTGATTGTTTATTTTCTATTTCAATATTTTAATGAAATATCAATTGAGGCGATTTTAGAATCTAAAATTTATAAAATTCTTTATTAATCTCAATTTTTAAAAATAAAAATAAAATGTCCAAGAAAACTCGAACCATGTTAGAGAGGCTATTTGACATCAGTTGTATTTTATACAAAAACAATATTGATGAAAATATAAAAAGAAATTTTAATAAATTATTTTTTATAAATCACTCTTTAACTAAATCATTTGTTATTGTCATATCCTCACTGAGCTTGCCATATTTTAGATAACAACGACAATATTTAACTTTTCGGCCTATTAATTATTAAAAATGGGAAAAAACGCATATAACGTTTTTTTGTGTTTTAATTTACTAAAAATAGAAATATTTCATCTAATTACGAAAGATAGGCGAGATTTTAATTTCAAAATATAGTAAAATAGTATTTGTGTGTCTAATAAGTAAATAAGTGTATTCAGACGTATAATACCCGACTGAAATTATGGGAATATAAAATTAATATACATTTTCAAAATTTTATTGCAAGATGACATAATCATTATAATGCTGAATTTACTTTTACAAATTTATACAAGCGGAATTCAAATTTAAAAGGCACCGCAAAAAATTTTATTTGTGCAAATTATTATTTAGTATGCGTTAATCACATTTATAATTAATTTAAATTTACGTCTACTAAATCCGAATGGCCGAACTAATTAAAGACATAGGCAATACCTTCTTTTTAACACCATTTTCTATATATATTATCTTTTGAAATAAAATGGTGGGAGTTTGGCCATAAAATGGTGAAAGTTTTGCCCTTTTCACGGTGATACTAAATTATCAGAAAATTTTAAAAATTATAGTATTTTTTAATTTAATATAAATAATCTTTTTTTTATTTTTAATTAAGATATATCAAAACTAAAAAGATAAAAATATTTAAAATAATAAATAATATAGATAAAATATCATAGTATTAATTAAATTTTGATCAATTTTTTTTCTCCATAAAATATAAATAAATAAAATAAAGTAGTGGTACTCAAGTATCTATAGTACCAAAAATTATTCTTGGTAGTACATAGTGAGAGGGTACTTTATTCAATTGCATGTGAGTTTTCGTAATTTGGTGTCTCTATTAAAAACAAAAATCATCATACAAAAGAAAAAGAAAAATCATTATAGATTTTGAAAAGGGCAACCTTTTTTCAGAGTTTCAGTTACTATTATTTTTTGTTTGGAAGTGATGATGATTCATCACTATACGACAAATTTAAATACCTTTAAAGGGTCCCCCTTGTAATTTTTTTAATTTTTTTTTTCTATTTTATTTTATTAATTAAAATATTACTAGTTGTAAGAAAATTGTGAATAAATAAATTAAAGAACTATGTCACCTTTCGGTGGCTCCCTGAACAAGGTACAAGATAGAACTCTTTTTTGATGACCGTTACTTTTGAAAAATATAATTTAATTTATTTGAAAAAAAAAACTTTATTTTATCTTATTTTATTTCATTAACGTCAAAATACGATATGAGAAAAGAAGTCTAATGTTTGAATATCTCTAGCTTCTATTTGTTTTGAGTATCATATAAATATGAACGGTAAAAGAATATATTTATTAAATTAAATCAAGAGACAATAGCTTGATATGTAAATATTATTATGTTGTTAGGTGGTTGATGCATATGTAGTCAATTGTAAGTCGATTTCTAATTTGTAATGATTGATGTGGTTATAATTTGAAGAAGTAGATTAAAAAAACAGATGGATCTACGTTTAGGTTGGTATGGATCTAGGAGAAACTATTATTCGATAAAAATAGTACATTGTAAAGTAATTTTTAATATGTATAAACCGATCAAATTAAAATATGTCAGACTTTATTGAATTGTATTGACCATTTAAGTTGTTGAATATATGTTTGGTTGAATTGTACACATCATTTTGCAAAATTTGTTTTATTTAACATGTCCAATAATTGTGTGTGAGATATCATGATTTATCAAAGTGATGTATAAAGTGTATGTCAATTGATCATGCTGTACATACTCAATATGCTCTCATTTTAAGAATTTTAAAATCATTTGTAAAATCAAGTGACACATAACTTGTTAAATTTAAAGTTATATCCCGTAAATTATTTAAGAAAAAATTACTCTTATAAATTTTGTTAAAAACCAATTAAAAAAATAGCAGCATGAGATCAAGGGCGAATATTCCCCTTTGATTGTGGATGCATTTGAACTCGTAACTAATATGTAATATAAATATATGCATAATCATTATTAAACTTTAAAGTTGAATCCATAATAAATTTATATTTCGAATTTACATATGGCTGAAATAGTTTTACTTAGTGCAAATCTCCCATAACCACTGACTAATGAGCCTAATGCATAAAATATCATATCACTATCGAATCAAACCTACGAATTGCTTAATTGTGTACAATAATAGGTCAAGATACACAAATCCACGTCAAAACATACGTGAAATAAAAAAAAATCTAAAAAAAAAATTCAAAAATGAATTCTTACTCGATGTACCTCTAGATTGAATTTATACGTTTGGTTTATAATATAAGTAATAATTGTGAAGATGGCCTTGCAATTCATGGTGATTGAGACAACTTTGGAATTATATACAACAATTTACTTTATCAAAATTGTGACAGAATAAGACATGTTCCTTGGGAGATCCAACATTACCGCGATTAGGTTCATCTGAACCTAATATTTTATATGTCAAATATAAATATATTTATAAAAATTCACTAATAATAATAACAAATGATAGATATAAGCTTAAAACTTTTAAAAATATAATCAGCTCAATGCTAAGAATTTGAGAGAAAAAATAAAATAATTATTAAACTCATTAAATTTAAATTGTGAATCCATTTATGATTGAAATAGACATATTTATGGACTACCAAGATGTTGCATCTCCGTTTCTATCAACTTGTATGTAAAAAACAAAAAAGAATCAGCATTGGATGTATTTATTTTTCATTTATCAAGAAATATTCTCATGGAGAAGCTAAATTAGTAGGCGTACGTAGAGATTAAATTAACTAATGTGATTTTAAAGAACATCTAATTAAATATTAAGATGCAATATTATTATTTCAAGAACCTTATATCGATTATAAATAAATATATCATTCTATTATTACGAATAAAATCTTGTTATACTTGCGTAAAAAGTTGTATGAAATTTAAACTTGGTTTTTTCTTAATAAATAACTTTTAGAAAAAGTATAAATTGGATTTCTATTTTTCCATTTTAGTAAATTCCAAAAATCAATTTTGTGGTTTCTGTATTAATTGTCATTGACTAATTGTCAAGCATAAACTCGTTAAAACACATTTATACAATTAATATAATCCATTTCTATTAAATTAATATAGTATTGTAAGTGTTAATGTTATTTTTATATTTGTTCCTTGACATTGTCAAACAGGCCGGTCACTTAAATTAGTTTATATATTAATTAATTATATAAATTATCTTTAATTGTAATGCTTAACTAAAAGACAACCTATTTTGAAGAAGAAACAACAAAACATCATCGTTTGTAATTTATTTTTATATCTCCCATTTTCATTTAAATGAATAATTTAATATGTCATAAATCATAATACTCAACATAATTAAAATGATATGCATTATTTTAAACCGAAGTCTTTACATAAATAAAGAGAGCGAAAGTGACTAATAAGAATCGTGATGGCCGATGGGACGAATAAATCTTTTCATTGATAAATAAAAACCTTTAAGTTCAAACTTCAAACTATAAATATATTATTATTATTTAAAAAAAAGACTTTGAAAAAAAAACATTTTCTTTCTAAAATAAACTTTAAGATCATAATAAGTACTAATAGGAAACAAAAAATAAGTTAAAAGGACAAGAGTGGCTCCCATTTATTTAATTTAAGTAATTAAAGTAAAAATAAAAAATCCTTAACACCAAATTAAATAAATATAATAAAATCGTATACAAGATTACGTAAATTTAGAAGATGTGCAACCTACCTAGGAAACACAATTGTCAAAGCATGTTTTGTTTGTATATTTTTTCTATATATTATATAATATATAAATATAATAATTATAATATGTTAAACTTGACATTATTATGCCGGTCGCAAATATTTTAATAATCTTATCAAATCGTCAATATAATTGGAGTTTATACAGTAATCTCATCATTTGTTCATCACGTGGCAAGTGTACATTCACCATTTATTATTTTTATAATTACAATTAGTCTCTCTAGTCTCTACCTTATTATTGTGCCTAACTATAGTATCTTAGTTTTAATTATATAGATTTGCTTAATTAATCTGTCTGTGGGTCACGCACAAAATGCAACTAATAAGCTCAATATGTATCTGATCATCAAGTCCAATTATTAGTGTTTAATTTTGTTTGTAAAAACCTTAAATCAACTTAATTAGGCAGTTCCGAATTGCAAATTCATCCAACTGATTTATAAATTAAGAGAAATACTGAAAACATCTCCCAATTCGGAGTGAATTATTAGTTTCATTCTTGAACTATTGACAGTCTTACAAAATATTTCTTTTTTTTGACAAACTAAATTTAAATACACTCCCGATCTTGCAATATGAGTGAGATACACCTCTAAATTCTCGTCAAGTTTGAGGGTGTTTTTAACACTTCTCTCGACTTTTATTAAGACCGCCTGCTATGTCATGTGGTAGAATATATTATCTAAGTTTAGTTAGTCAAGTTAGATCACATTTTTAAAGCTATCAATAATACGTAAAGGAAACTAATATTTACGTCAAATTCAAAAGTGTTTTCAATAGCACTCTCTTAAAAATATTTACACAAATATGTTTACCGAAAGAGATTGTATACCATGATCCTACATAACCCCCTTACTATGTTTCAATATATATAAGGGTCCGTTTGACCATGCGATATGGTATCATGATATTGGATCATGATATGGTATCATGAGATGAAATTGAAGTTTTGTTTGGACATGCGATATGAAATTTTGGTGTTGTATATTTTCTCGTAAGCATAAAAATCCCACAAGTTCTAAAACTATTAAAATAACCCCAATTATTTATTCAATATTATCAAATAAACAATAAATCATAAAATCGTATAATAAATTATTATAAAGTTATTTGTTCTCCACTTAAGTAATTATTTCATCAATATATTTGAGTAAAAATGAAACAGCTTTCACGGGCTCTTCAAGATTTTATTACTCAACTATCGTGAAGTGTGAGTTAAAGTGATTATATGTTGGTGAGAATAATAAATTTTAAAAAGTAATGATGTGATCATAAAATGTATTTACATGTGAAATAAATGGTTGGTAGATATAAATATAGGGTTGTTTTAACAAAGTATAAACTTGTGAATCAATTTAAGTATCAAAATAACTCAAATCATGATATGATATTCCCATATGATTTCATATCATGGTTTTTTTTGGAGAATATGGTATCAAATCTTATGATACCATATCATGAGATGAAATCAGTGTAAAATCGCATGTCCAAACGCTGATTCCATCTCACGATATCATATCGTGATATTATATCACATGGTTAAACGCCTACTCATCACAAAATATTAGTAGCATAAAAATGAACATGGAGATTACAACAAGTAATTTAACCATTTTCTCCTTCAACGAACAACCTTCATGTCACATTTAAACTAGTATTTTTTTTTAGAGAAAAGGCTCAAATATGCCATCAAACTTTCAGAAAAGGTTTATTTATGCCATCGGTTAAAAGTTTAGCTCATTTATGTCATTATCGTTAAAGAAAAAGCTCATTCATGCATGCTATTATTTTTTAACGGTGATTTTGCAAAACCATTTTTGACACGTGGCCAATTATAATTCGACCACGTCATCAATTTTTTAATTAAAAAATCATAATTCTGGAAAAAAAAATGAATTAATTTTTTTTAAATTTTTGTAATTAAATAAATTGATAACGTGGCCGAATTATAATTGGCCACGTCATCAATTTTTTTAATAAAAAAAATCAAAATTCTGAAAAAAAAAATCTTTTTTTTTATTTTTTTAATTAAAAAATTGATGACGTGGCCGAATTATAATTGGTCACGTGTCAAAAATGGTTTTGCAAAACCTCCGTTAAAAAATAATGACATGAATGAGCTTTTTCTTTAACGGTAATGGCATAAATGAGCCAAACTTTTAAGTGATGGCATAAATAAGTCTTTTCTAAAAGTTCGATAACATATTTGAGCCTTTTTCACTTTTTTTTTTATATCAAACGTAAATATAAAAGTTACCTTTTTTAGAATTTCAGTTAATATTAACTTATGAACTTATAATTTCATAAATAAAATGTATTTAGCATAAAAATGTCAAAAGTTGAAACCATAAAACCTAAATTTTAAATTCGATTTGTCGATTTCATTTTTTCATATTTTCAAAAGTAATTAAACACAGTGAAATTCTCTTTTTAACTTTGTTCAAATTAAAAGCAGTAACTTTCTCCCGTGAGTGCACCAAATCTTTTTAATCTAACATTTGACTCTTTTGCATTACAATTTAAGTAGATTTTATTTTGCGACAATTTAGGGATCTTCCTCAAATTGTGTCTAAAAGTAAAAATATATTTAAATGGACATAATCTTCTTCCAAAAGCAACAAGTATTTTAAGTATATACTCTTTACGTCACTTTTTACTTGTGATGTTAATTTTTCTAGAGTCAAATTATATAAATTTTTATTAATATATTAAAATATAATTTTTTATTATATTAATATGAGAAAGATTAATACTTATCTTTTGTATAGTTTTGAATATCAAAATATAAAATTATATTGAGTTTATCTAATTTAATTTAACTCTAAAAGTTAGTTAAATTGACTCTTATTAATCGAAACGTAAAGTAATAGTGAACAGAGGGAAAATTTATCACTTTGTGATCATGGACCTTCATGTGTTTTTATTAAGGTCAAAACATTTGAATTTGAATATCATCTTAATAGCAAGATGTGTGTTAAGATTTAGATATTTGAATCGGAAGCATATTTGAAATTTTTTCTTAAAAATGAAATTAAAATATGAAATTTAGTGATCGAGATTTTAGATTTTTAAAGTTAACGGATTTAAACTATAATTTGTGCATATTATATAGTTTTTAAAATATAAATATAAATTTTGGACTAAAGATATTGGATTTAAGGTTGTTCAAAATTGAAAAAAAAATCGATATCCCAAACCAAAAAAGTTGTTAGTTTATTGGTAATGCCTTATTGGTTTAACGATTTCAGTAATAATTTTAATTTTTCGTTGTCGGTTCTTAACAATTTGAGCTTTTTTCCTTAACTGATTAATCGATAACCCAAAGATAGTAAATTAAATAATTATATTTATCCCATTTGGTACATATATAAAATTCTTGACTTAGAGTATAGTTAATATGACAATGTTTATTTTTCAGCAAGATGTAATCCATCAAATCATGTGCATGGTTTATGTGGTCTGTCACCTTATTTCTAAATGTTTTTTTTTGTGTCAAATTTTAACAGTTAATCGATAACTGAGCCAATAACAATCAATAGCCAATACCATAATAGTTCTATAACAATTTAGTATATCTACGAATCAATAACTAATAAGGTGAATCAATAAACGTTGAAATTAAATCGAATCAATCGATACGCAACCCTAGCTGACAAATTTTGTCTATTTATAATAAAATAGAAAAGATGGAGGTAGGGGTAAATTGGTCAAATGAATGGTGAATGTTTAAAAATAGAGGATATTTTTTGCAGAAGGGTTAATGAACTTTTTTGCTTTTTAACTTTTTATTTTATTGAACTTGAAAATAATAAAAAGGGATTCTTTGCGGAGTATTTACTTCACTATAGAGATGGTGTTCCCATTAACCGACAGGAAATCGCGATTCGACGCCGTTACATATAATATAATATCCCCATTAAAGGACTCAACATAATCTAACCTTTTTTTTACCTACCATTTTATTAATATATATATACAAGTAATGTTTCATAAGTTTAAATAAATACAATTCACATTTACTATTATACCTTTCCTTTTAAAAAAAATATTAAAAAATTTCTATGAGTTTTTTTCTTTAAAAAATATTCAAAATAACTTTAGTATTAAATATATTTTTATATATAGGACCAAATAATCACTAAACAATTTATAATTTATTAAGTTTCATAAAATATTCTTAATTAATTTTATTGCTGACAAAAACAGAGAAAGATAAAAAAAAAAGAACATAAATAATAAGCTAATGACGCCTTCTAGATTTGAATTGACGACCTTAAAGCATATATCTCTAAGCCTTTACCTAAGTAGACTGCCCCGTTTGATGATTGGTTAAGAGGTGAATTATAGGGATTAGTCTGTTATGGTGATTAGAGGACACCTCTAATTGTTCACCTCTAATATGACACATTTTCTTTCAGTTATAAGGTCAAAAAGATCAGTCGGCTAGAGAGAAGAACTATATTCTCCTTCCCAAATGATAAAGTCATCCCTTCTATTGATCGAACCCTCAGTGCAACGGCTTCCATCAACATGTAACGAAGCTCTAGAATTCATATGTTAAATCATGCATAAGTATTGTATGTTTGGTAGCTAGCTATATAGGACTATATATAAAATTAGTATGATATTTAATTTGTAATTTAAAGTAGGGGCGTGCATCGGTCGGTTTGGTACGGTATTATCTAATATTGATTTAGTTTATCAGTATTCGGTTTTTAATATGTTAAGTCAATAATTAAATCAATAAGATATTTTTTAATTGATTTTTGATTTATCGATTTTGGTCCTTAACAATTCGATTTTCATTTAACCAATAAGAAAATACATGACTTTTCTAATAAATTTGATGCGAAAACACAATAATGTAATTTTATAAATGCACATAAAATAGAAGCAATAATAACAAACATGAAAAGAACTAACATAAAGAGAAATTAAATAATAAGATTCTTACTTTAGATTTTAATGTTTTGTATAGTGTGAAATTGTGAAGTGCAAATTGAAGGTTAAAGGATAAATATAGTAACTAGTAAGATATTGAAATTTATATATACTACTCCCTCCGTCCGGTATTATTTGTCATGGTTTCTATTTTTAGAGTCAAATTATAAAAACTTTGACTAACATTTTAAGATGTATTTTTTCATCATATTAATATGCAAAAAATTGCAATTTACAGTACTTTTCATATAGTTTTTAGAATATCTAATTTTTTTTGTTTAAAATATGGAATTAATGTGATCTAATGTAACTTTGAAAATTAGTCAACTTAACTTTCGAAAAGCGCAATATGCCAAACAATTCCGGACGGAGGGAGTAATATTTATGTACAAGTAAAAGTAGTAAATTACTAGTTTTAATGGATTATCAATTTATCCAATAACCCATTGTTAATACCAATACCGAATTGATAACCCAATAATTTTTTTATAAAATCATTAAAAATCCATTAACCCAATGCACAATAATAACAAACCAATAACATATTTATTGGTTCGATTTATCAGTCCATTCGCTTTTTGCAAACCCCTAATCTAAAAACATAAATAAATAAAAGGTACATAAATAATTAAATCTTACATAATTAATTTCCACATGAATAGTTTACAAAAATCATAAAATAAATTGAGATATCAAAGAATAGTATTCTTTTTTAAAATCGAAGGAAATATTTTCTTGTTATTTATGTAAAATAAAGGTGTTCATATTTTTCATCAAGGAAATCACATGTTAAATGGACTAAAAAAGGGGGTCAAGTGCAAAAGGAATAAGGTGCACACTAGAGGGGGCACAAAATGATTTTCATCATTAAAAAATCACATGTTGAATGAAATAAAATGAATCAAGTGTAAAAGGAAGTAGGGGAAAGAATAAAGAATGGGCACAAAATGAGAGTAATACGACTAGACTTATAATTATTTCCTCAAGAAAAAAGAAAAAGAAAAAAAAAAGCGGAAAATAACGTAAAAACCTTATTTATATCGGGTGTTTACATCAAATTGATGCAATATATAATTTAATAAAGTAAAACACATGTAACTTAATTATGATAAGTAAAATAAATTTTTAATTTAACACATCACATATAATGACTTACTGTAAAAACTTGATGCGGAACTCATTATTCGAAAGTTCCTACTTTAGTGCCAAATAGCTTTTATACCCATTTAATTGTCACAATTTTCCATTACAGTTTTCTAAAAAAAATTAACCTATTCTTAGTTTTTTAAAATATAATTTATATTTAAAATAATTAACTAATTTTATGAAGTGACAAATATTTCAAAACAAAAGGGAAAAATACATAGTAAAGCAAATTTATGTTATGTACTTGCTATACACAATAATAATTTAAAAGAATTATATTTAGAGTTTTATAGCAATTTCCCCCTCTCAAAACTCTCGTTCACCTCCCTCCTCTCATCCACCTCTCCCGCTCACCTCTTTCCTCTCTGTCTCGCCTCGTTGTCCATATTCCTCTCACCTTCTCTCCCTCTCTATGTGTGTAGGAGCTTGTTCAATTGAGGAAAAAAAAAGCAAAATTCATTGTGCTCCTCATCTTAACATATTATATTGATACAAGTGATATAATGGTTGATACACACTAAATACAAAGGAACAAATACACTTGATAATTGATATATATTGATGCAAATTGATACTTGATAAAAATAAATTATAGTATACGTAATACAATACAATCGATACAATTATAATATAATATGTACTCCTTCCGTTTCAAAAAGATTAGGCTAGTTTGACTTGGAACGGAATATAAGAAAAGAGAGAAGACTTTTTAATCTTGTGATTCTAATTTAAAGTTATATCAAATGTACCAAAATACCATTTAATCTTGTGGTCTTAAACATGCCACGTGGAAAGTTAAAGTTAAAGTGTTGCCAAAAAAGGAGAGGGATCATTCTTTTTTAAACAGACTAAAAAGAAAATAAAATCATTCTTTTTAAAACGGAGAGAGTATTCATTTTCTCTCTCCTAATTTGCCTTCCTCAAATTAATTTTGCTTGTTTCTCTATTTTTTTCCTAACATATACTATAAATCATAAATAAATAAATTTTAGCTATAGATCCTTAGTTAAGCCCGATCTTAATAATGTTAAACATTAATATAGGAAGGAAGAATTATTTATGACCCTAATTAAACCAAAGTTAAAGGCTATATGCTACTCATCATTTCACATTTTTGGACTTTCATTAACTTTTAGGTACAATTCACCTTTTGCTTTTGTCCTTTCCTTTGTGGGCCCCAATAAAACAGACCTTTTATTTCTATATTAGGGACACGTGGCCGAATTTGGACCCAAATTTCTACAAGATCCAACGGTTGTAAAGAGAAGATTCTCCCCTCTGACATTCAGTAATCAACGGCTGAGATATTCTCCGTACCTTAACTCCGAATAGGGAAACGGGTCTACTTCGGGGGCTCCATTTTGCACGTGTGCTTCCTTGTTTCCTACTCCGTGTTATTCCTATTGTATCCCCATTCTTTCTTCTTAATTACAAACTTCTCTTCTTTATTTTATTTTTTTAAAAATTCTTTTACGCCTGATCACATATTCACATTGAAATCTGATTAACTCAAATTTGCATGAGATAGGGACTCATTGGGGTTAGCTCTCCTTATCATGATTTTTTTTCATATTTAAAAAAACTTGAATTCGAGACCTCTAGTTAAAGGAGGAACAACTCATACTTTGATGGTCGATTTTATAAAGTTTATCAACTTATTGATTATCAATTTATAAATATGATAAATAATTATAAAATTATTAAAATTGCGATTTATCGACTCGATTATCGGTTCAGTTAAGATTTAACATTTTTTTTTAATGAAAATCACTCAAAAACAAATTGACAAATCGAATAAACCATGCACACGAATTAATAATTATATTGCAAACTTACGTAAACTTACATCTTATTGAATAACAAAGAGTTTGAAATAGTAAAAATTTAAATATATTAAACTAAATCGTAAGTGAAAGATTTTATATATCGAAGGATAATTGTAATTTATTGTTGAATTATTGTTTAACCCCTTAAGAAAAATTCAAGTAAAAAAAACTGATAACTCGATAAAAGATAATCCTAAGATGTTATTGAAATTGATATAAACATGAATTTTTTATGAATCGAGTTAGGTTTGATTTTGGACGCCATCCTTGGTGCAGTGGCTCGTAAGGACGGCATTCATTCAGAATTTTAATTTAAAATCGATTTACAAAATTTTAATATATAAATGGATTAACAATTTAATAGTTATAAATATTTTAGTAAATTTGACGTGAATTTGTATAC
This sequence comes from Solanum sitiens, assembly GCA_016801875.1. Lineage (NCBI taxonomy): Eukaryota > Viridiplantae > Streptophyta > Magnoliopsida > Solanales > Solanaceae > Solanum > Solanum sitiens. The sequence goes on from JABWTJ010000247.1 coordinate 537,435, forward strand.
TACATATAAAAAATATTGGGACGTTCATCAGGGGCTTATGTTTTTCTTTTTTTTTGGTTTTTTGTTTAGCGTTTCGTGTCCGTATTAAAGTTCTGAATGAATTCGATGCATATGGTAGAACCCATTTAAAGATAGCCCTCTCAATATAATTTTCTTTATATTCAAAATTCAAATTTGACATCTCTAATTAAAAGGCTCGGCACCTTATATTACATGTAAGGAAATTATTACCTTATATATACAAATGATCAAGTTGGACGAATTAATCCTTTAATCTCATTGGTAAAGTGAAACTATATACTATATGTTTGTTTGTGAAAAAGAATATGCATTTATAAAGATCAAACTTAATTGTGGTCCACTGGTTGTTGAAGTTTACATTATTTTCTGTGCTCTCTATGCCACAACAACAAAAATATTCATGAGATCATTTCATGTGTAGAAATAATTTCTTACTATGTCAATTATTACAAATATATAAATTATAATGATGAATAATCAATTTGCCACTTTCATTTGATGCATCATCGGTTTGGTCTTAGTTTCTTATGTTAATACTTCAATTTGTATATTGTAAATATCACTATATGCAAGGTAAAAATAGAATTGATCCTCATATTTTTCTAATATTTCAATTAGAAAATGTTTGCTTTTGTCAATGAAATCGAGGTTTTACTATCAGTAGGGGACTTTAATTTAGACCTTTGCTTTTATTTGAGTTTCCAATTTCAAATATCACGATTTGTCTTCCAACAACCTTCATCTTTAGATGAGAATAACCGATATATGTGAATGCAATTTATCAAACTCTTATGCAAAGTAAAAATAGAATAGATCCTCATATTTCTCTAATATTTCAATTAGAAAATGTTAACTTTTGTCGATGAGATCGAGGTATTACCATCAGTAAGGACTCGCTTCAATAGTGGACATTAATTTGAACCTTTACTTTTCCTTTAAGTTTCCAATTTCGAATATCACGGTTTGCCTTCCAACAACCTTCATTTTTAGAATGCAATTTATCACCCTTTTTTCTTATTTAGAAATTCGAACTCATAATTTTTAGATTGAAATTAAAAGATGTTTACTGTCTGAATAACCCCCTATTGTTAAATATATATTGATGTTCTTTGTGGAGACATAAATGATGCAAGAAATCAAACCATGAGTTGAAGCCTAGATTTAATAGTACGATTTGTGTACTATATGTTATAATTTAAGGAAAATGAGGACTATTTGCATCATGATGTTTGGTCCAAAATGATGAGATTTTCCACATACTCCATTGCTCTTGATGTAAGAATTTCATCATTAGAATTAATAATTACAACTTATACTTTTAGGTAAGAGTTAGAAATTTATATTTGAATCATCTAATAAATATAAAAACTTTTTGAATAACTTGATTGTTTTAAAAATAAAATAAAACCCTTAATATTATACAACATTTTGTTGCCTAAGTTGAAAAACAATTGTAAATTAATTACTTAAAAATCATCTTTCAAAAAAAAATTTACCTAAAAAGCATAACACTAAGGGGTAGTTTGATCGAAGACAAGTTATGATATAATTAATTATTTAAATATTATTTATTATTAATCATTTGATATATTGTATTAAAAATACTATGCAACCTCTATTGTATTTATTAGAAAAATATTTTGAGAAATCTTAGGAATATCTTTTTTTTTCATTTTCATTATATGTATTTCGAATCACAACTAATTTCAAATATTATTATTTCATCTTTTAACAGAAATAAATTACGTCAATATTATTACTAATCGTAGGACTAGTGAACAAACAAAGAATTTAAAAATAAAATAAAATTTTGACCCTAAATATTGAGCTTAACCATATTCTATATTTACTTTTCTCATCTTGTACTTAAAAAAATAAAAAAATATATATAGTTGTTACAAAATTTTAAAGAACAGTAATGGTTTCTTTCACATTTGTGAAGATCCCAATGCAATAATATTTAACTTGATCAAATAATAGAGTCAAATTATCCTCTATAGGAAAAATAAAAAATAAAAAATTTTAAAAATAAAAATTATTAACTCTAAAAAAATGAAGGGCACGAGGGGTCAGTAGCATATCCAAGGTAATTTGGATTTTTTGTATCAGAAAAGTATTCAGATGACTCAAATGTCCCTTTTATGCCCGACAAAAATAATATTAATATAATTAAATATATAAGTAAGTACTATTATAATATAAAATTTAACATGAAAAAATTAATATAAAGTTTCTGTCAAAATCCCAGTATTTTATTGAGTCGTGGTTTATCACACCCAACGAAAAATTCTCTGTCAGTAAAAAATAGAAAAGAAAAAAACAAATTCTTGTTTTTATTCATTGGCTAGAACACCCCATTGTTGAAAACTACAAGAGAGAAACACACACAAAAAAATAAATAAATATATATAATTAATTTTCTGCTTCTTATTTAATATCCAAATTTAAGACAGTTGAAAATAATTGCTTGTATTATAGATAAGTCTGTCTTCTAATAATTAAAGTTATTTTCCTATTTTTCTTTAGGTTAAACAATAAGAAAATGATATTTTTTTTAAAAAAAAGTTCATTTACTGCTTACATACTATGTAATGTTATAGTGGGGTAAAGATTTGGGCTTGTCAATATGGGCTGCACACCGACCAACTCAGTTTAACCTTTGATTTAAAAAGGGATAATTGTATATAATAGCAAACTAATAACCTAAAATAAATGGAGTAGCTAGGGTTTGATTTAATTGTGCTCCATAGCAAACGTTTGCCAAAATTTGTCAGTCGCCTCTCTCCCAAATATCTCGCTCGCGACTCTCCTCCAATCTCTCGCTCGCTTTCTCACTTTTTATACAAACGCAAGTGTATAAAAAATGTTTCTATTTGTATAAAGCAGAGGAAATTGTATAAATACATATATTTTTGTTCCCCTCTCTCCCCTCTTCCAGATCTCGCTCGCCACCCTCGCCTTTCTCACTTATACAAACAGAAGCGAAATGTATAAATTGCGTTTCTGTTTGTATAAAGCGTGAGAAATTTGTATATACACATGCAAGTACATATATTTTCGTCCTATACGCTTATAATTATATAATAAAAATACTCCCCTGCCCAGTTTCTTTTGCCTTTCTCTCTTTCTCATTTTATACAAATTCAAATTGTATCTAATTTCTCTCTTTCTCGTTTTATACAATTCGATTCAATTGTATATTCCTGCCCAAGTCTCTTTTGTCTTTCTCTCTTTCTCATTTTATACAAATTCAAATTGTATATAATCGTTCTATGCACTTATAATCATACAATTCTTTTTATACACTTCGTTTTTATACAATTCTCTGCCCAAGTGTCTTTCTCTTTCTCGTTTTATACACTTCGTTTTATACAATTCGCTTCAATTGTATATGTATAGCGAATTATACAGTTTCTATATTTGCTATGAAGCGCAATTATGCAAACTTTGCTATAGCATACAAATATGAATTTTTTATTTGCTTTATGTGAAAGTTGCCCATTTAAAAATAACTTTCACAAATAACAAATACCAAAAAGGAATCATAATTGTATGCTTTAATTATAGTTTGCATAGTTGCGCTCCATAAAAAACATTAATATGTATATTTCGCTATACTTATACAAAAGAAAGAAGTTGTATATAATATGTTTTTGATTCGGTATACAAATACAAAAGATCAATTGTATAATATAGTTTGTATAAAGCGAGAAAGAGAGAAAGACAAAAGAGATCTGGGCAGGAAAATATTTGTATTGTATAATTATAAGTGTATAAGACGAAGATATATGTATTTTCATGTGTATATGCAATTTTCTCTCGCTTTATAAAAACAGATGCACAATTTATACATTTCTGTTTGTATAAGCGAGAGCGAAGGACTGACGAGCGATATCTGAGAGAGTGGCGAGCGAGATCTGGGAGAGGTGAGAGAGGGGCACGAAAATATATGTATATATACAATTTTCTTTCGCTTTATACACATACAAACACATTTTATACATTTGCGTTCGTATAAAGCGAAAGAGGTGAGGGAGTGAACGAGAGTCGTGAGAGAGATTCATCTAGAGAGGCGAAATAGCAAAAGTTTGCTATGGGGTACAATCAAATCAAACTATGTTTATAACAATGATTTGAATTAATAATTTGCTATTATATACAATTTTCTCATATTTTTTAACAAGGGGATAATTTTTTGAAGTCCATTAAAATAAGTGTGATTCAAAGACCATTTAACCAGTCAACTTTTGGTTGGAATACATTGTATATGAAGTGCAATTTGCATGTATTTAAAATATATTGTGTTTTTCACTCGCCTCTCTCCTCTTTCGTTCGTCTTTCTCCCTTTCTCGTCCTCTCCTTCTCTAATTTTGTATTTTACAAATGTATTCGTGTTTCACATTTCATATATTTCTGTATCAAATATTAATACAAATGTATTTGTGTTTCGCATTTCATATATTTGTATATCTAATATTAATTTTTTACGAGTGTATCCAATATATTATGAAAGCATGTAGCAATACATGCATAAGCTTGTATCACTAAGTGTGTATTTTGTGTATTGAATATCAATTTTAAAAGCATGTGTATGTCTATACATGCATAAGCTTGTATCAATTTCTACGAATATATATATGATTACCCAATATCCATTTCACAATTATCAATGTACATGTATCCAATAACAATTTCATCTAGTATTCAATATCGATTTGATGTGCCCAATGTATAAATTCATGTATCTTGTATCAAATATATACTCAGATATTCAACAAATAAGATGTTTTAAATATACACCGATATATTAAGTGTATCAATGCATCTATATATCCAAAAAAAAGTTAAATATTAAAGCTTTATGGTAATCCATTTACTTCATGAAGATTTGATTCATGCATTGGTCATAATTGTTTGTTTTGTTGGATACTATACTATATATATTGGAGATTCTAAAAGGGGGTTGCTAGTCCAATTAATCCTTAATTCTTCTTTGTATGCCCAAGCCCAAGCCCAAGCCCAAGCCAAGTAGTGGATGGGAAATTTAGCTAACTAGTCAAAAAAACTAACTTATTTAGTGATAATATCCATACTTTAATAATATTAATAAACATGTCAAAAATGTCATTATTTTAAAAATAAATAATTATTCTGATATTACTAATATTTTCTCTCTCATTATTTACACCTTTTTTTTCTCTCTCATAGATTACACATTTTCCTATTTTTAGGTAATTGGATAGATATTAATGATATTTTAAATTTTATCTCTCTTTTATTAACCTTATCAATTTCTCTCTCATCTCTCTTTTATTAACCTTATCAATTTCTCTCTATATATTTATTCATAATCAATTCCCCAGATTTATTCTCTCTTTTCTTACGCTTCTTTTTATTTTCTCTCTCTAACATTCTTCCAAAAATCAATTCCACAGATTCTCGAATTTTTCTATTTTCTATCATTCTCAATTAATTTCGTTTCAAGGTTTGATTTGAAGATTCACATTGATTTGGGTATTATGTTCTTCATATTCCTTATTGATTTACTTACTGATTTTAGTGTTTTTTTTTTTTTTTTTTTGTTTTGTTGTTGTTCTTAAAATATTTTTTAGGGTTTCATAATACAAAATTATCTCTTCAATGGACGCTTTCAAGAGAGTTACTAGAGGTATTGGACAAAATAATCTAAGTTCTTCCGAGTTCTCATCGTTTAATTTTTTTTTCACTCAAGAAATAAACAACAATGTAGGTTCCGCTTCTAAATCTAAGGAGGATATACGACGGGGAAAAATGCCTGAATTCGTAGTTGTGCAAAATCTCACCCAAATTCGTAACCATGAAGTTGAAGAAGACCAATTTTTTGGAGAAGAAGTATTTTTTTTTTGCATGTGCTGTGTATTGCATGTTTAGTTTAATTTGTTTAGTAATTTTTAAGATTAAAAAAAATAAATGTTACAATGCGTTTAAAAGTGTATATGGATTTTTTAGTCTGTTATAGTTACTATGTATTTTTGTATTGAGAAATTTTTTAAAATGTCATATATTTTTAGTCTGTTATAGTTACTATGTATTTTTGTATTGGGAAATTTTTTAAAATGTCATATATTTATTGTATTTTGTGTTCTATTTTCTTTGTGTGTGTTAGTTGTCAATGTAATACATTTTATGAGCTTGATTGTGTATTTACTATTATCGAATACATTTGTAAGTGTATATGGAATTTTCATCCTGTTATAGTTATTATTTATTTTTGTATTTTCATAGTTTTAATGTTTTTTGTATTCACTGTTATAGTTAGCATGTATTTTTGTATTTAATATGTTTATTGTATTTTATGTTCTGTTTTTTTTTTTTGTGTGTAAGTTATGTCAATGTAACACATTTTATAAGTTTGATGTGTATTTACTATTATCGAATAGATTGGTAAGTGTATATGGAATTTTCATTCTGTTGTAGTTATTATTTATTTTTGTATTTTATAGTTTTAATTTTTTTTGTATTCATAGATTTGGAAGTGTATATTGAATTTTGTTGATGTTTTAGTCAGTATGTATTTTTGTATTTCATAGTTTTATTGTATTTTTGTATCCATAGATTTGGAATTGTATATTGTATTCTATATTCTGTCAGTATATATCCATCCATAAATTCATTTTGTATTCACAATAGTAATTCTTCATATTTCATAGAAGTCCCTTAACATATACATATACAAAACAAATATTGAAAATGTATCCATTAAGAACAAACGCTTACAACATACATACATTGATCATATTTGTTTCGTTAAGGAATACAACTTATTCAAATAGTCATACGTTATCCATAATTCATACAATTTACAACCAAAACAGAATACGGACGAAAACAAAAACGGACGGAAACATACTACTTTTTTAAAATTATATGAAACCTGAATACTACGCTTTACAATTATTTTCAATTACACTTTCAATTTTTTTTCGTACTATATCAATTTCAAATATATGAAAACAGAATATGATTAACAATTATATCAATTATAAACAATTAGAAAAAGAATAAGGAAGAAGCAATTATCTCGTCGAATTTGTATGGAAATCTTGAAAATCAAAAGTTGAGAGAATTCATCAGATTTTGGGAGTGTCGGTTGATTTTTTGAATTTTTTGATTTTTTGTAACTGATGAGAGTTTTAAGCAATACTTCCATCTTTAGTTTTTTTTCTCTCCCCTTAATTTCTCCTTTCTGTTTTAAATATTTGTCTTCTTTCAATTTAAACAATTAGAAAATAGATTAAAAAGATACATAATAAACTAAAATTGTGACATTTTTACTAAATAATGAAAGTATTGACAATGAGTCCTCTTAAATAACAAAATAATGACATTTTAAAAAATTTCCCTTGTCTATTTTCTTAGATGGATACTCAACTACTAAATCGATTTAGGATAAATTTGGGCAGGGTAATAAGAAGAAATTATTCAACATTTTATCTTGAATGATATTATTTAAATTATATCCAAGACCAAGGTTGTATATGAGCAACTCGTGAATTACTTGTGAGCTTTTTATGATTATATTCTAGACTCAAATTAGACTAACTTAACTAGAGGTGTCAAAAATAAACCCAAACATATGTAACCTGTCTAACCCATTTGAGCCCAAAGTAAACTTGGGCGGGTCAAAACCCAACTCAATTTCTGTTCTTACAATATTTCCAATTTCAACCCAACCCACCCATTTGACACCTCTAAACTTAACCTTTATTAATATCATTACTCTTGTTGCCAAGGGAGCACGAGCGATTCAACCTAAAATATGTTTTTATATTCGTGCTCTAACTCTTTTATCCTTTATCCTTCAAACAACGAGTAAAGTCTTTGATATTTATGTGAACAAAAAACGTTTAATTTAAACTTGAATGCAAAAATAATGATTCATAATCTAAACTAATAATACGTCACTTCATTTTCATTGTTGCAAAATTAGACATTATATTCCATTATTTTCTAATATTCCTTTTTAGAAACTAATCATATCTTATTTGTTACTAAAAAATAGTTCAACATACTGTTGCACCATAATATTAATTACGTTAATTTGGCACAACTCAAGGGTAATTTGGACATTTTATTTTGCTTGAACGATATAATATTCGAAATTGCCCAAATGAAATTGCCTATAAGAGCAGGAGAAAAAGCGCGCTCAAGTTCATTCACGCTTAACACACATCTCTGCTCAAACAGAAAATGGAAATTTCCGGAACAGCCGGTGCCGCCGACGATCAACTTGCTCGGACTTCCGAAATCGAATCTCAGCTTTCCACCGTCGTTTACGGTATCCTCCATATCTATATTGAGGTCTAGTTCAATTGTATGCATTTTATCATTAAGATCTGTAACCAATTGAAATTTTAGCTGGACGATTTGTATATTTTTTTTCTTCTTCGGAGTTTTAGTCAAATTTCTATGGTATTGTTTGATATTTCCTCTGGTAATCCTTTTTCCACTTTATCATAAGCTTTCATGTGCTGTTTTCTTCTGTCTCAGCGTCATATGTGTGTTTTTTCTCATAAAGTTTTGAATTTCATCTCCGTGAATTGGAGGCGGAAATAGTTCGAACAATAAACTTTCAGTTTTTTTTTTCCAATTAAATGTATTATAATTTCTTCAGTTATAATCTTGCCTGTGTTGATTTTCCGTGTTTAGTTGCTAATGATTGAATTTCTCTTGACGTCTCGATATTTTTCCAGTTTTTGTTTTGTTCTGAATTAGAGAGATTTTACAAGTTATTTGATTAATTGTTAGTAACAATATAGAAAGAACTTGGTATGATATATTAGAAAATAGTTTTGTATTATCTGTCTAAAGAATAAGGCTTCTATACAGCAAGAGAACTGAGAAAATATTAGCCAACTGTCTCAATTGATCTTCAAGACATTTATGAATTGTTAATTGCATGCTATGAGGATAAAATGCTGAGGAATTTGGTTTGAATTGAGATAAAATGAACAATTAACTGATCTAAACTAGTGTTTCACATGGTCTTGGTATACTGCATTTAGCAAAGTTTTAGATCATCTCATCTATTACATCTAATTTTTGGAAGTGCACACCATCCTAAGATGGAATCTAAAAGCCTTTCTCCTCATTCCATAAATTGCATGCGTCAGGTGATAAAAAGATAGTGGTTAAATTTTTGTTTTAAAGATCCTGCATCTAACAATGGAGATGAATTATCAGTCAAAAATTCAGTAGACTTATGTGTCTACACTATACATACTTCACAGAACTAAAAAAGAAATAAAGTGCAAATACTACGTCAGTCATATTTCAGTTTCCTCTTAAATTTAAAATGGAAACTGATTGCGGAAAATCCAGGAAGAAGTAGTGTATGAGTTGCATAGCTAGATACTAATGTTTATATTGATCAATATGTAGTTTTATGGTCTTAATCCAATTTACTGACCTATAATCAGAAGGAATGTGGTGTCAAATCCTACTTGTGAGTAAGTGCACTGGACGTTCTCCTTACCTCATAACTATCTGAGGATATCCCTAATTCAAATCCATAATTTATTGCTGGATAACTTTTTAGTGGATGCTCTGAAATGGCATGTTAATGGGAATAGTGGAACATCAGGTTAAAAGAAATAAGCTTCACTGAGTCCCAGCAGTTATTATTGATGGTTCATGCTTGGACTCATTGAGAGGGAACTTGATATTTTCAGTCACCTGCAGGTTCTTAAGGTGATGCTGTTTGATAATCCATTTCCCATTGGTCTGGTCATGTTGAACTGGGTCATTTGTTTTCAGTCACCAGAAATTTTGCTAATGTGTTGATCAGTGTTGCCATCAATTGTTGTAAGGAAATGTTAATATACCTTGTGGAATCGAAACATCATGAGGAATTTATTTGTTCCACAAAATGAATATGCAGAGCTCTCACAACAAGTGCAAGGGGCAATGGAGAACATGCTGAAGATGATAAAGTGAGCTGATTAGCACTGACTGAAGGAAGTATAGTTTTATCTATATAGCAACATGAGGAAATGAGCAAATACTTGCATTAGTTTTGAAAACTTGGACTTGTATTGTTAATATTCGTCTATTCTATCCTCCATTTTTTAATGTGCTTGACTAAATCTCAAGATCACTATTTTATAAATATCAAATGTGTCGTTATTTTCAAGCAACCAGGATTTTGCGTAGTTCTCTTCTGAACCTGTTGGTTTTCATATTTCACTCTTTCATAATAGTCTTTCTTGCATTTTTATTTTAACTGCTGCTTATTCTTTCTCGCAACTTATTAGTTAGAGTTGAAGACTGTTACCATTTATTTAATTACATCTATGGACAATTCTCTCTCTCTCTGTGCTTGTTTCTGTCCTAAGCTTTCACATTTATATCACTTTCTACAGCGAAGTTGATCAGAGCTCTACTGAAGTAACAGAAGACATGGAGAAGTGCAAGGAATCTGCTCTTGAGAGGAGTAAAACTTTAGAGGAACAGAAGGAACATTTTCAAAGAGCTGCTTATGCTATTTTGAACATGCTGAATAACCAGGAAGGATAAAATTTGTAAGTTTATAAATGATCCCTTAATCTCTGTTTTTCATAGTGGTGATTGTGATTTCAGCTCAGGCATAACTTGTGATGTTTATCTCATAAAAATATTCAATCAGTTTGATTTCTCATGCATAATTTATCATGTCATCTGTGACAGACATGCCGTAAATTGTAAATTACGTCACTTCCATATGTTTTAGATGGAACAGTCTGCTCATGAATTATGTTTAGATGCCTACTAGTGTTAGATCACATTTGGAAGCATCTTCAAAATATTTCATAGTTCTTATTCTTTGTGCAGGTACAGAGGGCATGCCTGACATTTTGACCCCATCACTCCTCGAAACGATAATCTACAAGTCACATAGCTTTGTAGCGTTTTGGGAAATACATTTGAGTCCTACCCGTGAAATAAGAGTTGCTTGAATTTGAACGGTAATAATCAATGTATGATCTCTACGAATCATGTGCCTTTCAGCTTGTTGAGTTGACCATCCTAAAAGTTGGTTTTTGTGTCCTCTTGAAGCAAAGCTTTCAACTCAAGATTCTTTCTTCTTGGTCATCATTAGCTTCATACTAAAACGTGAATTTATTGATTGTTGCTTAGGTGAAGGTAGTGCCGGCAAAATGAGCCCATATTTTGGTAACCCGCCCAAATTTAATGGGTTGGGTGAGTGATTTTTTACGTGGGTAAATATAGGTTGATACCCATAGGGGGACTTTCACATATAGCCACTCAAAAATTGCCTAATTACTCTCCATAGCTATAGTTTGATAATTACAGTTCGTAGCTACATGTTATAGGGAGGAGAGAGGCGAGCGAGACTGGGAGAGAGGCGAGAGAGAGGGCAAAAAGTGAGAGAGAGGTGAAATGCATATGTATATCGGGTAGATAATTGTATATTATACATATATATTTGTATATATGGAAAGCGAGATTGAGAGAGGGTGGAGAGAGGCGAGCGAGATTGGGAGAGAGAGGAGAGAGGCGAGCGAGATTGGGACAGAGAGAAGAGATGGGGTGGGAAAGAGGTGAATTGTATATGTATATCGGTTAGATAATTGTATATTAGACATATGCATTTGTATATGTGGCACGTGAGATTGGGAGAGAGTGGAGAGAGGCGAGCGAGATTGGGAGAGGTAAGAGAGAGGCAAGTGAGAGAGGGCAGAGAGTGGGAGAGAGGTGAATTGTATATGTATATCGATTAGATAATTGTATATAATACATCTGTATTTGTATATTTTGGCGAATTATACATATACAAATGTGGCTAATTATACAAATTCGAAGTCAGTCCACATAATTAATGGATAATGTTAGTCATGAGTGATAATTATAACTAACTATATCGATGATGAGTAATTAAGTAGTATAAATTTGCTTAATCGCGTAATTTTCTCAAGTTTTATTCACTATAGATTCATGATATCACTAAAAAAAATTGTTATTTCTCTTGCTTTTTATGTTCTTCTATAGGTAATTTCTCTTGCTTTTTATTTTCTTCTATAGGTTTAATTATTTTTCACTATAATTGAAAAGGTGAAGTCTTTGGCCCTTCAAAAATATATTTTAAATGTACATTTCTTTTGTCACTTATAATTATATATTTTTATTTGTTTAATTTTATATTTGATAATAAATATATAGTGTAAAATAAGTAAATCATGTATTGGTATTGACATTGCTTAAAGTGAATTAAGCTGTGTTACTCCTAAAATGCAAATATTCATTTATTTTGAAATTGAAAATAGTTTCCCTTGTTATTACATAATTTTATTTTATATTTAAAAGTTATAGCATATTTTTTTTTACTTTTACGATACAATAGAACTAAATGAAACATTTTCAACATTTTTCATTTAACAAAAGACTAAAATATTTTCTTCATGTTAATTCTTAAGTAGAGTACTGTTTACTCGTGAAAATATGGATAAACTAGTATTTTATCCAACTAATTTCTTACCCAATTTATTTTTGCCCATATTAAATATGAACGAGTTGAATTATTACTCATTTTATGTTGATTCATTTTTAATCCGCCCATATTTTATCCAATCCGTCTGTTTGCCACCACTCGGCGAAGATCACTAGCTTCATCACTAGCAAATTTTAGTTGAATCATTCTCAGTATTTTTGGTTCAACGTTTTAGCAATATGTTCATAACTATGAACATGTTACCCGTCTTGGCCGGAAATTGAAGAACATCTTGCGTCGACTGATAAACCACAAAATATACATGATTTGATTAGTCGAATATTTAGTCCATGAACTGAAGATATATATATATATATATATATATATATATATATATATATATATATATATATATATATATATTAAAGCTAGTGAATATTTATGTTGTAGTCTACCTTTCGAGTTTTTTAGATAATATTAGAGTTTTTTCACAAGGAAAAGGCTTGATATATCCTTCAACTTTGCTATTTAGTGTAGATATACATCTCGTTATGAAAATCACTCGTATGTACCTTTTGTTGGGAATAAACTCGTAACAGAAATAATATTTTGCGGTAATAAAATCAATAAAAGCGGAACACAACAACACGGTTAATCAACGAGAATAAAAAAGAGCAATAATGACACCAAGAATTTACGTGGAAACCCTTCTAAATAAGGGAAAAACCACGACCCGAGAGGAGCAAATGAATATCACTATAGTAAGGATTTTTACACTTGTAGGTCTGAGTAAAACTCTAAAGACCACTACACACTCAAAAGAAATAACCCTCTTTTGATTTTTCCACCTCACTACAATATCGCTCGCACTCTCTATTTTTTCCTCACAGATTATTTTCTTCTGTGATGCCTCACTCTTCTTTTCTCTTCTTTGTAATTTTTCTTGTACATTGAGAATGAAGAATTGTCCTCCCTTTTATAGAGAACAAATACACTACCCTCCAAATGTGCTACAGAAGAAAAAACAATTTTTTCTTCTTCATAGCTTACCAACTCTTGCCAAACTTTGAAATTGAAGAAAAAATAATTTTTTCTTTACCAACTCTGCCAAATTTTGAAATTGAAGAAAAAAACAATTTTTTCTTTACCAACTCTGCCAAACTTTGAAATTGGCAGAAAACAATTCAAAGTTTGGTACATGGGGATGGACCCCACAATCTCCCCCTCCAGACCCATTCACCTGAAGGAGGTAGCTCTAGGTTTCTAGCTTGAGTGCATGCCGACAAGTTCTTTGCATAGCTCAAACTTGTCTCTTGATACCACCTTGGTCAGCATATCTGAAGGATTTTCACTAGTAGGGCTCTTCATGACCTGCATAGATCCGTCCTCTATCTTTTCACGAATCCAGTGATATCTCACGTCGATATGCTTCGTCCTTGCATGATACATGGTGTTCTTACTCAAGTCTATTGAACTCTGACTGTCACAATAAACGACATACTCCTTCTGATTCAATCCAAGTTCTTGAAGAAATCGTTTCAGCCATACCATCTCTTTGCCAGCTTCAGTAGCTGCAATATACTCTGCCCCAGTTGTAGAGAGTGCGACACACTTCTGCAACTTTGACTGCCATGATATAGCTCTCCCTGAAAATGTAAACAAATATCCAGTAGTGGATTTTCTATTATCGAGGTCACCTGCCATATCAGCATCAGTATAGCCCTTCAAGATTGGATCAGATCCTTCAAAACACAAGCAATCTCTTGTGGTACCTCTTAGGTACCTGAGTATCCACTTAACTGCCTCCCAGTGTTCTTTTCCAGGATTTTCAAGAAATCTGCTAACAACACCAACTGCATGAGCAATATCAGGTTTTGTACATACCATCGCATACATCAAACTCCCCACTACTGAAGAATAAGGAACTTTAGCCATTCCCTCTTTCTCCTCTTTTGTTGTAGGACACATCTGTTTGCTCAACTTCAGATGACTCGCAAGAGGCGTGCTAACAGGTTTAGGACTCTTCATGTTAAAGCGTTTTAGTACACGTTCAATGTACTTCTCTTGAGATAGCCACAACTTTCTTTTTGTTCGTTCTCGAACAATCTTCATCACTAAAATTTGTTGTGCTGGGCCCAAGTCCGTCATGTCAAATGACTTGGACAAATATTTCTTCAACTTTGCAATCAGCTCTTTGTCTTGTCCTACAATTAACATGTCATCCACATACAACAACAAAATAATAAAATTGTTGTCAGAAAATCTTTTGAAGTATACGCATGAATCAGAATAGGTCTTTGTGTACGTTTGACTTTTCATGAAAGAGTCAAACTTTTTGTACCATTGCCTTGGAGCCTGTTTCAACCCATAAAGACTCTTATTCAATTTGCACACCATGTGTTTCTTTCCTGATACTTCAAATCTTTCTGGTTGCTCCATATAAATCTCTTCCTCCAAATCTCCGTGAAGAAATGCAGTTTTCACATCCAATTGCTCCACTTCAAGATCTAGACTAGCTGCTAGGCTCAAAATAGTTCGAATAGAAGTCATTTTGACAACAGGTGAAAAAATTTCATCAAAATCAATACCTTTCTTTTATTCGAAGCCTTTTACAACCAATCGACCTTTTCCATCTTTCTTGAGTTTAAAGACCCACTTGCACTTAAGCAGTCTTTTGCCTTTTGGAAGTTCAACTAGCTGGTATGTGCCATTTTTCTGTAGAGATTCCATCTCTTCGTGCATGGCTTTCATCCATTGGCTCTTTTCTGGATGAGACAACACCTCCTTAAGATTTTCTGGCTCCCCTTCATCATTGATGAGGACATACTCTGAGGAAGGGTATTTGGATGACTCTACCCTTTGTCTTTCTGATCTCCTCAGAGCTTGAGATTGTTCTTTCTTCTTCTGCGTACTCCATTTGCTCGGTATTATCACCAAGTTGCTCCCCCTGCTCAACAATCTCATCAGGTTGCTCTTTTTGCTCAGCAACTTCATCGATCGTACTTTCTGCACTTATGGGATGGTTAGAAGAAGAAGGAATGGTAACAAGATTAGGGACTATACCATTCTTTTTCTTGGCCTTCTCGGATATATCATCATCAGTTCCAACTTCACTTTCTCGAAGGATTACATCTCTGCTTCTGATGACCTTCTTCTTTACAAGATCCCATAGTCTGTACCCGAACTCTTCATCTCCATATCCGATGAATATGCAAGGAACTGATTTATCATCTAGCTTGGTTCTCTGCTCCTTTGGTACATGTGCAAAAGCTTTACAACCGAACACCTTTAGGTGCGAGTAAGACATCTCTTTGTTGGTCCAAACTCTCTCCGGAATGTCAAACTCCAACGGAACTGATGGACTACGATTGATAAGATAACACGCTGTCCGAACTGCTTCACCCCAGAATGTCTTGGGTAATTTAGCCATTCTGAGCATGCTTCTCACCTTCTCAACAATGGTGCGATTCATTCTCTCAGCTAAGACTGGCCATTGGACAGGACCGGGTCAACAAGACCGGTTTTACCGAAACCGGTATCGGTATCGGATTTTTTTTACCGGATTTTCTTACCGGTACCGGATCTTACCGGACCGGATTTACTGAAAAATCCAACATGTTCCACCCGGTCCGTTAGTAACCGGTTTGGACCGGGTTGGAACCGGGTCTTACCGGTTCATCCGGTACCTTTTTTTTTTAATTTTATAAATTTTAATTATTTTAATTATTATATAATATTATATATTTATATTAAAAACTTCAATTGAAAACTTTAAAGTTTATATAAGTTTGAAATTGAATTTATACTTTAAAGTTTATATTGAATTTAAAGTTTCAAATTGAATTTAAAGTTTTATATTGAATTTAAGTTTGAAATTGAATTTAAAGTTTAAACTTTATATATTGATTTAAAGTTTGAAATTGAATTATTATATTCCGACATTGGTCTTTTATCACTATTTCTTTCCGAATTCATGTTAAAATTTAAAATAATTAAATATTATGAGAAAAACAAGCAAAATAATATAATAAAAGAGATAAAACAACTTAATTAATAAATAAATAAAAAATTAAAGTTGAAAGTTGGAACGAATGTACCAAATGTCTACGTAAAAGTAGACGTATATTTAATTATTTATAGTGTAAATTGGTTAGAAAGTAGTGAATTTGTGATTTAAAATGGAAAAAAATGGTATATTTATAGTGTAAATGGGTTAGAAAGTGGTGGGGTGTTATTTGACCTTTTTGGGCCCCAGCCCAACGGCTGAAATAATATTTACCTTTAAAAAAAAAAAAAAAAATTTAAAACCAGCTAAACCGGACCTTATCGGAGCGGACCGGTCCGGAACCGGTTCTTACCGAACCGGTTCAACCGGATAAAAAACCGTGAACCGGTCCGGTACACCAAAAGACCAGTTCCTTACCGGTTCAACCGGTACCGGACGAACCGGTACGGGAATCGGACAGGAACCGGACCGGACCGGCCAAAAATCGGTCCTTTAGCCAGCCTTACTCTCAGCTATACCATTGTGTTGTGGGGTTCCAGGAACTGTCTTTTCATGTCTGATTCTATGGTTTGAACAGTACTCTTCAAATTCTCTTGAAGTGTACTCACCTCCGTTGTCAGTTCGGAGACGTTTTAGCTTCCGACCTGTCTCTCTTTCTACTAGAGCATGAAACTTTTGAAATACTTGAAACACCTGATCTTTGGTTCACAAGATATAAATCCACAACTTTCGAGAAGCATCATCAATAAAGGTAACAAAGTATTTATTATCTCCTATCGATTCTATCTCTATTGGACCACAAACATCAGAATATACCAAATCAAGTATATTTGACTTTCTTTCAGATGATGTCTGAAATGAGACTCTATGTTGTTTACCAAATAAGCAGTAGTTACAAGGTTTTATCGTTGTACCTTTGGCAAAAGAGATGAGTGATTTTTTGGAAAGAATTTGCAATCTCTTCTCGCTCATATGACCCATTCTTTTATGCCATAAATCTGCAGAATTCTCTTCGTGAGTCGCATTTAATTCACCTTGGCATATTTTTGCATTCGTCCTGTACAACGTGCCACGAGCAACTCCTTTTGCAATCACCAATGCCCCTTTGGTGAGTCTCCATTTTTGATTTGCAAAGTAGTTCTCATATCCATCTCGGTCCAAAGCAACTCCCGAGATCAAGTTCATCCGCAAATCAGGTACATGGCGCACATCTTTCAACACTAATGTGCATCCAACATTTGTCTTTAAGCAAATGTCTTCGATCCCCGCAATCTTTGAGTAACTAGTGTTACCCATTTTCACATTGCCAAAATCACCGGCTACATATCTGCAAAAAATATCTCTTACCGGTGTGGCATGGTAAGATGCTGCTGTGTCGACCACCCATTCCGACTCTACATCTGCCAAGTGCATGCATTCTTCCTCCTCATTTATGAGGAGAACAACACTGTCATTATTTTGCACCATGGCAGTTGTGTTGTCATCATTCTTCTGGCCGCTGCTTTCCCCTTTCCCCCTTTTTAGATTTTGACAATCTCTTTTGAAGTGTCCTGGTTGATCGCAATTGTAGCAATTTCTGGCCTTCGATTTTGATCGGACCTTGGACTTTCCACGAGCTCCGGATCTACCATAGTTACTTGATCTCCTTTGGTAACTTCTGCCTCTACTTTCCGTGATGAGAGCCTGTCCGTGATTTTCAGGCCTTTTACTCATCTTCTCATTAAGCAGAAGGGCTGATGTGACATCCTTCAACTCAATGGAGTCCTTACCATGTAAAATGGTTGTTGCTAAAGTATCGTAGGAAGATGGCAACGAGTTTAGGAGCACTATGGCTTTATCTTCATCCTCGATCTTTACTCCGAGGTTTGCTAGCTGCGTGATTAGTCCATTAAGTACATTTAAATGAGACAGAAAATTTGTACCTTCACCCATATGTAGCGCGTATAACTGTTTCTTTAGGTACAATTTATTTGTCAGCGTTTTGGACATGTATAAATTTTCTAACTTTGTCCAAATGCCACATGCACTCTCTTCATCGATGATGTTATTAACTACATCATCTGTTAAGTGCAATCTGATTGCACTGGCAGCCTTTTCATCCAGTTCTTTCCAATCCCCAAGTTTCATGGATTTGGGCTTTTTGAATTTTCCGCCTAGTGCCTTGTGCAAACCCTGTTGGATGAGCAAGTCTCTCATCCTTCTCTGCCACATTGAGAAACCGCTATCACCGTTGAATTTTTCTACCTCGTACTTTACTCCAGACATTTTTTTCCCCACTGAGTATAGTACAATAAGCTGCAAAATATATTTCTGTAAATGAGCAGAACCTGTGCTCTGATACCAATTGTTGGGACTAAACTCGTAACAGAAATAATATTTTGCTGTAATAAAATCAATAAAAGCGGAACACAACAATACGGTTAATCAACGAGAATAAAAAAGAGAAATAATGACACCAAGATTTTACGTGGAAACCCTTCTAAATAAGGGAAAAACCACGATCCGAGAGGAGCAACTGAATATCACTATAGTAAGGATTTTTACACTTGTAGGTCTGAGTAAAACTCTAAAGACCACTACACACTCAAAAGAAATAACCCTCTTTTGATTTTTCCACCTCACTACAATATCGCTCGCACTCTCTATTTTTTTCCTCACAGATTATTTTCTTCTGTGATGCCTCACTCTTCTTTTCTCTCCTTTGTAATTTTTCTTGTACATTGAGAATGAAGAATTGTCCTCCCTTTTATAAAGAACAAATACACTACCCTCCAAATGTGCTACAGAAGAAAAAACAATTTTTTCTTCTTCATAGCTTATCAATTCTTGCCAAACTTTGAAATTGAATAAAAAACAATTTCTTTATCAACTCTGCCAAACTTTGAAATTGAAGAAAAAAATAATTTTTTCTTTACCAACTCTGCCAAACTTTGAAATTGGCAGAAAACAATTCAAAGTTTGGTACATGGGGATGGACCCCACACCCTTAATGTTATAAGAATGACTCACATATACCCTTCTCTAACGGAAGTGAAAAATATAATTTAAATTTAATTTTTATTTTTTATTTTTAAAAATATAGTCCATATGTGGTATATTATCCTCCCTACACATTTTTTTTTTACTTTTTTTTGTTTCAATAACTAACTTAAATTTATTATTTTGATGGTCAAATGTATTTATGTTTCACTAAATTTTTTTTGTAAAATTTATCATAGATGCCATTTTTTTTAAATAAATACAAAAACTTAATTAACAATATAGCCCCAAAAATAGTTTTAAATAATAATATAGCCACTAAAAATAGCTTAATTTTTTTCCTTTACACTAAAGAATGAAAGGAAAAAATAAAATAAAATAAGAAACTCAAATAATGATAATCGAAGATGTCAAAAAATAATTTATGTATGAGAAAAATTAAAATATACCTTAAACTTTGCTAGACGGATCATATATACTCCTACATGACTTTTTTTTAAAATTAAAATTCAAAAATATAAATTTAAATTAATTTTTTCACTCCTGTGAATAATGAATATATATGAGCTCCTTTTATAATAATAGAAATATAGGTACGTCATTTGCATAACAATAAAAATATACATATGCTACTTTTATAATAAAAAATATATCGATTCTAAATAACAAATTTAAAAAATATATAAGACCTTTTCACAATTATGACCAACTTGTGACCGATTTTTTTTTTTTTTCATTTAGCATTACTCAACAAAACAAAAGTGAATAACATATATGAACTCATAAAAATTTAACTTAGTGGTCCAACACTCCAATTAGTGCTTACACCATTTCCCAAAGGAACCAATAACTGCCAAACATACTAATGAAAAGAAATATATTTAGCTCTTTTCTCTCTTTCACACAGAGCACCACTACTATTTTTTTTATTTTTTTTTCATTTGGTATGCAGTATTTATATTAACGTTTCATTAAATTTGAATTTACGCAGAAAAGTTTCATATTGGGGGATAAAACGCTTCTTAACAAAAATGACTTCGTACCAAGATGAATTAAATTCGAGATTTTTGATTAAAAATAAAAAAATATCTACCACTCCACCACAATCCTGATCGGTACTACTACTTCTTCTTCCTTCTTTCTACTATTTGTCTGTGATTACTAAAAAATGGAAGCTGTAGTAATAATCTTCTTACAACTGCCTCCGTGTTATGCCAATTTAATGATTTGTGAATTATTACTCATATTTATTATTAATGTGAGCTCTAATTAGATAATTGTAGTAATTTTTATTATATTTTTTAAAGAAAAATCTAAGAAAATATTTACGCGTTAATATATGAAAATAAATTTTTAATGTGATATATCATATATACTATCCACTCAACAAGAACGACAGTGAAAATTATAAGAATCATATATTTCATATATACTGACCTTGGTCAATATCAACACAAAAGAATCATGTGTAACTGGTAAATGTTTGATTATATTTGTTATTAATATATAACATCTAAGTAGTAATGAATATAGTAAAATAATTTTAAACTGAAAGAAAAATAATATATAAAATAATTTCTAAGTGAAAGAATAATAATAAAAAAAAAGAGATAATATATAATGATATTATTGTTAAATAAAATTACAAAAAAGTGAAAGAAAGTTTTTATTAATAGAATAATAGTTGGTATATCTTATAAAAAAAGATTTGTATCGTATAATATTTTCAAAAAAACATTAATTCTTCTTTTAGTTAAATTGCATTAATAATTTTTTTATTTTTGTTTAAAATAACTTCATAAAAATATTTTATTTGTAATTTTAATTTGTTGTTTAATAATTATATTTGATATATTTAATTATAGATAAGATAAAATATTCTTAGTTCTGAAGTGTAATTATTTTATTTTAATATATAAATAATGTATTTAAAATTGAGTTGTATTATAAAAATGTATAAAGTATTAATCATTTATATACAAAGAATATGAAATTAAATCTCATAAATGATTTTTTTTGTGATTTTAAAAAAGTTTTTTACATCAGGGAAGCTTCACAAACCATAAACTATTTTTTTTATATATAATCATTTTATTTTTATCATTCTAAGGATAAGTTTAACCAAATGGAGTGGTTAAATAAAATCATTTTTTCACTATTTTTAATTTTATTTTATTTATAAGAAGTAAATTGATAAAGAAAAAAAAGAAAGATAAGGAATTTAAAAAGGGAAGAAACCATTTAATACTTTCATAGTTGCTACCCAAAGAATTTATGTAGTTAAAATAATAAATGCATCCTAAAATTGTTGTTTAGAGAGTACTTTAACTTTGCTTTGAAAAAAAAGAGAGGTAGTTTTCTGGCAATTTAGCCGCTCTCAATATTCTCTCTATTTAATAATAATTGTCTAATTTAAAAATTAAAAAGAAATAAATAAAATTTATCAAATTATTATATAAAATTCACTTAAATATTAAAAAATAAAAATAAAATTGACATAATATGATAAATTAACTAAATAAATATTATCAAATAATACTTAGTTAACAAGTAAAGACGGACGAGTTGAGTATATAAACTAGTGCTTACAATCGGAATCTGTAACTGCCAAATCTTATTAGCTCTTTTCTCTCTTTTCACACACAGAGCACCGCTACTACTTCTTCTTCTTCCTTCTTTCTACTATTTTCTTTGTTTACTCAAAAAATAAAATAAAAATGGAAGCTGTAGTAATAATCTTATTATTCACCATGAACATACTTTTTTTTCTCCACTCATCAACAGCAGCAATTCCCATTTCCACCAAAAAAAACTACATTGTTCACATGAAACATCACCTAAAACCTCCATCATTCTCTACTCACCATCAATGGTACAAATCCCATCTCCAATCTCTCACTTCTTCAACCCAAAACTCTCTTCTCTACACTTATACCACCGCTTATCATGGATTCGCCGCAAGTTTAGATTCTCATGAAGTTGAATTACTCCGTCAATCTGATTACGTTGTTAATATCTACCAAGACACTTTTTACACCCCACAAACAACGCGCACACCTGAATTTCTCGGTCTCGATAAACTCGATTTTGGGGCTGGACGTACTTCACCGGAATTCAACATGGCTGCTCAGGATGTTATAATTGGGGTACTTGATAGTGGAGTTTGGCCGGAATCGGAAAGTTTTAGTGATTTGGGTATGTTGAATGTGCCGTCGAGATGGAGAGGGGAGTGTCAATCGGCGCCGGATTTTGATCCGAAAGTGCATTGTAATAGGAAACTTATAGGTGCTCTGCATTTTTCCGAAGGTTGTCGGGGCTGCTCCCAGGAGATTCAATCGCCTCGGGACTATAACGGCCATGGCACACATACTGCGAGCACAGCGGCAGGTACATGCGGATTTAGAATTTAAACTTGACGGGTTTGATTAGATAGGTGATATTTATTGAAAATTTACTAGTCACTTTGTCCCAATTTACGTGACACCGTTCAAGTTTTGAGATTTAAACTAATCATGGATTAATTTTAGGATGAACCTATTCCATGTTGTAGATAATAGTTTTGGAATAACTTGTTTCCCAACCAAACAAGCTTTGAGTTTTTTCGAAAACCATATAAAAGAAATATTAGACACAAAAAATTAAGTTCATTTTTTTTTTCTGGTTTTAACTAATTTTTCAAAGTTTAATGTGACTGGAAATTTCAAGGGAGCTACACAAATTGAGAAGGAGGGAGTAATTTTTTCACATGTATATCTAAGTTTTGCGTAAAAAAATATTGGATTCAGCTGAACTCGTATTATATGCAGGATCAATTGTGGCAAATGCTAGTCTTTTTGGCTACGCCAAAGGGACTGCTAGAGGGATGGCGCCACAAGCCCGCATAGCGAGTTATAAAGTGTGCTGGAATGAACAGTGTGCAGGGTCAGATATTCTTGCTGCATTTGACCGTGCTATTATGGATGGTGTAGATGTGTTGTCTGTGTCATTGTCTAATAATGAGAAGACTTATTATACTGACCCGATTGCTCTGGGTGCTTTCGCTGCTATGGAGAAAGGGATTGTTGTGTCGTGTTCAGCTGGGAATGATGGTCCTGTGGCATCAACAGTTGTGAACACGGCTCCATGGGTCATTACTGTTGGTGCTGCAACTCTTGATAGAGATTTTCCAGCTACTGTCACACTGGGTAATGGCCAAAAACTTCAAGGCGTGTCGTTGTATAGTGGAACAGTAGAAATGGGAAATAAGTTGTTGAGCTTAGTTTACCAACAAGGGGGAAACTCCTCTAGCAATTTGTGCTTTCGTGGTTCGCTTGATCCAAACATTGTTGGTGGAAAAGTAGTGCTATGTGATAGGGGGGGAAATGCTAGAGTTGAGAAGGGACTAGCAGTGAAAGAAGCTAATGGGGTTGGAATGATATTAGCCAATACACCTGAGACGGGGGAGGAGTTACTCGCAGATAGCCACATATTACCTGCAGTGGCTGTTGGAAGGAAGGTAGGGGATGTAATAAGAGAATATGTGAAAACAGAAAACAATCTAACGGTTGTTTTCAGCTTTGGCGGAACAGTGGTAAAAGTGAAACCATCTCCCGTTGTGATTACATTTAGCTCAAGAGGGCCAAATGCAATTGTTCCACAGATATTAAAGCCTGATGTTATTGGCCCTGGAGTGAACATCTTAGCAGCTTGGCCTCAAAATATTGGACCAACTTCACTTGATATCGATAGACGACGGACCTCATTCAACATTGTTTCTGGTACTTCCATGTCTTGCCCTCATGTTTCAGGAGTTGCTGCATTGGTAAAAGCTGTACATCCAGAATGGAGTCCAAGCGCGATCAAATCAGCAATCATGACAACCGCGTACACTCAAGATAACACCAACTCCTCATTTCATGATTCTGCACTATACGGTACATTTTCTAATCCATTCGCTCATGGATCAGGCCATGTAAATCCCCAGAAAGCATTCTCCCCTGGACTCGTATACGATATCAGGATTCAGGATCATATCAACTTCTTGTGCTCCTTGAACTACACCATAGATCAAATACAATCTATTGTTAAAAGACTAAATTTCACTTGTGCAAAAAAGTTTGCTGATGCTGGGCAAATCAACTATCCTTCCTTCTCTGTCTTGTTTGAGATTAACTCAAAGCGAGTTGTTCGTTACACTCGAGAAGTGACCAATGTTGGAGATGCAAGTTCAGTGTATGAAGTAGCCATCGATGCTCCTCCATCCGTTACGGTAACAGTGAAACCAACAAAGCTTGTATTCAAGAAAGTAGGAGAGAAGCTTCATTACACAGTGACATTTGTGTCCAAGAAAGATGTTAAACCAGGAAATGCATTTGGTTGGATTTCATGGAACAATGCTAAACATCAAGTGAGAAGTCCAGTTGCATATTCCTGGTTGACACCTCAATTAGATTTGGAAACATGAAGGAATGTATCTATAAATGACTTTATCTTATAGCTAGTGAAATGATGGGGTTCGATAAAACACATAAAATTTAAATCTTAAATCCAATCTTAATGTAATTTTTTTTTTTATTGGGCGACATTATCTTATAGCTAGTGAAATGATGGAATTCAATAAAACACACAAAACTTAAATCCAAAACTCAATGTAAAAAAAATTGTATTAGAATTGGTGGGGTGCGCCAGGCCCAAGCAATAGTGCAACGCATGGGCGACGCACAAGAGCCCAGGTAGCAAGCTACCTTAATGGACTCTTCCCCTTAAAAAATTGAGTTAATATCGTGTGAATCAATGATCCACATATCAGATATTAAACTGATAAGAACAGATACTACACTTGATCTTAGCCAAAAGGCCGAGAAAGGTATGCTTAATTCCCTGTAAATGAGTGGGTTTTGTGACAAAACACTTGCGTTCAAGTACTGTTTGGATTATGATGTGGGAAACTAACATATGGACTAAAAATTATGAGATGAATAAAACTTCAAAGATTTATAGGCATTTGGACAACCAAGTTGTGAAAACTATCAAATTTTCACCAATCTAACCAACTCAAATGTCTAAACAAAACTAAAACTTTATATTATTTAATTTCAGATTATAATTTTAAATCATGATTTGATATTGCATATCCAAACAGACTTGAGATTGAAAAGAAACTATCTTCAACCATCTCCATTACAGTTTACCACCACACTTCACATTTGATCACTACTGCAACCTCCAACTACTGTACTCCTTCCTTTTCATGTTAGTCGTCAACTTTTCTGTTTATCCGTCTCTTAGGAAATCATAAATAACAAGGATAGTTTTACTAATTTACCTCTTACAAAACTTTCTTCGAACGTGCTTACCCTTTCAAAATGAATTAACGGTAAGGGTACTACATGATTGTTTGACCTTCAAGGAAATTAGGAGATTGTATAATATTTATATCATCTTCACTTCTCATCTTTTGCCAAACCTTTTTTCTGCATTCACCAAATCTAATTAGATATCCTAATAGTAAAAATTCTATATAGGATCTCATATCATATTATGTTGGAGAATAAAGAAAGAAGAAACAATGTAAAAGAAGAAAAAAAAAAGAATTGCAGAGAACTTTCACGTTATATTTCTGATATTCTTAAAGCAAATACTTAAATAGTAATTAAGACTCAACCACCTAAGAGAAACATTACCACTAAGTTAACCACAACCTTATCCACTAAGCTAAATATTAACAACTAACAAAAGATATGCTTTGACTCAACTAGGACTCGTAACAAACGTGTTACTCTGCCAACTAAATAGGAACCTCTAATTATGTTTGAATCAATATTCAACACTCCCCTTGATTCAAAATTACAAACTCCAAGTTTCTTTCGGAACTGATCATGCTTGGCTTGTGGGAGTGCCTTAGTGAGAACATCTGCAATTTGATCCCTTGTACCGCAAAACTTCAACTCTATATCACCTGTTGTTGTGTGGTCACGAATGAAATGATAACGAATGTCTATGTGCTTTGTTCTGCTATGAAAAGTCGGATTCTTGGTCATTGCAATTGTTGCCTTGTTATAGCAGAATATTTTTGTCGCACCCTCTTGTCGATGGAAAACATGAACTAATATATATATATATATATATATATATATATATATATATATATATATATATATCTTCGTAACCATATGGCTTGACAAGCTGCTGAAGTTACAACAACATATTCTGCTTCCGATGATGATAATGCAAACACATCCTGCTTCTTTGAGCTCCAAGAAATTGCTCCAGATCCTAAATTGAAAACATTTCCACAAGTACTCATTCTGTTATCTATACATCCTGCCCAATCACCATTGCTGTATATTGTCAAGCTAAAATCTGCATCTTTGGAGTAACAAATTCCGAAGCGAACTGTCCCAGCAACATAACACAAAACTCTTTTGGCTGCACCAAGATGTTGCTTGGTAGGACTATACATATACCTAGACAACATACTAACATAAAACATAATATCATGATGTGTATGTGTCAGGTAGTCCAAACCTCCAATCAAGCTTCTGTAGTGACTAGGATCGGTAAGATTTGTGCCATCTTCAAGCTGAATTTTTTCATTTGCATTCATGGGTGTGGCAACCGCTTTACAATTATGCATACCGAACTTGAACATGAGGTCTTTTGCATACTTCATTTGAGAAACAAAAATTCCTATTCCACTTGAAGACCAAGAAAGTATTGCAAAATATCTAAATCTGAAATTTCAAACTTCTTCATCATATAAGATTTTAATTCAGCAACTAAAGTTTCACATGACCCTATATAACTCATGTCATCCACGCAGAGACAAACTACCAAAAAAATCACTCGTACCTTGTTTGCTTTACATACAACGTAGACTCATTCTCGCTCCTTTTAAATCCATTCCACAGGAAGTATGAGTCAATTTTGTTTTACCATGCTCGTGGCGCTTGCTTTAGCCCACAAAGAGCCTTCTTAAGCTTGTATACTTTGCTCTCATTGCCACTAACACCAAAACCCTTAGGTTGGGAAACATAAACTTCCTCTTCCAAATACCCATTTAAGAATGTAGATTTAACATCAAATTGATAAATGGGACAACTCAGTTTAGCAGCCAAAGATAAGAGTGAGGGAGCGAACTGGTGAAAACGTATCATCGTAATCAATACCTTGATGTTGTGCATATCTTTTAGCTACAAGCCTTTTTTTGTGTCGTTGTATGCTCACATCTGCATGACGCTTGATTTTGAACACCCATTTGAGTCCTATGGGTTACTTTCCTTTCGGTAGATTCACCAATTCCCATGTCTGATTTTGCTCAATTGCTTAAATCTCTTTTATCATTGCATTTTTCCATGCTTGACTCTCTACAACTTCCTTGAAACAACCGGGTTCAGTAACATACAAAGCAAAAGAACAATTTTCATAAATCTCCCTTAACGATCTGAATTTCGCTTCTCACTGGAAGAATCTCTTGAAGAAGAACTGCTGCCACGTCCTTGGGGGTTTAAGTTATGATAACTTGCTGGAGCAGAGGTTCTTGATTGATGAGTAAGCAAGACTACTACTTGTTGGAGAAGAGCTGGATGCGTTCCCTGGAACAGAAACTGCTGCAGGTTCTTGCTCAAAAAGCTTCATCAGTAGGCAGCAATTTAGTATTATTCGAACTAACATTCCAGAGTCAAAGTTCCAACTAGCATTTTCATTAAACATAACATTTCTACTGATCACAATTTTTCCACTCAGTGGATTATATAAGCTTGTAAGCTTTAGATTGTGTGCTATATCTAACAAAGATACATTTCTTTGATTTCTCATCAAGCTTATGTCTCGCTTGGAAATTCACCAAAGAATGAGCTATACATCCAATGACACGTAAGTGGCTTTACCTTGGCCTTGTTATCTCTCCATGCTTATGGTGTTTGATTAAAAACAACCTTGGTTGGTAAAATGTCTAGCATGTAGACAGCAGTAACAACAGTCCGATACTTTCGTTCGGCAAGACATAATTGTATTAGTATTGGTGGGGTGTGCATTCAACAACACATAAAATTTAAATCTTAAATTCAATTCAAACAACACATAAAACTTAAATCTTAAATTCAACTTAATGTAAAAAGAAAGAAGAAATTATATTAGTATTGATGGTGCGCCAGGTCCGTGCAATAGTGCAACGCATGGGCGACGCGCAAGAGCCCAGATAGCAAGCTACCTTGTGGATTCTTCCCCTTTAAAAAATTGAGTTAATATCGTGTGAATCAATGATCCACATATCAGATATTTAACTGATAAGAACAGATACTACACTTGATCTTAGCCGAAAGGCCGAGAAAGGTATGCATATTTTTATGTAAATGATGGCTTTTGTGACAAAACACTAGCGTTCAAGTCCTGTTTGGATTCCGATGTGGGAAAGTAATATATGGACATCTAACTTGGACTAAAAATTATGAGATGTACTTGCATGAAAAATGATGAAGTTAAAAATAAATAAAACTTCATACAGTACTCTTTGTTAATATTTGGGGAAAATAGTAATGTGTCAACGTAGGGACCTATATAGCTTTAAATATTATTTATTATATAACATAAATTTTCTGAATTTGTAATTACGTGCTGTAAAACTAGAACTTTAAAATACATTAAATAGTCCAGGGGTAAAAGATCCTCCATAAAATTTGATATCGTAACAACAATTTCGGCCAAAGGTGAAGTATTTTTCAGACTCTTTTCTTTAATATTTGCTCACATTTCATGCAAATTCTAGTCTAGCTTTTCCTTTTCTTAAGTGTATTTTTTCTATTTTTTAATCCTTTAAAACAACTTATAATAGGCATTTGGACCAACAAGTTGTGAAATACTATCAATTTTGTACCAATGTTACCACATGAAGAAATAGAACTGGTGGGTTTTTATGTTTATGAAAAAAATACAATTTAAGAAATCTAAATTACATATCCAAAAAAAAATACAATTTAAAAAATCTAAATTACATATCCAAAAAAACTTCAATTTCGTATCATTATTTCAGATCGGATGTCCCAATGAGCCCTAAAATTGAAACAAAACTATCTTCAACCATCTCCACGACAGTTTACCACCACACTTAACATTTGATCACTACCTCCAACTAATATACTCATCTTCCTTTTCATGTTAGTTGTCATCTTTTCTATTTACAAGTTCCTTTTGATATCATATTAGAGAATGAATTGAAATGAATCCATAAGAATGTATTAATTAGCTACATATCATAATATTTGCTCACCTGCTATTATTGCAAGTAGCAAAGGCCCTAATTTGTACTGGAATTGGTGGGGTGCGCCAGGCCCAAGCAGTAGTGCAACGCATGGGCGACGCGCAAGAGCCCAGGTAGCAAGCTACCTTAATGGACTCTTCCCCTTAAAAAATTGAGTTAATATCGTGTGAATCAATGATCCACATATCAGATATTAAACTGATAAGAACAGATACTACACTTGATCTTAGCCAAAAGGCCGAGAAAGGTATGCTTAATTCTCTGTAATTGAGTGGCTTTTGTGACAAAACACTTGCGTTCAAGTACTGTTTGGATTTCGATGTGGGAAACTAATATGGAGATCCAACTTGGACTAAACAAAATATGAGGATGGAAGTTAAAAATAAATAGAACTTCAAAAGAGTACTACTTTCATATCGCATGTCCAAACGAGTCCTAAGATTTGATCACTGCTGCAACCTCCAACTAACATACTCCTTCCTTTTTCATGTTAATTATGTTGTCAACTTTTTGCTTACACGTCCCTTAAGAACTCGTAAAAATAATGATAGTTTCATTAGTTTACCCCTTTAAAAAACTTTCTTCGAACTTGTTTGCACTTTCAAAAAGAATTAATCGCAAGTGTACGACATGGTTGTTCAAGTTTCAAGAAAATTAGGACATTGTATGATATTTCTTATCATCTTGACTTCTTAAGCATTTGATGATTTTTTTTTAACTTATCGATACATGTCGTTGAGGATTTCATCCTCAAACTATATACAAGTGATCATTTTCTTGCAAAGCACCCAAATCCTTCTGTTGGGAGCCATCTGCCAAGAGAATTATGCTTCCTCTTTTCCCAAACTTTTTTTCTGCATTCACTAAATCTAATTAGATACTCTTAACAGTAAAATTTATATATGTTCTTATTGCTTGGCAATGAATTTAATTGATCCGTAGAAAGTATTCGCGAAATGTTAATACTTGTGATATCATAATATTTGCTTACCTGCTATTGTTAGGAGACCTTCAACTGACTCAGGTAGATGTATTAGTTTTCCCTCAATTCCGCCTTCATTTGGTTTGTCATGTGGATGATGTCCATGTATTATAATCCTAGTGGGAAATGTGCCTGACACTCTACGAATTCCTGCAGAATTAGTCACAAAATCCGTAAAATTTATGGAAAACTAAAAGGGAAATAGAAGCAATGTATGAGTTAAAAGACTAAATCTTGATTGGAACAGTTGTAGATGAAGCATAATCATCTTACTGGTTCCTTCTTGTCTTAGTCCTTCATGATTTTGCTCCGTATTCACAGAGACCTCCTGCAAGATATTGAAGCAATCGTCATACGAATTGTGTTTACTCGGGTGGTGAAATGTGGAACTCATTCAACACATAATGATGGTACAAGTCGAGAAGAGTTTGTAAGCCTTGACTGTGCTTCTGATGCTATTATAACGGAGTTCATTTGCTAGAGTATGCGAGGGGATTAGATTTTCTCATGAACCTTTAGCTTTTATACTCCAGTAAGTTTGATAACCGAAGGCAATTTACATTTCATTCTTTATGATTACTTGAGATCTTTAGTCCTTGCAAGGGAGCATATTTGCTAAAAGTTTCGAAGATACAGAAATCTCATGACATGTTTAAGACCACAATTCTTTAACTTCGCGTTCAGTCAAACAATGCCTCGAAAATTGAAATCGAGGGAGAACAACAAATCATGCCAGGTTTAAGTACTTGCTCAGTTTAATGCCATTGGTTTTTCTAGTTTATGGCAAAGGATTACCTCACTATTCAGGTCACTGAGCAACTCTGATATGAGTGGTATCTCTTGTAGCTCTTCCTTTTCGATTCCTTTAAGATGCTGATTATATTATGTCACAAGACCATGATGTTAGTATGATTATAGAAATAACTAATATCTTCCATCTAAAATCTACTACAATACCTGTAGAAAATTGGAGAGGATTATTTTTCCCTGTGTGTTAAACAGCTGCAACAGTTGCTTGAAATGATGATGACTGATTCGAACAACCTGAGAAAGTCTTTTACTTCTCACCGTGAGAGGTTGAGGTGTATTAAAGATCACACCTATTTCTCCAAACGATTCCGGGGATTCCAACTTTGACAGAAACTGCTCAGCAGAAAGTAGAAATTTTTAAGGAAAGACCTCTCCGATAAATTGTGTTTTTTCACATTAGATTTTCATATTACATATGACAAAATCTCGGCTTAATTGACCTATGACTGGTATAATGTAAGTAGACATAGTTGTTTGGTTCCATCAAACATCACTTTTCAGTTGAAGTTTTGGCTTGAAGATGCTATCTTTTACCAACAAATGGTTACATTACGTAGATAGTTTTCATATGTTCAAGTTAATACAAGGATTGACAGCATATCTGCTCATATATAAAGCTCTTACATCAGTAACAATATCCAGAACTTACTTAACAGTAGTTTCTTATGATGTTTCTTAATTTCTTCAGTAGTATATTTGAATGACATTTCAGATTTGTTGGATGCATCTTAAAGGGTACGATGAGAAAGTTACATCCGACACTTTATAGAACACTCGAGATCAGTATGCACTGTGGACTTTTGGTCCTGTTATCTCTGAGCATTTGTTTTTTCCCCCTACTCTATTTCATTACTTAAAGTTTGTTCATTATTTTACTTGATCCTAGCAGATACTAGGACAGCATAGCAAAATTAGAATTAGCATCAAATAATATGAGAAGTGGGATAACTAACCTGTTCTGTTCCATTCTTGTATGTTACTACTTCCTGCAGTTTTCAACCACTGAAGAGTTAACAGTGCAGAAATAGTAAGAGCAAAAGTTATTGACGTGTGCGGGAATTGCACATACCACAGCCCCGGAGACAATAATGTAGAAGTCTGTTGGTATCTCATTTTGAATAACAATGTCAACTTTTGGTGGGAAGTATTCTGCTTTTATCTCCGAAACCTGTCAGATAAAATGAGCCAAAACATAATTTAGTTCTGTGGAGCAAAAGTACATGATAGTTTAAGTTAAACAGATGAAAATAACATGCATATAAAGTAGTAGGAAGGTAAGAGAACATTACCAACTGGACTAAGAAGTCTTCGGAAACACCTTTGAAAAGATA
Organism: Solanum sitiens; assembly: GCA_016801875.1. Taxonomy (NCBI): domain Eukaryota; kingdom Viridiplantae; phylum Streptophyta; class Magnoliopsida; order Solanales; family Solanaceae; genus Solanum; species Solanum sitiens. Next base: position 570,267 of record JABWTJ010000247.1, read on the forward strand.
GGTATTTTGAAGGGTTGTATGGAAAAGATGCTGTGCAATACTAGATCTTATTGCCTTAGGCAAGTCTTCTACTACTTCCTCTTGCTGTAGTTCTGTAGTCTTGAATCTGAGTGTTAAATGTGCCAGCATTTGCTCTTTTATGCCTTCTGGAAGTCTGTTCTTCCTTGCATATCGCAGTATCTCATTGATTGCGTCCCTCTACAATTATAAACTATCATATTGTATCGTTCTAAACGTGCTTTCTTCACTAAGACTTGAACTACATAATGCATAAACTGTACTCAGTTTTCTAGAAGGAGAGTCATTACCATCGCAAAGGTTCGAGCAACACTACGGACAACAAGATTGGTCATGTTGCCAATTAAGTAAGCAGTTAGGCCAATGTTGAAGAGCATGTAGAAGATGGAGAAAACCTTCTCCCCTGTATTATGTGCATGAAGATCTCCATAGCCTACTGTGGTGAGGGTAACAACAGACCAATACATGGAATATGTGTATCCAAGAGAAATACTTCTTTCTTGGAACCTAGTAACATTTGATCCAATCCAGGTATTCTCTGCAGTATGATAATGTGTTGCTAACCAGTAATAGAAACAACCAGCGGAGTGCATCGCGAATAAGGTCACCTATGGACAGAGTTATAGCCATAAGATGAATGCTTTGGTTGAAGTAAAAAACTTCTGTATCAACATGATCAGGTAAATCTAGCACAATATGGATGGTTCAAAAAATACTTACACAAACTAGTTTACAAAATCTTGTCCAGAAGTAGCTGAATCGAGTATCCTTCTCTAGCCTGGATCAAAGGAAGAGATTAACAAAAATATTGAGATTGAGAAATTTATGCAACTTCGAGTATTGTTATCAATATTACCTTGAGAAGAATTTACTAACACGACGCAGTCTCCATAGTCTGAGCAAGTTGAGGAAGCCAAAAATGTCTCCTCCTTGTTTTTTCCCATTAAAGAATTGGTATATTGGTTGAAATGGTATGGTTGATGCAACATCCATTGGAAATCCTAGATGAGTCACATACCTTTCAAAAGAAATATTAAGTGTAAACTTTCATTGCCATTCAAAAAATAAAAAAACCAATTGTAATTTCATCTTTGTTTTCTTTCAGGTGGCATCTCAAGTATGTACTGTCCTACATTTCCAATCCTCCATTTAACTTGTCTGATATGAGCAATATCCTTTACAATTTTAACTTATATACACTAACAGTGTACGATAGAGTGGTGGTTAGGCCGATTCTGTTGTATGGGGTAAAGTGTTGACTAGTTAAGAACTTTCATGTTCAGAAGATGACGTTGCGAAATGAGGATACTGAGGTGGATGTGTGGACATACTAAGAGGAATAAGATTAGGAATGAGGACATTTGGGACAGGGTAGGAGTGCCTCTGTGTGGATAAGACGAATGAAGTAAGGTTGAGATGGTTCGAGAATGTGAAATGGAGATGTGAAGAGGCCCCAAGAGAAGGTTTGAGAGGTTGGGTATGCTGGTTAAAGGAGGGATAGAGATAGGTCGAAAAAGTATTGGAGAGAGGTGATTAGACAAGATACTATACATCTTTAGCTCATCGGGATTTAATTTGGATGTGAGATAAAATGTTAGTAGATAGTTGAGCATTATCTCGCTATCCTTGTTAGACTTGGTGGTAGTTTGGCGCCCCATACCTGTTTATCCTTTATAAAAATAGTAAATTAATATGGCTGCCAGTTGTACTTTGGTTATCGTAACTTTGTTGTTGCTACTATTTATTTTTATTGAATGCTAGGTGATGCTTCCTCTAGTATTTATTACATCTCTTTTCTTTTTTATGCTATTAGATTTGTTTGAGTTAAGCGTTAAGCCAGAGGTCTTTCTGAAATAATTCTCTTACCTCCGTGAGATAAGAATAAGGTCGGTATACACTCTACTCTCTTCGTATCTCATCTTTAGAATTACACATATTATATAAGATTACCTGAAAGCAATTTTGTTGTGATGATCAATGAGTAAATAAGTGGTTTTGTCCAAGTAAGCAACAAAGAAAGTGAGTAGAATGTCTATGGCAAAGAAAGCATCCACCAATAAATCCACAGGCAAAAGGCCTCCACTTGCTGCCTTCTTGAATGCCAACTCAAAAGGAGATGACCATGCTGAGTACACCACCAATATCACCAGAAATGTTTGCCATATTCTGTAATTTTTCACCATATTTAGGAAAAAATTAAAGGAGATCGTCAAAAGTGCCTATTTTTTCAATTTTAAAAAGCACTTATTTTTGGAAAAAAGGTGTTTGACTAAACTTTTATGGAAGAAATACATGTGTTTTTAAATAGTCGGACAAGCTCTTATCAACTATTAGTCAGACCTCAAAATGTAATTTCTTCCAAAATGACACTTATTTCTAACGAACACAAATTAACATGAGCTAACTAACACCACTCTCAACTAGTTGTTATCATCTCAATAAGTTTGAAAATAAGTTTCTGAGATAATAACTACTAGTTACGCTGAGAAATCAACAAAAATAGAAATAATAATTATAATCATTACCTGTATCTACGATCATAAGGAGCAATAACAAATCTTTTAAGCTTTAGAGTGCCTTCACCCATTACTGTACCAAAAGCTGGCAATAGGCTACTTGAAACTGAAGCTATGTTTCTTATTTCTCCACTTGACTGCCCTCGCGGCGACGCCGGAGACCTTCTCACCGGTGATCTTGTCGATGACATCTTGGTGAAAAAAGTTGGAGTTTTCTTGGCACTTAGTTTGTTGTTTAAGGGGTCAATTTATTACTCATTTTAACATATGGTTTACGTAGAGGATATTATCATATTGTATTATACGTCCTACTCTAAAAAAATTATTGCTGGTTTTTTAAATATATATATAAACCTTGTACATATCTTAGGGACGTAGAGTTGATGTTCTTGGAAGAGTTGAATAAGTCTTAACAATCTAGGATTTACACCGTACACATATGAAGCAATAAGTACACGCGATTAAGGTAAAATGATAAGTTTAAAGTTAAAACGAGTAGTCAACACTATAAAGGTTTAATTTTTTAAAATACTGAAAATACAAAACTGTATAGAATAAAACAGAATATTAATAGCAGCATATTCATTTGACCCATAAAGAAACCCCTTTTCAGCTCTCTTCAAATCTTTAAGAATCTACATATTATGGTTCCAACACATAAGTTAGGAGGAGTTTGAGGAGAGGGAATTGGACCCCAAACTAATAAAAATGGAAGTCCATTCTGTATCTATTTATATACAAAGATGAAAAAAAAAACCCGAACATACGAAAATCAACCACAAATCCAGTAACTCTTCAACTTCATAGCTTCAAGCAACTTCAAATATGTTGTTCATGCTTTGATCAAGAGACTTAAATGCTGACATAATGTGTGATGTCAGACGGAACGTTAACTGATAGCATGCACATTGGTAAGTTGGATGAGAAATCTGAAACCAGAACGATGAGCAATGCTAGATCCCAAATGTGAAACCCGGGTACACACTTCTGAAGTGATTGTGCCACTGAGTAAGCTATGTTGCCAATATGAAACAAAGCAAACAGCAAACCTTTGATGATGTCTATGCATTGTGCTGCAGGAACAAAAATTCTGCTACTAAGCAACCACCACCTCAAACGAACTTCACACCCTAGAAACGAGACTACATGTACTGGGCGAGCCATTGCTTGCACATATCAAGAACTGGATGTGCATTAGCATGTAATGCCTGCATTAAGAGTCAAAGGCAGAAAGAGAAATCAGTAACAAGTGGTAAAGTTAGCAACCCCCATCCTACAAGATATAATAATTAAACAAATAAGACTAATCTAAAATGCCTAAATTCTAGTGAAATGAGAAATAACCTAAGATGTTGGAAATCAATAGACGTATAGGCAATGCAAAAATATCACATAACCAGGAAATAAAAAGGGTTCTAATATTCTTTCCTTTTTTTTTTTGACAAAGGTAACAATACTAATATTCTTTCCTAGTAGCCCATATTCTCTATGCCATAAGGTGAGAGGCAAATCCAGGATTTGATAACTGCAAGTGCTACTGTGTTTAATGTGAACTCCAATAGAGAATCGAATTCAGCTTTACATTCAATCGGTTCGATCCAATTTGAATTAATTTGATCCATTTGGTTTATAAAACTTGTGATACGTATTCAACTAGTTCTCCTGATTCAAATTCTACTGAATTATGTTCTCTGCGGGAGTCCCATGAGTCTAGACCTTGGGTCCAATAACTGTGAATTTGGCACCTTAGCCATGGAACCCACAATTTTTTGTTACTTCGGGTGACACTGTTTAAATATACACGATTTTTTTGTGTAAAATACTGATACATAAAATTTTACCCAAGTGTTCAAATGCTGCATCACCCTCAATCCCCTAGATAGATCTTCCCCTGCATAAGGTTCATTATGGAAGCATCTAGGATTTGCTTTTGTTTTCTGTCAAAGGTAAACTAACTTGCATGCAAAATATTTGGTCAATTGTCGAAGCACATTTTAAAATAGCGTTGAGGCAGTTAAAAGTGCGATCAAAGACAATGTTTGCTACCACAGGGTCAAGAAATTTAAAGTGAGTCTAAATGCATCCTTCATTGCAATCATACCAAAGAAGGAGAAACTAACAAACAGTAAGCACTATAGATAGACATATTAGTCTATTAAGAGCATCTACAAGATAATCTCAGAGGTATTTTTAATAGAATAAATAACAATTTGATTTTAAGGTAAAACTAAGTAGTAATACACTTATCTACAGGTGTGAGATACAATCTGTATCTTCTATTTAGCAGGGACTAAATCAATACATACTTAGCTCATTCTAACATTCTAGAACACTAGTACTTTACTTTTAACCCTTGTCAACAATATAGTTGGAGCACCTTCCTGAAAGTATCATATTCAAATTCCAGTAAATCTCGTTAAAGATATATTAGGTACACACTTCATAAAGGTGGAATCAAGAGGTATTTACTCTATTTTTCCAGTTTCTCATAGGCATAACTAGCTAGAAAAATGCAAACACATCAAAATCAGATAATTCTCGATCTGCATCCATGACAAAACAAGTTCACAAGTTTAAAAATCTGTTGTCCCGTGGAATCCCACTCACTGGATACTGGTTGCAGAAAGATCTTTGTAAAGGTAGATACTAAATGATAAGTACGTGGGAAACAACTTGTAGGGACAGAATGTGAAGAGAACAGTTCTACCGGTAAAGATTAACAACTGTCCAATTATTACCGAACCTGAAGGTTAAAGAAGGCTAAGGATCAACCAAATAAGCCAAAATAACCAGCTGAGAAACATGTTTTTTGCATCTCTCAAGTTGACAACCAAACTTGGTCATTAAGGTTCTGAATATTTATCACCCAAACATTTACAAGTTTATCTTTGGCATTGCTTAAAAAACCATAGCATCGTTTGGAATACCTTAAACCAATATATTGAGTTCTCCAGCAAATGGGCCCCTCAGAATATGAACGGTAAAGCAGTACAACATAATCTCATATGGGTATTCCTTGAAATATAATTAGGTTTTGGTGGAACAAGGTAGTATTTAACTTTAAAGTTCAAGAATGCAACAAACCTGATGTGCAACATATTGAACATCCGCCACACTTCCACTTCTAGATGCAATTTGGAATGCACTTTTGAGACGCCCACAAACAACACATGCAAGTACTTTCCTGTGAAAGGAAAGCTAAAAAATGAAGTGGCACTCAAAGTTTACCAGCTAATTTCTATCAGAAATTAAAAGAAGTGTATTGTTGATTTGGGCAAACCGTCTCATCTAAAAGCTTAACCTAGTGACAGGTTGATCTGTTAGAGAGCATATCTCTTTGTTTATTTATTTAAGGTATCAATATAAAAATATTTTGTAGATGAATGACGGTAAGAATCCAACAGCTCTATTTGCTAATATCTCGTTGAACTATGGAATCGCCCCATTTAGAAGTTTAAATTGTTAGAGCACACTTACAACAGGTTATTTAGTTATTTAATCATCTTCTGCTTTATGCCTTCAACAAATATTATGATATCATAGACATGTAACTTCCACCATTCCAAACAATCATTCCAAGTCCAAGGTGAGAAATATTCTTTGAAAAACTTGGATCATTTAATCATTCAAGTGTTGTACATGAGCTAAAGTCCTAACTCATTAAGGGGTAAAATTTAAAAAAAGAATGTTCTGAAGGGGCGGATAATTTATTTTGGATAACCCTCATGTAACAATGGCAGTGAACATATATCACAAAAGTGAACATATATCACAAAAGTGTGAGGGCATTGAAATGTGAGACCACCTCATCGAATATCTTAAAATGATGGAAATGGGACACACTATTTATTTTATATCTACAACATGTTAAAGATTTACTCAAAATAGACAAATTTAAAGCAAGCAAAGTCTTTGGAGTGAGTGTCACGGGTTTTGAGCATGCAATTATTGACATCATCTTGAGAATGGAATAAAAAAGGCTACAACATCCACAACAACAAGAAGCAGCAAAGAAAGTCAGAAAGGAAGGGGAAACGAAGTCAAAAATCTGATCTGAAGTGTGAACTATGATGGTAGGGAAATAAGAGACAAAGGTAGGAAATACAAGGCTCTTTCTGGATGATAGTAAAAATCTTAAGTTGGAATATAAGGGGTTTAAAATGATTCTAATAAGATACACACACTTAGGTCTCTCAACCATAAGTGGAGGGCATGGTCAATAAGCATGATCCGACAATTTCCGCGGAACAGATGGACTCAGAGGACAGAGTCTAAAGCATGATAATAGAAGAGGTATTGTTTTAATCAGGGATAAAAAACAGTGGAGCTATAGTGATATTCAACATGGAACATATTTCATATGTTGTAAACTGGACAGTTTCTAGAAAGAACTCAGATGGTGCTCTACAGGGGTTTACAAGCTACACGCCAATCTGAAACAGAAGATTTTGACATCAATTAACTGCAACCCGAGGCACATGGAGTGAACACTGGGTAATTAGGAGGCACTTCAATGTATGTAAATTCAACAGAAAAAGATAAACTGACCTGTGGCTACTAGTCAACATGTCAATCAGGCGGTCAGGTCGCTCTTTGTGTTTGTTTGCATACACATTAATGGCTGCCCCCAAAACCTAAAAATCAATATAGTCCATTAAATATGGCATTAGTTCATTAGATACTAGTAAATAGAAACCTATAGCAGTTCAAAATTTAGCATAGATGGAAATACTACTCGCGTCACAAATCAGATCTGACTGTTTGAAATAAATAATAGATTACATTAACATTTGGATTCTTGAAATGTTCTTATGCATTTCTATCATTGACAAGGTGAAAGAATGACAGGACAGTCAGAGGGGTTAATCAACTCCAACCTTTAGCACTTCTTTATCCTTTGATAACCGTTAAAAACTCATGAAGCATAAGATCATTGGAATAGGTTGCTATGGTTGGTGCTAGTTAAAGCAGTTTTAACATGATGGTTGAACCAGGAGGAGTAGAGTATACTTAAATACAAAATACATGTCCCTTAACAACAAAAATAAATAGATAAGCGTAGCATTTGACACACCTGCATATGAATTCCTTAGGAAAATGAGTGTTTAAAAAAAGGGAAAAGGGTCTGATATACCCCTCAACTTTGTCATTTAGAGCTGATATACCCCTTGTTATGAAAGTGGCTCATATATACCCTTACTTATAAACAAATGGCTCACATATACCCTTTTCCTCTAACGGAAAATGAAAAAATAATAATATTAATCTAATTTTTTATTATTTTTTTCTAAAAAATATAATCTCATATGAGTAGATTTAATCCTCGTCAAACATACTTTTTTTGACTTCTTTTATTTTAATGACTAATTTAGAATTATTATTTTAATGATCAAATTTATTAAAGTTTCTCTAATATTCTTGTAAAACTTATTGTAGATGACCAATTTTTTTTCTTCGAATACAAAAATTAAATTACAATATAGACATAAAAAATAGTTTTAAATATTTTTTCTTTACACTAAGGAATGAAAAAAATATATAAGAATAAGAAACTCAAATTATAATAAAAGAAGTCAAAAAATAATTTATGTATGAAAAAAATTGAAATCTACCTTAAACTTTGATAAAAGAATCATATATACCACTACATAATTTTTTAAAAAAAATTAAAAGTAAAAAATATAAATTTAAAACTAATTTTTTCACTTCCGTTAAATGAAGGGTATATGTGAGCTCATTTTGTAACAACAGGGGTATATATGAGCCGTTTGTATAACGGTAAGGGTATATATGAGCCACTTTCATAACGAGGGGTATATCAGCTCTAAATGACAAAGTTGAGGGGTATATCAGACCCTTTTCCCTTAAAAAAAAGAAAAGGGAAAAGGCAGGTCAATTATCTGTTGCTGAACAGACAAAAACACACATTGAAGACCATTGCATTCATAAGAATACCTGATCCCAATCATCATCATCGATGGTGCCTTTAATGTTCCTAAAGAACTCCGTGAGTTGGCTTCCCTTCTTTCTCTCAGCAAGTGATGCAGCAACACCAGCATATATATCAACAGCTGAAACAGTTGAGCATAAACCAATGATAAGTTCAGATACTTGTCCTGGAAAGTTTTGAAGAAAATTGGAAGTATGAGTCTATGAGAAGTACCTGGAAGGTTGAACTCATGGATCACCTGGAAAGCCAAGTCAAAATTCCTCTCAGCAAGAGTCTCTGCAATTTCACACCTCCTCCTGCATTTCGATAAATACAAATTTTCAAGCCCTAGCATCGGATAAAATGCTCTACAAAATTGTCCTGACTATCAAGTCACAAGGGATAATGTTGGAAATGCTGAAAATCAAGGGATTGAATATTGTTATATGTTCATTATTCCTTTGACACTATAAGGCCACTATTTACTAAGTGACATTACTGACGCTATTGAGATTACTCTTTCTCTAATAATAGCTTCTTTTGCCATGATCAACTTGATTTTCAGTTTTGATTTATAAACTCAAGTTGCTTCACCACCTTGAGTTTGATGTGGTGAGTGAAGAGTCGAGAGAATCAATATTGTTATACCTCAGAATCTATCTAAGAAAATAGTAGAGAATATTCTTCCCAATCCCGTCATAATAAGAATATAAATATTTAGGCAATTTTCTTTATGTAAATACTTCTTTTAAATCATTTTGTCTACAATTTAAAATTTCATTTAGCCTAAACTCAACAAAGAGTTCGCTTTGGATATTGTGCACCACCTGATCCAAAATAAAAATTGCTGGCGTGACTTTGAAAACAAGACCACGAGCTCTTATCACCCTGCCTATTTGAGTGCATAAAATATTGTATTTTAGATTCCTTTCCCGCTATTTTAGTATACAAATGAAAAAAAATAGAAAAAGCACAGGAGCACGCAAATAGTCATGAAATAGTTTAAAGGAGCCTCCGCTAGTTTTAAACAGCTAAAACCAAATACCATTTTCGCATATATACACAAGATATTGCATTGCAAGGTGGCAAGTCAGTTAAGGAGAATCATACTGAATCTGTTCTGAGACCAATGGACAATGTTGTCTACAGTGAAGGGCGTGATACTTGGTTAGGCTTTCAGAGAAGGAGTCAAAGATGTAGAATATAGGATGTAATGTAACTCCTTTGGCTGGGTACTTTGGAAAGGAATAGGAGAGCCTTCGAGTGGGTTGATAAAGATATGTGTGTAGTTTTTGTTGCTAGTCAATGTTTTATTGCAACCTTACACATTGATCACAGATGACGGGGATGTGATTAATTATATTTTGGTGTAGGTTATCTACTTGTGCATACCACTTGTACAGCAAGACTTGGTTCAAACAGCATCAACAAATTATTACTTCACCAATAAAACACACATATGGTAACTTCAGGGTACATAGAAAACCAAAGCATAAAACATAAGAAACCAAAACGGTTTAATATTTAGCTAGACACACTTTTTTTTTTTGAGAAAAAAAGAAAAAATGGAGGACAAAAACTAGACCAAATGCATTTCAGGTCACCCCATCAAGGGAAGACCTTCTGGATTCTCCCTGTTTCTTTGTGCGTAGCTGCCAGAGATGGTAAAATAGTTCTTGATTTTTTATCCAAAATGCCTAGTTTGAATAGTTCAGACAGACTGAAAAATTACGAGATAAAAGGAGATCAAAAACCAAAAACTAGAACAAACCTGAAAGTTTCAGGATCATTTGGATTCCCAAAAAGTGAATGTTTCCACTGTGTTCCTTCTGCATCATTAAAGCATCTGACAACATCTATCTGCAAATCAGCAAGCATGAACAATCATCAACTCAAGATAGGCATGAAATAGCTTAAGCATTGAAACCCTTGAGAATGCTAACAATCAAGTTCAATTTACTACTGAATGATGTTAGAAGCATTATCATTAGATCTGTTGGAAGTCATTTACAAATCCTCTTTCCTCAATCATTTCTAATCAGTAAATGGATCTAAGAGATCAGAGATGCTTATTTTGACACAGAGAATTTTCCCAAAACAGTTCGTTAATGCAACTTGCTTTTTTGAGAAGAATCTCCCATGATCCTAGATCCTTACAGAAGTTTCATGGGAAAATAAAATGGCTATCATCCAGAGCATCAACTCTTCAACAAAAGAGAGAAAAGGTCCAGAAAGCAGCATCAAATTGAAAGAAGCAACAGGATATGCGCGTACTGCATTTTGCTGACAGGTGAAGATATTTTCAGTGTCAATTTACAAGCATCCTATACTTACAGTCTTACCTGGATAGCAACTCTAGCAGAAAATTTGACTAGTCCTTCTTCAGTTAGTTTCTCAGAGGCACTTTTCCCTCGGATGCCCTTGGTAATAAGCTTAGTAGACTCTCCTGCTTTATGTCGTGCTGACAAGCCTTCCTCGAAATGCATCTACATCACAAATGAAGGCTAAGCAGACGGCACAGGAGTAGGTGTACAAGTTAGCAACTAAAACCACACAGAAGGTGATATAATTTAAGATTCACAAAGTAGAAACATGACATAAGAGATGAATGTAATCCCTGCATAGGGAAAGAGGAGAGGATCTAAAGATGCAAATAAAGAGTATGGACGCAGCATATGTACTAGCAATGCAATAGACAAATAGCAAAAGAGAAAACTTGTGATAATTCACAAGAAGAAATATGTTTCCGACATGATTGAGATGACAGTGCACTATCACGTTGTGTATATCCCTTGTCATTTATGTCAAGCAATTATCTCAAACTACTTACCCATGCATATATTCAATTATTGGTCTAACTGATGTATAAATACCATAATTTATACTCTTTTAATATCCATGTACTTTCTGTATTTGTATACTATAGACAAAGAAAAAGATATAGGTGGATTAGTTCTCAAAAAAGAAGAAGAAAATAATAGGTAAATACTATTTTTTTGAAAGAATTCTTAGTAAGACCGCATTGCTGATATTAATTTATCTAACATAATAATTAAATACATTCTAATTAATGTGCTATACATAATAACATAATAGATAACTATATTCTCAGAAATATAATATAATAAACAACTATATATAAGCACAGTACACACACGATATATATATATATATATATATATATATATATATATATATATATATATAGTTAAGAATAGATATAAGTATTTCCTACTTAGAATAGGAATAGGAATAGGAATAGGAATAAGAATAGGAATCCTAGTCGGAAAAAGATTCCAATGTAGTGTCTATAAATAGGGTCTCAATGTAACAATTTACAAACACAATTCAATAATATTTTTTCATATATTTCTCACATGGTATCAGAGCATTGGTGAGAACAAACAAGTCACCGTATGTCTATGTCAATTTCCGGTGACTGTTGGGTATGATTTTGTTATTCTTTCTTTCTGTGGGTGTTGTACGAAAACCAACACCACCACGAGGCTCGGAAAGCTCCCGCGACCAAACCCCAAGCAGAACCACCGGAAAATATCACCCCACACGCTCTCACGCGCCTATCGGAGGTGGTAGTTTCCGGCGAGATCTGTCCCAAGCGCCGGCGCGTGAGGGCTTTTCTGGTCATATTTTTTGAGAATTTTTTTGGCAGTTGGGTTCGTCCAGCCATTCCGACTAGCCCTACTGTTTTTAACCAGATCCGATCGCCGTAATTAGGGTTCCGGCTGTTTCCGACGACTTTTTTCCTCGAGATTTGAATTTTTCCAACAATTAGATCTCAATAATCAAAGTTTTTTTGTTGTTTCCAAGACAAATTTAGCATAATGTCTTTTGGGTGTGATGTTTTTGGTTCTAAAAATAAAGGGATTGAAAATTCTAGTCCTATAATCACTTCAAAACTTTTATTGGGAAGTTCAAACTATTTATCTTGGTCTTTCTCGGTTGAGCTGTGGTGCAAGGATCAAGGTGTCCAAGATCACTTAACGAACAAGACTTATGTGGTAGATGTAAACGCAAAGACTAGTGAGGAAGATGCAAAAGCCAAAGTACAACGGGAGAAAGTAGATGCTCAACTATGTAGTCTCGTATGGCGTTCTATTGATTTCAAATTGATGCCCTTGTTTCACCCATTCGAGACGTGTTATACAGTTTGGAAAAAGGCTCGTGCTGTATACACTAATGACATCTCTCGATTCTATGATGTGATATCTTGATTGACCAACTTAAAGAAACAAGGATTCGATATGTCGACTTACTTGGTACAAGTATAGGCAGTCATGGAGGAATTCGACACATTGATGCCAGTTACTACGAATGTGGAAAAACAACAAGAACACAGACAAAAACATTGTTTCTAGTTCTTACTCTTGCTGGACTTTTTCCTGAGCATGATTCTGTGCGTGATCAGATTTTAGCTAGCCCTACAGTTCCTATAATCGATGAATTATTCTCTCGTCGCCTTCGTCTTGCGGGACCTCCTAGTCACAAAGTAGTTTCATCACCCACTGTTGACTCCTCTATTCTCGCATCTCAAACCTTTGAAAAGCGTACATATCAGTCTATGGAGAATCGGCGAAGGGGAGGGCATTTTGGGAAATCTCGATCCAAGTGAAATCATTGTCATAAGCTCGGACACACTCGTGACATGTGTCATATTTTGCATGGTCCACCACCCAATTATGATTCTATTGTTCTACAGGAATATAATGAGTTCCTTCGAAATCGCGCAAGTAAACAGACATCTCCACCAGTCGCATATGGTGCTCAACCTAATCAACCATCCAATAATACTCATATTGCTCAGGCAGAATATAATGAGTTCCTTCAGTATCGTGCAAATAAGCAAACGTCTCCATAAGTAGTTTCGGTTGCACAACCTGATGTGTCTGTTACGGGTAATTCTTTTGCTTGTGTGTCGCAATCTAGTACTCTTGGAACATGGGTCATGGACTCTGGGGCTTCTGATCATATCTCTGGTAATAAATCACTTTTATCCGATATTGTTTATTCGCAATCTCTTCGAGCTATTACTTTAGCTATTACTTTAGCCAATGGGATCCAAACAAAACCAAAAGGGATTGGAAAAGCCAAACCTCTATCTTGTGTCACCCTAGACTCAATTCTTTATGTCCCTGGTTCTCCTTTTAATTAATCTAGCATCTGTTAGTCGTTTGACGAAAGCCCTACATTGTATCATAACTTTTTTCGATGATTTTTTTCTCATGCAGGACCGCAGTACGGGACACATGATTGGAACAGGACATGAATCACAAGGCCTTTACTATCTTACCACTTTAAATCCTTAACAACATGCTCCGTCACAGATTCCCCAGATCTAATTCACAAACGTTTAGGACATCCGAGTCTCTCTAAATTGCAAAAGATGGTGCCTAGTTTGTCTAGTTTATCCATTTTAGATTGTGAGTCGTGTCAACTTGGGAAACACACTCGTGCTACATTTTCTCGTAGTACTGAAGGTCGTTCAGAGTCTATTTTTTCATTAGTTCATTTTGATATTTGGGGTCCTAGTAGAGTCAGTTCCACCTTAGGATTTCGTTATTTTGTTAGTTTCATAGATGATTATTCAAGATGTACTTGTTTTTTTTAATGAAAGATCGTTCTGAGTTATTTTCTATTTCAAAAGTTTCTTTGCTGAAATACAAAATCAGTTTGGTGTTTCTATTCGTACTTTTCGTAGTGATAATGCCTTAGAATACTTATCCTTCCAATTTCAAGTGTTTATGACTCACCAAGGCATTATTCACCAAACTACTAGTCCATACACCCTTCAACAAAACGGTGTAGCTGAAAGAAAAAATCGGTATCTTATTGAGACCGCTCGTACTCTTCTCAATGAATCCAATGTTCCGTTGTGTTTTTGGGGAGATGCAGTTCTTACGTCTTGTTATTTGATAAATATAAATGCCCTCTTCTTCTATTCAGAATCAGGTTTCACATTCCCTACTGTTTCCTCAGTCACATCTCTATCCCATCCCCGCTCGTGTCTTTGGGAGCACATGCTTTGTTCATAACTTAGCCCTAGGAAAAGATAAATTAGATCCTCGTGCCCTCAAATGTGTCGTTCTTGGTTACTCTAGAGTCCAAAAAAGGTATCGTTGTTATTCACATGATCTTCATTGATACCTTATGTCAGCTGATGTTACATTTTTTTAGTCTCAGCCTTACTATGAATCTTCACATCATCCTGATGTATCTATGGTCTTACCCATACCCCAGGTTTTACCTGTGCCAACCTTTGAGGAATCTATAGTTACTTCTACATCTCCAGTTGTAGTGCCACCACTACTAACTTATCATCGCCGTCCACGTCCAACCCTAGTCCCAGATGATTCATATCATGCGCCAGACCCTGCTCCTACTGCGGACTTGCCTCCTCCTAGCCAACCGCTTGCACTTCAAAAAGGTATACGATCCACTCGAAATACTAACCCACATTATACCTTCTTAAGTAATCATCGTCTATCATCACCCCATTATGCCTTTGTGTCGTCTTTGTCCTCTATTTCCATTCCTAAGACTACAGGTGAAACACTTTTTCATTCTGGATGGAGGCAGACTATGGTTGATGAGATGTTTGCTTTACATAAGAGTGGTACTTGGGAGCTTGTCTCCCTTCCTGCAGGTAAATCTACTGTTCGTTGTCGTTGAATTTATGCAGTCAAAATTGGTCCAGACGGTCAAGTTGATCGACTTAAGGCTCGCCTTGTTTCCAAAGGGTATACTCAGATATTTGGGCTAGATTATAGTGACACTTTTGCTCCTGTCGCTAAAATAGCATATGTTCGTCTTTTTCTATCTATGGCTGCCGTTCGTCATTGGCCTCTTCATCAGTTGGACATTAAGAATGCTTTTCTGCATGGTGATCTTGAGGAAGAAGTCTATATGGAGCAACCACCTGGTTTTGTTGCTCGGGGGAGTCTAGTAGCCTTGCATGTCGATTGCGTAGGTCACTCGATGGTCTGAAACAGTCTCCTCGAGCTTGGTTTGGGAAGTTCAGCACAATAATTCAGGAGTTTGGCATGACTCGTAGTGGAGCTGATCACTCACTGTTTTATCGGCATTCTACACCAAGTCGATGTATCTATTTGGTTGTTTACGTTGATGATATTGTATCACCGGTAATGATCAAGATGATATCACCGATTTGAAGCAACATCTCTTTAAGCACTTCCAGACTAAAGACCTTGGCAGATTGAAGTATTTTTTAGGTATTGAGGGTGCTCAGTCTAGATCAGGTATTGTTATTTCTCAGCGCAAGTATGCCTTAGACATTCTTGAGGATACATGCATGATGGGATGTCGACCTATTGACACTCCTATGGATCCGAATGTTAAACTCCTTCTAGGACATGGGGAGCCACTTAGTAATCCTGAAAGGTATAGACGGCTTGTTGGAAAGTTGAATTATCTCACAGTGACTAGACCTGACATCTCTTTTCCTATGAGTGTTGTAAGTCAGTTTATGACTTCCCCTTGTGATAGTCATTGGGAAGCCGTTGTTCGTATTCTGCGATATTTAAAGTCAGCTCTCGATAAAGGACTACTTTTTGAGGATCAAGGTCATGAGCATATCATTGGATATACAGACGCTGATTGGGCAGGATCACCCTCTCACAGACGTTCGACATCCGAATATTGTGTTTTAGTGGAGGTAATTTGGTGTAGTGGAAGAGTAAGAAATAGAATGTGGTTGCTCGATCTAGTGCAGAATCAGAATATCGAGCAATGGCGACAGCAACTTGTGAGCTAGTTTGGATCAAACAGTTGGGAGAACTAAAATTTGGCAAAATTGATCAGATGGAACTTGTGTGTGATAATCAAGCGGCTCTTCATATCGCATCAAATCTAGTGTTTCATGAAAGGACAAGCACATTGAGATCGACTGTCACTTTGTCAGAGAGAATCTTTTCTCTCGGGAGATATTGTTACGAAATTTGTGAAGTCAAATGATCAGCTTGCAGATATCTTCCCCAAGTCCCTCACATGTCCTCGTATTAATTACATATGTAACAAGCTAGGTACATATGATTTGTATGCACCAGCTTGAGGGGAAGTGTTAAGAATAAAAATAAGTATTTCCTACTTAGACTAGGAATAGGAATAAGAATAAGAATAGGAATCCTAGTCGGAAAAGGATTCCAATGTAGTGTCTATAAATAGGGTCTCAATGTAACAATATACATACAAAATTCAATAATATTTTTTCATATATTTCTCACACATATATATATATATATATATATATATATATATATATATATATATATATAACCAAGCAAAAACCTTTATTTACACAATTAGATATTATGAGCCAAATAAGGTCTTTCTGTGGGGAAAAAAAGCGTCAAAGCATAAGGAAACAAGTTATGCATATTGCTTGTCATCCTAGAGTTTCAAACAAATTCCACCTCCTAATCATATTGACTACACTACTGCTATATTAATTATACTTCAGTTGTTAATCATAGTTGATGCTCATCACTGGGTATCACATAACTGTATTTTGAAATGTTTACCTCATACAACTATTCAGAGGGCACAAATAAATCAATCAAAGACACTTTCTTATTATTTCGTTGATGTGTTTGTCATATGGAGAAAATCTATTTTAAGGTCCCAAGACCAATGAAATTATGTCTGCTATATTTAGAAATAATAAATAAGTGCTTAAGTTGCTCCCATCCTTTAAGAATTTTCGTTTTTCTTTGTTGACTAATGATCTATTATTAAATGAAGTGCAATTTATAGAAATATCACATATACTTATTACCCTTGAAGTTACAATTACAATAAAAAAAATAGAGATTCCATCACTTCGTGAGCAATCCAATTCAAGGAGCAACCAGCCATCATTCACAAGGCAGCTGAGGAACATCAAGTGGCTAGTGTCAAATTCACATCTTTTCTTATTGGAATATGACTGTGTTTCTTGCATTAGAGGCCCTCCCACTGTTAACTAAACTGTGCCTTAGCCAGTTTTTGTTGGTTTTCCTAAGCATGAAACTTTTAGGACAGAGAGTAACGAGAGCACAGCTCTCAAGCTTAGGATACGTACAACTAATAATTCATTGTGACCATGAACACCATCTATAATGCAGATGTGCAATAGAACAAGTTCATAAAATGGACTGACCTTGGCATTCTCCAAGTGTCTTATAGCTTCTTCTTGAGAAGAAGAGTTCATAAACAATTGTATACAACAAAGCCCAGCTGCCACATGATCCTTCTTTATCACCTGATCATCAAGCAATTTTCAAATACACAAGAAGAGACATGGCATTACTAGAGACACAAAATGGAAGCAAATTGACTAAGCCAACCTATCATAGAATATGTAAAAAGACTTGACCAAACTCAGTTGCAATCCAGCAGAGATTAACATATAAGAAAAGGCAGACATAAGAAATGTCTAAAATTTGATCAAGCTCCTCTTTCCATGGCCATTGAAACATCGCACTTCAATTTAATGGATAGAGTGGAGCGCGTGAAGTGTGACGAGAAATCAAAGACATCCAGAATCTTTGAATTGGTAGCTAGCCAGTCCAGCAAGTAGATGCTTCAATGTTATGTAGAGGTCTTAGACAAGGAGACCCTATGTCACCTTTTTTGTTCCTACTGACTATGGAGGGTCTGACCACATGTTCAGAACAGCAAAAGTAAATGGTTGGGTAAAGGGATTCAGTGCTCAGATGGGGAGGGGTGATGATCTGGATATACACATCTTTTCTATGCAGATGATGCCTTGGCTTTCTGTGAAGCAGAAGCGGAACAAATCAGACACTTATGAGTAATCCTAACAATATTTGAGGGCATCTCGGAGCATCAGGTTAATTGGTTGAAAAGTTCTCTTCCCAATTAATAAGGTAGACAATTTACAAAGTCTAGCTAAGAATCTGAGATGTCAAATAGCTTCTCTTCCTACAAAGTACCTGGGATTGCCTCTAGGGGAAAAAACAAGGAGTTGGAAGCATGGAGTGAGGTGATGGATAGATGTAAGAAAAGGCTCTCAATATGGAAAAGTCACTACCTATTACTGGGGGTAGGTTGACTCTCATCAAGTCAACTTTAGATGGGCTACGTACGTACATGATGAGTCTATTTACAATATCCAAGAGCATTAAGAAGAGAATCAACATGATGAGAAGATCCTTCATTTGGCAAGGGAACAAAGAAAAGAGAGGCTACAACCTAGTGAAATGGGAGATACTCACTTTGACCAGAAAACAAGGTGGCCTTGGCATGAGAAATCTTAGCTTCCAGAATAATTGTTTGCTACAAAAATGGCTATGGAGATTTTGTTCAAAAGATAGAGCCCTATGGAGAAGATTCATAACAAGGAAATGTGGCTTGTTTAGCCAATGGACTACTGAGGAGGTGATAGGGTCATTTGGATGCAGTGCCTGGAAGACAATTAGAAGGTTCTGGCCACAGTTCAATAAAAATAGCTATATTAGTGCGGGCAATGGCCTCAAAACAGATTTCTGGGATGAAATCTGGAAAGAAGATGATAGCCTGAAGAACTTATTCCTAAGCCTCTACACCATGAGCTTACAAAGATCTGCTACTGTTGCTCAAGTATGGAGCCAACAAGGGTGGAACTTAGTGTTCAGGAGGGCTCTGAATGACTGGGGATGTGGACAGGCTACTAGAGGTGCTAAACACCCCACCAGACATATCTCAAAGAAAGGACAAACCTATTTGGCAGCTACAAAGCAAAGGAATGTTCACAGTTAAATCTTGCTAATTGAGGATGAATGTTAGCAGTCAGTGACTGACAAATGGCCTTGGAAGCTAGTGTGGAAGACAAGAAGCCCATTAAAAGTGACATTTTTGCCTGGTTTGTCATAAGAAAAGCTTGCCTTACTCATGAGACATTACAAAAAAGGGGGATGCAATTTTGCTCAAGATGCTTTATGTGTGAGCAGAAAGCACAAGTAATTGTCATTTGTTCCTTTAGTAAAGCTGCTTCAAAATTGTGTAATATGTTTGTGTATATAGGGGTTAGCTCGGTGATGCCAAAGACAACCACGGAGCTCTTGAATAGCTGTTCAGGAATTGGCAACAGAGGGAAAAGTGAAGACTGGTGGAAGACTATCCCAGACTGTATATGGTACTCTATGGAAAGAAAGGATTGCTAGGTGTTTTGAAGGACAAAAAGATAGTTTTCAGAAGATAAAAATGAAATGCTCAAGTATTTTTTTTTTTGTTGTTGTAGGCTCTGATTTGGTAGGGAAAAGCATAGAGATAGTTGATTTTATACGAAACTTGTAATTCGGTATATCTTTCTGACGGTGCCCACCACCCTGTGGGATGTGAGTTTCCTTTGAGTGTTTTGTCAATACAAAGTTACCTTTATCTCAAATGCATGTTGAAAGTAATGTCTTTCACCTTTTTCTGTCTCACTTAGTTGTAATTAAGGTCTAAAGGTTAGAGAGCATCAAAGCCATAAGACTCCTGGAGTGAAGTTTGTGGGAAAACAAAAAGATAGGGCTTCTTAAATTTTATGAGAAAACTTGGATCAAGAAACCAGCTATACAGTAAAGAAGTCGCTAAAGATATAATAAAAAATAAGTGTACTCTCTCTATCAGTTTATTCTAGATACATGGGTCACGGTCACACAATATAAACACATTAAAACCAGTGTTGTCAAAGGTGTGCTTAAGCCCTAAAGTGATGCTCAAAACACACTGAGTGTTTCACCTCTCTTAATGTGCACTTTAGTGTCGTCATGAAGGATCTAAGACATACTTTCCCCAACAAACGAGTATTGCCTGAAGAGGCTTCACTAAACAATTGATGTTTCACTTTATCATTATTTATTTTTTTCAATTTCATTGTCCATATGTTTGTTGCTCGTACTTATAATTATTAGCCTTGGACTAAACATATATATATCTGTATTTTTTCTCCATTTGCACCATTTTTCATTAAATCGCACACTTTATTTGCGCTTGAAGGCCCAAGAGACCTTGGAGTTTTTTGCGCTTTTCTCTTTTGATAACACTGATTAGAACTGGAAAAATCATTCAGAGAATTCTGGAGTGGAACTTGTGATAAAAGGAAACGTTGAGCTTCTTGAGGTTAACCGAGGAACCCAAACTAGGAAACTAGCTATACTGGAACCTAAACATGAAATCGAAGAATTTGGACTTCTCTTTTTTTTTTTTTTTGGATTAAGAGCTTAAGCGTTCCTTTAAAACTGTGAGTAATAAGTCAGAGCAGAGAGGCAGTCCACTCTTAGTCAAAATTCATAGTGTATCTGATGAAATGGATAGATTTCACTAGCCTTATAATTTTTGCCATCTCCATCAATTAAAGGTCTATAATGCCAAAGATACATGTAAAGAAATTAAACATCAGATTAGACGCAGGGTCACCGTTGCTTCACATTTTAAAGAAAGAGTTCGAAGGAAAAGATTGTGAAATACCTGAAACTTGTATAAATAATTGAAATGCTTGTGAGTTTCACAATAGGTACAGATGCGAGAAAGTGCTGCAGTTGTATGTTTGTTCACTGATGGATCTAGTGTAGTTATATTTGAAGTTCTTCCTGACAATACTTCCTCCAAAACAGGCATGGCACCATAAGCAATGCACAATTCACACAATAGATCAAGGGTCCCATAATCTGTAGCCAAAGGATCTTGTCGTTGAGGGGAAGAAGACGAAGTGACAACGCCCAATGAAGATGGTTGAGGAGGTGGAGGAACAGAATTGGGAGGGAAAAATAACAAGCAAGCATCCTTGTAATGGCCATGTCGAAACATGAAATCAAACAGATGTTGGCGAGCATACTGCATTTTAAAGTGTAATACATCAGTGGCAACGCAGACATCAAGTAGTGAGCATGCCTCACTGCTCTTACATGGAACAAGTGAAGAATTGCAATATCAATAAGCTGAAGACCAATATTAAGAGATGAAGAGAAAAAAATAAATGAGGTTGTGGGGTGAGGAAGAACTATACATAAAGCATTTAATGTTTAGGGCGTGCTCACATCCTAGATGAAGGAAATAACTCATTCAATTTCCAAAGACAATATCCCCCACCCCACCCCTGTCAATATATAAGAGATGCTTCGTATAATAGCAAGAGGCCACATTTTTATTATGCAATACAACTTTTAACAAGTTTGAAGAACATGAAACAATTCTATAACTAACTATGGTTTTTCCAAATTGGTACCAAATGACTATGAATTTAGTACTTCTAACATCAAATGGATTTAACAAAACTACTATAAAAACACCCAATATGTAAGAAAATACTAATCCCAATATTAAACATCACTAAAAAAGAGTTTCAACAAGTTCACAGAAAGACAACATCAATTGCATAATTGAACTTTAATTTTCAATTTATCAGCCATGATAACGAATTAATTTGCAGCATTCAAATTCATATCCAATTGCTTTATTAACTATGATGATAATATCCTCAATTGCAATGATTGATTTTCATTTTCCATCCAAATTTATAAGTCAAAAATCGAAAAAAGAAGGAGAAGGAAAAATCATTAATTGGAAAAGAATATGGGTAGCAGAGAAGTAAGAGAGAACGAGAAGAGGACTCAAAGATCCTAACAAGAAAAAGTCATCTTAGACCAAAAACAAGGAAATGAAGCAAATCAAGAGAAGCTAAGAGACATTAGTAGTAGAAGGTGTAGCAAATCAGAAAAGAAGAAAATGATAAAGAAATATTAAAGCATACCTAGAGTGAGTCTAGTGCATGTATACCAAAATAACTATTTATTTATTTTTAGAAGGGAAAGAAACTGTACTAGCTTTATATGATTTCAAAATTAACGTGACATCTATTCTGAACAAATTTCTTTACTTTCTTCACTACTAACGGCTATTTCCATGCTCCACTTCGAAGCTAAATATAATATTCTTTGACGCTATTCTCTCTCAAACACCAGGAAAGTCAACCCACGATAACTGAAAAGCTCCAAACTTCTTGAATTAAATGATAAAGAAGGCTTGTATGAAAATAACATAAGATATAAAAGTAAGAACCTAGCATTCATAACTGACAAACTAAGAAACCATGCAGTCATTGGGTAATTAAGTATATATAGTGCAAATGCATGTAAGATATTGAAGGGAATAACAAATGATCAAATTGCTACAAGTAATACTCCAATATAACAAATAGACACAGATGCTTCTATGCTTATCGAGATATAAATTGAGTAAAGGATCTTGAATAAAAACAAATAGAGTTATCCCAAAGTGTGCTTGTCGTAGGTAAAATTTAAAACTTACATCTTGAAAATAACTGATGCATTCAGCATATCTAACACTGTCCAAGTTGCTCCTAGGTTCTTCAAAGTATGTACTGTTGGAAAAATTGTCATTGAAAGCTTCTAAAAAAAACTGGAGTCTCCCTGCCCGTGGAAATTTGGATGGTAGGAACAACACATTGAGATAGGAATCAGCAGAAAGAGAATCATCTAAAATGGCTGGTGCACTTCGAGCCAGATGCTCATACCTTGCATTGTTGCCAGGAAAATCAAGATAAGAATATAACCTTAATAGTGAAGGTAAACATTCCAATAGAGAAATGAGCTGAATGATGCATTTTGTGTGTATCTCACTCAGTGCAAAGAGTGACAAAAGACAAGAACTTAAAGTTATTGACTAAATTTTTTTATTTTTTTTGATGAAGTATAGTTTCATTGTTTGATCAAGACGATGCAAAAAGATAGTATAAGGATATTGCTATTGAGCTCACAAACAAAGACGTTAGCACTTAGCACCTTAAACAGAGGCAGCTATTTTAAAAACCAGGGAGCTAATAAAATGCAAAAATATATCAGGGGAATCCACAGGGGTTACATTGAACCAACTAAATAAATACAAGAGATATCTAGCCTTGACAAAATGATTTGGAGTTGATACACCATCAAAGCATCAAAGCATCTTATATTCCTTTCTGTCTGTAAAGGGATCTTCTTATTGACTAAGTTACACTACAAAGGATAGTGTTCTTCAAAAGAGAGGTGAGGGAAGTTTGCAATTGAAAACAAAATATTTAAACAAGGGACAAGATGGTCATCTCCAAATCACTTAAAATATGTTCTCCAATCTATGGTCTACAAAATCTACTGTACTATGCCAGAAACCAGTCAGTACGCTGCCCTAACAGGATGAAAACCAGATATTATTTAAACACGAAATGGTTAACAATCAGACCTAGTATGAAACCACCAGCTGGAACATAGCAGAGATTAAAATTGGGTAAATTGTAACAGACAAGAAGGAAGTGCTTTAAAATTGCAGAGGGGAACAGCCAAACCATTCAGAAATTAGACATTCTAGGTTGAATTCTATGATCGCCAAGTTAAATAGAAACAAGACCTATCACCATACCTCATCCCTAGCAGAAAAAGAAAAAGTACAAAAGAAAAGGGAAAACAAAATGTAAAATGGTTGGCTCCATTGTATCAGCAACTGATTTTCCTTGTAAAAATATAGCCCAAAAACAGAAGACATACCTAACATGTCATTCATAAAAGTAATAAACAGTACTGATGTTTGGGCATAAAACACCGATATACAAGTAGTCTACCAAAAAGTATAACCTACAAAAGATATGGTTTTCTACAAATGTCACACTATCTTCTAAGCTAAAAGGAACTTCATGGGTGCACCAATAGAAAATAAGAGATAAGAGGCTACTCCTTAATAGTACAAATTCATCTCTAGGCTTTCAAAAGCACTCCTATTTCTTCCTCTCCACACGATCCACATAAGTGCTAGTGGAGCCATGATCCATGTTCTTCGTCTTCTCCTATTTCTTACTATTCATATCATTGAATAAAAAATCACACCAAAACTAAATTTGATGTTGGGTTTAAATATTATCTATGTAGAGTGTAGTTCTCAAAGAGTATGATCATCCAACCAGAATCCTTTAAACGATTGGTAGGAATAAAATAGCTCAAGACAAGATAAATCCCTAGAGCCATTGACAATCCGCATTGCACAAGTTCTTACCCCCCCCCCCCTCTGCACGTGAAACCTGATTCAATGGCATACATGTGGACTGAAGTCTGAAGACTTCTTTCTCTATTTTTTTCGAGTGAGAAGACTACAGTGGCTCATAATGGGCTGAAATGTGTGACTGGAGCATAGAGAGGATGCTTGAAAATCCAGGGAATGAGCTTTGAGCAGAATGAAAAACCCGACAAACGCGGTGGTTCTAGAACAGATTTAATCGCTAGATGGGCTGAACTTAAAGAAAGGCACAAAGCAGCTCAACTGATTGTTTTGAGAGTGCAGCTAGAGGGAAATGATTGTGAAATTGGCCTACCATATTTAGAGATCAAATACAACGTGAAAGAATCAGAGACTCCAACCCCAAACGTTAATGCAATGTATGGAGTAGCTCAGTGAATTATAAAATACAAAGTCCCTTTAGAAACCCTTGCAAAATAACTCTAGAATGCTACTTAACAGTGCCATATTGTAAATATAGCAATAGCCTCCTAACTGTTGCTGATTGGCTTTAAAAAAAACTAAGAAAAAGAAGAGATCTAACTGCAAGCATATAGGAAAGATCAGAACCAGCATTTGAAGATATGATGTCTCATGTGTTCCTTGTACTAAATCATCAACATATACAGTACAAAACTTGTTACTATCTTACATGGACCGAACAGATGAAACATCCACTGGTGGACCTCCTTCAATGGTGCCAATAATCTCCATTATAACAGTTGCAGCATCACCCTTGTATAATTGAAGTGCTTGCCTAAACATCGTCAAAAGGTTAAATAAGTACGAGATAAGAAATCAAAAGTAGGTTTTTATTGTAGGTTGACAAAGAATAGGAAATAATATTATTTTTACATACTTAAATTTAACACGAGCTTGTGTGTAGCGCTCCATCCTAATCAGAGCATGCCCCCAAGCATTCCACACAGGGAAAACATCAATCTGAGAGTAAGTTTTCCAATTAGAACTACTTTATGGTGCAAAGAGGACAATCATGCACATAGAACGTCTTTCTTATACTACCTTACACTTCTTGCAAGTGTAAACAGCCATGCTGTATTTCTCATCTAGAATTAATCTATTCCGAAGATGCTCAGATGACTCTTTATCAGCGATATCATCAAGTGAGGCAGCTACTCCGAAACCCAAAAGACTTTGCAGCAATTCAGCACGTACTAGCCACATCTCAGCTTGTCCCAGTACTTCAGACAGCTCATCTGTCGATTGACTACCCACACTAGAGCTGCCAGCATCAGAAGATGCATCATCTGCTTCCCGACTTCTTTCCAAATTACTAGACAAGTCAGTGCTTCCAGAAATCTTTCTTAGAAGGGATTTAGCAAAAAACAGGCCCTACAAGATCAAAGCTCAACATATTACTGCACAATTTCATCAGTAATTTGATTTACTCTACACTAAGAGCAAAGTAGATACCTGAACAAAAGTTTCTGTGGCATGATATGCTCGGCCAATAGTTTCCATAGTTGCATTCTCAGGTATCTTTTGGGAGCTTAATACACTTTTCATCTGGCCTATACACAAGTCCAAAGCACCTTTGGCAGATGCACTCTCATCCGAACACATTGAAAGCAGGGCCTGAATTCCAAAGTATAAATGATTAAGAACTTTAAAACAAAACGAAGCAGTTGAATTGGTGTGTTTTAGAGTGCAGAACACAACTAAGAATAAACAGGAACAAGTTCAATTCAAGGAGTGAATTCTGCTTTCATGACATGGAAAATTAGTGCCACTTTTTATAAAATAAAGAGGAGTGATGTCATAAAAGTATCCGAGTTCTGTATGTCAAACTATCCTCAATGCCAACTTCACATCATCCGTTATGCTCCAGCAAAAACATATTCATCTTCAGTTAACAAGACAAACGAACCACCTCAAAGCTAGCGCCAGGTATGGTCAAGCAAAAACATATTGATCAGAAAAAAAAAGGCATACCTTGAAAAGAGTTATATCCGGGGTACTTTCATACCGATGAGAACAACGGACAGCTTCATCCTTCTTTGGGTCACCTGTGAGCATCCACATCTCAGCAATCGCAACAGCAGGCAGCCTTTCTTGCCCATCTGCAGAAAATAATGTAACACGGTCTTCCTGAATGGAAGTAGTTGGCTCCCAAGCCACCCTCTCTGATTGCATTACTCCAGAGCTCTTTCTCTTCCTATCCTTGGCTGTACTTTTATCTCCAGTTTGGACCCAAGAAAATGCTCTGCGGGCTTCTTTTTGAAAATTACTAAGGCTACTAGTGAATGATGACCTTGTGGGTGTTCCCAATTTTGTCTTCTGTCTTGCTTTTGGAGTTGAAATTGAAATCCTCGGGTCCCTGGAAGGAGAACTAATGCTGACAACAATAGCTTTAGCAGCATATCTCAGAATCATATTGTTGTCTCTCAAGGAGGGGAATTCCTTAAGTATCTGCAAGGAAAAAAGCAAGACCACATCAAAGAAAATGACAAGAAAAAATTAACATTCTCTAAGCTTATAACTTATTACCAGAGAAGCAGATTGAAGTTGTTTTCTCATCAGCAAAACCTCTAGAATCAAATGAGGGTGCTCGTGTAACGGAGAGCATTTTTGCTGCAACGGTAATGGCAAAGCAGCCAGAACACGTAATCCTAATGCCCAAGAGTTGAGCCTGGAAACTTCCAACTCTGATAAATTATTATCTCTTCTTTTGAGGAAAAAGTGAACCTTCAGAGAATAAAAAAAAAAATACACTAAAGGAATTGGTAAATTGGAAGGAGAATTTTAAAATTCTGATAGCAATCAATTCCAGAGCAACTCGAATAAAGAATGTTTTAGGAAGAAATGTCATTACGAGAAGCTGCTTTGATCGAAGGTTGGGCAAAAGCTGCATTGCACTCATTGCAACAGGTAAAGCATCTGCAGTGTCACGTAAAGAAGAAAGAAAACGTGAAGCTTCTGCAGGGCCTCCACCGTTTAAAGGATCTGCAGTGAGAAGCTTCACAAGTTGACGCCCCTGCAGCTCTCTGCGCAGTTCAATAGATAGCCCTTCACTTTCAGCAACTTTTAAAGCAGCAGAAACAGCTCCCTTCTCAGCTAATCTAAGGGCAAGACCTTCGGGATCTTCTTTACACTTAGACTCCACCTAAAATTTGAAGTCCCACATGAGATGCAAAGGTGGAATCAAACACTGGGAAAGTAAAAGGAGCTCTAGAAACACAAACGTGATTCTGATCTTAGAATTACCCTAAACCCAACCATAAAAAAGAAGGAAGGAGCTAATAACCTCTAGCCAGCTGCGGAAGCGGTTATCTGCACTTAGTATATGGCTGTACCTCTGGAGAGCTTGTCTCATCTGAACAACCTAGTTGTACCATCAATGTATATTAAGAGAAAAGATATAAAGTTAGCATACCAAGTCCATTTATATAAAAAGCACACAAAAACCAATGCCTAGCAATAGCAATAATTGTGAGCTTAAAAAACCATGGAACTCACATACCTCATCTTTAATAGGATCATTTTCAAGCAAGTGGCAACTGCACATAGTGAGAACATCCAAAGCAGCATCTAGTTCCCATCTATGCAAATATCTGGAGACCCAAAAAGAAAGAGCTGAGCTTTCTAAATATCAAACTTCCAGAGCAACACCCAATCTGTGCAATAGTCTAAGTTAAAATAAATTAATTAATTAATCAACGGAACAAAATAAAATGCAAAGCAGCAGAAACATCTGCTCTTGACATAGGTTATAAGGAGGCTGGCACTAAGGCCCCCTATTGATTTTTTAAATATTATTAGAGGTCTGAGACGAACCCCACACAAATACAAGGTGAATTTAATCTCCACCCCAGACACATAAAAACAATTGACTATGCTACAGTTATTTATCAAAGCAAGGGTATCTCACTTTAGAGAAGCAAAGGAAATAGAGAAATATTAGTTAAGTTGGAAAACTTAGGGACTTGGAGAAAGAAGGTGGCTACGCTCTAGATTCCAGAGTAGGGTAACTTTCTGATTTGTAGTCCTTGATTTCAGTTTTTTTTTTCTATTTATTTCTTTTTTATGACGGTGGTGTCGGGGTAAGTTTGCACGCCGACCACTATTTCACCAGATATCTGCTATCTTCTTCCAGCACAAACATTAGGTAACTCTGGCCACCAAGGCTTAGACAAATGAGAAGAAGGTTTGCCTTTTTCAATACTGAGAAAGGTAACAATATTATAAACCTTAAGCACACAGGATATGCTTGAAGCCATAATTACAAGTTCTAAACAAATAAAAGTATGTATCCTTGTTCCTTTTTTCTTTCTTTCTTTCTGTTTTTTTGGAAACTGATAACTTAGTATATATTGATAGAGACAAATCAATACATGGGTTGTACACAAGAAAATCCAAATCCTGTTACCCTATGTCTATAATGAATTTAACTCATCAATAACAGATATAGGATCATTAGACCACATCTGAAAATTATACCAAATACACAGTATGAAAGTACGATTTAACTTGATCTGTTCAATACTATTCTCTACATTCTCAAAACACCTAGCATTCCTCTCTTTCCAAATTGCCCATCATATGTTGGCCAGTATGATTCTCCATGTTGAGAATATCTTTGACTAATAAAAGTTTGCTCTATAACAGTTTAAGTTTTTAGATGAGATGGTCACACATTTAAACATGGTAGTAGAGCAGGCAGAGGTCCTGAGATCGAATCTCACCACCACCAAAGAATTTCCACGTGCTTGACCCATGAAAAATCTTGTTGAGAATATCATTAACTAATAAAAGTGTGTTCTCTAACAGCTTAGGCTTTTAGATGAGATGGTCACACACTTCAACACTCCACCTACTTATTTTCTTTGCATGAATCTCAGCTTCTTTACAGCTTTGAAGAGTCTCTTTGAAGAGTCTCTGTAACCTTTCTTGGCATAAATCAGGAAAAGCCTTTAGGTTTAGGAATAACCATCAAAGCTGACTTGTGGCCTTGCAGTGAAGGAACCAATGTCTCCACAAAAAACCACATCTGGGACATAAGTTATCTCCCTTTCCATGAAATTATCTTGTGTAAGAACTGCTTCCTTAGATGTGAGTCAAATAAAAAAGGATACCTTGTAAGTAATATTCACCTTCCAAATTTTCCAAGGCCAGTTGACATTCTGTTGGTTGAGGTTAATTCATCCACATGTATGCTTTGCCAATCTTGAAGGTTCCTTGGTCACTGCCATGCCACCAAAGTTCATCTTCCCCTTCTTGTGTTCCTTTAAACTGGCCAATAGTGTTAACGAATTCTGAAACTTTTATGATTTCTCAGCCATTTACCTACCTTCTAAACTTGATTCCCACCCTTCAGGCGTCCACATTTCTGCAATGGTTCTTTGTTGTGTAGCATTAAGTTGTGAATCTTTGGATAGATACTTCTTAGAACACACATCTCATGGCACGGATCTCCCCAGAAGCTTGTCTTTTCCCCATTCTTTACATTAACCTTAGTGCTTCTCTTGAAGTCATCCCACAAAGCCCTTATAGATCTCCAAAGATTCACACCATCTGGGGATAATTCCCTTGTCATCCACCTATTTCTCCCTCATACTTGGCTTCAATGACTTCCCCCACAACATGTGTTTGTCATTAGCATGCTTCCATAACCATTTCACTTGAAGGGCCTTCTGTGACTTACAAATTTTTAATATCCAAACCCCCAAGTCTTCACTTAAAATCATCTTTCCACTTGACCAAATTGTACCGTCCTTGTTTTCCAGCCATAGGAACTTCTTCTGATCCTGTTTAAACTGAGAGTGATCACTCATGGAATGGGAAATAAAGACATCATTTAAGTAGGCATAGCCTCCAAGACTAAGTTAGTTAGAGTTACTCTGCCTCCTAGTGACAATTATTGCCCCTTCCATCTAACCAGTTTCTTTTCACACTTTTCTATGACACTATTCCAGATTTCCTTGGATTAGATATGTAGTTGGGAGAGCCCTTCCACCTAGAATTGCATTCGCTGCCTCCATGTTAGTAACTTCATGAATGGGGTAAAACTTCTTCTCTGGTTAATGTGCAACCCAGAAATTCCTTCATATAGGACCAATATTACACTCAGATATTTGAGCTGATCTTCCTATGCCCTACAAAAGGTGAGTACGTATCAGCATATTACAGATGAGTCACCTCTAAACTTTCCCTTCCATCTCTAGCCACATCAAAACCTCCCAACCAGCTATTGTATTTGTTGTTTTCAGCAAGTTCTAAAGTCCCATTTTAACTAACAAAAGCAGGAAAGGGGATAGAGGATGAGGATCCCCCTTCCTGAGGCCCCTTTATGCTCCAAAGAATCATGTTGGTGCACCATCAATCAATACAGAGAATTTAATTGATGACATAAAGAATTTTATCCACAAGATCCACTTAAGTTCAAATCCCATCTTCTCCAAAACTCCAAGTATACCCTCAACTAGCATGATCATAGCTTTTTCAATGTCAAGCTTGCATGGTATTCCTGCTTTCTTCTGCTTCAATCTGAACCTTATGATTTCATTTGCCTCTAGGACAGCATCCATAATTGTGTACCTTTATTAAATGTCATTTTGTTGTGAATCAACCACCTTTTCCATCACACTTTTCAACCTCTTTGTTAGGATTTTGGAGATATTGAATTTGTTCTTCTGCCAGTACCACTGATGTTGTAAGACCTGGTCCGCCATGAATCTGTCAGAGAATTCAAACAGAAACCTGCTATTATCCATCTCATAGATCTGGACCGCATGGGTGTTTTTCCAAGAAGTTAAGGACTATCGCCTTATCTCACTCAATGTGTGTCTCTCCTCGTTCTCATCTTCCAAGTCCCCTACCAGACATCTGTTTAGAAGCCCTGTCTCTTGGTCTCCAGATTTTACAGATATTTCTATTACCCCCTTTATCCCTCCTAACTCTGCTTCTCCAATTTTCTTTGAGTGCCATTTATTGTCTCTAACTGCCTTTGCATAAGGGTAGTTGATGTCAGTTAAACTGGATGTGCCTGCCATGTCCTGTATCTTTGGGCATTTAGTGAACTCTTCAATTTTGCGAGCAATGTCACACCAACCAGCATCCAATGCTATCTCTGGATAATTAATACTGATCTTCTCCCTTATTTAAGAAAACAATGCTCATGTATCTTCCGTGTTCATTTCTCATTCTGGTGCTGAAATGCTCTGCATGTCTTTCCGACATTTTCTATCTCCTGATTACGTTTTTTTGATCTTTAGAGGCTTCCTACAAGTTGAAGCACATCCATTCCATATCCTTGATGCTCATGTCTGTCCTTCTCATCAGTCCGCGACTTCTCTTGACCCATTTGTACCAGACAGTTGTGTTTGCTGTCATCTCATGATGTCAAAAGAATCGAATTCAGCACTGATGTTGAAATTTGCTTTAAGTTACTGCAGTAACTTTTAGCAAAATAAGTTATTTAGTTTGAGATGAATTTGAATTTTGAATTTTAGTTAGTTTGTTTATGTTGTTGAGATAATTTTGGTTGTTTAAATTTCAAATTATGCATATTTTGTATTTTATGTTGGCTATTTGAAGCCCCTCAATTCTTAGAAAAATCATTGAAATCTACGGAAAGCTATTAAAGCCATTTCAATCTATTGAGAGATATTTCAATCAATTCTTTTTGCTGCCCCATATTTTTATTAGAACATCAACAGTTGAAGTAAATCCCCCCCCCCCGGCCCCACCTCTCCCCCCATGATCACTGTTGGAATGAAAGAAAAAGAAAGAAAAGCTATCCTGAAATGAAACGACTCGGAGAGAGAAGAGAAGGAAGGGTGAAACAGAAAGATTCCAGCAGGTTACTGCCGGAGGAGATTTTTTCTCCCTCCTAAGAACTAGGAAAGAGAAGTTTCTAGGGGATTGTGCCTGTGAGCATTCTACTCTTACCGAACATAAATAATTTCTTTTTTCTTCTTTGTTTTTTACTCAAACATTTCTTAGAATTATCGTTTAAAAACTCATTCCATCCAATATGCCAAGGAAGTTGCTCTTCATCCAGTTTTCATGGAATAGAGCATGTCCTTTGTGTAAGAATATCCACCAAACTTTGTAGGTTGGAAGGTTGTAACTTAGATATATAGAGTCAAAAAAGGGAATTAATTTTCCTTTTCCCCACTATACTCTCAATCTCTCATTTCTCACTTCTAATTCGCCTCTATAACTTTCTTTGTTGGTATATTTCAAAGTTCAGCAAGTGATAGTGTGGTGTGTACCCAGGGGCAGCAGGTAGATTCGCAAGGAAGAAGAGGTGATGCATGTAACCACATCCAGATTATTCCCGTTATACACATAATAAAGAACTCAACAGAGAAAAAGAGATACTTATGGACATACTTGAGCGCAAGTCTAGCTGCCAATTGTTTATCTTTCAAACGGAGACAGTACTGCCAACTGTGGCTCCAATTATTGTTGCCTGAGTGACCTTGAGACTGTCCAGATATATTTTCTTCTCCACGTTCAATTAGCAACTGAAGCAACTGATCTGAGGCTCCATTTTGCAAGAAACGATCAGAAATTGCAAGAGCATCCATCATTTTTCCTTCATCAATCAACCTGTTGACATAAATAATGTGACAAAGGTGAGCCTATGCTATTCCAAGTGACCACTGTTAAGAAGCATAAAAACTTGAACTAGATATTTTTTTCGACAACGAGAACAGTAACCGTGAATTGCAACTGCGGAGTGAAAAAAAAGCCCTTGGGAAAGGAATGTGAAACAAAAGACAGAAGAATAGGATGAACCGATTTCTATACTTGATGTTGTTGGGAAGTAGTTGCTAGCTAGTATCTTGAGTTTCTTGGAACTTGTGGCGGTTTCAAGTTCTCAGCATGTACAGTTTTCTTCTATGGGTAATTTAAAATTTTCGTTACCAAAACAAAAAAAGATAACAAAAAACATGAAAAAGAAAATTGCAAAAGAGATCAACTCAATTCAAAACAAAGAGGTTTTGAGAACCAGAACACCTTATACAGGATGCAGTTCCCAGATAGTATGCCTTCTTGTAGGTGAGCTAATGCAACAAAAACACAGTTTATAGGAAGACGAAAATACAGTTCCAATGAGCTAATTTCCTTTCAGACTTTCAAAAATACCCTTCCATACTTTTGAATCCTAAAAAACTTGCCAACTCATTCACCAACTTCCCAGCATCATACAAAATATACCAGCTAATAGTTTAAGATCATCGAGACGTAATACTCATTCATGGAATTTACATGGGAAGACCTCTTAAGCAACTTCAAAAGCTTAGTATTTATAAATCTTCACATACACAGGAACTGTTTCATAATCACACAACATGAGTGTTCGCATAGAAGATGTGGATTACTTCACTGGGTTCTCTGTCTACTTGACCTACTTTCTTGTCTCAATTCCCATTCTGTGGGAAAATAAACGTGTTGGATGCCCAACTAATGAGTATTGATACTCTGGTAGTAGACGAACATATTCGATCCACTTACAACCAAAACCCATTAGTTTCAGCATCTTGAGAAGAAAAAAGAATTTCCATTGTCATATATTTTACCCAAATCCATTTTACACAGATACCTTCTTCCACTTTTCTCGCAATGGAGAGAAAAAATTCATGAATAGTTAGTGCTGTATCCATGATTTGCTTCCCCCAAATTAATGCATACTGATTCCTAATTATCAATCTTATCACTTTCTTTTAGCTCAGTTAGCAGCACGTTTGTGAGGGTGGTCGTAATGAATTGTTTTGAACACAATGGTTGATGCCGAGCACTGTGAAGGAGGCACTGCATACATGGGCTTATAAGAGAAGGAAGACAAGTTCAAGCACATAAGATATTTGCCCTTTTAACTATTATGTGAGTAACATAGAAAGAGAGAAATAGGAGAGTGTTCAAACATTGTTGGATGACTTAGCTAGCTACTCATTAAATGTACAGGTTCCATACTTCTTGTACAGGGGATTACCCCCACAATTTTTATCAACTAATAAGATTTCATTAACAATGGGCAAAACACATATGTATACTTGAAGCATACCAAAAGGTAGAAAACCTTAGAAAAAGATATAATTTATTATGAATGACATCTAATCTCTATACTAATAGGAACCTCATGGGTCTGCCAACAGGAAATAAAGGATAAGAGATTTACACCAAAAAAAGGTCGTTTGGTTCAGCACTGAGATATCCCGGATTTATAATCTTGGATCAAGTAAAGGTATTCTCACTTATAAACATGGCCACACTGGCCATATACATGGGGTATACCAAAAGGTAAAGATTCAACAAAATATGATTCTCTACAAACACCGCTCAATCATCTATACAAAAAGGAACGTTCTGTTTAACCAAAAGAAAATAAGGAGCAGAGACTAGTCCTCAACGGAGAGAAACTGGATTTTACTCCTTCAAAACCTCTCTTATTTCTTCTCTCTCCAAACTACCCACATTAACGCAAGAACCATGTTCCAAGCCCTTCTGCTTCTCCTCTTTCTACCTCTCTTCCAACTGAACATCAGATCTTCACAGTTCATTTCCACCTGAACATCAGATCTTCACAGTTCATTTCCACCTGAACATCAGATCTTCACAGTTCATGGCTGTTAGATTAAGAATAGGTTTATACAATCCTACTAGAATAGGAATACGTTTATACAATCCTATTAGAATAGGATTATGTTTATACAATCCTATTCAGAATAGAAATATGAATAAAAATAGAAATAGAAATCGTAAATAGTATCCTATTTGGTAAATGATTGTATTCTAGTGTCAATAAATAGGGTCTCAATGTAATAATGTAAACACAACAACAACAATTCAATAATATTGTTTTCCTATAATTCTCACATGGTATTAGAGCCTCTACGATCTTGGTAGAAAATAAAAAAAATTCCGCTACCGGTGGGTGGCTATTACCCATATATGTTGCTCGTCTGGCCAATGATTATGTAAGCAAAAGTTGGCTCACCTGTACCTTTCATACCTGTACCTTTCATGTGATTATTTTCTTATATCTAATTTGTTTAGCACTATGTCATCATTTCGATGACTACTTTCTTATATCTAATCTGTGTAGCGCCGTGTCATCTTTTCGGTGACTACTTTTTCATATTTAATTTGTGTATCACTGTGTCATCCTCGGTGACTACTTTCTTTTTTTACATATCTGATTTGCGTAGCACTATGCATCTCTATGGACTACTTTTCATATTTAGTTTGGGTAGTACCGTAAATTTTTCCGGACTACTTTCTCATGAGTTTCATAGCATCATGTGTCTTTTCGGTGACTCCTCAGATTTGATTTGCGTAGTTCCATTCGTCTGTCTAGTGACTCCTCAAATTGTCAAATCTGATTTGTGTAGGGTGGTTGTGCCATCATTCTGACCCTACCCATATAACTTCTCTTTTTTTAGTAGGGTCGTGCCATCATTCCGACCCTACCCACATTATTTCTCTTCTTCAATAGGGTCGTGTCGTCAATCCTCTGGCGTATGAGCATGTTCCAGCCAATTTTTCAGTGACTTTCTTGTTTAATATATACTAATCGAATGATTCCAACACGATCCATACACTTTATACTAGATTTTGAGCACTTTGTTGCTTAAGGGGAGTTTAGTAGCCTTGTTGTCGATTATGTAAGTCACTTTATGGTCTGAAACAGTCTTTGCAAGTTTGGCTTGGGAAGTTCAACACTGTAACTTTATCACTCCGTATTTTATCGGCGTTATGCATCAAATTTAGTATTTCATGAGAAGATTAAGCACATTGAGATAGACTGACATTATGCGTCAAATCCAGTATTTAATGAGAAGACAAGCACATTGAGATTGAATGTCAATTTTGTGAAGTCAACTGACAGAGACGACCTCTCTTTCTAAAATTTTCTACTGTCAAAATAACCCCTCTAGCGGCTAGCCACATGAAAAAGCACATCTTCCTCAGCACACTTGGAACCACTATTGCGTTACATGGGAAATCAATCTACTTCACCAAGAACACTCCATTGTTTCCCCAAAGCCACCACCAAACATCGGGATTATCCACCGGACTAACTTACCTATGAAGTAAGCGCATCAATCTTTGAAACTCACTTATTTCAGAGATGTCACAATCTCCCGCCTAACCAAGTGAAACTTCTTTCCCCATCCGCGGAGTCGCATAAGAAATTTTTGCCTTTCCAGTTTTCCAACCATAACTGTCAGAGCAAGAAACATGGACATGCAATAAGTAGGAATATTGTCTTCCCTCCTTTGGATAAATATCTATTCTGCTAGGATCCTCTTTAACCCTCTGAAGGACTGGATTTCAAACATTGAGATTCTTATTTGAAGATCCTAATGGTAATCCAAGGTAGGTAGTAGGGACAGCCCCTACCCTGCAATGTTAGACTTGAGCGAGCGTGTCAATGTTATCTACTCCAATAGGTATGATCTCACATTTTTTTAAGGTTAATTTTAAGGCCTGAGACCACCTAAACCAAGTTAAGACTTGTCATGGGTAATCTAACTAGATCCCCTCTGCATCACAAAAACCAACGTATCATTTGCAAACAAAAGAAAGAAACTGAAATGGTACCAACTCATCAACCGCAGCCTCAAATCCCTTAATAATTCTGGTCATAATAGCTCCATCATCCTGCTCATAGCATCCATCACCAAGATGAAAAGCAGTGGTGATAACGGATTCCCTTGTCGCAACCCCTCAAGCTACCAAATAAGTTGCACGTATTTCCATTCACCAAGACCAAGTGTCTCACTGGAGAGATGCAAAAATTGACCCACTTCCTCCATCCCTTCCACCCCCCACCCCAAAACCCATCTGCAGCATACTGAAATCCAGGAACTTATTGTTTACGTGGTCGCAAGCCAATTCAAGATCTAACTTGCAGAGTAGTGACTTGTTAAACACCTTTAAATCTTTAAACAAGTCCAACCCGCACTTGGTATTGTGACATTCTCCAAATTAACCAAGAGAAATTTCCTCTCCCCACTTGAAGTGACCGGGAAAAAATCCCTCTGAAAATTTTCCCATTTTAATGAAATTATTGAAAATTTTCCCATTTTAATGAAATTATTTGTTTTATCCAATAAAGAAAAACAAAAAGCCTACAGGAGGCTTATACCTGAATCTATTTTTTCCTCGACTAACAGAAGAGCATCTTTCTGCTCCTTAGCCCAGAAGATATTAGGAATTCATATTTTAATTTCCTATATCACTTTTTACAGTATCTGCTGCAAATGATCATTGTTTCTCAGACCTGCACCCAAACCCTATAGTTCAACCACTCTTATGCTGGCTCATTGGGGCTGAGACCAAAATTCAGCTGCACCAACAAGATAAGTATAATAACGTCTTCATGATTCTTGTCAAGTGCAAGCGATATCACAAGAGAAACAGGTTAGATCAGTGAAAATATTGTGGCTGACACAAGCAAGACCAACTTTATGTGAACAGAAATGGTCAAAACTCAAAGAAAGGAGATGGAGTACCGTTCCACAGCTTTCTCATATGGGCCTTCATTCTCACAATCAAAAGAAAGAAAAACTGTTGTACGATCAGAATTTTCGGATTTTAAGGAATCATGCCAAAGATCAGAAGATCCTCTCGTCTCATTCTTAATCTCCTGGGGATTCGTTGATA
Source organism: Solanum sitiens (assembly GCA_016801875.1). Taxonomy (NCBI): domain Eukaryota; kingdom Viridiplantae; phylum Streptophyta; class Magnoliopsida; order Solanales; family Solanaceae; genus Solanum; species Solanum sitiens. The sequence goes on from JABWTJ010000247.1 coordinate 608,409, forward strand.
TATTACTGCTACCAGCAAGTTCATCAACTTCAGATTCAGCATCACTGTCATGATCACGAAATCGCTTCATAGTAGTTTTACATTCAGGTACATCATCTTTACCATCACTCCTCGTGTGATCAGCCATTATCGCAAATTCTGAGATTCGATGAAGATTGGTCTGCATCTGTATCCAGCGATTCAAGGTAGGGAACCTGCTCAGAAAAATCATGAAAAGAACCGGACACAAAAAATAAGAGAACCACATGTATCACATATATAGGTGATCAATTACAAACTCCATTTAGTGTGAACTAACCTCTCAGATTGGTCAAGAGTAAACTCAAAGAATAACCTATCAGCATCAGGAGTTTGTAGAAAGCAACTTTTCAGAGATCTAGATACAGTAGTCTCCCTGCCACGATAAAGTATAGAACTTCCAAAGACGCATGCTAATACAGCTCTAACTGGGGATAACTTGATGAGATGTTTCACTATATCCAGTTGGAGAGGATAGAGAGGTAATTCAGCATCCCCAGAGGAAGGAGTGAAAGACCCAGGCTTGGCCTCTCTACATGAAGGGGATATTACTCTATTTTCAGAGTAGTTCTCGGTGTATGTAGGAATTACCGGGATGCAAGCCCAACCATGACCATATCTTGGAGGATAAACTGGAGGAACACAAGCAGAAACCACTTCATGGACAAAATCAGCATTCATAATCTCTGCTGCCTTTTCAGCTGCATCAGTACTTCCTTGCTCAAACACTAGACGAGTTAAAAGCTGCAAGCAAAGTGATGAACTCAAAATTGAGCAAGTTAAGACCAAATAAAAATAAGAACAATTTCACCTTTTACCAAACATTTTGGGAGAGTCAGAAAGTTCAGATGAAATATTTAAAAGCAAGCATGTTGCTTCCTTTGTTTTCAACTTTGTCCTCTCTCTCTCTATTTCTATCTTTATTGCAAGGGGAGGGGTCTTGCTAAGTTAAATGCCACAAACATTACCTCTAAAGCATGTGAAAACCTAACAAAATTCAAAGCCAAGGTTTTTATAACAAAACTTGTTCCTTATTAGACTTCAAGTAGATTTTGCCAGTTCGCATAGTACCACCCTGCAAAATAGTAAGAGAAGTCGCAAAAGAAAGCTTACGTCTTTAGGCCATTCATACACAAGTGAGAAGTAGTTGAAGTCATGAGTGGTATCAGCCCCATCAACAATGTCACCAATAGCAGCAAGGTAGAGGACAAATTGAGAGAGAAACGTGGCCATTCTGGAGCTGAATGGCCCAAATAATCTTTTTCCAGTTTCCTTGACATCATAGCTACCAGAAGGTATATTATTGTCACCAGTTGCTGAAGTTGTCAGCGGCTGCTTGAAGGTTTTCAACCCAAGCCCAAGAACTCCCTTTTTGCTGTACAGTAACAATCCTTTTCTGTCAGATCGTGAGCCCTCCTCCTTAACCTGTTCCCTCTCTGTTTCTTCATCAGCTAAAGCTCTTGCCACATTGTGGAGCTTACCTAAAATTTTCCAGCGAACCAAAATTTCATATGTTTGACTTGAGTGAAAAAAATACACACACAGCGAAATCCACAAGAATCTAGCTAAACATTCAAGAATAAGATATACATATAGTTAAGTGAAAAATATAAAAGATAAAGAGGGAGAGACAGACACAGAAAGGCACACTGAGGAGATGAAGAAAATGAAGGGAGAGAAACACTATGATAGCATCACCATTTTATTTTAATTCCCCAACCTGCAAAACTTACAACTACAAACAAAAGATGTAAAAAGAGAGGATGAAGAAGCAAAAACAAACCGCTAAGAAACTGTCTCTTCCCCATATGAGCATCTTCAATCATTTGATGCAGCATAGCTAGTGCACGCTCCTTATGTCCTTGGCGCTGAAGATCCTTTGAGGATAAAAGGATCATTTCTCCAGTTAAAATGTCTTGAAGAGCTGAAGGCTTATCCTGAAATTGTTGACAATTGTTCCATTAATCAACTTGGTAATCTACATATCAATAAAAAGGTGGGAATAGAAAAGGTGACAAAGAACCATCTAGTGACAAGGTGAGCAATCAAATTTCCTACTTTTGTAGTTCAATTCCTAGATCTTAGCAAATGTAATTATGGCCCTAGGGAAGGGTTTGAATTCATCCAAAGGTGAGAAAAATCTAAGTTTATGAGGATTATAGAGTGTAACACCTTGGTCTATTTTTGAGAAAGGTTATTCCAGATTTATTTACCATAATTCACAAGCATAACCATGAAATTTGTAGTTCTAGGTTTATTATTAGTGGGAAAGCCCTGAAATAGGTGGAAAATCACGAGGTTGTCCTAGGGTTCGAGATTTGGAAATCCGAAAATATTTAGGTCATTTGTGATTGATTTTCTATTATACTATTACTAGGTAATTCACCCGCGCGTAAGAACCTTTTGAACAACTTTACCAATAATTGACTGTTATAAGAAAAAAAATAGTAAATTTTTGTAAGTTTTTTGAACATTTCTAGAGAAATTAAATGATTTGACATTATCACATTTCTTAAAATTGTAAATATATAATTAATGATTAAAAATATCTTGATATCTAATTATTTTAATCTTTTACATAATTTATCATATTATATGTTTGATGATATAATTGTCTTGTTAAAAATGAGTCATGTTTTTATGTAGCGATTAAACTTCACTTTTTCTTTTTTTTTATACATGAAAAATATAGAATCTGATAATTTTATGGTTATCATTACTCCTTGTGTAAAAAAATTTATGTAAAAGTTTTTTATAATCAATATTTGTTATAAATAAGTTAAGACCGTTACAAAATATACACCGCAACAACATAAATAATATTTTTTTTAGAGACAATCTACTTGTTTGAGGTCAAATGTTCACCACTTTTCTTGTTTGAGGTCAAATGTGTTCACCACTTTTCATAATTATTACTTTGTTATTCTAACAAAAATTTATAGAAGGAGAAAAATATATTTGGAACATCAAAATAATATTGTTGACCCTTATAGAAATTCATTCTTCATTAAACTGCAGAAGGCACTTTCGGATGCTTCATCAATGCAACTTTACGACTTGTTCAGGAATATTTATGTATGATTGTTGCATTATAAAAGTACACATAGATTAAAATGTTGGATTCTAGACTCGTGTTAAAGAAACTTGTAATTTAAGATTTTAAACTTTTGAAGTTTATAAGTTATTACTTATTAATATGTTATAGCTTATAAGTTATATTTATAACTTGTAATTTAAGTAACTTAAGTTTGTAATTTTAAAAAATTAAATAAAAATAACGATAAAACAATGACACAAATTAAAAAATTTCAATCCAATTTATTTAAAAAGTCGTCCATGGGGCAGTGGAAAAGAAGGCATTTCTTTTTATTTTTTTTACATAAACTATAATATAAAATATAAATAAATTAATAAAAAATAATTAACCGAAACCGGAATAAATCGGATAGATTGGTACTGGTACACCAGTATCAAATCGTGATACCGTTTTGTCCCGTGTATAGGTTCACGATGTCTCGTTCCGCTCCGAAGACTACCAAACCGAACCGAAACAGTACCGGACCGTAACTGGTACAACCCGGTCCAGTGCTAGCCTTAGGCTTGGGAAGCCTTAGGGTGGTATATCATGTAGGCTTAGGAAGCCTTAAGGTGGCATAACAGGTAGACTGGGGAATCCTTAGAATGGTAAGAGGGTCAAATGTTTAATGATAAAGATGACAGCGGAAGGAGGTAGGAAGTTGGAATTAAAGCATATTAGTTTATGGGCATTATACCTAGATGGTAAAAGCAAGTGGATAGAGACTTGGGGTGGTGTAACTATCATATTGCATGTTCCCTTCTGAATATCTACTTTATATTATGTGGTCGGTTCAGGTCAACCAATGATGCTTACCAGTATGTGTTGTTTGTACTGATATCACTCTTGCTATGCCACTTGGCATAGTCTGGTTGTAGGAATTCAGTGACGTTTATAGGTGAAGACGATGATAATCTCCACTTCTACTCCTCTTTCATTATGGTTGGAGATGTGTCTTATTTCTTTTATAAACTATACTGTTAGAAGCTCTTGTACCTGTTTAGACTAGTCCCTGAAAAATGTTAGTGTGTTCTTTTGCAAATAACCTTAAAGTAGCTCATAATTGCAAAGGGTGTTAGATTATGTTTATTTATTTTTCGCATGGCCTAATTTAAATTGGGGGATAGGGTTTTCTTATTTAGGTGTTAGAGTAGGTGTCATCACGACCCGATGGGTTTGGTCATGACAACTACAAACTTCAAAAGTCACTTCCTTTGTAAGTGACAAAAGTCCGTTGTTCCTTTCGATAATCCACTACTTCTCCTTTTTCTCCCTTTCCCTTTTTCATTTGAGAATTCCAATGACTTGCCTTTTTCTTGTTCCCATTGTTCCATTATGTTTCCAACACTTCATTCTTTTAGATTTGGGTAGAACATAGGATTTCTCTGGAAAATATATCTTTTGTGGCTTTCTTTGTTTCCAAGTTTATAGTTTCCCTATGGGGTAAGAGTTGCCTATCAAACTTATGGGTCTGAAATCTTTTAACTCCTTTGATCCTTTCTTCTTTGGTATCAAAAATATATATGTGGCATTGTAGCTTTTCTCAAAATTGTGTACGGAAATTACTCATTGTGTCCATGATGTCTTGTTTCACTACTTCCCATCATTTGATTACAAAACCAAGAACGAAACCATCAGAGTCGGGGACTTCATCAATCACACACATCTTCATACATGCAAAGACCTCTTTCTCATAAAAAAAATTCTTTGTAAGGACTCATTTTCCTCTTCATAAATGATTGGGTTGCCAACGAGATTGCAGGAAGGTCTCAAGTTAACTATTTCTGTGTACAACTTTGGGTAGAAATCAGTAATTTCCTTGTTGATTTGTGTAGGCCCTTCCGTTGATTTCCCTTGTATCTTCGATTAACTAGAGTTGGTTTTTAATGAAACTGGTAACATTTGTATTCATATTAGTACTTGGGTAATACTGGAAGAACCATATTTACAATAACTGAAGGTTAAAAAAAAAACTTCCAAAATAATGATCCTAACTCTAGATGGACCCTAAAACATCTAGAATTGACTCAATCTCATAAGGGTAAATATTTGTACACCAAAAGTAGAACAACAAATACATTCAAGTTTAATCTCATGCACATTGCTGATCCTGTTTTCAAAAATCTGTCATTCCCCTCTCCCAAAGAGTCCCCCAAATGCAGGCAGGAATAATCCTCCATCTATCTCTATTTCTAGCTCAAAATACAGCTTCCTCCCTACTAAAAAAGAATCATCAAATCTTACTCGGCATTATCAATGAGATGCCTCTAATATTGAGGAAAATCTGCCACAGTTGGTTAGTGACATTATGATACCAACCCACCTCTCAAGACGTACTTCAGAAGAAAATATCGACAAAAGAATAAAGAGTTGAATTCTGGACAAACAACTGCTACAGTTGTTCCCTTGATTTGCTACAGCTGTTCCCTTGATTTGCTACAGCAATTGGTCTAGCCGTTATTATTCCTAGTTTGTAGATAACAGTGTCGGTCTTATCCGGTATGTTCTCTATATATATGTAATTAGGATTAGTTATTTGTATTATGTAATTAATAATCAAAACTACTATTCACCAGAGTCTTGACCTCTCCATACAGACAACTTAATTGGTATAATTGTGTTTAAGATACTTGCACAAACTATTGCCAGTAAATCTACTTGCTTTGTTCTATTTCTTCGGTTCTCTACTTCTGGTTACTATCGGTTTTGGTATCTGAGCAGATCGATCCAACATGGTCAATACCAGATTGTCTAATTCAAGAAGGCGCTCCCAATGTTGAATCTCTTGCCCAACAATTATCTATCATAGCATCAAAGTTAAATACGATTGACTCCCTAACAGCAGCCCAGACTAGTTGATGCAACAAGAAGAATCCAGTCACCGAAACCGTAATAGAGGAAAGTCTGTTTGGCAAGAAGAGGAAGAAGCCATTGATAGTCCATCTTGGCCAAAAAATCCTCCTCAAAGGCCCTACACAAAGATGGAATTCCACTGATTTGAAGGAGGGGCGATTCCAGAGGATGGATTTTGAAAGCAGAAAAATATTTCTCCTACTATCGAACTCAAGAGAGACATAAAGTTGACATCGCGGCGATGTATTTGGAAGGCGATGCTCTGGATCTCGTCTCTTGGATAAATCGTGACCGGACATTGCTTTATTGGGAAGAATTTATGCATTGCAGAAAAATTATGGTCATGTAGAGTTTCAAAATCTCGACGAGCACCTTTGTAACATTCAGCAAACAGGCTTTGTACAGGATATCGTCAAGATTTGCAAAATATTCATCTAGGGTTACAAATTGGCCAGATCACTATCTTTTACACTATGTTTGGATCATTGTTATCCATTGTATTGTATCGTATCGTTACTATACCTACAATGTTTGTTTTGATTGTTACTTAAAATGTAGAAAACCCCTATTTTATGGAACAACCAATTTGTTGTTTACCCATTGTTACTTAATTTCTTTTTCCAATTATATCTTTACATAATATTTCAAAAATACCTTTTTACCCTCTACCTTAATTATTTAAATCTAGTCAAACCTCCAACCCTAGAATAATAAAGGATATTTAAGTAAATTTATAAATTACAATACAGTACGATACAATCAAATCAAACCATTAAAATATTATTAAATAACAACAAACAATGCAATCTAGCCAAACATTGTATCTACCATACAATACAGTACAATAGAGTACAATACAATACAATACATTATGAAACAATGGGTAACAATGATCCAAACAAAGTGTTAGTTAAATCTGAGGTTTATGACTTTGGCACTTGAATTTGAAAATAAATTAGGCTCAACTCGTAACAATAGAGTGCCTAATTGGACCCCAAACAATAGACCCACGATACAAAATCCATTGAATTCTTGGAGAAACACCCAAAACAATTCCTCATCTGCAGATCACAATTTACACAGCAGTTTTTCTTCCAACCCTAGCAGCTTCACAACCTCTTCAAACGCGAGCATTGGATACCGAGAGGAGAAATCTTATGGCACAAGGAATTTGTTTTGTTGCAACGAGAAATTTGCACCCGATCATAGATGCAAATCTACAAAATTAATTGTCATGGAGATTACCGGAGAAGTTCAATTGGAAGAGGATGACGAGGTCAATGCAGTAGTTGGTGATAACCCTCAAGAATTTGACCTTGCTGACCTTGCTAAAATTTCCTTCCATGCCAATTTTGGACAATCAGCTGGTGAAACTTCAAGGTGAGATCAACCATAAAAAGGTTTTAATACTTGTGGATAGTGGTTTCACGCATAATTTTGTGTCTGATTCCATTATGGAGGAGCATAATTTACCAATAGAAATAGTTCCAACATTTGGTGTGACAATAGGGAATGGGGACATCATACGCTGCAATAAAGTTTGTCGGAATCTTCAAATTCAATTGTCGGGCTTTACTATCACTCAAGATTACTACCCTTTTTGCAATTGGAGAGGCTGATTTGGTATCAAATGGTTAGCTTCTCAAGCTAGCTGGAAGGATATTTTCATAATTTTCAATCGACAAGAGAAGCGTTACAAATTGCAAGGCGTGAGATCGATAGATTCAGCCACGGCTTCACTCCAATCTTTTAACAAGGAATCAGAAATTCCAGGTAATCCAATCCAACCTCTTTAAATGAATTTCAATTTGTGTTTTCTGAACCAACATCTCTTCCATCATTTAGAGCACATTCTCATGCCTATTCCTCTGTTACCAAATTCTAAACCTCCAAACATTAGACCTTATAGTCCCCACATGGTCAAAAAACTGAAATGGAGAACCAAGTTGCAACTTTATTAGAATATGGTTTCAATCGCCCAAGTTCAAGTCCCTTTGCTAGTCCGATTTTGCTAATTAAAAGAAAGACAACTCTTGGCGGTTTTGTGTGGATTACCGCAGCCTAAACAAAATCATTGTCCGGGACAAATATCCCATTCCACATATCGACGAATTGTTAGATGAATTACATGGGGCCACAATTTTTTCAAAAATTGATCTTCGTTCAGGATACCATCAAATTTGTGTCCAACCTGATGATGTCTATAAAACTTCCTTTCGCATTCATCCAGGCCATTATGAGTTTCTCATAATGCCTTTTGGACTCATCAATGCACCATTCTCATTTCAAGGCGCCATGAATGATCTTTTCATGCCATACCTTTGAAAACTTGTCTTGGACAATATTCTAATCTATTGTTCTGACCCTCGAACCCACCAACAACACCTTCAAACAGTCCTCCATCTTCTTTCTATCAATTCCTTTTTTTTCTAATCCAAAGAAATGTTTATTTGGTCAACACCAAGTTGGCTTTCTGGGTCATGTGATTTCTCAAGATGGAGTAGCCGCGGATTCTGAAAAAATATCTATGGTGCTGGAATGGCCTGTTCCAAGGAATGTCAAGGAACTTCGCGGTTTCTTAGGTCTCACAGATTATATAGGCGCTTTGTTAAGAACTATGGGATCATTGCTCGTCCTTTAACAGAATTGACCAACAAAGATGCTTTTACCTGGCATGCAAAAGTAGAGCAGTTGAAAATCTTAAGAGGATCTTGACATCAGTACCAGTGCTTCATCTTCCAGTTTCACTCAACAGTTTACAGTTGAGTGTGATGCTCCATCTGATGGAATTGGGGCTATTTTACTGCAACAATGTCATCCAGTAGCCTATTTCAGTAGCCTATTTCAGCAAGGGATTTTCCTTTTCTAGGAACATTAAATCTACTTATGATCGTGAATTGTTGGCTTTGGTCCTTGCATTGCAAAAATGGAAGCATTATCTTTTGGGTTGGCATTTCATTGTCACACTGACCATTGTAGCCTAAAGTATCTCTTGCATCAGCGGGTGACTATTGTTGAACAACAACGCTTGTTATTTAAATTATTGCCTTTTGATTTCACTAGTTGGTGAAGCCTATTCCATTAGGTTTCAGTGATTTGATAGAAGCAAATGAAGTTGATCCGTATACTAAGTAGATTCGAGATCAACTTTCTTCTGATCCGTCGATTCATCCTGATTTCTCGTTGTCTACTAACCATTTTTACTACAAATCTCGGCTGGTTATTCCTAATTATCCTGAATTCAAAGCCAAGATTTTAGCTGAGTCACATGATTCTCCAACAGGAGGGCACGGTGGTTACTTGAAAACTCTCAAAAGGGTAACTGCATTTTTCTTTCTGGCCTTGTTTGAAGCATGATGTTAAGTCGTTTGTCCAGAATTGTTTGATATGCCAGTAACATAAATATAAAACATTAGCTCCAGCTGGTCTATTACAACCTTTGCCAGTTCCTTACAGAGTTTGGGAGGATATCTCCCTTGATTTAATTGTTGGGCTACCTCCTTCTAATGGCTTGATACTATTCTTGTAGTGGTTGACAGGTTTAGCAAATACAACCATTTTCTTGCTTTATCTAATCCCTTTACTGCTAACACAGTAGCTGGGGTTTTCTGTAAGGAAATTGTAGGTTGCATGGTTTACCTCGCTCCATTCTTTAAGATCGTGATGTCGTCTTCACAAGTACTTTTTGGCAGGAACTTTTTCGCCTTAGTCGCACTCATCTCCGCATGGGTACTCTTCCTATCATCCCCAATCTGACGGTCAACCAGAGGTGGTCAATCGATCCCTTCCGTTATTTTGCTCATGAAAAGCCCAAATCATGGCTTCAATATCTATCTTGGGCTGAATATTCTTTCAACTGTGGATACCATTCTTCGGCCAACATGACTCATTTCCATATTGTGTATGAAGAGAACCACCACTCTTGCATCCTTTTGATCATGGAGAAACTAAAATTGCTTAACTTGAACCGCAGCTCGTGGAACGAGATCAAATGTTAGAGGTACTATGTTCCAATATCATGAAGGCTCAATCCAGAATGAAGTCCAAGCTGATTTCAAGCAGCGTGACTTCTCTTTTAATGTGGGTGATGTTTTCCTTCGTTTGCGGCATTATCGGGAGTAGCCAAAGGTCTTAATGAGTAGCTTTCACCTCGATATTTTGGACCATACAAAATTGTTCACCGAGTTTGTCCTTTTTCTTATGAATTGCAGCTTCCTGAAACATACCATGTACACCCTATTTTCCATTTCTCGCTACTTCGTCCAGCTCGTGGTTGTTATGATATTGCTTCCCCTCCACCCTTACCACTATTGAAACCTGAAAAAGTTTTATCGCATCGTTGGGTGAAAGATTCAAGAGTGCCAACTCCAGAATTACTTATTCAATGGCGTCGTCGACCTGTTGAAGAGGCTAGTTGGGAAGAATATGACTTGCTTGCTGTTCAATTTCCTTTGTTCTGCCTTGAGGACAAGGCATCTTTTCGGGGGGGTTGGTGCATTGATACCAACCAACCTCTCAAGACGTACTTTAGAAGAAAATATCGACAAAAGAATAAAGAGTTGAATTCTGGACAAACAACTGCTACAGAAGTTGTCTAGCAACAGTTCCCTTGATTTGCTGCAACAGTTAGTCTAGCCGTTATTATTCCTAGTTTGTAGTTTATAGTGTCGATCTAAGCCTTTTATGTTATCTATATATATGTAATTAGGGTTAGTTATTTGTATTATGTAATTAAGAATCAAAACTACTATTTTTTGGAGTCTTGTCCTCTCCATACGGACAACTTTATTGGTTTAATTGTATTTAAGATACTTGCACAAACTATTGCCAGTAAAGCTACTTGCTTTGTTCTATTTCATCAGTTCTGTACTTCTGGTTACTATCACATTACAGTGTAGGTAGATGTCTAACTGTCTCAGCATCCTTTCCACATAAAGGACATATGTTGCACAGTGGAATTCCCCACTTTGTCATATTGTCGGGAGTCAAAACAGCCTCTTTAACAAAAAGTCAAGTGGAACATGGCACTTTGGCTTTCCATATGTGCTCTCAAGCCCACTTAATTATTTGAGCTCTAGTTTGGTTTGTCAGCGTGTATCCCTCTTTCACCTTATATATTCCCTTGCTATGCCCATTCCACCAGAAGCAATCCTCTCCTCTCTGTAGTCCTAGAAAGTTCTCCAACAACTTGTACAATTCCGTCCCCAATCATTTAAATGTTTTCTGAAGACCAAATACCAGCCTTGTTGTGTCCACATTTCAGTAATTGTAGAAGAAAAATGTCAGGAAATAAGCCTTGTAAGCTATCAGGACCCATCCATTTGTCTAAAAAAAGAGTCTTGTTGCCATTGTGAACCTTGATAGTAGATTGACTTTTAAGGAATGGCCAAAAGAGCTGACGGATCTCCAAAGACTAACACCATAAGGGGTAGTGACTTCTTTAGTTGCCCAATTGTCCAGCTCGCTTTGCTCTGGCACTTAAGGTTCTTGATGCCTAATCCACATTGCCTTTTGCTTCTGTTAATATTCTTCCATTTGCTTTGCTCCTTGTTGCCTTGCCACAGAAAATGTCCCCTGATTTTATCCAACCTTTGAACCACTGCCTGAGGTATATGAAGTAGGAACAACATGTGAGTTGGTAGAGGATTTCGGACAGAGTTTATCAAAGTTAGTCTACCTCCCAGTGAGAAATATTGTGATCTCCATCTAGACAATTCTCCAAAACTGGGTTCCAGATATCTATGGATCACGACTTTGCTCCAAGATATATAGATGGCAATCTGCCCACCACTTCTCCCAGAATCTGTGATAGGTGCTCCATATTGGAGACCAACTTAATTGAAAAAAGGTAACTCTTATACCAGTTTATATGTAGACCAGAAATGGCTTCAAAATAAACCAATATCAACCTCAGTATTGACAAGTTTCATCAGCATATCGAAGATGGGTGATCTCTGAACTGCTCCCACAGTGTTTGGCAACTTCAAATTCCTGCATCCATCTTCCCATCTTAGCAATAATTAACATATTTTGTAGACCCTCCATTGCTATGATCCCCCTGTCTAATCCCTCTGTGTACACTGAAGGTAATTCAGTGAGATAATGAGGAAGGTCAAATCTTCCACAATCAAAGGAGAGACATAGCATAATCTGGGAGGATTTATGTCAGTCTAACAAAGAATGGCCACAAGAATACAGTTATGACCATGAACTAATGGCTAATGCAACTCAGGCACACCACCAAATATTTTGTTTTTAGAATGAAAAAGGAAAATCTTTTGGTGGTGCAAGTAACATTAGCTAACCAGTAAAAGTTAATTTTCCAAGTAATATCTCTCTTTCACATGTACATTGTATAGATATAATGCCTAAAATAACAGGTTGAAGATAGGATTAGCAGACCTAAGTATTGATGAGGGAGTCACATTGTCTCTTGTTTCTCTCAGGTTTTTTCTATTTCAAGATTGCCTCACTTATTTAGGAATGCCTCCTGGAGACAGTCCTAGATCTACTGCTTTTGGGATTCTGTCCATTCTCAACTGCTTGTAAGCCTCGTCTCCAGTCTCTAATATGAAATAATGGAAGTTTCATCCACCAGCGAATCATTATGTTATATCCGATAAGAATTCGGCATTAATACCACTGAATATATTTTTTGATAAAGTAATACCACTGAATATTTCTTTATCATTTGCGAGAGCTGTTTTAGCATCGTATGGATAAATTCTCAACTATGAATGTGAATCCATCTAAGCAAATAAGGCAGTTATTTTTAAAACACCTGCTAGCAATTCTCATGCACTAATCTTAACATCGGGCTACAGCCTTCTAACCTATATATCTTACTAGCATGTTGCTAAGATAAAGTGGCTTTCCTGTAATTTTTGTTTTTTTTAATGACCTTGCTGTCCTGGCCAGCTTTGGTGCACCTCGACTAATTCCATGGGATACCTGCCACCTCCCACCATCAACAGGTACCAAGAGTTGTGACTATGTCCACCAAGGCTAGGACAAACGGGAAGAATCACCTAGTGTTCTTTTGTCTCCGCTAAGTTTTGAAGCTGAGACCTCAGGGTTCTCAACCACTTCCTGTAATTCTTTGTTCAGGAATTTCAAGAAGCTTTGGTAAGAACTGGACTGAGAGTTGGAAGTATTTATGATTTTTGATCTTTTGCCTTTCCTACTCTACATTATAAGACAGCTCTCCAACTTCTTCTATCAAATTTCTGGCATCTTCTATTTATTTATTTATTTATTTTTATAAGAAACAAATGCGAAGTTTCTTGCTTTATCTAAACAAGACTCTGTTTTTGGTGGAAGGATTATCCAGGGAAAATTGAAGGTGCATATCAAATATAACTTTCTCAAACATTAATATTTCCTTGTTATTTATACGCCAAAAAGAAAAGGAAAGAGAGGCAAGAAAAAGATATAAACAAAAAGAGATATACTTACTTCTAACATCCAACAGTAACAAGTAACAACTACTGTTAATTTGCAGTACTTGAATCTTGTAGCCAAAGCATTTTTTCTATCAATTAGAGAATTATTCGCACAGAATTATGGTATGGATCATAGAGACAAACATGTAATAAGATCTATAGAGAAGTAAGATATCAAGTAGAAAAATACTAAGCATTACTACATAGAGACAAACATGTAATAAGATCTATAGAGAAGTAAGATATCAAGTAGAAAAATACTAAGCGTTACTACATACTTTAACGTGCTGAGAAAATACATGACTGAAAATAAGGGGAAAATGGCAATTAACCGAAGGGAAACTTAGCCATATAGCACAAACCATGCTTGAACCAAGATTATAATTAACAGTACAAGTAAATCGAGGAATCAAGAGTTCATCACATAATGCAACTCCACTCACCTGCTCCAGTTGTTCCTGTAGACGCTTAAGGACGCGCTTGATTACAGATATAACTGCTACTTCACGAATCTGATCCCAGTAGGTTGACCCAATTTTAGGGGAATTACCAGGGTAAATCTCTGACAACATAATTTGTGCCTGCATGCACCCAAGTTGAATTGTAACCATAACAGGATAAGCTCTTAAATTCAACTAGAAACAGGAATGTGGAGAACATGGGAATATAAATGTTTATTCATTTCAACAGAGGTAGATATCAAAGACTAGCTGGAGATTGAGTCGACATCCAGGTCTCCAGTTGGGGCAGAAGCCTTTATACATGAATCTTAACAATCCACTCAGAACTAGTTTTTTGCATTCTTAGTTTAAAAGAATCACCCACATAATCTTAATCAGAAGGAATCTTAATGACTGGGAAATTGTATTCCTAGTCTAAAACTGCACCACACTACTGAGGGCTACCATCTCAGATATCAGGAGTTTTCATGACAGGTTTATCTCTTTTTTTTTATGATAAGGGAAACCCGCAGCCGCTACCCTTTGGGTGCGCACAGGGTAAAAACCCCGCTCCTATGCAATAGCTCGCAAACCACATAGGAGAGGTAACCCGCACTAGGCAAGCCTGGTGAGACGAGCTCGACCCAGAAGGCAAACCCCTTGCTTTCGCTGGCAAGGGGTTTCGAACTTGAGACCTCCAACATGGAAGTCCCAAGCTCAAACCACAAGGAAACGTAGATTGATTGTTACTTACACGTACTTCAACTCCGCAACAACACCACCACCACCCCTTTTTGCCTCAAACCCGACCACTCCAACTGGGATCATCCCAGAGGAGTCTTCTCCATAAAAAGATGATATCCTAACCTCATTAGTCCCCACCCCACCCCTTCCATTTATCTGAGCTTGGAAGACCATTTGGAACGGCAAAGCACCTTACAAGGTCAAATATTTTGTTCGGATTGTGACTAATGGAAAATGCATCATCCTTGATAACTTATTAGGGAGAGAGCACCTCTTTTCGTAATAGATGCATTTTTTTGTGAGGAAGAAGCAGAAGAGATCAATCATCTCTTCATCCATTGCAAAATCTCTAGTTAACTGTGGAATTTGGTATTCAACATTTTGGGTGTTAATTGGTGTATGACGAGATCTTTTTCGGAGTTTCTGCTTGCATGGCAAAGAAATGGAATTACTAAACCACTCCTTCCCATCTGGTACAACATTCCTGCAGCCATATGTCGGAATTGGAAGAATAGAACACTAGAATTTTTTAAGACAAGAATGATATTGTACTTCAACTCAATAAAACTCGACTTTCTGATTTGAGTACACTCCATGTAATGCCACACATCAATAAAATTTACCTTACTAAAAGGATCGCCTAACTAAGATCTAATAATTCTAGTCCAACAACATACCCAGTGTAATCCCATTAAGTGAGGCCTGGGGAGGGTAGGTTGTACGCAGACCCCTTAAACCTACCTTGAATAGAGAGGTCGTATCTGCTAGACCCTCGACTCGATAATAAAGTGATTAGAGGAGAAAAATAACAAAGACCTATAACAAAATAAGATAAAAAACTAAGCACGGAGTTGCATTTGAATATATGAGAATCAATAAGAGAAAATAGTCAAATGAACCCCAACCCTATTACCGGATTCTCAACTACTAGTTCTACTTCATGGGGTCCTATCACCACCCACCCACCCCCAACCATTTTAAAGTTAAATTAATTTTGTCCTAAAACGTCATAACCAATCATGTGTCGTGTGGTGAAACACATGCGCTTGACACAAATATTTCACCATTTACTCGCTTTTTAAAAAAAATTATCTCCAACAAAAAATTTCATTACTGTCAAAAAGTTGCGGCTAGAACTACAACCGCCAAGATGAACACCCATCTCTAACCTGGCTCCATCATTGAACCATGGCTCTGAAACCATGTGAGAAATATAGGAAAAGAATATTATTGAATTGTTGTTGTCTACATTATTACATACATTATTACAGAGACCCTATTTATAGACACCACAATAGACACTTTTTCCAACTAGGACTCTGCAATACAATCTTTTTCTAAGTAGGACACTATATATTATTCCTATTACTATTACTATTCCAATTTCTATTCTAAGTAGGATTGTATATACCTATTACTATTCTAACAGAAGGAATGAGAGATGTTATGAAGGAAAGTTAGTAGCTTAAAGATGATCAAGATGAGATGTCTTAGTCTTTTGTATATTTGGTGTAAGCAAGATTTAGTGGGGGAAGTAGACAGCTTAGTGGAGTTTATAGGCCAATTGTAAATTCTTGAAAGTTTGTTTTGGATTTGAGAATGATGGCACCCCTTGGGGATGTAAATCCCTCCTCATCAGTTTCTTGATAAGATATTTTGTGTGAATACAAAGTTACCTATTTCAAAAAATAAAAAGATAAAGGATCACCTGACAACATGAGTCATTGGTGAATCGGGTTATGTCCACTTGGAAAGATTAACTTTATAATCATCATGGATTAGCAAGGAGGTCAACCCCAACCAAGAAATAAGAAACAGCAAAGACATAGAAATGATGACCGAACTACAATAGAAGCAATCGTAGAACTGAAATGAATTGTACAATGCAATACTAAGCACAGTTGTGGTACATACCTGACTTAAAAGCTTACAGGATGTGCTTGAAGATTTCGCAGAAGTTGCAGCTATATCAATGCACAGGAGAATCTTAAAAGAAAAGGCAAACATATCAGCGTACAACTTCATCCATGAAAAACGAGTAGGCATGTTTACATGCATAAAAACATGAAAATGGGGGGAAAGAAACCGAGAAGAGGGACAGGATGTCTTACAGCTGGTAGAGGACCTAGCTGAGCACGTAAAAAAGAGAAGTCCAATTCTTGGACCGGAGAAGTTCCATCAGCAGCACGGAAAACAGCATCTTCAACCTTAAAAAAAATGACAAATATATTTTTAAAATGTCTACAAGTTGAAAGTTGTCTCAATTATGCATAAAATAAATCCACTTAGTTGACAACCACATCCTCATTCCACAAACACACTAACACCATGACAAAATTAAATAGGATTATCTGAGCGGAGGATTGTATCAAACAAATATTTCCGCAATTGAAGATAAAATAGGAAGTCTTGATATTGTAAAGAATCCTTGTTGAATTGATATATATCCATATTGGTCAGTAGTTAACCAAAGTGTTGTTGCAGTTAATATTGCAGCTGCTTCTGGAACCATATGAAGCACTAGTCATGATAAATAAAAAAGTATTTTCTATACCAACTTAAGTTTTTAGATGTGATGGTCACAAAACTCAACTTTGGTATCCGGGCAAAGCAAAAGTCGTGAGTTCGAGTCTCACTGCTACCCAATGTATAAAAGAATTTCCACATGCATGGACCATTAAATAAAACTAGGTCACAGGTGAGGCGGCGTGTGGAAGACATAATTAAATAAACAAAATTGTGCACTCTCTAACAAAAAATACATAAGATGACTACACATTTCAACACCCATCACCCATTATCCAAGTTGAAAAGCATAGTCAATCCTTTTAACTCTGAACTTCAGGATCTTATAAGATGCCCACCACATGAAGAGCATATCATATCAAGAATCTTAAGCTCACAGAACTGATAAGTCCCTGTTCGTTATTTTTTTAAGTAAAAGAGGACTGGTGGTAAATAATTCATGCAGATTATTGAAATTGAGTGAAAGCATCAGTTCCTGGATTCACATCAGATCCGGCATGGAAAAACTGTTTAAAAAAATGAAGAAACGTCAGATCCATGGAATCCAACATGGGAAACTTATAATACATGTACACTGTTGTTGGTCACAAAAGAATATGTAGTCTTCAAACAACTGAACCGAAACTAGCATAGATCAATTTTCTTCAGCATTTGTCAGTAAAATACCTGACTTCTTGAAAGAAACAGGCCCTAAAGGAGCGGAGCAGATATTGAGCATTCATATAGCCGACCAACTAGTTTAGAATTGAAGCGATTTTTTTGTGGTTGTAATGGCTGTCAAACAATAATGATGATGACAGTGATAATAATAATTGAACTGTATAATCACCTCATCTAACAGTTAAAGCCATTAGAGAGGGTACACTTCCATTAAACTACATTTCCAATGCCTCCTCACATGCCGGCCTAATTCTTTTCATAGGCCAAGTACATGGCAGTTATTTCTTGTGAAAGGTGGCAGCGATAATAAACTAAACTGTGATTAGCTCATCTAAAAGATTAAGTTATTAGGGAACTCATACATGCTCAAAAAATTTATAAAACATAAGTATTCTTCTAATCTTAATAAAATTGTTTTCTCTCTTCAAAGGCTCGTTATTTCTCTCTGTATGTAATACACTAGGTGGGTACTATCTTTAAAGCATATTCCAAAGAAAAAAAGACACCGGAGCCCCCTTAAACCTACGCAATCAAAAACTTTTAATTTTTGGTGCAAAGGAAAACAGCTTAAAGAAAGCACAATATTGCAAGAATCAAATTCTGAATGGGTCCTTGTACAGTAATCTGCTATAACATTGTTGGAGAATAACCTGCTTGACAGATACGGAAACCTTCGGATCTCATAATCACAAATTGGTCAGTTTAGCATGAGTTTTAGTAAGGTGGTCTTAAAAGGAAGCCCAGCATCAACTTGCTTAAAAAAAATTATAACCCTGGTCTCCGAGTCAACTTACGTGCACCTCGACTAATTCCACGAGATACCTACTATCTCCCACCAGCACTGACAGATACTGGATAACTTTATTAGACAAGGCTTGGACAGATTGGAAGAATCACCAACTATTTTTGCCTCGGACAGGGATAATTTAACATGAGACCTCATTATTCTCAACTCACTTCATTGATGACTATGCCAACACCCTTGGGTGTTCAACTTGCTTAATTAACACAAACATTTTGGGGATACATTAGAAAATATTTGTAAGAGACATAAAAGTTCTGCTCAGAATATCAATTTACAGACACGCAATCAGCAGATAAGGAACATACAGATGCTCTTCCAAAGGCGCTATCTACCCATTCAGCTAGCTCTAGTGTAGCTTTGTCTTCTGGAGGCAAAGAGAAACGGTTGACAGCCTCTTCTCCAATATCATACTTTGCCTTTTGCATACAGCTGCATTAACACAATACAAAAATATTGCTCAAATTAAAAATTGGCCGAACATCTATTGGTAGTAAGAGTGCAGATTAATGGGTAGTTTGATAACCTAATGTAACACTTGAAACATATAGTTTTGATTTACACATCGGAATGCAATGGAATCAAAGTTGTGATGCATCAGATATCTACCATGTAACTCTTTCCTCAGGGGCAGAACTAAAGTTCTACTTACAAGATTGGCAGAAACCAATAGCTTTGATCCAGACCCCGAAATTTCTTAAGAACCACTGTATATGTATAACCCCGTAGACCGTCTTAAGTAAAATCAATATCTATAAACTCAAAATCCTAAGTCCACTTCTGTATTTCCTAGGACTGCTAAATGCTATAATGAATTTTAGGATGCAAACTATTACAATTCCTGAATTTGGAATACCCACTTAACTTGGGTTCTAAATGTAATGTTAATGGCAAATGACATGTCAAAGAATCTAAATATCTAATTCAAAACATTAAATAAGGTTTCGTTCTATAACACTAACCTCCTATTACGCTTAATTCCCTTATTTTGATATCTATCACAATCTGACTAATTTGTCATATCCTTCTGTTAATTTTGTAAACATTCTTTTTAAAGAATTCCAATAGTAAAAACACAATACATAGACTTATTATCATTTGGGAATACACATTTATATTGCAAGGATATGGCTTTTTTTCTTGCAAATAGTTGTATATTTATTTCATAGATGAAACTATCAAGTATCAATCTGGCATTTTCACGTTTTTGCGAGACTGCGCAAGCAGGAATGTAAAGTGGGCCCCTAGGTCAGGGGGCGTTCAACCTTATCTCCTTTGTTTTAATCCCAAACTTTTCGCCCAAAAACCAGAGAAAATCAAAAATAAAACCCAGAGACTCTCCATGGATGTTGATGTTCTTAGCTCGAAAGCTTAACGAAAGTTTTTCTACGTAGTGAGCGTCATCGTGGTATAATTTAACCTATCGATTATGTGGTGTATCTCTGTAGGTGTTGTGGCGGCAAGGTTTTAGCTGTGTGTTGAGTTTGTGGCAATGTTTCGAGTGCGTTTAGCTGGTAAGAACCATCTTTTAGCAGTTTACAGCTACCTTAGACCCAGGATAGTAATTTACGGTGGAAATTTGTACCATTGTCGTAGTAATTCTTGTTCTTGTTTGTTGATTGAGCTTACCACTGTAGTAGTGTCGTGGCTGTGCGGGTAGAGATGAGCTTACAGCGTGGAATCATCAAAAAAAGGTATGTTAGGCTATTTCCTTCTTTCGACATGTTCCCTTAAAGCTTAGGAAAAATAATGAGATGTAGTGATTACATATGGGGCTAAAGCATTACCAATAAGGGTATATTTATTGGATTGTATCTGTCGAGCTTATAGGAGCCCGGGTAGGTTATTGTTGATTTTTTTTGTATGATTAGATTCAGGGGCAGGTCAGTACACAAATTATTTTTGACTCGCCTACCTGGTTACTTTCAGTATATTATGATACTTGTCGAATTATTTTGTTGTCTTTCATGCATGGTACTTTATTTCGTATTGACGCCCCGTTGCTTGGGGGAGCTGCATTCGTGCATGTAGGTCTCGACAGACAGGTAAACAGGTTTCCTAAGTAGTGTGGCTGAGTTCCAGAAGATTGGTCAGCTCCACTTTTTCTAGAGTTGTTAGATCAAGAGGTTTGTTAGCCTTTTGTTATGTATAGCTAATGGGTAGGTCGGGGACCTGTCTAGGCTAAGTATATTACCCTTAGAGGGTTGCAGACTTGGGACTGTGTAGATGTGCGTTGTCGGCTATGTTGGCCTTGTTGTTTTGTCATTTTAGCACAGCGGCTTGTCGGCCTTGATCGTATATGTATATATGTGTTCAGGTTATATATTTCTAGATATCATGGTGGCCTCGAAGGCACGCATAGCATTAATTGATTATACACAGCTTGGTGACTTTGATGGCCTGCACAGTATTTAGTTTTTGTTCTATATAAATTGTTGGGATTCGCTGAGTTTACCACATGTTATGTTGACAGGGGGCCTTGTCCAGTGATGGCTTATTTTTAAGCCGAGACATACTTTTTTGTTTTCTTGATTTTCTGGTTGGTATTACGCTGACAGCTTAGTTGTCCAGGAAGGATCGGCTCGAGGTCAAGAGTCACACCAGGTACCAGCTGCGTCCCTGAGTTGGGGTGTAACATTTTGTTTCCATTACTCTTGAATTTAACATCAAAAGAAACTAATCTTTTTATTTTTGTTCCCATTTGAATCTGGCCTTCTTACACACACTATCAGATTTCAACCTTCTAGCTTGTCTGCAGCTATTAATTGTAATGAAGTTCCAAACCACCTCTCATGACCCAGGAAATCTGTCACTAACATTTTGCTTAATTTGATCTAGCGCTGACAAAGGCGCACTTAAGCCCTAAAGTGAAGCTCAAAATGTGTTGAGTGTTTCCCTTTAGCATGAATGTGTGTTTCGGTGTCGTCATCAAGGTTCTGAAGCATACTTTCCTTGCCAATGAGCCTCTTCCGAAGAGGTGACCCTAAACAATTGATTTTTCACTTTATCATTAACAAAAATCAATTTCTTTGTTCATATATTTGTCATTCATTCATGCTTATAACTATTTATGTGTTTTGTTTTCTCCCTTTGCGTTTTTTATCAATTAGACCCATGTTTTACTTGTGCTAAGCGCTTAAAGTCCCAATAGACCTCAGAGCTTTTATATGCTTTTTGCTTTTGATAACACTGATTTGATCATATTTTGTGGAACCCAGACTTCTAGAATGGCTTGATCACGCTCAATAAGAAGTGGCAATGCCTCTTCTTCTACCCAATTTTCTGCAGAGATAACTTAGTTTTGTTTGGCAAAATCAATCGACCTTTCGTTAATTACCCTGCTCTTATCATCACGTCTCTGCTGCAGTTTCTGTCGCAACTATCTATGCCGAGTTACCCAATTTGGAACATCTACAATGGTTGACACTGCTTTTGCAAAACAGTTCGGGTCTACTGCACTTTGGATCTTCACATGTGATGCAGTCTGAATTGGGAAGAGTTCGGAAATTTCGAAGGAAGCATCGCTGAAATAACTGATGAATTTGAGCCTTCAAAGTTCTTAAAAATCACATGGGCCGTTAAGTCAGGCCCAAGTGAATCAATAAAAGATGACCCCAATCAGACTCATGGTACTGGCCAGCTTGTTGCCCTCATTTATAAGAACCCTATGCCCCTCGCGTGCCATTTCTCTAAACAGCCTTCCATCTATTGAAGAAGTACACCCTACATGGTACTTGTCAGTAGAATCCCTATAAACATGGGATTTATGTACTTCGCAGAAGTAATCCCCTTTTGTCCACTGGAGATAGCTTGTACTGGAAACTCATATGCATCGTCTTTTCCAGTGACACCCTCAACTAAATCTGGTGTCATTTCAAATCTTGGTTTGCTTTCTGGTCAAATTGGAATGTTGTAAGTGATTCCACTTAGAGTTATCGACAACTCCCTGGCTCCCTCTGAAAGTTTCTTCCATCATTCAGAACCAGGATTCTCGCCCATTTTAAATGGTTTTTGAGTTCTGTTTTTTCTTATGTGCCCACCCAACCCCACAAAATTCTCCAAAATCTAGAAAAAAAGTTGTGTGCCACAAATAGAGAGGAATTCTAACTGCTTTAATCCAAGTTTCCTTGACTGAAATGGAGTTCGAGGTGCTCCCCGCCATAGGGTTCCACCATTCTAGTTGAAGTCTGAGCTTTTCCAGAACCATAGCCCTTGAAGAATTTTCTCAACCATGTATCTATTCAGGAATTCGAATTAAAACATCTCCATGCATCTCATAGATGTTCACCCCAAATACATCTTTCCAACTTGTTGATGACCATCTCTTTAAACCATAAGTCTGCCAGTGTGGGTCTTTCATGTGCCTCTTCTCCAAACAGCCCACTAGACATATTAACAGATATCAGGAAAGGAGCTATCCCCTCCTAGAGGGGAAGGAGAGAGAAGGTCCTCAGAAAGAGTGTTTGGGAGCATTTTGTCAACAAAAAACTCTAAGGGTACTTCATGTATGCTTTGTTAGAATATGAATAGGTTTATACAATCCTAGTAGAACAGGAATATGTTTATACAATCCTATTAGAATAGGAATACGACTACTAAATAGTATCCTATTTGGTAAAGGATTGTATTATAGGGTTAATAATAGGGTTTCAATGTAATAATATAGACACAACAACAATTCAATAATATTATTTTTCTATATTTCTCACATGTATCAGAGTCTCTTGATAGAAAATCAAAGAGCTTCCGCTGCCGGCGGGCGGTTATTACTCATATATGCCGCCCGTCCGGCCGATGATTATGTCAGCAAAAAATTGAGTCACCGTGTATCATTCTGGTGATTATTTTCTCATATCTAATTTGTGTAGCACCGCACCATCATTTCGGTGTGCTCCTAACATCTTGGTGGTTGATTTGAACGGTGGAGATCGGATTCGAAAGTCATAAAGATCCTGTTTTAGGTCCCGAACAGCAGCTGGATTTAGTCTTTGCAGGTTTAGTTTGGGAAGTTCATCACTGGAATTTTTATCACTATGTTTACTGGCATTATGCATCAAATCCAATATTTAATGAGAAGACAAGCACATTGATATTGACCGTCAATTTTGTGAAGTCTGCAAATATCTCACCAAGCCCCTCATCGGTTCCCGTGTTAATTACATTTGTAACAAGCTAGGCACATCAATTGCACTCACTAGCTTGAGGGGGAGTGTTAGAATATGAATAGGTTTATACAATCCTAGTAGAATAGGAATATGTTTATACAATCCTATTAGAATAGGAATAGGTTTATACAATCCTATTAGAATAGGAATAGGACTACTAAATAGTATCCTATTTGGTAAAGGATTGTATTATAGGGTCTATAAATAGGGTCTGAATGTAATAATACAGACACAACAACAATTCAATAATATTATTTTTCTATATTTCTAACATGCTTTAAATGATATAATTATTTAACATGTTTAGATTATTGAGTTTACATGGTTATATGAGATAGATGGTTTGCTCGATCCTGATTTGGATCATGACAAAAAGCTAAAGCAATATGGTCAATGTATCACCCGGGACGATGCAACCCTACACCGAAATGTTAATTCAGCATCGGTCGTCCGTTTATTCAAAATCTGACATGCTAAGAATATGGAGTTCAAGAAGAATATGCTTTCGTGAGAAGAGGTGGTGGGCTTGATACGGATACAGGTGCTTATCAGCCATCTTAAAATCAACCAGTTCAGTTCAACTATACCTGACTTGATTCCCTAGAGCATCAAAGGAATGAAGGCAAGTCATTGATGTGAAATTGAAACCAGGATTCCGAAGGTATGGCATAAATTAAAACATTTTACCATTACATGAAAGGAAAAACATTTAAGGTTAAATACAATTCAGGCTCACAAAGAACTATAAATGCAACAAGAGATACAACTAGCCAGTAAACAAGAGATACAGGTTGACTATGCAAATTCAAAAAGAGCAGTTTTCCACCATAAATACTTCTAGGTATTAGTAAAATTTCAGATAATCCCACTCTTTCAGAGATATTTTAGGCATCCCGATTATTCAAATTGATGAAAGTAAGAGAAGGATACAGTGAGGACAACTGGAACAGTTTTTAAGGTTTTTGACTCAGTTTTCCAGAAAAAAGGACATTTCAAAATGATATGCATCAAACTGGTGATGTAGTAAGAGAAAGAATACAGTGAGGACAACTGGAACAGCCATTTTTAAGGTTTTTGACTAAGTTGTCCAGAAAAAAGGACATTTCAAAATGATATGCATCAAATTGGCGATGTAGAAACACCAATAATACTTACAGGTTAAGCAGTTTCGATGGGGCCGCACGTAGAATAGTAAGAGCCTCCCTCCATCTCCACTGTCTTTCTGAGAATGGCAGAAGGCACTGCAAAATTGACAAACGCCATTCCCAATCCTCAATAGATCTTTTCGCATTCATAATTCTCCATTCTATGGCTTCTTTAATACCAGCAGATACGTTTACATCCCAATTATTTTCCTTCTCTGAGTTTGAAGATGGTAGATACTGCCGTAAAATATTCAATAGTTGCCCTATTAACATTACAACGGTCTTGTTTTGTCCATCTTGAGCTGCATCCTCAAATTGTTGCTCCTTAGAGATATTGGATGACTCGGATGAGGTGCTTGATGAAGCACAAGGTGTCAAATTGAGAGAGAGACCATCCATATGCAGAAGAGAGATGATAATGTTCACCATCAATATCTGCGATTGCATGGAAAAACATCCCTTTGTTGTAAGTAATACAAGGACTGATTACAAGAAATGGAAGGGGCAAGACAAATATAGCAAACTTCAGAAATCCTTCCTCCAAATTTAGAGATTAAAAATCAAACCACAGCCCCACAAAAATAAATTTCTGCTGTTGCAATAATATCACAATCATTCAATGGAAGTCGTTTTCACTCCCACTTTCTCTCAATTGGAAGAAAGATATTACTAAGACTATTTTTGTTACCTTCTCCAAAATACTTCTTCCATACTTATCAATCTCCAGAATTGATAAATTAAGACGTAATTTATGTTAAAATCTTGTATCTATTCTAGAATCTTGTAGTTATAGTATAGGATCAATTACTTCATGTGATTATGTGTTCTTTGGTTCTCGTCCCTATCTTAGAACATCTAAACTTAACTATTTAAATCCAAATAGCTGGAGAAAATATAATCAAGCAGTGTTCTCTATGCTTTCTCTTCTTTCTCACATAGTATCAGAGCGTTTATGAAATATTAGTCACTATGTATCTACAAGTGATGTCAGGAAGAAATCATCATGTTCTTACTTCATCAAAAAAAAAGGAAGAAATCATCATGTTAATTTTCTGGCCACTGTTTAAGCCTGTTATTTCCTTAAGAGTGTTGCACAACAACCAACAGCATAGATAGAAACGCGATACTCGGGCGAGTAGAACCCAGATGCCACATTGTCAAATATGGGGGCAAAAGGAAAAATCTTCCAATGAGATCTAATCATGCACCAACGTGTGAAAAGCCTCCCAGCAACTTTTCAGCAAGCTATTTTCTCCCCTGGGACTCACCTCCTCAATCCAAACCTACCCATCCAGGTATCAATGCATACCAACCATTTCCTGACCAGGCAATTGCTGTCTGGCAAGTTTCTCTTTATTCTAACAATCTTATCTTTTTTTACAGTTCTTTCTATACTTCCAGCACTTGGGATCATTATAATACTCTGTAAACTGTCTCCTACTACTGATTTGAGGTTGCTTCTTAAAGATTTGATATAATTGTTAAAGTTCCCTGGATACATCACAATTTCACACAAACCGAATGTTTTTGGTTATAAAATCATAGCTTCCAGCAACCCGAACCATTCAATCCCCACAAAACCCTTGAGAGGTAATATGAACTACTTAGCTTGGTTTATTTCAGTTCACTTATGGTGTAAGGGACAAGGCATTATAGATCAATTAATTAAACAGGATGAGGATATTGATGAAAAAATTAGGAGATGCCTGGTGTGGAAGTCTATTTGATTCAAAGTGCTACCTCTGCTTTGTCCTTCCAAACTTGTTTTCAGTTTGGAGAAAGGAAAGGATCGTGGTTTATACACAAACTAACCTTTTATTGTTGAATAACCTTAGAAAAGCAGCAATTGATTATATGTATCTACCCATCTTGGACAGGTTCAGGCAGCTATTGAAGAGTTTAAGGAGTTGATGCCCACTACTACTGGTATTGACACCGTACTACAAGTATTACAAACAATTGGAGCAATGTCAGAAGATGTTTTCAGTCTTGACACATATTAGGCTTGATCTTGATATAGTGTGTGACCAAATTTTGGTGAGCCAAACTACTCCTACGATGGATGATCTTTTCTGAAAATTGGTAATGTTGTACTCCCCAGCATTAAGGACATATTGGAGACCTCCAAAAAGTTTCAGGACCAAAAAAAATTAAGAAAAACAGAGTATTTACGGAGAACCTAACAAATCAACTACCTGTTCTACATCCTCTAGACTATTTTCTGTACACCAAAAATAAAAGTATACAATCTACTGTTTCTGAATGGAATCAAACCTATCCTCAAAACATCTACTGTTTCTTTCTTTCCACATTGTCCATCAAATACATGCTGAGACTATTCTCCACCACTTCTTCTGACTTTTTCTTCCCCATATTCTAATCCAACAACTCAAAAGATCAGCAGTATGTTCCGCATTGTCCATCTGAGTCCTGTTAAGCTCATGAACAAAGACCAAATCTGTGAATTTACTTTATAATGTAGAAAAAGGTGACTACTGGTTTCTTCTGCCTCATTACATAGAAAACATTTGGACACAATTTGGAATCCCTTCTTTTTCAAAGCTTCCTGAGTGAGACAAGCCTTCCTAGCCACCAACCAAGAGAAACATTTAACCATAGAAGGTGCTACACTTTTCCAGATCTGCTCCCAAGGCCCTGTTTCACATCCTGATTGCTCCCTCACATTATCTTTATGAATTCTGTTCACTTAGAAGATACCATCAGTAGCATTTTCCATCTGATTGTGTCAGGAGTTGGACCTGTGCCTTTGAAGCTGCTGATTTCTTACAACAGTAATGCCAATCTGTTCACTAACCAATCATTCAGATACCTTCTGAAAGTGATCTACCATCCTTGAATGGGCCAATTATCTGCCACTATAGCCTCAGGTTGACTGCAGAAAGAAAATAAATCTGGATAGGAAGTCATCAGTGTAGACGGTCCAAACAAACATCTTCCCAGAAAAAAGATTCTACTACCATTCCCAACTTATAGCTAATATTAAAAGAAAATTTAGGCCAAAGATTCCTGGGCTTGGGCTTAGAGAGAGTGGCTGAAATAGATTGTTTTTAGTGTCAAAATTTAGGCCAAAGATTCCTGGGCTTGGGCTTAGAGAGAGGGTTTAGGGTTTATAGCTAAGTCAAGCTTATACATTATGCCTGGATCATCTCCTCCTAGTCTAGAATTCACACATTCACTAGCTACGAGAGCAACATCCATGATTTCTCTCCTTTATGACAGTACATCCATGATTTCTCCTAGTCTAGAATTCACACATTCACTAGCTACGAGAGCAACATCCATGATTTCTCTCCTTTATGAAAGTCATGATGTAATGTAACAGGATCCTCACATTACATCAAATTACCAAAGAAATAGAAAATGATTATCATTTCCCCAAAGAAAGATCATCTCATGAGTCATTGTCACAAAGTTCATGAGGTCAATTAATCAGATTGTAGATATTTACTAAATTCCTTGCCGGTCTCGAAACATGTTACATATGTAGCACACTTGGTACATATGATTTGTATGAAACGGGGAATCTTTGTAGTTCATATGGTTGCCTACCTGAACTTTCACCTTGGTGAAAATCTCCTCTACACCATATCCCCTACCCTAATATTTTTCAAAATGATTTGTATGAACCGACTTAAGGAGGAGTGTTAGAATGTTGTAAATATTCTAGAATCTTGAAATTATAAGATAGGATTAAACTACACTTACTGTAATTATGTATCATTAATCTCGTTCCTTTCTAAAACATGTTTTAGTTACTTAACCTAATAATTTGAGAGAATTATCAAGCAGTGTTCTCTCTTCTTTCTCGTCTTTCTCCAATCCATACATGAACAGGAAATTAATGGCTGTCTCTATAACTTCGATGCAACATGATATGATCCCTCCACTTAGCAAATTGCTTTTCTACCTCTGTATGACCTCATCCTCGCCCTAATTTCAACATAAAAGCAACGAAAAGTAAGTCAAACGCTTACTGAGTTGACATTCCTGATATTCTGCTTATATGTTATTTTGCCACAACCTCATGTAACTGATGTTAATTCAGCCCAAATGCAGACAAACCTGGTACATCTTAGCTGGAGAAAGATCAGGATCACAAATTGAAGCGTGTCATGGCCAAAAAGGAAGAAATAGGAGAGGGGGCAGCACTTCTGACTACAGATTCTTCTGGGTCTTGCTCGGTGGTCCACTAATGGGGAAGAAAGGGGGATTATGTCACATTTTATCCCTGCCCTCTCAACTAGAGAAATATCCAAATATCATACTAGTCAATGATTCATGATAAATCCCCAAGAGCTAGAATGGCACAGTTCTACATGAAACCATTCTCCTCTTTTCCCTATATAACCCACACCTATAGTGGATTCCCATCGTACATATTGTCCTCCTAATGGTTGGACTGGCCAGGAAAAAAAGTTGATCAGGTAAAGTATTTCATTAGTAAGAACAAAGCCAACTTGGGCATATACAAGTGGTATACCACAAAAGGAGAAACCTACAAAATATATTTTCTCCAAAAGACACCCAATCCTCTACACAAACAGGTTGGATTGGTCAAACATCCCTGGGAGTGTGTAGTTTTTTCAGAGTTCATAATATAGGAAGGCAGAGGAACGAGGATTTCAGAGGTTTCTCTTTCTACTGCCAATTTATCCTCATTTCCAAGCATATAGACACTGCTCAGGGTATTCACAACATACTTTCTGCTCATTATTTCTCTATCTTCTTTTTAAAATAAAATGGTAAGATTACTCTATATATCCACAAGTATACTACATCAAAGTGTAGTCTCCCTTCACAAAAGTTGTAACTTAACAGAATCCTAGGATTCCTAGTTATATCAGTCAATAGCATTAAAACATCTTCTGTGCTGTCTATGACTACTTGTTTGCACCAAAAATAATAAAAGCCTAATCAGTCTGTCTTGATCTTCTGTATATTTCTCTTTTGCCTTCAAAACACCTCTGATTCCTCTCTTTCCATATAGTCCACCATATACATGTTGGGACCATTTTCCATCTCTCCTCCTTCACTGCATCGACATCTCTATTCCAGATTCTTAGCACTTCTTTAATCCTCCCAGGTTTCACCCATATGACTACTTGTTTACACCAAAAATAATAAAGGCCTAAGCAGTCGTCTGTCTTGATCTTCTGTATATTTATCTGTTTGCCTTCAAAACACCTCTGATTCCTCTCTTTCCATGTAGTCCACCATATTCCATCTCTCCTCCTTCACTGCATCGACATCTGTATTCTAGCTTCTTAGCACTTCTTCAATTCTCCTAGGTTTCACCCAAAAATAATAAAGGCGTACGCAATCTGTCTTGATCTTCTGTATATTTCTCTGTTTGCCTTTAAAACACTTTTGATTCCTCTCTTTCCATATAGTCTACCATATACATGTTAGGACCATTTTCCGTCTCTCCTCCTTCACTGCATCAACATCTCTATTCCAGCTTCTTAGCACTTCTTTAATTCTCCCAGGTTTCACCCATATGAACTTCCTCTTTTATGGATGAAATCTGCCACAGCTGGTCTATCCATTTGCAGTGTAAGAAGAGGTGATTGACCGCCTCAACCTGTTTTTCACACAGGTAGCATCTAGAGCAGAGATTGAATTTCCTCTTGTTCAGGTTCTCATGAGTGAAGACTGCTTCTTTTGCCTACAGCCAGGTAAAATAGATTACCTTATAAGGCACTTTGGTTTTCCAAATCATTCTCTATCTTTTGACAATCCAAGTCTCCTAAACCCTTCACTTTACTTCTATAAATTAAAACATCATACCTTCTTTGAATTAACTAAAACATTGACGTTCTGCCAAACAAAAGTATAAGAAACGACATCATATGGTTTGTGATTCAGATCAATTCAATTTAAATTACTCACTTAGAGGGGCTGTCCATTAATTGAGGGATGTTAGCCCACTCCCCAATTAACACCTGCAGACATCAACTATTTGACATGCATGGCAATCTAATAGATACAGTAAGGAGTTAACCACCATCCTAGGTTGAACCATTTGAACATTCGAAAGCAGAACTATGCAAAAAATCAAAGACAAGCATTATAATTTCACATTTTTCTTTACTTTATCAGTGAGAATGAAGTTTAAAAGTTCTCTACCAGCTTAGTGCCATGATCTTTGCAAACAAGGTCATGTTTTTCATCATACTATACATTCACTTACACTAATAACTAAATATGGGCTTGAAATAAAAGGACAGAAGACAAGGATAGAGAAAGAACAACTACATAAAAGAATTTCAGATAGCAGACACCTTGCGGAATATGTTGTTGATGGCATCAAGATGGTTCTTCAAATCTTTCAGGTAGCACAAATTGATCTGGTCAGTTCCTACTCCCTCCCCTAAATTCTTTTCCATCTCTCCAAGTGCAAGGACAGCAGATTCCAAAGCATAACGCATGTGCATGAGTTCGATGTCTTCCATCCTACAAAACATACAAATGGAAAAAGAGGGGAAGTGTATGCAGTAAGTTAACCTACTTCATCCATACACATGTAAGCCTTAAAGATTTTAATCCCATGCTACGAACAAACATAGAATTTTGAATAATCACATTGTAACATTAAGGACATTATATAAGCTCCATCTGCCAGAGTAATGCATCGACAAGCACAGCAGCTAATAACATTAAAGGGCAGCCGATGCAGCATCCCGCGTTCACCCAGGGTCCAGGAAAGTGTGCACCCCAAGGGGTGTGTACTACAGCAGTCTATCTTGACACAAGCATCAGTATATGATAACTTTATCTTACAAATCATGCTTGCCTGTCCAATATTCATCTGGATCCAAAGTATCTATATGCATGGCATAAATTGTTAAGAAAATAGATGTTGGACCTAACTCAACCCCAAGCTAATTCATGAGGTGAGAATAGTCCAAGACCATATAAAGAGACAAAACCTCCATCTAACAACTAATGTGGGACAAACTCAACACCCCTCGCACATCAAGGACTTCCAATTAGAGCGTGGACAACATAATGGGGCCCAACATTGGGTAAACAAAGAATTGGATGAATTTGACTCTAATACCATGTTAAATTGTGTAATGTCTCATTTAAAATCTTAACTTGTTAGAGAGAATATACTTTTATTTATTTAATTATTTCTTTCAACATAAACATCAAAATTGACCCCAAAGTCAACAACACATTGCAAAAGAGTAAGTCCCCACACCTCCTCCAGGCAGATAGATTGGAAGTAATTGGCTGCATGCTGATCAATTCAATAGCATCTTGAAACTTAATGCTTGGAACCACATCAAATAATACCTAGAAGATGGCAAAATATTATGATCCAAAATATTATGAAACAAGAAACTGAACAATTAAATCAGCAATTACTATGTAGCAAGTAACTGTAAGAAAAATACCATTTTAAGATATATGAAAAGCAAATTCATAATAGAAGCAAAAAAGAGAGAGAGAAAGGAGAAGGAGAGGTGGAGGCAGAGAGAAGAGAGAAGTAATCTGTGCAATCATTTACCAAAAATATACTTTGATGATCTTAAACTTAAATTTTCTGGCTCTGATTGGTTCAACTTGTTTCTAATTTTCTGGTGAATATAGGCAGTTTGATGATCTTTTTAGGGAGGCGTGTGAACATGTACCATTTAGCACTTCTTCACCTCATCTCTGGACAACCTATACCCACTCAAATTTTAATGAATCTTCAGAATTTATGTATAATGTTATATCAAGAAGAGAGACAATACTTAACTTGATCCATGCACACAACCTGCAGATGGAACCTCAGCCTCAATGGCAGGCAAGTAATTAAGGCACTGGGTAAATGAAAATGCACTTCAATGAAATGCCCAATCCAAATTTGTAAGTAAAAACTACTTTTAAAAATAAAAAAAGCAAAACTATATAGATTTAAACTGAACAAGGAGGGCACAAAATAACTGAACAGGTGGGACTTAAAACAAGCTGGTTCCCTTCAATTAATGTTAAAACTTTCCTTCTATAAAAGATACTTCTCTTCCAAAAAAAGACAAATCCAGAATCCTGTGAAACACATCAGCAGATCAAACAGTAAAAGTTCTATCGTGAAAGGACAGCACAGAGTTTACCCGCAAAGGACTCTGTACAGATAATCTTTCCAGCACAAAATTTTCAACAAAGGGATCCCAATGCGCATCTTCATTTCCTTGCTGCATATACTCTTTACCGGACAACAGTAGCGACGACTTCAAACTCCATGACTTGCCAGAATTCACACATGCTACAAAATAAGCAAGATCAAGCTGATAACAAAGGAGATCACAGAGATGTTCAACACAGGACACCTGCCAAAATAAAGGTAGTTTTAGTGAAAACCTACAAACACATCCGCTCATGAAAGCACATAATGCAACTTGCAGAGAAAACATTAGAAAGGAAGTGGGAAAAGGAAAGAACAGCAGCCTGCTCCATTCTATCATAACAGAAGCACGGAAACTACCTCATCTGATCTGTTCCCATAATGTGGAGAGTCCTCCAAACGAAGAACTTGTGATTTACTTGTCCACAGAAGCTGCATTAATTTCCTTCTTAAATCTGTTTTACCAGACAAAAGATCCCAACCAAGGACGGCTAGAAGAGGTTGGAGCCGGGGAAACAGCAAAAGAATCTAAATAGAAAAAAGAATTGAGAGTTTTTATTAGCAAAAAGTAAATAGTGAGTTAATGTCAAAATGAGCCATTATTTTTTCTTTTTCTTTTTCTTTTTTTGAGTAGTATAAGAATATGCCATTGCTATGCTCAAACCAAAAGAAAGCAGGTTTATATCTGGGCTTTCTGAATATAAAGTCAAAAGGTTAACTGTGAACAGTACATTGCTAGCCTCATGCAGTTCCTGTTTTCTCACGGCAGACAGGGCAGCGTCCATGACACATTCCAATAAATGCACGCCATGAACACGAGCATACTGGTACATTTCTCTCATGCAAGAAGTAATAACAGTCTCCAGCAATGAATTTGTGCTGTTTAAAGTTGTCTCAGAATTCAGTTCTTGGATAAAATTTTGGAGATGCTGAAGAGGTAGAGGAATCTGATCACTTTCAGAACCTTTGACACTCTCAATCTCTTCCAAGAGCATTTCATCATGAATAACCTGTAAATACTCAAGAAGTTAACATTCATTTCCACTTATTAAGGGCGAATTATTTAGGGCGTAGGAAATGATGTGTCAGTTAGCCGCATATCACGCGTTTGAACCTGTGTCGCACATAAAAATCTAGTATTGAAGTGGAGAAGGGCAAAAGTCGAGCCATTATCCATCGAGTTCCAAACTGTGTGCCACACTAGGGAATTTCTGGGTTATCAAAAAGAACATGTGGGTTGTCCGCCCTAAGCTAGCTTTGATTTAGACCTTCACTCAGAGCTAGGCGAAATCATACAAAAAAATATACTAGTCGGCAATTTGTTCTTGTAGACAGCAGTTTCTAACTTGGTATTTTAAAGTGAAAAATGCAAAATATGATGAAAAGAGTATCAGGGTTAAAGCACAAGGAAGCGCAAGCTTCTTTATAAAAAAGTTAATTTTATGGATAACATAAAAAGATACTATAAATATAGGAATTTAGTATCACAACATCGAACATAGTTAAAGCTACTGTAATAATAATGATATTAATCTAAGCACAATTAACATTTAACTCCAACAAGGACCCAAAAAGGCTAACTTGATTCGAAGAATTAATTTTCAATTTTAAAATGGGAAAAATTACTTGGATGGGTACCTTTTAATAAATAATTACTGATTTTAGCAATAGTTTTTATTCATTACCATTTATAGCGGTGAGAAATATAGGAGAAAAATATTATTGAATTGTTGTTTTTAAATTATTAGATACCTCTTCCAACTAGGACACTACAATACAATCTTTTTCTAAGTAGGATACTATATACTATTCTTATTACTATTACTATCCTATTCCAAGTAGGAGTTTATATACCTATTACTATCCTAACACTCCCCTCGAGCTAGTGCATACAAATCATAGCTTGTTACAAATGTAATTAACACAAGGACCAGTGAGGAGCTTGGTGAGATATCGCAAGTTGATCACTCGACTTCACAAAATTGACTGCACTCTCCGTGTGCTTAGTCTTCCCATGAAATACTGGATTTGGTGCATAATATCAGTCAATCTCAACATGCTTGGTCTTCCCATGAAATACTAAATTCAAGACTGCCCATTCCCACCAGGTAGTCACTTGATTAATGTAAATAAGAGGTTATCCACATTTTGCATGAACTTCTGCACATAAATCACTAGCTAACATATGTAATCATCCTCTTCCTCAAGTATCCATTACTCAAATCGACCTCAGTGTTGTCAACCAAGCAAAGAAGAACATCTGTCTAGGCACCAAGGAATCCACACCAATACATCCAGGAACCCCATGGCCACCCGCCACCTCCCTCGCCAAAAGTTTGTGGTAATTAGGAAAAAATTACACCTGAAGTGAGAGTTGGAGTCCTAGGAAATCCGGTAA
The DNA here is from genome assembly GCA_016801875.1 of Solanum sitiens. NCBI lineage: Eukaryota > Viridiplantae > Streptophyta > Magnoliopsida > Solanales > Solanaceae > Solanum > Solanum sitiens. Next base: position 643,812 of record JABWTJ010000247.1, read on the forward strand.
GAAGGAAGCTTTGTGGGAATAGATTATTGTAGACAAGGATGGAGTTCAAAAAGCAGTTGAGGGTCAGCCAGATTACTTTGTCATTTTTAATAGCCCTCTTAGGTAGTATAACAGAAGTGCAGGAAGTTATTTTTCAGGATGTTTAGATGTAATGCAGGAAATGGTGCTAGAATCTAAAACAGAGACTAAAGTAAGTGATAGTTCTATAATCAATTTTTATAAACAGAGCCTTCTATAAAGCTTCATTTTCAATATTTCTGGCCAACAGATGGCACATTCTCTCAGCTGATTATGAGTTGTACATTTCGCAATTGATGGTACATTGTCCTTTTTTGTAACTCTTTCTGTTTGTAAGTAGAAACAATCACATTTACTCATGAATATATATGATACCCTCTTTCCAAATCTAAGAGAGAATAATTATCCTTCTAAGACATCGCAAGGCGTCTAAATTACTCTTGTCAGCCCAATGAACAAGCATTAGAAGTAAAAGTTTTAAAAAGTATTATAGTTAACTAGTGAACTTGTTAAAGATAATGACTTCAAGTGAAAAGATGGTTGAACGGGTAGTTGATAAGATGCCAAATCAAATTTTAAACAATCTAAATAGTAGTTAGTTTATATTGGATCAAACTGGTCAAAAGAGAAAAAACAAATTCATTGAAGGAAAGATGTCAATTTTTTTGGGACACAAACTAAATTGGTTACAAGGTCAACCTTTTTTAGAAAAAGAGTAATCAGAGTGATGCTAACTTTGTGTAAAGAATTACCACTTAAGAAGGATTTTAAACATAACCAAGCATTTAGTAGACCTAATTAGAGCAATGAAAGAGCAAAAAATAGCAACGCAAAGATTCTTGTTTTATGACAGTGTTGTTTGGGCCTGCTTTCGTGCGCATCGACTAATCCACCGGTTATATCTATATCCCACTAGAAAAGGTATTGGCTAAATATTTCTTTTTGATGACAAAGGAAACCCGCAGTCGCTACCCTTTGGGTGTGCATAGGTGTAAAACCCACGCTCCTATGCAATAGCTCGCAAATTACATAGGAGAGGTAACCCGCACTGGACAAGCCCCATGCGACGAGCTCAACCCGGTAGGCAAACAAGGTATTGGCTAAATATGCTCACCAAAGTTTGAATAGAAAAGAAAAAATACCTAATGTGTTTTGTCTTTTGCTAAAATTTGAACCCTAGTTTCACATGGTTGGTTCCTGCTTCATTGACCAGTATGAAACACCTTTGGGTGCAACCAAGCAAACATTTAAAAAGGAAGCACTTTACTAAGCAACTATTAAAAGCAAACAACATTAAAGTAATCAGATAATTTCAGATATTGTGGGCTCAAAAGCTTATTTTTGACAATGCCATAAAAAACAACATTCAGCATCGAGCGTACTTTTGGCAAGAATTATCATCACCACCTGTATCATCTTAACAAGAGGAGTACAACGAGATGAAAGTGCTTCCCCATAAATTGACAAGAATTTGTCTCGCATCTCACGCCGGGCATCTCCATAATCATCCTTTCCAGGTAACACCCTTCTGAGTAGATCTTTTGAGACCACACTACATAAATCAGAAACAAGAATATAATAATGAAACAGATGCAAGAATGGCCAAGGAAAATAAATTGAACACCAAGAAGTAACAAGCACGTCAAACACTATACATTCAGTCATAATGAAAAGGTGGTTAAAAAAATACTTTTTCCAATTCCTCCATCCACATGATGGCAGAAACACAATATACTTTTCTTTTCTTTCTTCTAGTACAAGAAAAGCAAGTTGACCATCCATCAAAACAAAAACATGTTGATCTGCATTAGCGGAGGACAGAACGAATAATATTCGAGGAAAAACATATGGTCATGTTCATTAGCCATATCTATATTGCCTGCTCAATCTTAAAATTCAGTGGCATGGCAGATGACACTGGAAGAACAGTAGTTCTAATAAAAATGGAACTCTTCAACTCAGAAATGAGCTTTATCCAAAAACAGTATTTATAAAAGTATTCTTAGCAATGAAGTAAATATTGATCAAACTAATATGTTGATGTACTACTGTCTTTTAATAAGGTAAATAGCTTCGTCAAGCATATCTAAGTCCACCTCTCAATGTTCGTAAGTATGACTCCCTTCTTCTGATTTTATTAACTAGCTATCTACTACCTTTTTAATCCAACGAAATTGAAAATTGTGTTCTCCTCAACAATGTTGATTAATATAAAGAGTACAACTCCGTAATAATTTCAAACTCAATGTGATTATCTTTTTTTTCACAACAATGATGTGCAGCCCAGCCTGTGCACATCTTGACCAAATCACCAACTAAGGCTTAGGGCCTTAGGCAGAAGAGAAGAAATCACCTAGAGTTTGTCACCTCTGTTAGGATTCTGAACCCTGATCTTCCATAGTTTTCATGCCATTTTTCGACATCTTTTTGGTTTAGAAAATGTAAAGAGTTACAAGGTAGTTAAATTCAAAGTAGTAATCCATTCAACAATTTAACTCCTAGATCTTAGTGAAAGTTAGCCAAGATCAATCAAAATGGATCCAAGATAGTAATAACTTCCTAGAACTACGTTTTAATTTGCTTCACATTTTAATGCAAAATAATTTTCAACAGCCAACTAGGTATTTCATATTTCAGCAATCATAGTACGATGAACTTACAAACCTCAAGTACTAGTCACTTAGCAATTTACTTACAAGGTAATAATGATATTGAGCAAACTTAAAGAATTAAAGAACGAATCTTGTCAATAACTATGTAAAACCATGATTCTACATACCGATACTCCTCCTCGGTGATACCATAATTCAAATGTAGAAATCGAATATGTGAAACAGCTCCATCCACATCATTATCCATCAGGCATTCCCTCATAGCATCCAAATGTGCAGTTTGAATGCATTTTTGCAGCGATTTAAGCCCCTTATCCTCAACCTCCTTATGTTTTACTACTGTCCTGACTGTAATCGCCATATCCGAATCCTCATTTTCAATCCAACCAACTTGCTTCTCTATATTTAGTGACAAAACATCAAAGATATCTGCATTTTCAAGAAACACTCTCCTCAAACACATCATTTCCTCTTCCTCCACTACAATACCTCCCCCAGTATCTATGACATCATCCATTTCAATCAAATCCGGCCTCAAGCGCCTCAAACCCATATCAGAAATTTTCACTAAAACCCTCAAACTTTCACCTAAACCCTTCAAACCCTCATTAATGCCCGAAACATCTCCATTTAATTCAACATCATCGACAGTTTCTGCACCCAATTCCGAACTCGAAATGCTTTCAGAAACCCTTGAAATCACATTTTGTAATATCAAACAGAACTCAGCCCTTAATTTAAGAGCAGCAGCATCAAACGACCAAAGCTGGGAAGTAGGTTCGTTAAATTGGAGAAGTTCAAGGGTACATAGGAAAGTGAGAAGTGCAGGAGACGGGCAAGACTGAGACCAGATAATCGAATCGAATCTTCCTCCATTTGCAACAATTGTTTGAAGAATGACTCGAGAAAGTTCAGGATTTCGAACACGAAGACTACGTATAGTGGCTCGAAATGGCTCAAATTGAGCTAAAAAAAGATGGTTCGCGCTGACTTTACACAGCAGCTCTGTGTCTTTGTCTTCCATTGTTACTTTACAAGTAGCTATGACGATTCATGTGAGTGAGATATGCGAATTGAGGTAGAGAAGACTAGGGTTTTTGAGATGGAATTTGCTTCTGGGGATTTTTCATGGATCGGTTACAACGGTTGAAACAACAGGGCAAATGTTGACAAGAAAAACAGAAAGGGATTTATATAGATGCTCGTAAATTTTTTCTGGGAATTAACGCCGTCGTTCAATTTGTTTTTGTGTAAACTAAATTACAGTATAGCTTATTATGTACTGCTTATTTTATGTATCATTTATTTGGATTTTAAGATTCAAATAAATTTATTTTTTAAGTTTATTTTTACTTTAAATTTTTTATAAATTTTTTAAATATTTTAAATTATTAATTATTATAACTTATAATATTTTTACGTAGTTTATAAATATATAAATTTTATTTAAAACGAATTGAAGATTTTATGCGCAAATTATCGATCAAACTTAAATTGTTTCTCTTGAAAAATCAAAGTATCGCATAAATTCGGACATAGGGAGTAGTATAATAAAAAATAGAGATAATGCACAAGTACCCCCTCAACCTATGTCTGAAATTCCAGAGACACACTTATACTATACTAAGGTCCTAATATCCCCTGAACTTATTCTATAAATAATTTTCTACCCCTTTTCGATCTACGTGGCACTATCTTGTGGATCTAGCGTGTGTTGAGATTTTTTTTCCATTGGAATTTACTTAGCACTGAAAGAGCTTTGAGATGGAAGCTCTCCCGTCAGTAGAGATTGGATATCTAGAAGCAATTAGGGGCGGAGCTACAACCTATCAAGATTGTGCACGTGAACACCCTTCATCAAAAAATCACACTATATGCGTAGATTAAATTTATTGAATGTCTTTTATATATTTAAGTTTGCACAACCTTAACATGGTTAGAACCTTTGGCTCAGTGGTAAAAAACGTGTGAGCAACTTAGAGGTCAAAGGATTGACTCTTGCATGTAACTTCATTTATTTATTAATCAGATTTTAAGAGTTTTTGTTGGTCCTATAATTTTCTTCATACATTATTTAATTATTTATGTAGTTATAATTTATTTTATAACAAATAAAAATAATAATTTAAAATAAAATAAAAGTATAATTTTAAGGTTAAATTATTCTAATTATAGACAACATTCATGTTGGGACATACTAAAAAATAAAATATGTCATATAAATTAAGATAAAATAAATATTTATTAATAACTAAATTTGATTAAAACTTTCATATTAGATATTTATTTTATTAATATTAAATAGTATTCCAAACAAGTTTCTATCTATAAAAAAATAGAAGAAAAGATTAGATATAATTATTCATATATCGATGTACTTTCTCTTTCCCTCCTAAGTAGGTTAGAGAACCTCTTTTTTCTTTCATAACATGATTTCTTCCTTGATTTTATAGGTAAATCAAGAGAATCAATTGGGATTTGACACTTTTTATTAGGTTTTTCACATATTCTTTATTAAAGCGCAACGAATTCAACATTCATTAAATTAAGAGGTAGCAAAATTAATGATAAAAATAATTGAGATTTAAGTAAAAATCGATAAATTAGTGTTATGCCTTTTTAAATGTGTGATATGTATTTAATAAAAATCTTGACTCATACATTATAAAATCGTTATTTCAATCTATATATTTATCATGTTTCTTTGTAACTACAAGCAATTCAAACTGAAAATTAAAAAATATATCGATTGCATTTGGTTGAAAACAATGACGATCATGAGCGATAGTGAAGTTGCTATCTTCTGCAAGATAGATGTGAGCCTGCTCGCTAAATTTTTTGTTAGTTATTTTTTAAATTTTGCACAATTTCATAAAATATATGGCTCCGTCACTGAAGCAATCTCATTGTCCCAAACTACGTATTCATATAGAATTGTCTTAACTGACATAGCTAGTGAATCTATAATAATAATGAAAAAATTCTTTTGGTCAGAATGTTACATTCACACTATAAACAGGTTTACTTTTTGACATCTTTATCCTTATTTAAATTTAAATTTATTAATTATTTTTTAATACATAAAAAGTTTCCAATGCATGGGGATTAGACTTGTTCCCAGATTCTCATAATTTCATAATTACATGTTAATTTCAATTTCTTTTAAAAAGAATACAAAATGATGGCCTTAATAATTTATCTTCTTTTCTCTACTTTCCAATATAAATTTTAAAGAACACAAATTTGAGGTTTACAATTAAGAAATAAAATTTAAAATGACAAAATAAACACTGATAATATTAAATTTAAAATAAATTTATCTCACACGCAATTCAAATTAAAATTTCATAAAATAACTTAACAAGCAAAATTATTAATCAAAAGTGTCATATATATTGGTCATTTATATACTACTACTACTACTACTACTACTACTACTAAATAATAATAATAATAATAATAATAATAATAATAATAAATTATATTTCTCAACTTTGTGATTTAGAGATAATATATTTTTTTGTTGAAAGAAAGTGGCTCACATCTATTTCAATTGTTAGATATATAACTTTGATCTAAATATTTTTTAGCTGAAGTCAAAAAATTGATTCAAATTTATATTTTGATAAAATAAAAATTATACAAGGTATGTATGACCCTTCTCGTAATATTTTGAGGTATGTTTGAAGAGCCAAGATCATTATCCGCTGATAAAAGTGAAAAACTTATTAAAAAATTTTAACAAAATAAAAATATAAAAGGTATATTTGACCCTTCTCGAAATATTTTGAGGTATATCTGACCCTCTTTATACATGAATTTTTGTCTTTTATTTTTATTTTTTATCTTCTTTAATTCCATGACTAATTTTGATATATTATATTGATGATCAAATTTAATTTTTCACTTATCTTCTTGCAAAGTCTATTATAGATGCATCAATTTTTTTACAACTACAAAATAAAATTCAATATAACCGCAAAAAAAATAATTAATTTTAGTTTGCTTTTTATGAAAAAATTATTTTTATTTTGTTCACTAATTCTTTTTAATTCTCATGTTTTATACATAAAAGAATGAAAGCGAAAAATTAAACATGAACAACAAACTCAAATAAGAATCAACAAATATATTCATAAGGGAGATAATTAAGACCCATATTAACCGTTGAATTAAAAATCTCAAAAATAAAATCTCGTGAAAAAACTATTCGATTTTCCTCTATGTGACTATTGTTTGGTTAAATAACTAAAATAAATAAATTAAAAATCTAAAATTTAACTTTCGTTAATCAAAAGAGGATATATGAGTTATTTAATTTGTTCATGTAACAATAAATGTATATGTGACCTTTTCTTTACAGAATATATATTATCTCTATATTCAAAATTAAGGAGTATCTCAAATCTTTTTCTCCTAATAATAATCCAACATAATCTGCACAATATTATTATTATGAAGATCAAACAAACAATGTGGTATAATAATGAAATATAAAAAATATTCTATATCTTATTTGATTATTTTATATATATCAATGTTAGTATTATATTAAAAAGAGAGTAGTCACCCTTGATATTAAGACAATTATATAATAAAAATAACTTTCTTGATTCAAGACATCACTACGAAAACTACATTATTATTAATAGTTATTTAAAATATCTAAGTTCCAAAATTATATTATTTTTTTTCTAAAAGAAAAACACACACGATGACTAAATAATTAATTAATTAGTGAAGAAACGTATTAATCATTATCATTCAATTGTAAATTTCAGAATCCATATTTATTTTACTAATATTGCATATTGCTGAGAATCCATGAGAGTTAATGTTAATTATAGTCTTGTATCCGCACTATATTACGTCAATTTGATAACTTATAGATCATTACTCATATTTGTTATTAATATGATGTCTAAATATATAATTTTATAAATTATTGTGTTTAAATAAATTTAGGCTATTTATTAGAATATTTAAACATATAATCTAAAACTATATTAATAACGACAATCAAAATTCGAAAGAGATGATAAATATTACAATATTATAAAAATCATATATTTCATCAGTGTCGATCCTATTTAACAACAATCATATCGAATATGTAATAGTTTTGCACCCTTATATTATGTTGATTTGATAATGTGTGAACTATTGCTTATTTATTATTATTAATATGAGTTCTAACTAAATAAGTTTATGAAGTTGCGTTCAAATAAATTTAAAATACATATTTAAATAATTTTGTAAGTATAATTTGAAAATATTTCAATAAAGTCAGGTAAAACTCAAAACACTTTATATATGATAAACATCAAAACATTACGGAAATCATAAATTTTTTATTACTTATAAGTATCAACCCTAATTAATTTTGCAAGAATAACGTCACAAAAACATCTTTTTAATATATTTTTAGTTTATTATTCAATAATTATTTTTAATATAATTAGTTATAGATAAACTTAGTTAGAGGTGTAAGTGTATATTTCTTATAGTACTTAAAGTGTAAATGTTTAAATTTGAAATATAAAGAGTGTATTTGAAATTGAATCAAATTAAAAAAAATAATTAATGTATTAATTATATATACATAGAGAATTTGACATTAAAACAAATAAATTATGATTTTTATCCAGGAAATTATGATTTTCTTTGTGCTCTTAAAAAATTATTTTACATCCATGAAGTCCAATAAATACATAAAATAAATACTTTTATTCATTCATAGGATGAATATAACCAATTTAAGTGCTTAAATATAATTATTTATTTTCACCATATTCTAATTTTTTTACAAGAAGAGCAAAAAAAAAAGTCAAGAAGGAGAAGTGGAATGGCAAAAAAAAAAAAAGAATTACAGAAAAAAATAAGGCATGGGACCCAGAAAATTCATCTTACCAAAATAATAAATGCTCATACTGTTTTAAAAATATCAAAAAGTAATTTTATTTTGGAGGAAAAGGCTATAATAGTCTTTTTCACTATTCTGGCCAAATTCTGACCATATTTTTCTGGCCATTTAGCACTTCCCAAATAACAATTATGAATGAATATTATGGAGTCTACCTAGACAAGTAGAATTCACTTTTATCGTTGTGAGGTTTACATTATATACCGTGTTATAGCTTACATTGTCTTATTATTAATTAATGGTAAATATCCAAAAATAAACTATATTTTCTTCAAATGATTTTTAAAAACTTTCCTTATACGTTTTAAGTCTGCATTAACCTTGTTTATGAATCTTGGTTCTTTAAATGGTTTTAAGCCTGCATTTACCTTGTTTATGACTCTTGGTTCTTCAAATGCTTTTACTATGTTTTACTTGGCCATGCATATTATGTTAAAGTTCCTCGTATGATCATGTTCATGTATTTATACATTATCCCATACTTAGAACATTCAAGATGTTTCTCCTCCCGCTCGTGGCTAGCTTGGATTGTCCTAACAACTTATTGAATTGGTGAGTCCTCATGCTCCGAGGACAAAGACCGTAGATGCTTTAGTACTTTTCTTGTATTTTTGCTTTCGATTTGTACGTGGTGAGTAGGTTACGTCCAAAACACTCTTTTGATGTTCTAAAGTTATGTCAGACACAGTTAGAATTTCACACTTATGTTTAGACTTCTTATATGATATGAGACTTTTATTGTCAATTCTCTCTTGTGTATTTATTTTATGTTATGTTTATGTCAATTGCCTTGTTTAGGTCCTCTTGGGTTCTATTCACCATGTCACGTTCAGGGTATACTTTGAGTTGTGATATAAAATAACGTATTTCACTTTAGCATTCACATAAAATAGGTCTGATTGTGTCATCTGATGTAAATAGTAGGTTTTGATAGTGAATTAATATAATATTCACGAAGTGTGACTCAACCAGAACATGCCTATTAATAAAAATTGCATTCACATTATTTCAGAATTCGTCTTCGTAAATTTATTGTGGACAATAAAATTCATGTCGAGAAACAATAATCAAGAACGAAAGAGTATTGCAATAATCATATTTATCAATTTAAAAGTGTGAGTGTTATAATCTTTGTGATTAGTTTGATTCGTCTTTTCACATGTAGACCAAGGGCTCTTGAGCTTGATCATGGATTCAAGGGCTTTAGAGCTTGTTCTTGAATATTCGACGAACTTGAACTTTTACTTGATCTTGACTTTTGTTTGAATTTAAAGGTTTTGAGCTTGTTCTTGAATTCGGTCGTCTTGATCGTTCTTGAACTTGAATTCTTGAATTTTTAAAATTGTAGTTTATATAAAAATCTATGGCGTTTGATCTACGAGCTTTCTCTAACTTCTTGTTTAGAATTCTATGTCCCATTTTGAATTATGAGGACCTCTATTTATAGTTTTTGAAAATGGGAGTTGCGGTAGGAACTGGTTTCTTTTCGGCCTATCAAATTTAAGTGACATGGCATACGAGCTTTACCAACCGGGCTTGCCATCTTGACACATAGCATGATCCTATTGACTTCTTTGTTTGACTTGACATGCTACGTCATTTGTCATGTCGCACTAAAATAGACCTCTAATGATGAGATGAGATTGGACTTAACACACTTGATTCATCTATTGTTGCCAAAATCACTTAATTTGAACTTTAATTAAATTCACATTTATCGGATTTAAATAATTAATCAAAATACATTAATCCATAATATTTATTTTACTAATATAATAATGAATTTAATATAATTCAAATCATTTTAAAAAAATATATATATTTAATAAATTCAAATAATTACACATGTATTTCCAGGTCAGTCATATGAGAATTTATCAATAATACATAATGTAAATTTTCATTCTAACATCATATGATATACTTAATCTTCATCACATATAGGGATTCTCCGTGCAGGTAGGGGTGGCAATTTCAGCCCATATTAGTGAAATGAAACCATTTTGTCCATATTAAATTAAATAGATCACTCATATTTTCTTTCATTTTCTTAAATGGATTAATATGGTTTTCAACCTATTTAAGCTCATACAAATATGAACAAAATGGGTTAACAAGAGAATACATATTCAACCCATATTCGGCCCATATAAGTGAGAAATGAAACAGTTTTTATTTTTATTTTTGGAAAATAAAAAGAACTAGGAGTCAGTTGGTCGAAGGTGGGGGGTGTCAGGGGTAGGGGGTGATTTATTTTTTTCAAAAAGCAGTTCTATTTTATTTTTCGAAAACAAAATTTTTTTAGGGGTAGGCTGGTGGAAGGGGTGGGGTGGGGGGGAGTGGTAGGGGGTAATTTTTTTTTATTTTTTTGAAAAACAGTTTTTTTTTTTTTTTCAAAAATAAAATTTTTTTAGGGGTAAGTTGGTGGATGGTCGGGGTTCGGGGGGAGGGCGGGAGAGGGGGTAAAATTATTTTTTTTGGAAAAACAGATTTGTTTTTGTTTTTCGAAAACAAAAATTTTGTGGGATACGTTGGTGGAAGGTCGGAGGAGGGGGGGTTCCTGGGAGAGGGGTAATTTTTATTTTTTTTCGAAAACAAAAAAATTCTAAGGGTAGGTTGGCGGAAGGTCGGTGTCGGCAGGGGGGGCGTAGGGGGGCAGGGGGGGCCGGGAGAGGGTAAATATTTTTTTTTTTTTTGAAAAAATAGATTTTTTTTCGTTTTTCGAAAATAAAGATTTTTTAGGGTAGGTTGGTGGAAGGTCGGCGTGAGGGTCCCTATAAGAAGGGGTAATTTTTTTTTGAAAAACAAATTTATTTAATGGGTTAGAACCATTTTGTCCAAACCATATTTGACCAAATCCATATTTGACCATATTATATTTGGATTGATTGTAATCCAAATCATTTTTTCTCAATCCATATTCAACCCATCCAAATCCGATCCAATCCAACCATTTGCCACCCCTACGTGCAGGTAAGAAATTGCTTTTAGGGCTAGTTTCAAATATATACAATAAATTAATTGGTTTACATAAAATATATTCATGTTTTATTTACATAAAAAGTAGTCAAAAGTAATAGAAAGCATACATTGATTATATAATATGGCTTGTCAAAAGTTATAGAATATAAATCAACAATAATACAATATAGGAGTAGCTTATTTATATCCATGAACTATACATTATGATACTCAAAAAGCTGAATATATTTTAACTATACAGGAAATATACATTGACTATAACATGAAATATATACATTAACTATTCAAATTTTAACTCAAAATCACCTCTAAACAATTCCAATTTTTATATATAAAATTCTCTCGATATTTTGTGTGTTTGATATATCATTCAATCAAAATAATTTACATTTGCAGTATGCAGAATTTTAAAGAATAAGAGAAAAGAAAAAAAAAAAAAGGAATAAGAAAAAGCATAACACATGACAAAAAGAAAGAAGAAGAGGAACACACATGACACCCGAATGATCATTTTTTGTAAATTAATAAATTGGGCTAAAAATATGATAAGTAAAATTTATGATATGACATTTTGTATAATTTGCCCTTTGATTTTATTTGGATGAATCTAATTGTAATGAATGTTAGCAAAATATTATTATTTCAAAAGATTATTTATTTGATTGTAAGTAAAATATTTTATTTCAAAAATTATTATATTAAATATATTTACAAAGCCAAATATTAAATTGTTTTGGAATTACTATACTTGGAAAGTTGGCAAAATTGAAAAGAAAGTGTTGACAATTAAATATCTTCAAAGAAGACAACTATCCTTACACTTGACAAATCTCATTTCATGCACCTTGACACTTGTCAAGATGAAAAATAATTGTTGGCCTATAAATATGTTTGTTAACATTGAAGAAAAATATACTTCCTCACGCTTTGCTCTTCTTTCTCTTTATATTTTCTCCTTTTAAAGTTAATTAATTTTGGCTTTATTATTTTAATTTCCCTAATAACTTGCTGATGATAATTAATTTACTGATTCCTGTTGTCTCTATTTAATATAGGGAAGTACTTGTTTAATCCTGGGGAAACATTTCACACCGTTAAAATAGTTTCTTATGACAGTGTCTAGCACGACTCAAGTATTTATTAATTTATGCACTATTTTCATATATCGTTGTAGTAATATTTATCTTATTTTCAGGACTACTTTTTGATAAATAATAAAGTTATTTATTATTATTATTATTATTATTATTATTATTATTGTGAAATTCTTAATATTTCCCCAACAATGAATATTGAGCATAAGTTAATGCGTAACATATCGTTGATATGGAATTTGATACAACCCGGAGGCTATTCGGAGGCCATCATAGCCATAGTTTAGGCAAATTCCGAGAGTTCTATCGTCTGAAAATATTGATTAAAATTATAAATTTTCGTATTTGATTAGAATTATTAATAATTAATTTATTAAAATATTGTTAATCTGAAAATAACTATCAATCATTTTTTTTTATAATATTACGTATAAATTTATAATTAGTTAACATTACATTTAAAAAATTGATATGTTATCTTCAATACATAGTAAAATTTATTTTTCTCATGTACACATTTTTATCTATCATGAACGTCTAATTTGTTGACTCTTTCATATTTACAATGTAAAAAATCTAATTAATAACTGTTCTCATGTAGACATATTTTTATATCGGTGAACGTCTAATTTGTTGACTCAATTTTCATATTTACAATGTAAAAGACCTATTATGTAAGTATATTCGTGCAATCAAATAGTATGTAAATAATTACATTGTAATTATGTTGATCCCTCTGTCCATTTTTATATGTCATTAAGCGTATTTTGAAAGTCAATTTGACTAATTTTTAAAGTTAAAATAAATTACACTAATTTGATATCTTTTTTTTAAAGAATTACAGATTCAAAAATTATACGAAAAGTACTATAGATTGCAGTTTTTATGCATATCAATATGATCAAAATATATATCGTAAAATATTGATCAAAATTCTTATAATTTAACTCTAAAAAAGAAAATCATGACATGAACGGAAGGAGTAAATTTTTGCAATTACTTCTACGGTATAATTTCAAACTATATAATTACTACGCTAATAATTATATTAAATGAGGTGATTTTTAATGAGCCTTTAAGAAACTATAATAAGAAGATGAGTATTATTTAATACTGTATTCGTTTAGAAAAAAATGATCATATTTTCTTTTTAATCTGTTTAGAAAAGAATGATATGTTTTCTTTTTTGGCAATACTTTACTTTAACTTTTCACTTGACATATTTAAAACCACAAGATTAAAGAAATATTTTGATACATTTGACATAACTTTAATTTAGAACCACAAAATTAAAAAATATTCTATCTTTTTTTTAATTCCGTTTCAAATTAAACTATCATTCTTTTTAAAACGAAAAGAATAATAAAATACTTTTGATAAAAAAACAAATTTTGAAAGTTCCACCAAATGAGCTTTTTAGTAGGAACGCCCCGGTTCAGCACCTGTGTCCGAAATCGGACCCGAACAAAGGATCCGGCCCGTTTTGTAGATAACTTACCCTAAGGTAAGGCAATTAGGCGGGAAAGTTAAATCCCTTAAAGAACAATTTTCACACTGCAATACCATTTTTCTCTCAAAATCCGATTTTTTCTCATCAACTTAGCGGTTTCCGACGAAAGAGATAAACGGTGCAGACATGGAAATGGTAGACACAGCGCCGGAGACGACGTCGGAGATTGAACTCGCACGTCGTAAGCTTCGTGAACGGTGGGAGTTGGCCTCCGTTCTAAATTTTCTCAACGTAAGATTTTAGCGTTTCGCAAAAAGTTCAACCTTTTCTTCAGAAATCGCATTTTGTATGTGCACTTTTTTTGCTTGCTTGTATACATAAAACATGTTTTTTAGAGGATATCTCAGAAATTCTACAAGTTATCTATCAACGGTCTGAGATACGCTAAGATATCTAACTAATCTATCTATGTGCGTGGGTAATTGTACACGTTAAATAAGTTTTGGCTATGATGGATCGTACATTCGTTCTTTTCATGCTTGTATATGTACGTGTTTCAGGGTTTTATGAAATCTGAATATGATTTTGTGGTTAATACATTTGAGTTTCTGGTTGGTATTTTGTTTCCAAATGTGTGTGTATGTACTGATTCATATGCATCATACCAATATGGTTCTGACAATTGTGATGGATTGTAACATTGGTTATATTAGCTTTGTGCCTGCTAGAATGATTAGTGTTATGATTTTTGTTCTTTTTTGTTGTGCATATTATTGGGTTTAAATACAATATTTATTGTATACTTGCAGATTAAAAAACAACAACATATCTAGTGTAATCCCACACGAGCGGTCTGGGGAGGTTAATGTGTACTTAGACCTTATCCCTACTTTGGGAGTTTGAATGACTTTTTTCAACAGACCCTCGGCTAAAATAGAACAGTTAAGAAATTATTGTATCTTACAGATAAAATTGAAGTAGGTATTTGATGGTTTTGCCCAGCAACTAGCAATTACGAAATAATTTTATTAAATGTAAGATTACAAATGTATTTTGGAGGTTTTGCCCTAAAACTTACAATCAAGAAAGTATTTTAAGAAATGTAAGATTACAATGACTATGAAATGTTGACCTGAAAGTGGACCTAGTTTTCCATTGAGTGTAAACTTGAATAGATGTATTTGAAATATGTTTAAATGGGTTATGCAAGCTTGCTTTTTCTTTCTGATACTTGTTCATGTACTCTAACGGGCATTCTGCTATTTGTACATCATATAAATGCGTTGGATGTAGTTTGAAGGTACTTAATTCATTTTAAATGTTTATAGGTTTTTGAGCCAGTGCTTGAAATCAAATTGAAAATTTCAGCTGAGGAGATAGAAACAGCCCTCATTGAGTCAAATGATAATCTTGCTCAGCTGCATATAATGCTTCTGAAGGTTTGGCTTCCACTTTACTGTTATATTTGTTACTCTTTGTGTGAATACAACTATGTGTTTGCGTTGTGATTTCCAACATCTTTTTGATCTAGCAGTAGCCTTAAGTTCTCTAATACTACTGCAAAGTGACTTCAGAAGAGAGAGTGCACTTACAGGATATCAACTATCTTTTCTTACACTGATTTCACTCAGCAGATCTAGTTACTTGTCCTCAATATTTTGATTATACAGCCAAAAACAAATATCGTAATTGATGAGCAGCCGCCACAGAAAGAAAATAACCAAGGCCCATATATGGTTCACCATTCCGGCAGGCATTTGGTGGACTATTTCAAGGGAAAGGAACCATAGAAGTTTTTAAAGCAAAAATGGAAATGTGATTAGCCTTTATCACAAGTTGTTACTTTGTTATCCTCTTGCTGCATGATGGCTTTTGTACCTGATGTAGACACTATTCTTGATTGCGTCAGCTCATTGTTGTTCTTGTGAGGTAAATCCTATGACGTAAATACACCACCTTTACCTTCTTAATGCTGGTACACAGCAATAAAAGTTTATCCTTATCCAAAAATCACTGGGTGCTTGATAGAGACCTTAACACTAAGAGAATAAAGAGTCTGCTTGGATTGACTTTTGACTTTTGACTTTTGACTTTTGACTTATGACTTAATAGCCAAAAGCCATAAGTTAGTTACTTATGGTTTTGGGCTTATTCTATGACTTTAGCTGAAAACTAAGTGCTTATAAGCACTTTTTAAATTTATCCAAACACTCCAAAAGGGCTTAAAAATTGTTTTGGCTTAAAAGCACTTAAATTAAGTCAATCCACTGGCTCAGAGTCTTTCTTTCATCACCAAATGAAACTGTCTAAGGTGAGGATCCAAGATTGATGGGTACAGAATCAGGTGGTACTTTTTTATTGATCACAAATCGCTTGTTATCACGTTGTATTTTTTTGCAAGATCAGCTTTTAGATGGAAAAAATCAAATGATGAAGGGGGAAATGGAATGTCGGATTTAATCGCCCTGTAAAAAAAAAACAGAAGACAAAGAGAATTAGAAAGCTATGAATCCAACTGTGATAGTACTGAACACTTGTAGAATTTAAAGTTGTCCCTGCACTCTAGAAGAAAGTGTTGGTGCTGGAACTGAAGGTTCAGCTATAGTTCATTAACTTGGATGGTGCTATACTCTTTCTTTTCATTCAGATTTTTCCCATGTTGACTAATTATCATTCTTAGTTAAGTTCGTTGCTTTCTGTAAATTTTAGCTGCAATTAACAATCAAAAAACCTGTTAAATTTTTTAAATGTTACTTATGCTAAAGTTTTATAGCCATGAAATCCTGGGATGTATCAGACTGAGTTATGATGGTGGTTATATTTGAGGGATCTTTATGCTATTTGTTTCACATACATCTGTGTATTTTCTTCTTCATGCATGCTTTTAAGATCAATTTGATAGTTTCTGTTATAAATCTAAATCAACCTGTTCCAGGAGATACGATAAAGATAAAAATTGGTTTCCTAGATTTGTCGTTGTCGCCTTTGGGCCAACTTGATATTTTTCTTGTAATGGGATTGAAAAGATTAGCAAAAAACGGTGCAAATAATCTTGTTCCTTGAGATATTGCAAATGCAAACATGCATTTTCTCTTTTCACTGGATGGGGTTGTATAAAATGTCATGCATGTTTGGTGCAAATATTTTGATTACTAGGCTGACAATTTTCTTCTTACATGCAAAGTGAGCTCTATATTTTGAGGCTAAGTTTTTGCTTAGAATACACACCACTAGAAAAAATACATGGAAGTAATATTTTGTACTCCAAGATATTAATTTGATTTATGCGATCAACACTGCTTGATTCCAGTGTTGTCATAGGTGCCCTTTAAGCACACTTAAGCTCTGAAGTGAGATGCAAAACATGTGAGCTCTTCGCGTCGCTTAGTGGGCCCTTCACTATTGTTATTAAAACTCTAAGGGACATTGTTGTTATCAAGACTCTTTAAGGCATACATTCCTCTCTGATGAGCATAATCCTGAAGAGGCAACAGTTTGATATTTAACTTTATTCTTATTTTTTAACTTTCTTTGCCTATATATTTGTCATTCATGCTTATAATTATTAGTCTTGGACTACACACATATTTGTATATTTTCTCAGTTTGTACATTTCTTCATTAAAACCCACACTTTTTTTTGTGCTTTGTGCTTGAATAACCCGATGTACCTTAGAGCATTTTTTGCTCTTTTTGCCTTTTATAACACTGCCTGATTCTTACAGACACCGTCTTTGCTGACTCAGTATGACATATATCAATAACATGACCTGAGAATATCATATGGCAGCTTAGATCATCAAAAGGCAGTTTGCAATTGATACTGCCTATTTCATGACTTTGCATAGTCTGCTGGCATAAAATTTTCATAGACAATGGACTGACACATGAAAGATAATTGACAAATGGGTGCTCTTAGTGGTGATAGTCGACAGCATTTTTGCATTCTCAGAGGATAAGATCACTTAGTGAAATTACACATATGCTGATCGGCAGTGAAAACTGGCTAGTAATATTTTCATTTTGTGGGAGTTCTATCTTTATCAAAAAAAAAAGAAGATAAATGATAACCAGAGCCTTTGGAAAGAAATAGCTCAAGCAAATCTTTTGAACTTTCTTAAAAGGGAATGTATACAAATAACTTGTATAAAATTTACAAGTGTCTTAAGAAGGTGAGCAGTGCATTTAGTGTGAGTAACTATACGAGAAACTCTTGGCTAATTTTTCTGTCGAAAATATTTGTCATACTTCTGTTTTTGTCCCAAATTGCTGTCCACTTCCTTGAACTGAACTATATATGAATAACATAGAAATTTTACAGGGCCCAATTTTATACCTTCAACTTTATCCTCTGTTATGCTCTTTTCCAATGCAAAGGTCAAACTATGACTCCACATTTTTCTCACTAATGCTACATTTGTGACAAGTTAAAAATGGAGTAGAAAAATGGCTTGGAGGGGAGTACTCGAAAGTTTTATGTCCAAACTTATTTTCATGTCTCGAATTTTTCTTTGAAAGTTCCCTTTCTACTTTCAAGTTCAAAAAAAATTGCATTCCTTTCCTGTTGTATGATGCGCTCTGATTTTGTAAACTTGCTAATTCTTTTTTCACTTTCTTCTACTAACATGGTTATTTCTCAGGGGATACCTCCTGTGAATAAACTACTGAAGGATTCTGATGGATGGGTGATAGCACTTAGCAAGAAACTTGAAATGTGGTGGCCATGGGTAGGTGATTCTAGCTTTCGACTGATATGTGCTTTGATTCAAGAGTGAAGATTTCATTCCACTCCTTTTGGCATTTCATTGCAGGTTGCAGAAGGGAATTTCCCTTTGACTGCGAAAAAAGGGTACTAAATTTCTCTCTCTCTCTCCCTCCCTCCCAAAGAAATGAAACTACTCTGATAATTTTACTTTGATGAAAGATATCTCTTCAACTTCTGTTTTTCGTTTTTCAGAGAGGAAATGTCCACATACAAGGCACTCAACCCGACAACTCGCCTGCTTGTCCTTAAAGCACTCTGTGAAATTCGAGCTGATGTATGCATTTCTGTTTCCCATTCCTTCTTGATTTACTGTGATTTTCTCTAGTCCTCACTCTTCTGCATCAACTACAGCAATAACAATCAAAAGTTGGATGAAACAATACATGCTGTTGATCTCTCTTTAACATATTAATAACTGCTGCTTTTAGGGCTGTTCACAAACATTGTTTTATCTTTTCAGCAAAGTGACACCATATCTTACATTAATGATGAAACGAAAAATAGAACCGATTCTACTGCTTTCCGCAAAGAGAAGCTTGGGGGCAATGGAAATGAAGTTTCATACTGGTAAGTTCTGAATGCATACCATTAGTCATTAAGTATATGCAAGTATGGTTTCAACAGCTCAACATTTCATGACAGGTATGATGGGAATGAAACCCTTGGTCATAGATTATACAAGGAAGTTTATCAAGTTGAGTCCATGTCAAAAGTAAAGGACAAGAAAAGGATATCAGCGATAACTTCTCAGTGGGAGACGCTTGCTACCACTTTTGAAGAATTTCAGAATTTTGTGGTAAGGCCATAGTTCTTTAATTTAACTGTATTTAGTGGTTAGGCCACAGTTCTTTCTAATTTAACTGTTCAATAGTCTTCACATTCATTTTGCTATCAATGATAGGAGAAGTTCTCATCAAGTCAAGTTAAATGGGAAGCTGATGTGTGCAAGGCTGTTGAAGCTCATGCTATTCCTGCTCTTCAGAAAATTCAGAGGGTTAGTAGTATCATTCTGACTGTTTATATGAGTTATCTTATTTCTTTTGGTTCTATTAGCTGAGGATTCTGAGATAATTTATGCAGATTCTGCTTTCGTCGTAAGTTCTTGATGCATATTATGTTTTCCTTTTACAGAAGAAAGATAAGGCACAGAAGCGACAACAAAGAGAACAAAGGCTAGAAAGCTTAAGAAGCCTTGCAATTCCTCGTTCTTGCCGGATTCGTAGGCCAGTCAATTACACATGTGGTATATATGAATTTGTTTGGTTAATCAATGTCTTCTGATTCTGATCATTGTGAGTTGTGGCTTTTGCAATTTCAGGGAATTTTATTTTTGAGAAAGAAATAAAATTCCCTAGAATTGTAAATGTCATGTTTCCAGTTTAAAGCATGATTTTAATACATGGGGTTGCCTAAATATGAGTTTGATATGATATAAACTTCGAATCATGTTGGAGGATATCAGTGAGAATTATATATGAGCATGGCACTTAAGGAGGGCATGGAGACCTTCAGAAATATTTGCAGCATAATCAGATAGTATATAGTTTCTGAATGATTTTCTTTTTATGTTCCAAACTTTGGATGCTTACGCAAGTGCAAATTCATCTGCAGACAATTTTGACAGAGCAATCAAGGAGGCCATAGCAGTAACAAAGTAAGTCTTGCTAGTATGTCCTTGTTTCATGTCTTGGAGTTACTTCATATAGGTACAGAATTTCTCTGTATGTCACTCAATCAACTGGAGTTGTCTGACATAAAGGAAAATTTTACAATAATAGTTGGCTAGTTTTTAAATGCTGTCAAACTGAGTTTCTGGTGAATGATTGGACCATTGGAGGTAGCCTGATGACTAGGTTGGGAACTCCCAAAAATTTCTAGGATTCGTTGCTGAATCTGCAAGCCCATCACACTTGCAATGTGAATCTAATCACTTTGCCTTACACCACATGATGCTCTGTCATTTGTGGAACTTATTTTGACACTAATTATGACTTTATCATCAATCATTTATTATTGTCCATTGCATCCAATGAAATGAGTGACTTAGATTGCCCAAAATTGAATGAACCATACTGGAACTTATCCAGACCTACTGAACTGTTTGACCCCCCTTAATTAGTAGTAACCACCTGGTACATAGAGTCTTGTCAACAACAAAAAGAAAGTTGTGAGCATAAACTATCAACTCAAGCATATGTAAAACACTTTGCAACCACCTACAGTTGCAGTAATGGCAGTTTCCATTTTTTTTATTTTTATTTTTTAAATCCTTCCAATTGTTTTCATGTCAAAGCTTGTTGTGACTTTAAAATCATTTCATATCCAAGCTCGCTTCCATTTGTGGCACAATGAATTTTGTCCATTACTGATCTTGGTTTATGGGCAAATAATTTCTTTGTTTAGCAAAAGGAAGGCAACTGAAGACCTAACAAGTGAAACTAGACTGAATGAGCATGGCCCTAGGAATGAAACCAATTTGCTGGACTCCTCTCCTGCATCTAACTCAATAAGCAGTGATGCAGCAGACAGTGAATCTGAGAGTGACAGGCCTCAAGAAAGCAATGAAGATGTCGATGATACCAGTGATGAGGTTGATGAAGCTGATCTTGAAGAAGATGGTGCTGTCTCAATGAAGGGAAATGGTCAGTTATACCATAGGCCAAGCAGTTGTCGCCACAGTAAGAGACTTGCTGGAGTGACTGGCTATGCTGTTCCAGAAAGCACTCATATAGGTGCGAAATATAGGTTGAGGCAGAGACCTAGCATTAATACAGCTGCTAAGTCTGTTGTCATTCTTGATTCTGAAGATGAAAATTGATCAAGATAATAGGAGAGCATGCCGTGAGAACTTATCTCTGTTTTGGTGCAGTTTTGTCGATTATCCATCCAAGCCAAATGAATATAGGTTGGCAAAAGCAAATCAGTTGCTACCACCTTAATCATAATTTTGTCCCTGTAGTAATAGCTAGCAACATAACTTCAGAAGATTGTCTGTAAACTTGTGTAAGGCAGTAGGTTCACTTAATGCTTCATTAGTTTTTTTGTTAAGTCACTTGAGTCAGAGTGCTATTATGCATTCATTATGTTCTCTGCTTGACAGCACTTGTGCAATCTCAAGAAAAATGTAAGATTACCTTGAGGCTTGAGGCTTGAGGCATTAAGAGTCCATTTGGATTGACTTAAAAAAAGTAACTTTCAAGTTAAAAATTAAAAAGTCAAAACTTAAATGATTTTTAAGAACAAGTAGGGGATGATTTTTTTGATCTTGTTGTCAAATATTTTCAAAAGCTAAAAATGACTTAAAACAAATTGCCTGGCACTTGCTAAGTTTCAACTAAAATCTCAGGGTAAATAATAATTTACAATCATGTCTACAAATTAGCTAAAACCAATTGAGGTGAATACTTGTATCAATTCAGATTCACATATTGTACTTACCAAAACCTTTTGTCTGCACAATTCAAATGTGATTGGACATTACTATTGAAAAGGATTCGATATGCCCTCTCAATAGTACTGATAAGCTCGTTGAGAGTTTTAGGTGATTTCTCGTGTTGTAACTTGTACGGACTGAATAACACTTAAATTTTTGAGCTACAAAATATTCAAGTCCGGAGAACTTTAAGCATGTCAAATTGTTTTTCTTTTATGGGACTTCAGTTGAGATATATTATATTTCATATAAGATTCAAGTAATTTTCTTAAATGAAATTTTACTTTCATAAATATTATATTTCAAATCAGATTCAAGTAATTTTCTTACATGGAACTTTAGGTGAGAAATATTATATTTCATATCATATTCAAAGTAATTTTCATGTAAAAACTTTTGGCTCCAAAAATATTTCACAATTAGTTTCTTTTTTCCTAAACTATTAGTTCAAAAAGATTTTGGAGAAAAGAAGTATAAGTGCAATGAAAATTTAAATTAGAATATACTTTATTAATTTTTGCAACTGATCAATGTACTCTATTAATCATGATTCATGACTCATGAGTTTATTACTTTAAGACAGATTTATTGACTTTTATGATTTATAAAACACTAAATATATGGAATGTATATTTATTTAAAAGTGTTAAAAGGCCAAATAGTAAAAAAGAAATGGACACAGTTTTTATATAAATAAATTTATAAAGTAAAATAAAACAACAAGTCAGGATGGCCGAGTGGTCTAAGGCGCCAGACTCAAGTTCTGGTTCTCGTAAGAGAGCGTGGGTTCAAATCCCACTTCTGACATTTTTTTCTGTTTTCCTTGTTTTACTATTTCTCTATTTTAATTTTTTTGCTGTTTTCCTTGTTTTATTATTTCCATTTTAATTTATGATTCAGCCCACGTTACATTTTATTAGAAGAAAAATTTGCTTTGATTACGTTAAAATTTTATTTAGTTGATTTAATTGATAGTTAGTGTGATTTGATTTGGTTAAATTTTAATATTTGAAAATCTATATTATTTGGTTTGGTTTTACTAAAAAAAAATCAAATTAAACTGAGAAATTATAAATATAAACTTTATAATTAATTTATATATTATTTAGAAATAAAATATAAATATTTTGTTAAAATTTTATTAACTTAAGTGTTTAACATTATCATTTTCTCGCTCAATACTTAAATTTTAACTCAACTATTAAAATTTCGAAACCAAATCCATTAAAAATCCATCAATTTATCTTCACCTACCCTACCTTACTTACATAGTCATCTTTCTCTTGAATTGGTCTATGGTCTCAACAAATTTATTAGGTGTGTGTTTCTATTGAGATGTCTATGGTCTCAACAAACTTATTAGGTGCTTTCCAATCAAAAAAATCAAAACAAAATTGAACCAAATCGACAATAATTTTTTTCTTCGTTGGTTTGATTTGGTTACATAAACTGATTGGTTTGGTTTGGTTCTAATTTTGATCAATAACCGATTCAAACTGAACCATCTAGCTGAACTCAATTATCAAATAATGCCGAGTTATTTTCTTAATCATAAAAAAGTAAACGTTAGATTCTCATATAATAACTATTAGTTGAATGGTTATCTAAGAGACTATTACGAAAAATATTCTTCCGCCCTCAAAATCTATTGACAGAATACATAAATGTCTCATTTAACTTTACCCTCATTTCACATTTATGTCCTCCAACTCTGAATGTGAATAAATAAAATACTTAAATTTTTATAAAATTAAAAAAAACATAGGTACATATAAATTGCCATGTAGGATTCTTATGCATATATTTATTTAACTTTATATACAATTTAAGCATATATCTATGTTCATTCAAATTTGAAGAATATATTTATGTATTATGTCAATTTTATTATTTATGAAAAAATTACTTGAATTGGTATATTTTAATAAATAATTACTGATTTTATTGATTTTTGTTTTATTTATTACCATTTATAGCAATACTATATTAAATCTGCGATATGTTTTAAAAGTGAATTTTGTATGCAATATATATGAATTATAATTATTTTTTGAAATATATTATGTTTGTTTGAAAAAAGTTTGACACATTGTATTATAAATGTTAAAATGTGTGATAAATATATTATCCATCATTAAAACTTGTATTATATGTGAATAATAAATTGTTCTTTGTAATGCGTATTGAACTTGTATTATAAATAAATTAAAAGTGATCAAGTGAAAAAAAATATTGTTACTATAAATGATAAATATTTTTTATTATAATATATTTATGTAAGTTTCCGTTTATTTATTCGGTATAAGATAACGGTAGTAAATATGCGATTACCGCAAGTATTGGGGATATAAGTGTAGTAATACAGAAAAATGAAGATTATAAATTTATGTTTATTTTATTATATATTATTAATAGATAATAATATAATATAGTATAAGAAAAGAAATACAAACACAACTCGAATACGAAAGAAACAGCTCTGTCACAGATACGAAAAGGATAATAATGGCGACGAGCGGCAGAGATACCCGACGACGTCGTATTGTTGAACGGGGAAATGACCGATTAGCTTTAATTACCGGCCGGATCCCAACTCTATCATCGGAAACTGGATCGGAAATGGGATCGGGATCGGAAACTCGTCATTTGCACACCGCCTCTTGCCCTACTTGGATTTCTGAAAATCATCTTCCTTCTAACCAATCCTCTCCTGGTAATCTTCTCCTTACCCCTTACAATCTAAATTGTTTGCCGCCGTTGGTTAATATTTCTATTTAAATATTTTGATATCTATATTTTGTTTCTAAAAGAGGAATTATTTGCTTTTCCAATTAGAATTATGTAGACTTGAAAACTAGTAATTGATGTATCTGTGTATATATTGGCTCCACTTTTTTCCTGGCTAATTGTCCTATTGATTATTGGGTCAGGTCAAGGTGGCGATGGTAAGGGTCTCTAGTTCAAATCGTTGAAGTATAGTGTTTTGTTATTTGTACTTTTTCTTATAAATGAAATTAGCTTATAGCACATCTAGTAACAAGGTGTTATCATTACCTAGTTTATGTCCAATTAATAAGTTGGTAGTATGTAAAATTATACTCATACAATGGAATAGGTCATTGTTATTAAAAGATCTTGCTTTGTTGCTTAAAGCGGATGAAGCAACACGAAGCAAGTGAGGAGTCATCGCGTAATGAGAAAGCATTGCGTTTTGAAACAACGACTTGCAAAATGGCCCCAATCTGAAGTTATTGGTTCTTTAAATCTCAATTTGAAGAGTTGGATTGTTATCTCTATTGTTCTGTATAGGGTGGTGAAATTAGTTATTTTAATTACAATTTGATTATTGTAGGACTACATCAAAAAAATAAATAAAATATCGAACATCTATCAAGCCTTTCATCTCAAAGAAGTGTTTGCTTTTACTTGCTTTATTGCTTCAAGCCCCATGAATCTTACTCTTTTCTTTTTGCTGTTTAAGCTTTAGAAAGAAGTGGTTTTCATCATATACTCCTGGCACTTGACATAAAAAAATCCCAGTATTTGCTCTAGTATTCTACAGGATAGTGCTAATATGAGGACTTTCACAAGCGGAAGGGATTTTTTATAAGGTTTACATATACAGAATATTGCACAAATCTTGTTAGTTTTGCTCAATCTTCCCAGATGACCTGATTTGTGAAGGTTCAATTTGTAAATTCATTCGAAGCTCAGCGGAGGCTAAAACACTAGGTGATTTCCTTCCATATGTTCAAGCTTTGATGAATAGAGTTATCTTGGTACCTGTGTTGGTGAGAGGGAGCAGGTACCCCATGGAATTAGTCGAGGTGCATACAAGCTAGTATAGATTCTTTCGCTGCAAAAATACTAAGAAATGTTTAAAAAACTATGGTCCAAAGATATTCAAGTTTAATAATTGAGAAGCAATCAAAGACATTCAATTAGGGGTGGAGGAGTATTTATCTTTCAGTTTGATATTAATAAAGATAACTGATGGTGAGGTCTCCTTTTAAGGCTGTATAAATGAAGGAGTTTTGAAAATGCATTTAGAGTTGTATCCTTGATTCACAGCTTGACTTAGAAACAATTATAAACCATTGCATATTTGGCGGCTATGATAGTTAGTATCCACTATTCAGGCTTATAAATCAGAAATTGTGATACTGATAAACCAATTGAGACTTCCATGTTGGAGGTCTTAAGTTCGAAACCCCTTGCCAGCGGAAGCAAGGGGTTTGCCTTCCGGGTCGAGCTCGTCGCATTGGGCTTGCCTAGTGCGGGTTACCTCTCCTATGTGGTTTGCGAGATATTGCATAGGAGCGGGGTTTTACCCTGTGCCTATCCAAAAGGGTAGCGGCTGCGGGGTTCCCTTGTCATCCAAAAAAAAAAGAGAAAGAATACGAGAGGGAGAGAGAGAGAGAGAGAGATCATGACAATTAGACCAGTCTCTTTAGTGATTTCTCCTTGTTGATTTGTTTGAGTTTTTCCTGATGGCTTACATTGATCATAGGGGAAGGCTTTTCGATTCTTGCTTTAAAGAGTCAAAATCAAGGGCTAGCCCAGTACTGCGCCTTTCTCAGCCTCAGGCAATCAGTGTCTTCTGTATCTCCACCCTCACAACAATATGTCCAGTAGATACCCTGCTCCCAATCATTGAGGAGAAATACTATCATGTCATATTTGTGAACTTCCTTTAGCACAAAAGTTTTGCATTGATCTGATTATAATGATTTTCATATCTACGTTAGAGAAGATTAAAAAGAGAATCTAAATACACTTCCCAACGACATATTGCTTAGCAGTTGCTTCCTCACATTCATGCAACTTCTTTCTTCTTAGCTTGGAGCCGTGGACTATTAAACCTGTCAATGAGTCTGCTAGAGGCCTGCTTAATCAGAAATAAAATGTTGCAAGTCGAAGATCTTGGTCCCCAACTAATTCTACAATTGAAATTTTAAGCGACAGAGGTTCCACCTGCCCCCATCTCTGGGGTCAGAAAATCTTGCTATAACCTTTTGTTAGAGAATTCATTTTTGTTCAATGAGAAGGAAAGAATATCGAAGGTTGGGGTAAGGTCTGCGTGCATCCTACCCTCTCCAGGCCCCACTTGTGGAATTGCACTGGGTATGTTGTTGTTGGGAAGGAAAAAATATGTGAGTTTGTTGAGAGTTAAATGTCATGGCGATGTGGTTTATTAAAGTGCTTGTGTTATTAGCTTTACATTGTTTGCTGCTGTTTTTAGTGCCTATATTGTAAGAGTAATATTGTATTATTTATAGATCCTAGACTTGCTAACAGATATTCTCTTAGCTCTGGTTTGAAAAGTAGGCATGTGAAGCATGACAATGGTGCTTTCACATTCTTGTGTGTTTCCCTTCTTGAGAGTGCTTGTACTGTTTCAATTCAGGAGAGTCCTTATTATACTGGTTAATCATTTATTGCTACTTGACAGTGTCTATGAAGGAGAGTGCTTATTGTACTTGTCACTCACTTATTGCTACTTCACAGTTTCTGTTAGTGGGAGTGAGGCCTCTAGACCATTATTGTTTGATGGTGATCATGGAATTCAGCCTGGCGAGCATGAAGAATCTGATGGCAAAAGCAGAGAAACTCCATTTATGCGAAAATGTGAGTCAAACATTGAAACAACTAGTGAACCTGCCTTGTATCTTGATGACAAAGAGCAATTATATCCGGATTCATGTACTGTAAATCCTTCAAGCCTTTCTGCTTCTGATGGGGGTCAATTTTCAAAACTGAAAAGCAACTATCACAACATTTTCGCCCCAAATAAAATTAGTTCCGCAATTGCAGCTTCCGAGAGTATCCGCCTCAACTTTTCCCTTGTGGCTGCCATTTTGGTTCTCGTGTCCTACAACAGCCACTTCTTCAAGTTGGTCATATTTTTCAGACCTCTTCTGCTACTGATGTTGACCAACATATCGATTGTTATTGCACGCCTTCTCGCTGAAGAAGCTGGGTCCCAGAGGAATCAAAAAGCAGCAGCAAACGGTATCCCTGGCGCTGGTATGGTTGATCAAATCGGAAAGGCTCTGGAGATGGGATTGTTATTGCAAAACATTATGGGTGCAGTGTTTATGGATTGTAGTATCTACTCAATAACAGTCGTATGTGGCCTTTCAATAGCACAAAAGCTTGACTGGTAAAGTTTTTCCTGGCTGGAGGATCTTAATAATAGCTGTATCATCTTTGATGAAATTGTTGTCTGTTTTTTTTCCCTTGTGTTGAGAAACATTTTGCTTCTTTTCCTTCTTAATATGTTCTCCCCCCCCACCCACCCCAAAAAAAAAAAAAAAAGACCCAAAGAAAAACCAAAAAAACACACAGAAGGATATCCAATTTTTTGTAGCTTCACCAGATCTGAGAAATGGACATGTGTAGATGTTCTCAATGTTTCTAAAGCAATTTTGTGAGATTGTGCTATACTGCATTCTTTTCTTGTGGGTTTAAAGCAGTTGTGTCAATTATAAAAATGCAATTATCACAAGGCAGAATGCATGTCAACATATGCTTCGCACCTATGTGACACTTATTTTGAGTCTACTCTATATAAGAAATGGTAACGTTATTTTCAATTTTTGTATTTTAGACCATAAATATGAAAGAAATTACTTTTTCTTTAAATGAATTATGATGGAATGGGTAATTAACTTCTTAATATCTATTTTATTCTAATATAAAATATCTATCCTATACAAATATCTATATATTATTTTAGATCATAAATCTTTCTGTTTTCCACGTTTCACCTAAATTGTGTCCAGAGTATGTTTTCAGAACTGACATCGTTACCTCACAATGTCTACATCCAGAAAGCCAAAAACTATGGGAATCATCTGGCCCACAGTTTATCTATCAGGCACCCATCCCCCCCCCCCTCTTGCCTTGTAGTTATCAGAAAATAAAAAAAATAAAAACAGATAAACAATTATTAATTTAAGATGCCTCATATTACATTTCTTGAATAAAATTTTTTAAATGTTTAGTTATTAAAATCGTGAGTAGAAAAAGTCAATTAATAATCTGAATCATTTCAAGGCCAATCGAGCTCATTCTGCCTTGAACATTCCCTTGAAATTAAATGTCATTTAACAAAATTGTCAATTTTTTTAGCTTGTTCAAATGTTATATTCCATATAATATCTATTGTATTTTCCTGAAGATTATTTCTGGTAAAAAATATAAATCTTTTTGCGTATCTAAAAATGAATTTAGTAAAACTGGAATCAGATTCCTTCACAGAAAAAAATTAAAAAAAAAGGAGAACCATCCATTCATATTTTTACGTCACTTTTTAATATGGCCCCACAAAGTCCACTTTCAGACGAGAAGGCGTGTAATCCACGCGACCGCCATAAGCTCGTATATAAACGCGCTCTCCACCTTCTTCAACTATCTCAGCACTCAGCAGCCATTGCCAACAAAGAGTGAAGCAATAAGAAGAAGAAGAAGAAAAAAATGCAATCTTTGCAGCAGAAGGCGTCGGAATGGAGTGGGGTTGACCCGAATGATGCATTCGCCATTGATGAAACAAATCTCTTTGAAAAACTTGGTCTTCAGACTTTCATCAATCTCTCTACCAATTTCTACAACAGGTTCATCTTTCTAATGGTTATGTTCAAAAAGAAATGTTTTTTATTGATAGGTTTTCAGTTTCCTTATATGGGTATTTAACAAAATTTGTTTTTGGTTGAATTGAATTACTATTAGTATTTTGGGTTGGGCTTTCTGTTTTGTGAGTCAATCTGAAGGTAAATGTGTTTTGTTGCTTTTGTTTGTGGTGGGTGGGATTAGTAAGGACTTATGAATCCTTGATTATATTAACAATTTGGTTCTCTTTTCTTTTTGTTTTTCCTTTTTACTGATTGGCATAGAAGATCTGTATGTTTGATCGCTCACTCAACAATTTCATCTTCTCGAGTAAAGTAGCTTACTCTTGCTCTGTGCGCTAGGGAGTCAGACTATGCTTAGTTCTCATTTATGATGTTTGAGCTGTGTGAGTTCTAGCTAGGAAGCAAGCGCCGCAAAGGGTTGACAGGGCAGCTCGGCTGGTAAAAAAGAAGATGGTACCAAAGTGGTCGTAGACACGACTAGTCTAAATCATTTTTCTCTACTAGTGCAATGACTAGTTATTATAATCACTTTGAGAAGCACTGAACTGTATTTGTCCTGTTACATTTGCAAAAGAGGTGTTACAGGGATCCTTGATTTGTTGAATCTTTTGTTGTGTTAGTATATCCTTAGACGCTAAGGAAACCCATATGTGATAGAAGTTACTGTGAATAATATAATTCTGAACTTCTGGATGTTGTATTTAGCTTACTTGTTTGGAAGACATCTTGTTTTTGTTTTAGAAAATTGAGATTAGACTTTATATTTCATCAAGACTTGTTCTAAGTGCTCCTTTGGGTGGTTCAACAATAAGGTTATTGTGTCCTTTTTTCTGAGTGTGTGTGGTTTTTTTTTGGGGTGGGAGGGTGGGCAAGGTCTGTCGAATCTTTGTTTTCAAGGAATCAATGATGGTTTAAACTTACGGTGGATAAGTTGGCAAAGTTGTCTTCATGTCACTTATTTGAAATGGAGGTTAATTGATAAAGTTGTGCAAGTTTCTCCTCTACGATCGAAGGTACGGAGGTTATGATAGAAGGTTAGTAGATAGTCGAGCATTGTCTTACTTTTCGACGGGATATGGCTTGATGGAAGTCTAGAGCATCGTGTCTATCGTAGTATTAGCCTTATTTATGTAGTTTCTGGCGTTTGGTATATGTTATCAGCTATTATTTACTATGGTTAGGTGATCCCGCTATGTTGTTGTCACTGTTCCTTGCATGTACTATTAGTTGTCATGTTTTCTTAACTGCTGTTTTTCTTTTGCATCATTACTTTGATTTGCTTTACTTGAGCTGAGGGTCTTTGGGAAACAACCTTTCTACATCCACGAGGTAGGGGTAAGGTCTGCATTCACTCTACCCTCCATGAGGTAGGGGTAAGGTCTGCATACACTCTATCATCCACACAGACCCCACTTTGAGAGATTTCACATGGTATGTTGTTGTTGTAATGGTTTACCTTTCTTGAGGGTAGGTATTTGACTCTTGTTTCTGAAACTGAAATTAGGGTGTATGATGATGAGGAAGAGTGGTTTCGGTCAATTTTCTCTAATTCAAGTAAAGAAGATGCCATTAGGAATCAATATGAATTCTTTGTACAGAGAATGGGAGGGCCTCCTTTGTACTCAGAGAGAAAAGGTAAGCAAGTGTTACCTTGATTTTTTATTTTATACCCAGTCTTCTACATCCCCAGTTTCAATTTGCTGAAGGTAGTTACCTGATATATCCGTCTATTGTGATGCTATTTTATGGTGCCCCCAATTCTTGAGATTGAATCTATTTCCTCTCATAAACTTTGAACTGATCCTTCAATTTTTTTATTGAGATTGGAAAGTATAAAGTTAACCTTTTTGATTTCTGCGATAAAGGTTATTTGTGACCGAAATAAACCTTATTTTTCAAAATGGTTCCTTTTTTGTAATATTCTTCAAGGTTTATTTGTCCAGAGCATGTGATGTTAGTGTTATACCACCTTTGTAGGCTATGTTTTTCTGCCTTTTGAGCGTCCACAACATTTTCTTGATTAATCAATCTGAATAAACACCAAGTCCATGTGAAAAGGAATAGTAACAAAGCTGTGGGAGTGATTTGAACTAAGTCCTTCGCTATCCTCTTATAAACTTGGCCAACTAGCAATACGACATTGCATTCTCTCTTTACACCAAAATTGCAAATGAAATAAGAAGGATTCTTTGTATTACTGGATTCCACAAGCTTTCGAATGTTGCATTTTAATTAGTTTAGTAGTGGAGAAAGAAATTGTCAGCAAGCTTGCTTTATAAAATCCCATTTAGAGAGTTTAAGTGCCTTTGTCCTGTTTCCTAATTTTTTGGTGTACTACAGATATTTAGGATTTATTTGATCACTTTTCTGGAGTCTTTGACCTTAAAACACTATTTTGATGACTATTCTCATGCCATCTTGGTGCGTTTATGTTACTTATGATTTCTCAACAGCGAAGTATTACTAAAGGGAAGGAAAAGAATTATATGATAGGAAAGTTCAAATAAGTATCAGTATGGAAACATATTGTAATGACTCTTTCTTTCAGAAAACGGAACAGCTTAAGAGTTCCGTAATTATACCATGAAAACTCCTGTTTAAGGATGACATGACTGGAGATTCTCAGTCTGTTAATAAGTGTCCACTTCTTGATTTATTGATCAATTCATTAAACATAAAAGGCTTAATACATAAGCAAACACTCAAACTTCGCCTCAGTTGGCAAGTAAATGCTTCAACTTTGAGTATGCACATCTAGACACCTCAACTTGCTTTGTCTTCCAGTTGAACACCTCAACTCCTACTTACAACTGATCATCTAGACACCTTCAAAATTTATGAGCCACATCAGCGTCGGGTATCCACAAGACACAGTTGGGACGAGTTTGGAGTGTTTAGTTGCCGGTTGAGATCAAGTTGAAGTGTCTAGATGTGCACTCTCAAAGTTTAAGTGCGTACTTGTCAGCTGAGGCCAAGTTTAAGTGTTTGTTTACTATTGTGGTTAGTGATAAAGTTATTTTCCCCAACATTAGACATATATTTTCATATTTTCTTCATCTGTGTCCTTCACTAAAATAAGAATATTAATTGACCTTTGCTCCTAAAACTCCAAAAGAGTGTTTTCCTATATGTTCACCTTTGACACTGTAGAATTAATGAGGTCAGGTCATAGAATCATATTTACACTCTACTAGTTTGTCCCTCGTTTAGACGATGTCACCATTGTTGTTACTATTTACTAACCAGGAGCACTCATGTCCCTATCATCTTTCTCAGCTAGAAGATAGTAACTAGATTTGCTTGGTTCCATCCTCATCCCTACTAGTTTTCTTGTTCTTGTCTTAGATCATAAAAAGAATTAGCTATTACCCAATCAACCAAGTAATCAGTTAACACATATCTATTGCAAATCAACTATTTCCAAGCAGACATTACTACACTGCGTTCTTATCTCCACGATGGTGGCTTTGAAGACTTTTGCTAGATCAGTAATGATTGATCTTCTGTGTCTAATGAAATCTCCTTTGCCACTGTGATAGGCTTGTCAATTGCTTGAAGGTGTTGGTCAGCAGTTTGTGCTATTTGTGCACTAGATTATTCCATTTTTCTTCTGTATCTGCCAAAACCAGAAAACTTTCCCCATTCTGCTTTAACAAATGCTTTCGACCAATTGTGAATCCAGAAAAGAAAAACAAAGAAAGAAAGAACAGTACTTTAAAATATTGATAAAAATAAGCTTCTTGGGGCTGAGTTGGGACTCCTATGGTGAGGACCGTTAGGAAGGCAAATCAACGTCCAACTGCTCAGTGATTGATATGGTTGAGCTGTAGATATTTGAGGTTTAAAAGCTAATCGAAACTCAAACCTAAGTTTTCTTCCTGCCATGTCATGAGATGATCTGGAAATGTGATGTTAACATCAATGGTTTTAATACTTTCTTTGAATGATTGGTGAACAAGTTAGTTGGATGTAGAATTTCAAGTTTCTCCTCTACATTGTATCTTAAGTAGTCTTATTTCTCTTACTTTATGCTTTTTGTAGTTTGAAAAACTGTAAGGACCTTCTTACTTGAACCTTATGCAGGTCATCCAGCATTAATTGGACGCCATCGCCCATTTCCAGTCACTCATAAGGCTGCTGATAGATGGCTACAACATATGCAACAAGCACTAGACAGTGTTACAGACATTGACGAAGACTCCAAAATTAAAATGAAGAACTTTTTCAGGTACAAGCTAAATCTTATTTGAACTTACCTCAAGTAAATGCACTTGTGCAGACTGAAAGAATCGCGTACATTTTTTTTTTTTTTTGGTTTGCTTTTCAGGCACACTGCATTCTTTCTGGTAGCTGGAGATGAGTTAAAGAATCAAAATCAGAGTGTTGCATGTAAACATGCTGCCAATAAGCCAGCTGCAGAATAAGCTTTTACAGAATAATTGATCATAGAAATAACATATGTACTATGACTATTGACTTATGATTATCTCATCAATCAAATTTGAGAATGTACCTTCTCAATTATTGAGTCCTACCTTTGGTTAATTATCATTACTCCACAGTGAAAGCTTATTAACATTAATGTAGCAGGAAGACATTATCATGTGTGTATTTCGCGTAGTCTCAAGAGAGACAGTCTTTTGCCCGAGTCAGAACTTACTCCATAATAAATTTCGTTATCTTAGGACAGTTATAGTTATGGTCGTTATTCATCGGGCTCTCGTGGTTGGGTCTTAATCCAAAAAAATATAAATTCCATATTGCCAAAAAAAAAAGTTGTAAAAAATTGCTATCTCCAAGTTGACATTTCTAGTCTTGATTCTCCCTCTTTCTCCTAGGGAAAAGATGATTGAGTTTACTGAACTGAAATCTTGGTTATATATGAGAAGCCAAATTTAAATGAACAAAGATCAATTGGATTAAACCAAGCAAAAAAAAAATAAAAAATCATAAACTCTTTATTTACAACCACAAGAGCTTAAAAGGGGTATCAAATATCCAATCACATTAATCAACATACCTAATAATACTATTAAATCGACCAAATTTTCACTAAAGAAAAAGACATGAGATAAGAAATCCCTTGTTCCACTAATACTTTGAATAGGCATAGTCCTAACTCTTGAATTCAAGTTGATTCTATTTCGTCTCTTCCTCGTATTATAAGCCCATAAATTCCTTCGTGCGCGAAGATCTAGCATATCTAGCTGAAAAAGACCTATAAAGATTATCAGGCTCTACTCTTCCAACTTCTCCCCCTTCATCAAAATTCTTCATATATGTTTCTTCATCATATACACAAGAAAAATTATTATTATTGTTATTATTGAAACTTTTCTTCTTGTGCATTTTTATTCTCCTCCAAAAAGCTAGCCACCTTGGTGATGATGATGATGATAAACAAGAAAAAGAAGAAGAAGCATGATCACATGATGATGATTCTCTTTGCATGTAATTTTTCCCAAGCCTTACACTTTTGCTTCTTGTTTTGTTCCAATTCACTTTCCCAATTATTTGCATTTTTCCCCCTCTTTCTCCAATATTAATCTTCAATTATATTTGAGAATATATATATATATTTGCCTACCATTCAAAAAAATTCTTGGCCTTTTATAGTTGGAGAGTACTCTCATGGGATGTTCCCTTCTTTGCCCTTTGATTAGATATAATTAAGCAAATTATAAACTAGTGGTGTGGACACATTCTTTAAAGATAATTAACAAAAATAATATTACCTAAAATTCTAAAAAATATAACTAAATACCATTCAAAAAGGGTACATAACTAACATCCATTTTTTTTTTTTGCAATATTACCTAAAATTCTAGTGGTGTATATAATTCATCCAATAATGTGGATGGTTAATTAAATGTAACAAATGAATATAAATTATTACTCCTTCCATTCATGTTTAATTGTCCATCGTGATTAAAAAAAATTTAACTTGTTTACTTCTATATATCAACAAGAAAAAAAATCAATTTATCCTTTAACATAAGTTGTTCAGTTCTAAATATAATATTTTTCAAATCTATTAAGACCATATATTAATTAATATGGATATTATCATAAAATATGTGCTTTATTTATTATTTTTAAAATAAAAATGAAAAAGAGGATATTATATACAAAAATGTAAAAGCAAAAAAAAGGAGAAAGTAAAAGTAATGTTGGGAAAAAAAGAAAAAGAGTAACATTGCTTTTTCACTTTTGTTACTCTCTCCCGGCAATTTTTTATTTTTTTGTGTTTTAAGGAAGTGACCACAGAGAAGTTTTTGCAAGTGATGTGAATATTTGAACAACTAAAACAAATGAATAAATTATTATATTAATAATAATAAGTGATATGTTATTTTTCATGTTAACACACAATATTTTTTATTTCTATACATATTTAAATCACTACTAAAAATTAATTATTATCCCACTGGAATTTCTATTTAAAAAATATTTAGTGATTATTATCGTATATCGTCTGACTAAATCAATGTGAAAAGAAAAATGTTTCATATGGAAGAACTAGGGAGCTTCTCAGTTCCCGCCATTTGAGTGGAAAGTTGTTTCCTTTGTGTATTTTTTAATGAAATGAAAAATGATCATGTTGTATAACACAAATTTTCAATGATTTTCAATAGAAAACTATTATTTCTAATAGTGAACAAGATATGTGTGCCCACATTTTAAAATTGTTATACATCTAATAAGTAGTAATTTTAATAACAAAATTATTCCGCGCTCAATCGTTTCATTTAATTAATACTATACTACTAAAACAATATGTAAATTTGAAGAAAAAAAAGGATGATAAATGACTTCACTTTTATTTTATAAAAAAATACTTTAAAAAATTGATTTTAAAATAATTTCAGTTTCCATCCTATCCTATGAATAAGATATACATACAAATATTAGTCTCATTGGTAGTCCACCTAGGTATTTTCAAACTATTTGTTAGGTAAGATGTCTTTTATGATAATAATAATAATTTTATCTAACTAGGAAAATGATTACCACATGAGCCTTGTATCTTAGACAAAAAGAATCATAAAATAAAAGTGACCTTTGATTTTATATTTTAGTTTGTATAAAAAGAAGTAGGATGATGAAGATAAGGGTTTCATGTGATTATGTCTTTTGGTTAATAAAGTGGATAATATTTTTTTTTATTTAGTGTCTGATATTATATTTAAATTTAATTAATTTAGATTCACGCTATTTAGAATCGTCATATTTAGGAGAAGTGTTTTCTATCAAAAAGAATTTCATATTTAGAATTTGAACTCAAAATTTTTAATTAAAAGAGAAATAATTTCATTCACTGCACTACATTTTAACGATAAAATAGATAGTGTTTAATATTATTTCCATTGAAACAAACTTTCTACCACAAAACATTGTTGGGTCATTCTATTTCTTTACCTTAAAAAGAGTTGTTAGGCTTTGTCATTTTATTATATGTTATATATAAACATCATTCTCTATAATAACATTAAATCATAACAATCAAGTTTCTTTCTAAAAATCGAATACTCATGTTCAGGGGCGGAGCTACAATGTCTTGAGGGTGTCCAACTGGACATTCTTCGTCGAAAAATTATATCATATATCTATGTAAAATCCTGTTCAAAATGGTTATATTTAATACGTTGGACACCCTTGGTACAGTAAGGTATTGTGGCTCAGCGGTTGGAGTTCGCATGTTAAAGCCCAAACGCGTAGATTTGAATCCTGCAGTGACTCTTTTTTATAGTCATTTTTTAAAGAGCTCATATTTTATTATTCCTTTAATTGTCTAGGGTAATAGTTAGTAAGTTTCTTATAAATCTATAACTTAAAAATCTAATAAAGTTTATTGAATTTTCAATGAATTTAGTTTTTAATTTCTTTTCATCAAAGTTTGAAATAAAATTCTTATAACAAAAGAAGACCTCGTTTGTTTCTGTTTCTATTTTTCATTTTTCAGTATTCTTGTCGTCACTAGAGATAAGTTTGAAACTTGAGAATACATTTATTCATAATTTTTTTTTTAAATATTACGTAGTTCAATTTTGAATTTTTCAGTGCACCCATTCATCAACTATTTTTTTTGCTTATATATATTTTTAGACACGCTTCATGAAATTTCTAACTACGCCACTGCTCATGTTATGTTATATTATATATAATCTACAACAATATCTAACTATAAAAATAAAGCAATATTCAAAAAATTAATTTTAACTTTGATGAAGCAAGATTTAAAGGATGCTATAAAATAAGTTATGTCATGATTAGTAGCACTATTAGCCGAAAGACTTTCTTCTTAGTTCAATTTTTTAACTCATCTTATTTAATTTCTTGTAGGTTAATTAGGATTAATCATTGCTAATCTTTTGCTTTAAACACTCAATATTCTTCTTCCTTTGAATCACTTCCTTCTTTTTACCTTTGCTTTTTTTTTTTTAAAAATAAAATAAAATAATAGGATATGATTAATTTGCTTATATGTGTATAAATATAAAATTTTGAATCCCCTTAATTAAAATGAAGTTCATCTAGCGCCCAAAGGACTTAACATTTGGCTTGTGAGAGATATTATTTTTTTAAATCTTTTTAAATCTCCTAGTCAAAAGTTTTGACTCCATCTTTGTTGCAATGCTTATTTGTAAAATTTTACAGCGTAATATCATTTATTATCATGATTTAACATTAAAGTGAGTTTCGATCTCAAAATTTCTTAGTTTTAAGATGAATACTTCTTTTTCCTCAAAAATAAAGTTTATTTTGTATCATTCTCAAAAATAAGTAGTAAGTAGTTTAGTTTTATCTTGAAAATAGTCAAAAATTTAATCATGGGAGTTGCCTTGTTTTCATGAATCAACTCAAAAATAGTTGAAATATAAAGTTCCAAAGCCAAACTACAACATCATTAAGACAAGGAATATAAGTATAGCCAAAAGGTAGATACCAAAAAAGAAAAAGATACCCGCGACACCACATCTTTAGCGGATTTTGTCCGAGAATAATAGTGTGTTGTGTTAAAATAAAATTAAAAAGAAAACAAACTAAATTGTGGTATAAGAGGTTCGAACTCAAAATTGCTTAATTCAAATTGACACATTATCACTACATAAAAAATATAGCTTTTATAAAAATAAAAATAAAAATAAAAATGGTCCAATTTCAAATATATATTCTTCAAATACAAAATTTAATATATATATAAAACATAATTTTTTGACGAAGGAGATAAACAACTGAATGACTATAGCTCCGGCCTGATTTTCCTCAAACAAATGAGAAAATAACTCTAACGACAACTTACATTATCCTCTTTCTGTTCCTTCACATGTCATACCGAACTCCAATTATAATAAATTAATCAAACAACTACAATTTTTTCAATGACCAATAATACTTGGATTCTTTCGTTTTCACAACTTAACAAACCCTTTTTTAATCATATATTTTAGTATTAACATGTGTATTTATTAACATTCATGTAAAGAGGAGATATGAGGAGGTGCGAAAGATTAATTATATCATGCATGAAGATGCGGAGGGGTAGGTTAAAAAAGTATTAGACAGAGGTGATAAGACAGAATATGACTCCTTAGATAAACAATAAGAATGTTACCAGGTGTAATCTTTAATCGGAATACCACCAATTTTTTCTAGTATATTCTCACTTCGACCTTGCTAAACAAAGCAACAAATTATGGAGAAGTAATGCATTTATCTTCTATTTCCATGATCAAATTCTCTCAATCAGTAGAATACAAGAAATACTAATAGTATAGTAATTTCCTTAAGATTGTTGTTCATCTTGTATTCCAAACATACTTAGAACAAAACTTTGAACATCTTTGTGAGACAACAAAGTTTAAGAACATTTTCACAACTAGAAAATTAAAACTAGTAGCGAAACTAGAATCAGAAACAGATTAGAAAAAAATATACGAAATATTTTTCTTAAAAAGAATTGTTGTTAATACGTGTCAAAAGAATCTTACTGATTCCAACAAACTTTGCAGAAACGCGAAGTTACCAAGTTTAATGAACCAGTGAAAAACAAAAGAATAGAAGAATTGAAATTAATTCATAAATCTAAAATTTGTAAAACACGTACCAGAATCTGGAAAAAATTTCATAGGAAAAAGATCAAGTCCACTGAACTCACAGTGTCCCCTTAAGGAAATTATTCCCCTCTAGTATCCCAGGTTTGATTTGGAATATGACCTCCCAGGGTAAAATGATCTCCATCACCAGAGTATAGATACCAAAAACTCTGGTGTCAGCGAACCACTCAACGGCAATAAAGTACACTTAGAATAATAGATTTAGTAGTTGAAGAAGAAGTCCATAAATTCTATATTTAAAATGGCAGGAAATCCCTCAATTTATAGAAAACAAAGGGTTGTGTGAAAAAATTCTTATTGTGCCTTATCGGAAAGGTCACAAACCTTTGGAAAAGTCACAATCTTTCGAAAAGGTCGTCACCTTTCATAAAAGTCACAACTTTCCATAAAAGTCACAACTTTTCATAAAAGTAGCAACTTTTCATAAAAATCACAACTTTTTACAAAAGTCGCAACCTTTTAATAAAAGTCACAACTCTTCATAAAAATCGCAACTCTTCATTTTCCATTCACACCTTTTAAAACCCAACAATCCCCCGCATGAATGGGGAATGACTCTAAGACAAAGAAACGGACAAGTATGTGTACTTTACAAGCAAGAATTAATTGCATCTGGATAAGTAGGTTTCCCCTTGGACTTTCCGTAGTGAACATATGTCGGATATACTCGGTCAATCGGTAGATGTGATATCTTTAAACCGTCGAACTTTGGTGTATACCTAGACAACCATATGTCACACAATTAACCCTTTACCGTTTATGGTTCTTACGGTTGTGTTCGTTTTAGCCATGAACACCTCCTGGTTTCATGAGTGTATAGAGAGATGGGCTTTTGACAATCATCTTCTTTGAAGCGGCTTACACTTCACACTCACATAGGTGATTCCTAACCGTGTTATCGCGTAGATACACTATTTGGTCAACTCTGTCAAACTTAGCAAATCATTAAAACCATTAAGCTTTATTAACTCATTAACAAGCCTTAATGTTGTATCCTTGTCCATGAGCATTGTCTTCATCATGAGAATGGATTGAGTTTGTTGACAATGCCGAACCGTCATTCACAACTTTGTTTTTCTCCTTGAATCTAGCTCTTGGGATCTCCAGTCTGCTAGATAGAGTTACCGCCATGATGACTTGTCCTAAGCCATAAATCCATTCCCTTAGATGATCTTTCAACTTTCTCTCTAGTTAGTTTTTTTTGTAAGTGGATCCGACACATTATCCTTTGACTTTACATAGTCAGTTCTGATAATTCCACTAGAGCGTAGTTTTCTAACTATATCATGTCTATGTCATATATGACGAGACTTTCCATTATACGTCATGCTCTATGCCTACCTATTGCATCTTGACTATCAAAGTGTATGCATACTAATGCCAATGGTTTGGGCCAAAAAAAAATATCTATCAAGAAATTCCGGAGTCTTTCAACTTATTCACCGACCTTATCTAGAGCACCTAGCTCAGAGATCATTGTAGAGCTAGCGATACATGTCTCTTTTGAAATATTTCCAAGAGACTGCTCCTCTACCAAGAGTAAATACATATGCACTCGTGGATTTTACTTTATTTGTCCGATGATCCAATTTGCATCACTATATCCATTCAATACTGATGGATATTGTTATAATACAAGGCATAAGTATTATTTTAAATACTCCAAAACTCTATTTATTGCGATCTAATGAGTTTATTTGGGATAACTTGTGAACCGACTCAGTTTATAATAGCAAATGCTATATCTGATCGCGCACATTTCATGATATACATCATACTTCCCAATACTCTAGCACAATCCAATTGTGAGTCACTTTTGCTTTCACTCTTTTGAGATGCAAAGCTCACATTTATTGGAGACTTGACAATATTGACATCCAAATATTTGAACTAGTCAAGTACCTTTTCAATGCAATGAGACCGTGAAAATGCTAAACATTATGGAGTTCTAAGGATTCTTATATCTAAGATCGCATCAGCAACTCCAATATTTTTCATTCCAAACTTGCTTTCTAGCAAACGTTTAGTAGCATTTTTGTCATTAGTGTCTCTATTGATGATCAACATATCACCAATATACAAACAAACAATGACCTTATGATTTTAATGTGAACACATTTATCACTTGCATCATTCTTAAATCCATTTGTCAACATGGTTTGGTCAAATTTCTTATGTCATTGTTTGGGTGCTTGCTTTAGTCCATAATGTGACTTAACAAGTTTGCACACTTTCTTTTATTTATCAGGAACCACAAAACCCTCGGGTTGTTCCATGTAAATTTCTTCCTCCAATTCTACATTTAAGAAAGTTCTTTTCATATTCATTTGATGAATGAGTTCATATACCACAACTAATAATTTTAGCATCCGAATGGATGTAATTCTAGTTACTAACGAGTATATATATCGACAAGATCAAAAAAAGAATTTATTTTTTTTGTTTAAAGCCTTTGACACAAAGCCTTGCTCTATATTTGTCAACAGTTCTATCCACTTTCATTTTCCTTTTGAGGATTCACTTTGAACCCAAAATTTTATTTCCTAGAGGTAGATTAACCAAATTCCAATAGAATTGCTCAAGATTGAACCAATCTCACTATTGACACCATTTGTCCAAAAGGATGAGTCTACATAAGACACAAGAAATGTTACAAAATCATATTTGAAGGAAGTATATGTCCCTTGACATTTACTACGCCTTTGAATCTCTTTATTAAGTACATTCTCCTTTTGTTCTTTCCAAGGTCGTTTAGACCTTTCACTAGACTACTCAAGTCTAATTTTACAGTCCACAGTCTTAGGTCCTATTTCAATTCTTTTAGGAATAGGAACTTTGACTTTGGCTGGACACCCCTACATTTTGAAATATTTCAAGTTGGATTTCCTTCATTTCCATTTCTCATATGGAATAGATTGTGTCCTGAACAAACAAAATTGCTTTCTTTATCAAAAGATAAAAAAAAATTCCCTTTTGCGATAAGGATAGTTCCTCCACAAAAGTTTTGTGGTAAACCCGAACTTATAAATAATGCATCCATCATTTCTTTCAACGTTCGGTATTTCATTAGATTGAGGTGAATATAGCAGTAGTTTGATGGATAATTCCATTTTTCAAACATATTTCTGCACAAGGATTATTATACTCTCCATTCTTATCACTTCTTATCTTTTTTCAAACGATTTTCAACTTCGATATTACATTGTCTAGACTACCTTTCAGCAAATAGACATAGTCATTTCTAATGCAATTGTTAATAAAAGTAATGAGATACTTTTTCCCACCATGAGATGGTATTAACTTCATATCAAAAATATCAGTGTAAATCAATTCTAAAGGATTATAATTCCTTTCAACAGATTTATAAGAATGCTCAACAAACTTAGATTCCACAAAAACTTGACATTTTTTATTTATGGCACTCAAAGTTAGACAAAACTTCTAAGTTGATCAGTTTTCCGTACAATGTTTTGTAATTGACATTCCCCAAGTGTTGACTCAAGAAAGTAAGAACAAATAAAAATATTGGGTTTGAAAAGCTCTTCGCAATGTAGCTTTTTCCTCACTAATATTTTGTTCCTATTTCTTACAATTTTGTGTGATACAAACATTGTTTAGAGTCATCACCTTGTCAAATGTCCTTTTCATAAGGACCTTTCAATAACTTTCAATTTGATTGTTATAGAACTACCCATTAACAAAGTTTCATCGGATTTAATAAAGGCAATATAGTCCAAATGTTACTTTTACAAAAACATAACAAATGACTATTCACCAATATTCATGTCTATGCAAATACTTTTATTATAATAGACATATCTTTTCATGAAAAATTACAATATTTTAAGTATTTTTTTTTCATAAAAGAACACAATTATTTTGAACAAGTATATATATAATTTAGTTGTTTCATACTAGTCACACTATATACTAGTAATAGAAAAACTCAACAACCACAATACCAAATATACTTCAACAATTATTATTTTTATCTTTTGCTCCAAAGTTAAATTAGACACCAAGTCTAATCATAAGCAAAGAACCCTCACATTTTAAATGTGATCTCAAAAATATTTTTCAAGAATTTGAAAATAGTTTTTCCACATACTTTCCTAGACTTTTAAAA
This sequence comes from Solanum sitiens, assembly GCA_016801875.1. Taxonomy (NCBI): domain Eukaryota; kingdom Viridiplantae; phylum Streptophyta; class Magnoliopsida; order Solanales; family Solanaceae; genus Solanum; species Solanum sitiens. The sequence goes on from JABWTJ010000247.1 coordinate 687,966, forward strand.
TGTCATTGACAATATGAAACCTCTTTTGAAAATATTATTCTACAAAAGAGTTATACTCCTTCAATTCTCTTTGACAATGTTTACACAATGTCAAAGTTCATTCCATAGAGGCATAAAATCACAAACTCTAAGTCACTGGTATTTTTCCTCTATCACAAACATATAGACATACCACTTAGTATTCTAAATACTAACAATAAGGACAAAAAAAAATTGTACAATTTATTTCTATATAACATTGAAGTTTATAGAAAATCAAAAGTACAACACTGACTTATTATGTGAAGTTTTCATATTTTTCAAACCAATTGCATAGTCCAATTTATCTAGAGTAGAAAACCACAAAAGTTTTTAGTCTACAAAAATCAGACGCACTAACATTTCACATGAAGTACAAAACTACAAAAGTCTTTTTTTTTCTCTTCTCCAAACAGAATAATACATATTCTTAGACCATCAAATAGAAATGTTTTTCTTTTCAAATTGTCTTCCAACTATAACATTTTAAACATACTATTTATCAAACAAAAATATGCACATCTTATTCTGCAAACTAGTAAATTTTAAAGGCAACACTATTTGGCAAAAAAAAATCATTTAAGAAATATACGATTTGCAGAACTTTTTCCGAATACACACCTGATAAATATCAAAATTGTTAACCTTTAGAAACTATTTTCCTCCTTAGATAAACAATAAGAATGTTACCAGGTGTAATCTTTAATCGGAATACCACCAATTTTTTCTAGTATATTCTCACTTCGACCTTGCTAAACAAAGCAACAAATTATGGAGAAGTAATGCATTTATCTTCTATTTCCATGATCAAATTCTCTCAATCAGTAGAATACAAGAAATACTAATAGTATAGTAATTTCCTTAAGATTGTTGTTCATCTTGTATTCCAAACATACTTAGAACAAAACTTTGAACATCTTTGTGAGACAACAAAGTTTAAGAACATTTTCACAACTAGAAAATTAAAACTAGTAGCGAAACTAGAATCAGAAACAGATTAGAAAAAAATATACGAAATATTTTTCTTAAAAAGAATTGTTGTTAATACGTGTCAAAAGAATCTTACTGATTCCAACAAACTTTGCAGAAACGCGAAGTTACCAAGTTTAATGAACCAGTGAAAAACAAAAGAATAGAAGAATTGAAATTAATTCATAAATCTAAAATTTGTAAAACACGTACCAGAATCTGGAAAAAATTTCATAGGAAAAAGATCAAGTCCACTGAACTCACAGTGTCCCCTTAAGGAAATTATTCCCCTCTAGTATCCCAGGTTTGATTTGGAATATGACCTCCCAGGGTAAAATGATCTCCATCACCAGAGTATAGATACCAAAAACTCTGGTGTCAGCGAACCACTCAACGGTAATAAAGTACACTTAGAATAATAGATTTAGTAGTTGAAGAAGAAGTCCATAAATTCTATATTTAAAATGGCAGGAAATCCCTCAATTTATAGAAAACAAAGGGTTGTGTGAAAAAATTCTTATTGTGCCTTATCGGAAAGGTCACAAACCTTTGGAAAAGTCACAATCTTTCGAAAAGGTCGTCACCTTTCATAAAAGTCACAACTTTCCATAAAAGTCACAACTTTTCATAAAAGTAGCAACTTTTCAAAAAAATCACAACTTTTTACAAAAGTCGCAACCTTTTAATAAAAGTCACAACTCTTCATAAAAATCACAATTCTTTATTTTCCATTTACACCTTTTAAATCCAACAATGATTTTAGATAAAAGGATGTGATGAACAGTTATTAAAACAGAAGACTAGCGGATAGTATAATATTGATACACATCACATGCACACTACCCCCACCACTATCATCACTGCCTGAACGTACTCTAAAAAGGAAAATTGATTTTTCTCTAGTTTTACTAAAATAGTCTTAAAATTAGTATTTTGATTCAAAGTGTATTTTCAAGAGAAGAGTGTTGAAAATTTTCTTTGATTTGATGCAAATTATTGTTTCACTTATTAATTATTGACATTTTAAAGTATATCTTTTTATTTGACTAACGAAACTTAGATACACCTCGATATATACAACATGACATAGTTAATGATCTCAAGTAGAAACATATGATTTTTAATAAAAAATCGAAAGAAGTATTGAAAATATCCTAAATTTGATTGAGAATCTAAAGATGTATTTCACTTATATTGTAAGACCGAAAGAGTATTTAAATTCAGTTAGCTAAATAAAATGATAGTTAAAACAACTATCAATAATTCGCCAATGAAATTAATAAATTCACCAAATATTAGAATGTGGATAAATTATCTACTACTGAAATGTCACTCTCCAATTAGTATCCAAGAAAAAATTGAGCAGCAGAGAAGGAAAATGGCATCTTTAGAGCAAAAGGCATCAGAGTGGAGTGGAGTTGATCCAAAGGATGCAGTTGCCATTGATGAGATTAATCTCTTTCAGAAACTTGGTCTTCAAACTTTCATCAATCTATCTACCAATTTCTACAACAGGTTCATCCCCAATCCCCAAATATATAGATGTCTCTACAATTTCTTCAAATTGGTATTTCTAGAAAACACATTAAAGTTTGAGGCTTTTGTTGAATTGAGCTTTATGTTTTATTGGTTTATTTGGGGAGGGTAAAGGGAGGTTTATATTAATTTCTGTTCTTTTTCATCGAGAAAGTTTGGTGAAGTAGTAAGTATTCCTTCATCTTTTAATCAGAGTAATCTCGCGTTTGAGTCTCCTTGTTATAAAGTCGTCTTTGTAAGAAAACACATTTACCCCCAAATGTATGATTTCCTTGTGCCGATTCGAATTTAGTCAGCTCCAATATGAATACTAAACACACAGAGAGGAATCCAAAAAAAAAGGGTTATCTCACAAATGGAATATTTGAGAGATTAATTAGTTGTATGCTTGTCTTACTACTTCTAACTTTTGTGGACATAGAAAGCTTGTTGGGTAGAAATTTGACTCTTGTTTTTGGAATTGAAACTAGGGTGTATGATGATGAGGAAGAGTGGTTTCGATCAATTTTTTCGAATTCAAATAAAGAAGAAGCCATTAGGAATCAGTATGAGTTCTTTGTGCAAAGAATGGGAGGCCCTAATTTGTACTCACAGAGGAAAGGTAATGAAGAGTTCTCTTAAGACCTTGTTTGTACACTTCTCATGTTCTAGGTTATATATATCAGTGTCAATTGTAAACTTATCCTTTTATAATCGAGAAATCTTCGAGGGTTAGTACTGTATGATTCGAAAATGGACTCACCTTCTGAACCGGTGACGTGTGATTAATCCACTGGACCAGAGCCCGGGCCCCTTGGGCTATGATAAAAGATTATTTGCAAAGGAAAAGAAGCATTCTTTCCAAATGATTCCCTTTTTATAACTGTCTGTTGAACAACACTAAGGGCTGGGGTCGTTTTATTGTTGGTTAGGAAGTGAATTATATTCATGTATTAAATTAGTACCACGTTTGGTAGCATTTGTATAAAATTCAGCACATCAAGTACGACATGTTATCAGTTTACATTCCCTCATAACTATTACATGTATAAGTTATAAGGGAATCTATATATTGTTTTACTAAATCTTACATAACTAATACCTGCATAATTCTAATCAACAACGAAACAAAACCTAAGTACTGAATCCCATTTTTTAGTGTCTGGAACATTTCAAGAATGAAAATTAGTTACCTTTTTAATTAGTTGTGCAATAGAGGATGAAACTGTCAGCAAGATAGCTTGAGAAACTTTCATTTGTAGTGTTTATTTGAGCTTTGTGCAGGCCATACAGCATTGATTGGACGCCACCGCACATTTCCAGTAACTCATAAAGCAGCAGAGAGATGGTTACACCATATGCAACAAGCATTAGACAGTGCAGCAGATATTGATGAAGATTCCAAAACTAAAATGATCAACTTTTTTAGGTATATATATATATATATATATATAAGCTAATGTCATCTGAACTATATATGCACATCGTTGATTCGCCTTTGCAACGTTACATTTTGTTTGATTTTCAGACACACTGCATTCTTTTTGGTAGCTGGAGTTGAGTTGAAGAATCAAAAAAAAGGAACAGGATGTAAGAATTGCAGCCACCACCACTAAGCAAGTTGATGAGTTTAATTGACTATATTGATAAAAGAATTGCGCCTCAATCGCAAACTAGTTGGAATTGACTATATGAATCTTGACTGTCTATGTTACCGCTCCATGTGAGTACATGATATGTAATAATGAAGATTGGATCATAAGTCAATGGAACACCTTATAGTAATGGCTTGCATCCATTTAAATTGTTTAATGTGAAAACAAATACACTATTGGAAAGGGTCCTTGGTAAAGAGGCTACCTTATTCATATAAATAATTAATTTTTGTATAAGTTATACACAAGATTTGGTAGATAGTGAAGAAGTATCGAACAAAACTTTAGTTCTGAGCTCACAAAATTTATTGTGTTTCTAAGAAATTTAATCTCGATATATACATTTTCGGAAAAAAATAGACGCTGGAGGCCACTCTAAAAATATATTATCAGAGCCAGGTTTCGATCCTGGGACCTGTGGGTTATGGGCCCACCACGCTTCCGCTGCGCCACTCTGATTTGTTGTTATCATTTTATCAATAGTTTTTTATTATATAAATTATCTTTGAAGCCATCCGAAAACTTTTAGGTGAAAATTTACCTCAGATACCGTAAGAGAATCTCTTTTTTCTCTGATATCCGCATCGGAGCTTTACTAATTCAAATTCATGCACATTGTACAACAAGAGATTCATGAAATACGACTGATATCTATATTGAAGCCCGACTAATCCACATTTTCGCACATCGTACCAACTACCAAGCATCATAAATATCATAAACATCACTTGATATCAGCATTGGAACTGGACTAATTCGAATTCATACGCATCGTAGTTTATTGGTACAACCAACAATATGACTGCTGGTTCGGGCACAGATACGAGATTTTGTAAGATGGGAGTACCACATAGCTAAGGTGAACACACATTTGTAATATGTATGTATGTTTACAGCAGCCCCCTTCCACCAATCTCAAACTAGTTTAATGTATATATCGATATAATAAACTTTTTACAGGTCACTAAGAAAAATATCTAGAAAAAATGTAAAATTTGTAATGTTCAAAACATAAATTTTTAAGTAAACCTCATTAAAACTTAAAAATAAGACACATTACCTGCTTCAATAGGTAAAGATGATGACTTGATAATGTAACTGATTGTGCATATAACTTAAACTCAAATAACTAAATTTCAAATATTATGCACAAAAAGATTGCAAAGTGCTCAAATGGGACTATCCCATATGTTTTGAGACTCCAAGAAACATCAGTACAATCAAATATATGTTGCTGTTCATGAGGTGGATAAACAAATCAGATGCCGCTTTTCATACAATACATGGCAAAACATCAGAAATACATAAAACATTATCCAGGAATAACTTACACTTCACATTTACTAGTTACTACAAAAGATCACAACAACAACATCCAAAAGGGGCAAAGAAAGGAGAGCCTAGGACCCTTATGAACTCCCGTTTGAGTGCTGCGACTGTACGATCAATCTTAATCGACCATAAGCCTCTAGACATGCATAAGAATACTCCGACATGACTCGGAATAGTTCAGGCAACCGGATCTTGAGACTCCCTAATGACTTCTCCCTAACTTGAATACAGAGCCTCTGGTGAGCTTCTGTCTCCTCGTCCAACCTCTTCTTCAATGTGTCCACAAGCAACTGCTTTTCCACAACAGGATCTTTTGGGTTGGAGTCTGCAGCTCTATCAGGATCTGTCATATCGGGTGGAGTTCTACGTTGCATATACTTTTGGTACCAATCTTCAAATGCTTGCTTTTTGCGTATGTACTCTTTTTTAGTTTCCTCACACTTGTCCTTCAGCTTCATCTCTTCCTCCTGATGAATAATGATGGTCCTTATCACTGCTTCAAAGGATGCAATGGCACTTCTGGCAAGCTCATCAGGCAGCTTCTCAAGAAGTTCCTGCCAGGAGTGGAGAAGGGCTTGAATTGAGGGACTCTGTGCTCGAGGAGGCGACGAGATCTTTTCTTTTAGGCTGCTTTCAATGGGTATGAGATTTAGCTTCAACCAGCTGTGGAGTGTTTGGATGTATAGCTTTTGATTTTTCACAAGGTTGTCAAAATGATCATGCCATTCCTTGATAACATTACCAAGCTGGATCGTACGTTCATGATGGTGTTTGCTTGTTTCCAAGGGGAACCCGGAGATTTCAATGGCTTTGAGATCAGTAGCCAACTGCAGCTGGTTCTTGTGATGACTAAACATGAATTCCCACATGCTAACCATCCTGCAAAGGAAAAGGAAAAGCTGATACTTGGCACGTTTGACTTGACAAAAACTTAGACATTTGTAGGACTATAAATCATTATTTCATAAGCATAAAAGAAGTATTTTAAAGCTAAATTATTTCTTTTTTCTGATGAAGTAAGTTGTTTCATTATCGGCATCAAGAAGATGCAAAGAGTACAAAAGAAGATATGCTAGCTCCGTTACATGATAGCAGTTAAGACACGGGAGCCAGCCACCAATTCAAAAAATCTAGAGAAGCTTAAAACATGACTATGTCTGGCCTAGAGTTAAAGAGCTAATAAAATCTAAGAAAGCAGTGTAACTATTCACATAAGACGGGTTGGACCAACAAAATAGACTGAACAAACATTTAGCTTTGAGTGAGTGATTAGGAGTTGAAATTCCATCAAAATACCGTTGATTCCTTTCTGTCCATAGGCACTTAAAGTTAAATTATTTCTAATTATAGAAAGTAATATTCCTTTTGAGACTAAATAATCACATAAATTGGCACAACGGGAGTGTTATGATTAATTAACAATTACAGTGTAACAATTATATTGTTTAATATATGTTTAATAAATTATTACATTGTTTTTTACTTTTCACGTTATTATTAATTGTATCTAGTTTTTTTTAATTGCAACTATGTCATATGGTGGCGTGACTCTTTATATCATTACCAAATATTATGTACTACTAGGCAGAATGTATACAAGTCCATAGTCCCAGCAAAGCAGCTACACAGAAGAAGAAATAACATTCAAAACTAAGTGACCCTTCGGGGATATATATAAAAAAAAGATACACAGATATATATAGAGGGGCAACCAAGAAACTACTAATTCAAACAAATTGGTACTTCTTGTGCTCGTGTCTAGGGTGTGTTTGGTAGGAAGGAAAATGTTTTCTAGGAAAATAAGTTGGTTTCTAACTTATTTTTTCATGTTTGGTTGATGAGTGGAAAATACAATATGATTGGAGAATGAAACTAAGTTGCTCGGACTTTGGCGCGGGTGTCCGATACGGGTGCGGATCTAGAGGCCGAATCATTTGTGATCTAGTTTTTGAGATTCGGGGATATGGATCCATATATGGATACGGGTGCGGGGATTTGCCTAAAAATAATTAAAATATCTATAAATAGAGCTATAAAACCTAAATCATGAGATATTATGCGGAGAACTTGAGGAGAATCATGGAAGGATATTAAAAGGAAAAGGTGTGATATAGAAATTTCTAGATAAAAGGTTTTCCATTTTCTTCAATTTCACCTTAGCTTTTGTATTTATTATATAATCATTAAAATTGTCCAGACTTTCCCCATCGATTTTGGTCAAAGTACCCAAAATACGTTGACCAATTCGGACACAGATCCCACACCCATGTCGTGTCGACACGGGTGCGGCATCAAAAGTGAAGAGTCCGAGCAACCAGTGTTGTGAATGGCGAGCGCCATTCGCCAAAGGCGCTATGGCGAGGCGAGCCATTCTCGCCATTCTGCACTGAGGCGAGGCAACCCCAAATAGGCGACCCAAGGCGACCAGATGGCGACGTAAATCCATTTTGATTATTTTTTTTAAAAAAAGATCTAACTTAATAATATTGACAAAATTAGGCTTTTTTTTATTTTCTAACTTTCATCAGCAAAAGTCGTGTTTTCTCTTCTCCACGAGACCACGACTCCACCTTCAGTCGCTGCTCCTCTTCTTCTCTTCCTCTCGAGTTGCTTCTCTTCTTCGTCTCTTCCTCTCGAGTTGCTGCTCCTCTTCGTCTCTTCCTCTCGAGTTGCTGCTCCTTTTGAAGAAGAATAGACTTTTAAAGTTTTAGTATTGTATTTTGAATTATTTGATCTTTAAAGTTTTAGACTTATTAGTATCTACTATTAGTTTTTGAATTGAATATTTGCTAATATATGTTATTGTTATTAAGATTTTGGATATTTATATATGCAATTATATATTTTTAATTTTTGGTATTAATTGGCGCCTTGATTCAAAAAGTCAAGCGCCTCGCCACGTGGCGAGGCAGGCCCTTGTCGCCTCTCGCCGTCCAAAACACTGCGAGCAACTTAGGAATGAAAAACTTTTTTTAGAAAATATCTTGTATTTTTTGGCAAGACAGTAAAAACACTTCTTAGGAAAATAGTTTTTGAACTAAAAACCAACCCTGATTACCGATCTGGCACTTGTTCCTAACAGCCGATCCAAGACCTGACCCCCTACTCCGAACACGACATTTGAACAGGGACATGACTTGACCATGACCCGAATGAAGAAACGATCCCAAGACCTAATCTTGACTCCCATCCCGAGACCCAAGACCTAGTCCGACCCCTGACAACCTGATACCCAACTCGAAACCTCTTCCCGACCCCGACATTTGACCTGGAATTCGACCTTTTATCCTAACTCGAGATTTGACCCCATCTCAATCTGAAACTAAGGAGTTGGGTCTCAAATTGAGGTCGAGAGTCGTGCCTCGAATTGAGAATCAAGAGTTGAATCTTGGATTAGTATTGAAGGAAAGTCATTTTCCTTAAATTTGAGGAAAATTAGTTGATTTGGGAAACATTTAATTCAACCAAACATGAGAAAATTGGAAAACATTTTCCTTGATACCAACCCACCCAAAATTTGGAACATACAAATGATAGGAAATTCATCTGTTTCATAAAACCAGTAGACAGCATCACAGATGCCCTAGAAAGGATATGTATGCTAATGTAGATTACTCATCATTGAGGACAAAAGGAGAAGACCGCCTGCTAGAATATCAAAAAGTAAATACCTAAACCTATGCTACTTGATTCCTAAATTCCGAAAATATGCATAACAATGCATTTACACGGGTTTTAAGCTAAAAGAAAGAATCATAAGCTTTAAAAGAATCTTATTCACTAGGCTGAAAGCTAGGGGAGAATTATGCACAAAGCAAAACCAAATGAATCAATTCTACTAATATGAGGCAGGTCAAGGACTCTCACATACTAATACTGGCTCTACAGTAATGCACGAATTGAACTGTTGTTCTTCGATAATGAACTTTCAGAGATTCATAAATGAATTGATGGACCAATCACAAACAGAAGAAAAGAAGATATTTTCAAATGTTCCGTGTCTAAAACAGGTCCAGATAGATAGATATACAACAACTTTCTTGTGGCAGGAAACTTCAAGAAAACTTCTTAACTTATATTCCACTCAATTAGCGAAATCACCAATCGTTTGTGTTTATATCTTACAATTACATAAAATCGTGCTCCATAAGGTCAAAAGTCAATTACAACTCCACTTGTAGTCCACCCAAGAAAGACCTCGGTTCCAAGCACATGTACCTGGTAATTCTATTCAACGCGACTGGTACAGATCTCAAGAAATCACTTAGTGTGTTTGCCTCCACTGGGATTGGATCTCATAGTTCTCTACCCACTTCATTGACCACTAGGACACACACTTGGGTGCTATTATTTTTGTTTTGTATCATATTGGCCTGAGATGAGTTCATTTAGATGGAGTAACAAGGTCACTCAGAAATCATACAGCGGACCTCAACTTATTTGGGATTGAGGCATAGTTGTTATTGTTGTAATAATGGACTGGCCCTCTACCCTTCTCAGCTTAAATTACAGTCTTTTAATCTGCAGAAGGCCTCAAAATTCCATGGCATGCGCCTATAATCCATATATCACACACTAAGCTCTTACCACTAGACCACCCCCGCCATTCTTGAATTGATATTAGAAGATATACATTTTAACTCTCATTTTAATGCCACTATCAAGCCAAACAAGCAGAAGAGGAAAGAACATCAAGGTTCGAGACCATTGGTGTGGACCAAGAATAAGAGATGCGGACAGTTCAATGACTTGGCCTCTTTTTTTCTTTCTTATATGTTTTGAAGTCGAAGTGACCCTTCACTCCTTAATTAAATCACATGTTTGCTTCTTTTTCAGGATCAAACGGTCGGGAGAAACTAGTTTGAGGTGTTTTGGTAACACAGATGTCATTTGAAAGCCAGAAATACTTGAGGACTGTCTGACAAATGTTAAGTCAAATTTTGATGGGTAGAGTTGTCATAATATACAATTTGGACAGTGAGAATTCATACAGCCAGGAATTTCTTCGATCTTCAAAAGACTAATTTTGTAAGTTTTTTTTTTTTTTTTTGATAAAGAACTAATATTGTAAGTTTTACTTTGAGTGTCTCACTAATTTTGTGATTAAGGCAGAGTAGTAGTAGTGGTTGCATACCATTGACTCGTAAGAATTTTTAATTTTTTTTATAAGTAAATCTAGTCGTCAGAATTTGTCATAGGAGCTTAGTTTGTAAGACCATTATTCCTCTGAGGAAGACTAACAGAGCAAACTATTGCTTAATAATATCAAAACCATTATTAAGCACAGGTGCAAATGTATCTAGCACCGAACAATTTATGGAGTTTATTGGTTCCCTTGTCTTAGATTGACTAAACTGTAAAGGAACTACCTTTTTCTTTATATCGGTTTTCTTTAGTCAATTTTACTTTCATTGTAAGATTTAACTATGCATCTTCTTGATGCTCTTTTGTGAATGAAATACCTTACTTTATCAACAAAAAATATATATCAGAACCATTAACCAATATTGTGATAAAATAGGATGACGAGCATCTAAATGTAGAAGAAGCTAGCACTTTTAAATAATCACTCAAGTGTAAGGTTTCACCTAAAAGAAAGCTTTTCAAATGGTTGGTGACCGTCCAGGTGTTTCACTTAAAAGACAATTCTAAATTAGATGTTTTACACCTCTAAGAAGCTCCCCAAAGAGATGAGTAAGCACACGGATATGAATCCACACTAGCTAGCACCATGCCTTTCTTTCATTTATACATAAGAATATTTGCCTTTCCCATCATAATATAGGGAAAATACTGGCATGCTGAAATAGATCAACCCTCAATATTACACAACTTCTGTTAAAAAACCGCAGTTTCCAAAGACTTAAAACATAGAAGACTGACCTTTAAATCAGGTATAGTAGCAACAGCTTCTAGATGTAATAATTTGTGGTAAAGAAATCTATATACGATGGTAGTTGGAAGATTACACATGAGAATGTCCCTAGTGGACCAGAAAAAACGGCCACTGGAAACACATGCATTAAAATGTAATCTTCATTATGAGGAACAATTAGGAACATGAGAACTTACCCTTGAACAAGAGCAGCCAGCTTAGGGTAAAGCTGCTTGTCACGAATGTCATTTACTTCACTAACAGTCGAATCCAAGGACTGCATGTCAACTATATATCGCGTATGCAAATGGCTAACAGCAGCCTTTGTCTTCTCCAGTGATTCCAAGGTAGCATTCCGTTTCTTCAGCTTGTTTAGCAAGGCAACTTTCCTCTGATATTCTTGCTTTATAAGCTCACCAGCCTATTGAAATCAACAAAATAACACTTCCATAAACCATCAGCTTTTTGGACAATAGGAACAAGATGCCATTAATGAAGGTCAATGACATGACACTAGACAGACAGACACCAAAAAGCTGTATAGAAACTTAAACTCAAAAGGAAGGATAGGCTACAGAGAGAAACAGAATGAAATTGTAGGTACAGAATGCAACTAGGCATGTGTTATTAAAGGCGGAAAGCGCAAATAAGCTCTAAGGTCCGTGAGGGCTTTAAGCGCAAATAAAGCGTGGGCTTTAATGGAAAAAGGCGCAAAGGGAGAAAAGAATACATATACGTTTAGTCAAAGATTAATAATTATAAACATGAATGATAAATATATGTCCAAAGAAATTGAAAAAAAATAATGATCAAGTGAAATATCAATTATTTAGTGTCACTTCTTCATACGAGGCTCATTGGCAAGGAAACGTTTGCCTTAGAACCTTGATGACGACGCTGAAGCGCACATAAAACGAGGTGAAGCGCTCAACACGTTCTGAGCCTCGCTTCAGGGCTTAAGCGCGCTTAAAGCGCGCCTTTGACAACACCGGGCGCATGCCCGGAGTAGCTTGGACAATGACACAATGATAGTGGTGTTTTAAACAGACATTTATACAAACCAGGATTTGGAAAATTAGGGGGCAGACTGCAAAGTACAAATGATTAATGTATAAAACTGCAAAGATCTCAAGTTTTTTGAGTTTGCCACAACTTAAAGAGACTGGGTGAATGCACCAGCAACCTCCTCTTCCAGCATCTTTAACTAGATGGAGATAGCAGGGTTGAATTTTCTGCCAGATGTACTCTGAGTGGGATCTTATTCACACGTTTCATTTGCTACATCCTTCCTAGTAATTTGCTTTCTATTTCTATTTAAGAAGTTCCCTTAATGGAAAAGCATGTCGAAGTTGACGCGCATTGAAGTCAGAAATTACCCAAAGGGTGGGGGAGATAATAGGGGTTATTCTCCAAGTCTAGTCGAGTAGGATCTGATATGCAACAGAGGATCTGGTGACCATGCTTCTTATACCCCATATCTCAAACATGAATCATAAATACATAAAATCCAATAATTTAGCAAAGAGAAAGTACAGGAACAAGAAGCAGTAAACACCTTCATTTCATCATAAAGTTTCTTCTCCCAAGCCAGCAATTTGTCCAAAACAGTGGCATGAGTCTCATATTCGTCAATGTCATAATCATCCTTACTACCATCACCATTCGGTACACCTTTAAATGATTTGTTCCACGTAATGACTCGCATTACCCTAGCTGCATGGTCAATATGTCCTGCAGAAAAAGGACTATTCATTATCAACATCTAATAAGATCAAACAGCATTGTTGCTTCAGTTTTGTGCTGTTAAATGCTTGGATCATAAAAACTAACTGTATCAAAACAGGTTCCTTGTTGTTTCCCATAAGACAAGTAGATCTACTGTGAATAAACAAGTTAGCAAGTCAAACAATAGATTGGAAAAGCCTAACTCCCTGTACCCAGCTGAGTTCAAACTGTCACTGATATGAGTGTTTTTACCATATCCCCATTCTCTTTTAGTAGCAAAAAAACAGGACTTTGCAGTGCTAACATCCGAAAGATAAAACAATTAGGGTATCTATCCATTCTATATCATCTTAAAGTATGACTAAACATCAAATTACCTCGATTATCAGCGAAGTTTGAGTGGTAATGCAATCGAGTAGCCTCAAGCATCTTCGAAACCTCTTGTGCATTCTCGGAAGCTTTAAGGAAGTGATCATCAATCTCGCCTAAAACTTTAAAGAAATCAGCATTGTTACCATACACAACATTCCCACCTCCCATTACTACTCCACCTCTCATCTCAGAAGGCGCAGTGTTTGAATGCTTAAAGACTCTCTCTGGTTCATCTGCCGTTGGGGTCTCTTCAACCTCACTCTCCATTTTCCCCTTCTTCTCTGGTGTCTTGAACTGATCATCTCTATACTCATTTCTACCCACATTATCAAATCTTTTGTTTTGAATTTCGATATTCTCTTCATTCAACTCCTCCTCCTCCTCCTCCTCCTCCTCCTCTTCTTCTTCTTCCTCCACTTCTTCTAATGAATGTCCCGTGTTCACATTCTCAAAGAAATAATCCCACGACTCCCCTGGACCCGGCGGCCGGGGTGGCTCTGGCTCCTTCATAGGCCTCTCAGACTCATACCCCAGTCCATTTCGCTTTTCTCTCAGTTTCAAACCTTCACCTTCCTCTTCCTCCTCCTCCTCCTCCTCAATTTCCTCATCATGCTCATCAATACCAATGCCTTTTATTTTCCTACCTCTGGGTTTCGACAGTTCAGGCATAGTAAACGAGCGTTGAAGTGGGGTTAAAGGTGAGAAAGTCGGTGGGGGAGGAGGGGGTGGTGGGAGTGGGCTAGCTTCCATATTCGACATCGGTGGTGGTGGTGGCGGCGGCTCATTAACAGCCGGCGGCGGCAGCTCAGGTGGGGTTTCACCTTGCGCATAATCACTCAAAGCAGCACCAGTGTTCTTCAAAGCAATGGAATAAGCTGAATGTGCAGCAGCAAAGAAGTTTCTATAGTTTACAGCTTCTTTCATGAAGTTTCTTCGATCTTTGCATCTTGATACTGATTCTTCGTTATCTATTCTTGATTGAGCACAACCCATTTCTCCACTGTTTTAGCTCTTCTAGGGCTTGAAATTGAAATAACAAAAATGGGTGTGATTTTGAGGAAATGGGGTTAAGATTTAGAGAGAGATGAAAATGGAGATTTAGAGAGAGAAAAAGTGAAACGGACAAAATTTGAAGCAGAAGAGAGAAGAGTAGTGTAACAGTACAAAGAAGAAAGAGGAAGGTGATAAGCACGCGCCGCTCATAGAGTATTCCTATTTTGAATACACCTGGGATTAACGGTCACATTTATCGATGCACTTAACGACGTCGTTAGTATCTAAACTGACTTATTACCACCTATATTTATTTCTATACTCTATAACAATAGTTTCCTAGCACATCAATCTATTTATTTTTATTCCATTTTAAATTTTCGTATGATCGTAGATTTTGAAATTGTAATTTAATGAAGTTAAAAATATATCTAAACATACATTTTATGAGTTAAAAGAATGAATTTTTGTGAGTGTAATTAAAATTTAAAAATATTTTCTAAGACATATTTTTAAAATTCAATTCAAAAAATATAGTCAAATGTTAGCTAGCTAATCCTTTGCATCAATTTTTTTCTCCTTAAATTGAATGTCAAGCCTAAAGTAATTTATGAATATGAAGCAATTGATTAAATTTAATAAGTATAATTAGCACTTATTTTAGTTTAGTTCTTTTATTAAAAATTATTTTTTAATATGTGAAGTTTTGTTAGCATTTATTGCATACAACATATATGCTCATTTATTAAAAACAATTACATTAAGAATATTAATAAATATTGTCATAGATTGTCCAAAAAACTTTTCCTTGTGCTCCATAATTAGGAATGTTATCTTTATGGTACATGATTGTGCTTTTATAAATGGGCAAAGGCTAGCTTTTTGAAAAAAAAAATTTCTTTTCATAATTCAAAAAGAAGTACAATAACGCCATTTTATAAAGTTTCTTTATAGTGAAGTTTTCATGGCGGGTAGTATTTTACTTTTTATAATTTAAATATTTATTAGGAAAGTAAGAATTTGGTTCGACGTTTGAAATTATCCGTAAGGTTTAAGGTTGTATAATTTTAAATAAAAAATTATTATTGTTCACCGATTGAGCAGAGAATTGGGATCGGAAAGAGAAGGTCTTCTGAAAGCGATATTTATAATCACCCTATCATGTAGAATTATTCTTGATATAGTGAGATATCACCAATACAAAATGCATCAGTGACATTAACTTTGATATGTTGTCGATCATGATTGAAAACTCTATTGCAATCCTATTTTTGATTAAATTGATGCTTCCGCATATTAAATCTCAACTAATCCTTTCATTAAGCTCTAATTTTATCTCATAAATGATTATAAAGTCCATTTTACTATAATAATACACGTTTATTTTAGCACGTTAAAGAACCAATATTAGAATATATTATATACTACTAATTTAAAACAAAAATATACAATCTTAAATATATAAAAAAAGCATATTAATGAACTTGTGAGAGAACTTTTATATTTTATTTTTTAAAATAAAAAAATAAGTATTTTTTTAGATAGTTGGTGTTTATGGTGAAGAAAAAGGTTGATAATAAATGATTCCAATTTTTTTTAGAAAGTCAAAATCGTTAACCTAATTGTAGTAGATTCTAACAAACTTTTCTGACTGCTATGTAGGTAAAGATATAAAAACATTTTAATTAATTATTGATAAGCATCAAATTTAACGATATATTAATTAATAATTATCCAATTACAGATATTTTGTTTGGTAATATAATTGTGAATACTCAATATTAATGTTTGAGAGAATCATGTTGAAATAATCTTATAACATATCGTGAGAAGGACGAAATCATGTTTTTTTATTTTATTTATTAGGAAAGCGGCATATACAAAAAGATAGTAATTATTTGTTAAAACATAGGACTCTTTTTGGTGCTCCGGAAGGAAATCTCTCTCGTGTCTAGGTATCCAGCCTAAGTCTTTCCTCCTTTAAACCTCACCCTCGTCGCGCTTGCCGACAACCTACTTTCTATATATCGATCACACACAAAATACATAGCTTGCTGATAAAATAAGATATTAAGATTCATCTTTTTTTTAAAAAATTGTATTTACGCACATATTATGCTTTAATTTATTTACTTTACTAAGTAATTAATTATAGGACCAAAATAATTCAAGAAAAAATAAATCGAGAGGGGTAATACCCCACCCCCACCCCCGCCCCACCATAGTTTAGTTATTTGACTGACGATAAATTTTTTTCTCAACATACATGTTCGTGAATTTTATTTTATTTTTATAAAAATTTGACATTTAGTGTTCCTTATTTTTTAGTGAACCATGATGAAATTAATAATCTTTTAACCTAATTATAAAAAAAGGGAAAAGAAAACTCATCACATGACAATTGGATGATCGAATAAGTTTGTTTAGGTAACAAAAACACTTTTGGTGTGAGGAAAGTTCACTATATTGTTCGTCTTCACTAAGGAATTATCCATTTTTATTTTATATCTAATCTTTTTATTGAGTACTAGTTATTTATACTTCATTTCATAATTGAGATAATTTATCATATAGGAGTGATATAGTAAAAATTATCATTTTATATACTTTTAAGAGTTATGTTCAATGACAAAATTTTCACTACGATGGTTTGATAAAATTAAAATAATGCAATATCTGTGATTTGAACTTCAAACCTCAAAGTGAATTTTAAATCTCCAAGACATTAGACCTTCATCTTTTATATATATAGGGTTCAAATATGAATATCCTCAAAAAGATCTGTCTTTGAGTATGCCAAGTCAAACATGAATATCGAAAAAGTCAAAACTATCCTTGAACTATAGGAAAAATTTTAAAAATACCATACATTCATCTTTTGGTCTAAAAATATTCTTCTATTCACCTTTTTGGCTTACATATACTCATTCAATCACCTTTTTGGCTCGCTTATACCTTTTCATTTATCTTTTTTACTTATACATTTATTACTAACAACCAAAGTTTTGTTTTATTTTTTTTAAAAAAAATATTATTTGTTATTTTCTTATTAGATTAAATGAAAATCTCATCTCTATTGATTTTTTCCCCTATAATCTATTCAAATCAAAAACTATATACCTCTTCAAGACCCTTTCTTTTCAAAAAAGGAATCGAGTAATTTTGTATTTGCTCTAAAGAATTTTTTTAAAAGTTTGTTTTAAATAATTAATAAATTACAAAAATATTAAAAGTGCCTCAATATCTATCTTCCTTTTTAAAATAAATAAAAAATTATTAACTTATTTTTTTGGTAACCAGTGATAAATACTTTTCGAAGAAAAAGTTTCACAAACAATTTTACTCAAAAGATTAACTCATTAAAAATAATAGCAAATGGACGGTTGTAGCCATAGGAAAAACTTAAGTAGGAAAATAGAGAAAATATGTGTGATGTATTAGAGAATATATGTGTTATGTATTTATGGATAAGATGATTGTCACGACTGGGGATTATCTTTGAGATGGACGGTTGTTTTAAGTGACTTTGAAGTTAAGGGTTACATACTACCCTCTAAGTCACTTTAGGGCAAAACATAATCCCAACTTATGGAATAAAACCCTTTCTTCCTTTTTCCCCACTCTTAGAATAGGTTCATAAGGGAAGTAATCAACTAGTCATGTTCTCTCATTAGCTAGCATACTTCACAACCATGTTACATGGTTCAACACCCATCTTCCCACCTTAGGAACAAGTCTACACAAAAGACTCCAATCCACACAAGGGCAATTACAAGGCATATTTCACATAACAAGGCAACATCATTCTTTCACTATTTACCATTTTTCTTCAAAACCTTTCAAGCCTATATCACAACATTATACTATTATTGCACATAACCATAAGGCAACCCATTATTCCAAAAAGGGACTTCATTTAGCTATAACAACTCTTATCAAGCTACAACCATTTCATATCATAGGTTCTCAACATAACATCTAACTCCTCATATATCACATATGTAGCCATAAATGGCATCTCATCAAGACATGTCAATTTTCACCTCCACACATACTCATCAAACCATAAAACCAAGGTAAGCATAAAAAACTCACCTTTTCTCCATCAAGCTTTAAGATATCATCCTTTCCAAGCAATCACATCTAAAAGACCACCGAATAAGAAAACATTAGAGGGAGATCATATAGAGTTAGATTCTATGGCACGACATGAGAATAGTGAAGAAGGGAAACTCTACCGTCCTATAGCCTTTCGCTCATATATGTGTCGCGACTCACCACCGATGAAAGAGACTCTACTAGACGTGGCAACATGAGACTTTGTACTCTAAACCACTTTTTATAACCTTATGCTCTGATACCAAGTTTGCCACGGCAGGGGAGCACCCCACAGAAGTAACACGGCGTACACGACCTCTGGAAGGTCTTATATAAGCCCTAAGACGTCTTTCATTGCATAATCTTAAAAATACCGAAAAATTTAAAACTTTTCATAGCACATCACATGCTAAAAACACATTATATATATATATATATATATATATATATATATATATATATATATATATATAGATAGATAGATAGATATAGAGAGAGAACATAGTTTAGACACTAAGTCTCTTTGCCATCTTAAGACACAACTCAATAGAGTAGAATAGGGACACAACCCTTAACAATATATAACATAATATAAACTATTACATAAATTGAATAGGAACTTGACATAGGAAATCCTTGAATCTTACGGATCCCTTTCTTGAACTTGGGGAACATTTATCCAAGCTCATCCCTCTTAGATTCATCCTCTAGACATCACCACCTACACTTTGTGTAAAAAAGATGAAGAAGAATGGTATTAGTACAAGAATGCACTAAGTATGACAACCATGCAAATTTAGTTAGAAACCGTGCATCATGTCTTTTTAGTAAACTTCATAAACATTGACACATATAACCACAATATAGTTAACATACATCATATAGACATGTATATTATTCATAACAACACATAAGCCACTTATCACATTTGAGTCACATTCATTACATACAACTCTTTACTTCTCTTTTACCTCAACATCCTTCCTTAAGCAACCCTCAAGTAATACTTAGTACAATGTATCACCTTGAAGTAACCTAAGATAGCCTATCATGTATATGTTATATCAACACCATCATATATAATCAAGAGTCATAAGAACATCATAAGACATAAGCTTCACATAAGAACCACAACCTAAGATAACCACCAAGCCACACTAGTGTAATATGTAGGTAGCATCCCATAATACTACTTACACCAAGTGTTTCTAAAAAGTCATCCTAAACTAGGCATAACATATTCATCAAGTCATAACATCTTCATTGTCACTAAACATAGGGTCACATGCTTTATAACATCATAGAAAGACTTATTCACTTACTACACTTTAGTCATAACTCATTTAGTTCACATCATAAGTAACTACCTTCACAACCCTTCACAAGCTTACTTGTACATGTACACATGGAGTCTCATACCCCCACATGTACTAAGCAAACTCACTTAGAAGCCATAAAAGTAATTCACATGCATATTTATAATCCATGTCTTAACATGAAAAAGGTCACTTAACATGCATTCATACCAATCTTACATAACATAAGTAGTCTTTACCTCATAAGAGCCTCTAATCCTATCATTTCTTGAAGTTCACTAGTGCAATGCATGGGTAGGGTTCATAGTCCTACCTATACTAAGTAAACTTCTCAGGGAGTTACAACTAGAGCTCATAAACTTATCTTAGTTCATTTATTAACCTTCGGGAGACATAGATATAACCGACATAAACCATATGAGCTACATGAAATCTGGTGTTCTTCTCCCACACCGAAAAGAGAGGGTTAAAACTTGCCTAAGGTGTAACCAATCATACATAGCTATATATGTGGATCCAATAGCTATAACCTACAGGGGAACGTAGTTATGGAACATGAAGATTGCTACTAAAAACCTTGATTTGCTAGACGTGGAGGTTTCCATCTCATGAGACAACACTTGTGTTGGGACACCGTACTTGCTGGACGTGAAGGTTCTCTTGTTGGAAGCCGAACTTACTAGACGTGAAGCTCCCACTCTCACTTTTCATGTTCACTCGGTGCTAGGCTAAACTCCCTTTTTAACATATGAAACCTTTTGGTTCATTAGTTCATAAAGATGACTTTAGGAGCTTGCTCCTTCAATTATCATATAGCTCAAAGGCTTCTAAGATGAGAATGTCCTTTTATCATAGAATCTACTTCATGTGAGAATGTCCTTTCACATGTTCATACACTTATGTATGGGTGCATACAATGTGAGATCTACCTTCACATAAACACCTCTAGACACACTTGTTCATAACTCCATTAATCATATACTTTCATGCATAGAAGTAGGTAATGATGCATAGGAGTACTATCATTTGCTTAGTCCTCATAAATCTACCCTACTCATAGTCATGCATAAAGTGTGTGTGTACATTGGCAACATGATCACATAATGGCTACAATATAACATTGAGGAAGCCACTCTCTAAAGATCACAACAAATGTACAACATATATTAAGTCTCAAGTTATACACATAAAGAGTATTAAGGACCATAGACTACACACACTCACATTACATCATAGGAGACAAGAACATATTCAACATTAGAATAGAAGACTCCTACTACACTTTGATCACACATTCATTTAAGGTGCATATAGGTATGGGTCATACTCCAAGAGTATTCCTCATCACTAGCCATAAAGACCACACCTAACCCTAACATGATCATTCACGTATACAAAATATCATCCACACACATAGGTCATGCAACTAGTGTAGAAGACTATACACATAACTTCACATAACATCAATTCACTTAGACATGATATTAGTTTCAAGGCTACATCCTCCAACTTCCTAAACATGAAATCATCATATTAATTCATCTTGCATCTAATGCCTTCAAAGTCATAACCATAACACATAAACATGTACAAAAATGTAAACACCGCCACCATAAGTGGACATACCAATCAACATAATTCAATATACATTCTAAGCTAATTTGAGGAAATAGGTCAACTTACCAAATCTCCAAGCTAATGATCATCCTTGATCATTCCTCCACAATTCATATTCAATTGATATAGATAGTAATAGCAATAAGCAATTCAATACAATCTAATCACAATTCTATAAACATGGAATCAAGATCACAAGACCCATAACATGTCATAATTTGAGGGGTTAAGGAGATCATGGATTCTTCATGGAATTGGAATGAAAATCATGTTTAAACCATAGATTAATCACATATGCAACATTAGAATGCTTTTGAAATCACTTTAACAATTAACCCATGGCTAGATTGAAAGATATGATTTTTGAATTCGAATCATATTTGAAAAAACTTTGAAAGAACTCCTTAAATGAAAGGTTATCTAAGGATGAAGGGTTACAATACCTTCTACATTAGAAAGCCCACGAAAATTTGAGAAGAAAGATCCAAGAATCCACCTCCATAGATTGTTCTTGAGCTTGGTCTTCAATGGGGTTTTTGGGAGAGGTTTTGTTTTGAGAGGGAAGGTGAAGTTTGACGAATGAAGTCTATTTAGGGTTTTGATACTTTTACTAGCTTAATATACCCAAAATAAACTATAATAACCGTCCATACTAATTTAGGAACGTGGGGTGAATTTTCCATTCACCCCTTCACTAGGCAGCGTGCAAGACAAAATCTGCAGGTCAAACGACGACTTCATCTACAGGGCGTAGACCCATCGACGGGCCATACTAGCAACCGTCGATTGGGTCAGAGTCTCAACAACTTGGACTTAAGATCCCCAGGCTAAGTATGGGGCTACGCCCCCAGAAGACGGGGCGTCACCAAGACTACGGGGTGTCGATGCCTTCCGTAGATGGGGACTGGTTTTGGCAGTCTTGCTCACAAGTTGGGTCCTCTTCAAGGACCCTTTGGTTGGTCCTTGGGGAGTTTTTTCGGACGTTTCCAACCCAAATACACTCGTATACATGTTAGATACCTCTCACATCAATTTTAACCAAAACAAACGCGTAAAATATGTCAAGACACACTAGAACACATTAGCACGTCTCAAGGCTAACTTTCGAACGTCTCGGACGTTTGACCTACAAATCAGTTCAAATCAAGTATACATGCTAGAAAACACTTAATTAGTAAATAATTAACATTTTTAGGCACATGTGTGGCTCTAGACACCTTAGTTCATTTTGAGGGTCTTGACAATAATATATTGTTATGATTGTGATATAATAAATTAGTTTAAAATATTAATCCTCTATATCATGTTTAGAATCTTGATTTAATTAATTAAATATTACCCGCTAATTTTTTTCTTCTGTCACGAGTCTTCAATCTAAGTAAAAAATTGAGGAAATAGAGAGAAATTGGATCCAAAAATAAAAAAATAATAAAAAACTACAGTATCTTTTTATATTAAAATAAAATTGGGGTCTCGAAGAGGTATATCACTTTAGATTGAACAAATAATGAGAAATAATATTAAAGTGGACTCTTTATATTATCTAATAGGAGAATAACACATAATAAATATTTTCTAAATATAAAGTAAGAGAAAATTGTTAATTTCAAGGATATAAGTGAGCCAAAAAGGTGAATAGAAGGGTATTTTTAGACCTAACTATGGATGTGTTGACACCCAATTTTGACCGACCTTTAACCAATTTTAGGAATGCTATTCGATTAAATACGTATTTTAAAATTTATTTAAAGTTTAGAATTTTAGCTGATTTTGCATGAAAATTATATATTTTACTTTATAAAATTATTGTAAATATTATAAAATTATTAATAAATGTTTTAAAACTTAAGTGATTTTTTTAATTATAAAATATATTATAAAATTTGTAGTATTTTAATTGGATAGCATTTCTTTAATTTTCCTCAAAATCATTTAAATTGTAACCCATTTTATTCTAATTTATTTCAATTCTAGCCAATCCAATTCAAATCTTATTTCAATTATAACCACTCTTTCATTTCAATTCCAGCTAATTTAATTTCAATTTTGGCCATTCCGTTCCAATCCAATCTGATTTTAAGACTTCTTCTTTTAATCTCAACCATCCATTAATTCATTAAATCCAAGATTTAATCTTAGCCCTACATCTTAATTGATTCAAGGGTCTAGATTAACCCATCTCTACATCTAAAAGACTCCTAAAAAACCTAAATTTTTAATCTACTTTCTCTCCTTCTCCTTGGCAGCCGGCGACCCTCTCTCTCCCCCCATTTTTTCTGGCGTGAGCCAGCAGCTGCTGGCAGCCATCGTTTCTCCCTCTTTCTCTCCCCCTTCTTCCCATCTCCGGCGCCTCCCTCTTCTCCTCTCCCTCTCTCCGATCGTCCCTCGTTCCTTCCCCATTTCCCTTTCTCTGTCTCCCCCTTATCCTTCTCCTGTTCTTTTCTTCTTCTTTGCAGGGACATCAACGGACGACTCCGAGCAGCCGGACAGCAACAGCAGCCACAACTCCGGCAGAACCCCAGGCCACCAGCATCTCCAACCAATGACATCAAGCCAGCAGCTCGGCTAGAGGGCGATAGCGACAACACCAACTGCTCAAACTGAGGCTCAAATGCCTGTGATTTCGTACCAAAATGGATCTCCTCAGATCCGTGCAGGTTTGTTTCCCTTTTTATTTTTTCTTAATGGTGTTCATAAGTTATCAACAGTTTGTTACCCCTTTTTAATTATTACCTCATCCATTTTCTTATTGATGATCATAATTTATCAATATTAACAATATGTGTAAATGTGCGTGAACTGTACTAGTGTTGATTTTGTTTAATCTTGCAAACTTATTTCATTATTTTGATGACTTTGGTGTTATATGTTTAGGCCAGTAAATGGATATTAGTAATGATACCAATTTTAATACTAATGAATTGTTGACTCCGGCTAATTCGACTTCTGATTCACTACAAAATCTGTCCGTTAGTATTCAAAATTGATTGCTCACTGATCTTTGCATATTTTCAGTTCCTTAATTGATAAATTGTCTACCTAGCTTAATTATATGGTAGACTATTTTGGTAATTAATCTAATTGATTTGAAGTGTAATTATGGCAAAGTGTGATTGCTCTTGATCTTGTTTCCCCTCTTGCTGGTAAAAAAAAAATATTGCTATTCTTTATGGAGTGTACACATAATAAGCATTGTTATAAAACCTTATGTTATCATGGTAAGTTTAATTAGTATTTATTTGCATAGATTGTCGATTGTTTAATTGATTCAATTTGCTTCTTAATTGACTCTTCTCTTGTTATTAAGGAAAATATATATTACTCTTCCTAATTTATTTTTACTTGTTTATATTTAGTAAATAATATATCTTTAATATTTTCTGATTTTTGGCTCTCCTTTTGCATAAGGAAATTGTGATTAATTGATTCCTTTAAATATTTATTTTCCTTATATGTTCCCCTCCCTCTTGCTTGCTTAATTGAAAATGGATTACCTCTTGCTTGCTTAATTGAAAATGGATTATTGATGCTAAAGAATTTTTATTACCTTATATGAACTTGGACAGATCTTATGGGTTGGTGAAATAATTGTGCCTATTATTTTATTTACTAATGTTAATTGATTGTAATTACCTTTATTGAAGCTGGTTGGATTCTTACCTATTTTATTTTGGTTGAGCTCAAAAATAAATAAATAATTTTGTGGATTTAGTTGGTCTTTTGGATAAGAAAAATGTTATAATAATTGGATGCCATATATTTCATTCCATGTTTGCTTATTTGTCTGTTAAATTGTAATATGTGATGAATATTTGTCTTACTTTATTATTTTTTTCTCTTATTTATTCATTTTGTTTGCCCGGTAATTGAATCCCTTCTTCCTATTTGAAAATTATATAGATTCCTACTTGCTTATTTCAGGAAAATAATAATTCTAATTTTGGCTCTCTTAAAATAACATAAAAAAGATATTTATGGATCTCTTTTTCCTTATTTGTAAATTGACTGATTTTCTTACTTGTTTCTATATGGTAAAAAAAAAAAAAATTAAAATAAATCTGATTTGGTTCTTCATTATTTAAGGAAAAAATAATTTTACTCTTCCTAATTTATTCTTTTGCTTATATTTAGTAAAGATAATAATGATTTTTTATTTTTTATTTTTGCTCTCCTTTTCAATAAGGAAAATGTGACATAATTGGCTCCAAAAATATATTCTTTCCTCCTATATTATGCCTCTTTGCTATATAAATAAGACCCCCTCTTTTATTTATCATTCACTCATCATTCCCTCATTCCCTCTCATCACAAGTTCTCTAACTCTCAACAATCTCACATCTTGATTTTTACTCACTTTTCTCTCAAATTCTCATTCACTCTCTCATTATCTCATTGCTCTCTCTCTTAAAATACTAAATATTACTCCACATTCCTGAAAAGAAGTAAGAACTTTAGTAAAACTTTGCATCGTTCTTTAGAGTATTGTTGTGTTGCGGTTGTAGATTGAAACCTTGCTAGATACTTCATTGCTGATAAAACTTTTCTGCGTAATTGGTTAGTCTTCTTTACTATTTTAAAGCTTGTTTTGCATAATTATCATTGTTGTGTGTTCGAAACAACAAGGAAGCATCCAAGTTAGTTTCATTATCTTTTACGAGTAATAATATAATCATGTTTGTTCTTTATCTTTTCTTGTGTGTTATTTACATATATATGAGAGTAATTGGTTATTATTTGGTGTTACAATTATTTCTCCATTGTATATGTATTACATTACCTCTTCTAGCAGGTTTTGAACTTAGAGTTCAAGATGTCGAAGATTGGCCTAGAAGAAAATTTCGAACGAAGCTATTTATTTTAATATGTATACTTGGTTCATATTTTGTAATATTTGTAAAACTCGCTAACCATATATATGATATATTTTGGGGATCGCCTAAAGGGAGGGGGAATCATATGCTAATTTGCAAACTTATTTGTGTTAGAAAGCATGCCTATAAGATTTTAATTTGTTTGAAAAAATGACCTTAGATTTGACTAAAAAAGAATAAGAAAAATAAAATATCTTGCTTGATCACTTGGCTAATCTTGTCTAATTAAATGATTGAAACTAATTCTATTTTAATATTATTTAATTGAGTTATGACTATAGATCTCTCCTTGATTTGCTAGAATTCGTGTCCATGTTTTAATATGTCTATAGGATTTTACATCACTTGGAAATAATTTAAAAAAAAATAAAAAGCATGCCTAGTTGTTGACTCAATGTCTTGATTTTTCGTTATTATTTAAATGAGTATGTCTAAAAAAAAAAAAAGAGTAATAATAATATGTTTTGTCATTTGCTCTCTATCCTAAAAATTTATTTTATTCATCTAATAAAATGACTGCCTAAGAAATTTTGCTGTATTAATCATAATTTGATTTCTAATTGTTGTTGTAATTATCTTTAAGCTTAAAAATGTATTTTTCGGCATTAGTAATTGATATTTAAATTTGTCACTGTTTTAAAAAATAATTTTCTGTATTAATAATAGATCTGTCACTAAAAAGTATTCTTTTGTACTAGTAATAAATATATTGTTGTCCTTAAAACAATTTTATGCCTAAAGCAAATAAAGTTTAAAATATTTTTCTGCCTTAAACAAATAAAGTCTTTTGTTATAAATGGTATTTGCTGCCTTAATAATTAAATTTACTACTATTTAAAATATATACGCATGTGGGATCACTATCTTTGCTACTTGAAAGTCAAGAGATAAAAACTTTTTATTAATTTCTGCTTTATTTAAATTAGTTCAACATTAAAATCTATATCCATGTTATAATTTTTGCCCTCATAATTAATTTTTTGTTATTATAACTTTGTATGCTCACACACTTAGCATGAAATCTTTCACAATTATGTGTTGTTGCAAGCATGCCTAATTGATTTTTAGAGGCCAAATTGAGACTTGTGTTGCTAAAATGACCGTCCTGTTTGCCTTGTTTGTTTGATTTGTTGTCTAGGAGGGCCTTATATTTTATTTTGTCTAAACCCACCTTTTAAGAGTCCAATGCCTCTTGGACAATCAAGTTGGGACGACTAGGCACCTTTTAGGTACGAAATGCATGCGGTGGTTGGGTAGGGATAGTTGGCCCTATGGAGATGATGACATCGACTCAGGCTTGAAAGACAAACATTGGTTTTGTCTGTCCCTATACGGCAGCCTATCGGAAAAAAGAAAAGAAAAGTCGAGTGCTGATCCAAAAAGTCTCCTAGAGTCTCCCTTTCCCTTTATTCCTTTATTTGTTTGTCTAATTTTATTTATTTGGGGTAGCTTAAAATAAAACAATAAATTTTGTTTGCTTATTTGTTTGTACCCTTTCTATCTCCTCGCTTATCTCTTATTTAACTGCTTAATATATATATAGTGTTGTCACTTAGACTCGTATGTTTAAATATTAATTAAAATAATAATATAAGCTATTTGTTTGACTTGTTATATCACATAGTCTAGCATGTTAAATTAGATAAAATTTATTTTAATCGTTTAATATTGCTATCACCTAAACCTTGCATGTTTAAATTAATAATTAATAAAATAATTTTATTTGTTTAATATTTGTCATCACTTAGCAAGCATGCTAGTTAATTAAATAAATAAATGAAGTGACCTTAATTGCTACTTGTAACCTCCACATAAATTGCATGAGATACGGTTGGGACCCACATTTGTGGACCTTGAGGAATGCCTAACACCTTCCCATCGAGGTAATTTGAACCCTTACCCTGATCTCTGGCTCGTTGACCTTAGCTAGACTTAGTTAGGTTAGATAGGTGCCCTAACGCGCCTTAATTCGTTAGGTGGCGACTCCAAAAGCTCCAAATCCCAAAAGAGTTGTTAGGTCGCGATAAAACCCGTTTTCGCGAGAAAATGGGGCGCGACAGAATGGCGACTCCGCTGGGGATATTAGGTTCTTACCATTACGTGTTTTATGCTTGTTTATGTGGGGTTTACTTTATTTGGTTATTTCATTATTTGTTAGGTGCTTACCATGTTTAGCTTATTTTGTTGCCTTATCTATTGTCTTATTTCTATGTTTCACCCCTTCCCTCTTCCTTATTTGATTATTACCATGTTTAATCTTTACCCTTTCCCCTTATTTGTTTCCTTATATGTTTTATGCTCTTTCCTTATTTGCATAATTTTTAATATGTGTATATGTTTGTTTCCCTTACATATTTATGCTTATTTATTTATTTATCGCTTTATAAACTGCCTATATGCTATTGCTTTCAAATCTAAATGCTAAATGTTTACCGCTTTGATAACCGACATTCCGCTCATACTTCCCCCAATTGGGACCCTCTTCCTCTTTTTTATTTTGTTCTCGTGATGTTGTGCCGTTGCACCTCTCACAACTACTCCAATTCACTTCAAATACCCATTATCGAGAGTCGGCATATGCGTGGACGTAACGGATAGTTTTACTACCGTGAAACCACGAGCCTCTCGCATAGAATCCCTTTCAAGTTCGTGTCAAGCCAACTCTTAAAAGTCCTAGTTAGGTCATACATGTTGCATAAACCCTAGGTGGTTTGACCCTTGGTGTCAATCCACATAATTAGATATCCACCCTGTTGTCTAAAGGGCCCCAACACCCTTTAGACAAATTGCATACTTATGTGTCAATGTGATCATAATAATTAAATCAAGCCAACTTTGCCAAAATAAAGTTTAGAAGTTGTTTATTGTTTTGCTTGTAGAATCATGGATGAGTATGAATACCCAACACCCTTTAGACAAATTGCGTACTTATGTGTCAATGTGGTCATGATAGTTAAATC
Source organism: Solanum sitiens (assembly GCA_016801875.1). NCBI lineage: Eukaryota > Viridiplantae > Streptophyta > Magnoliopsida > Solanales > Solanaceae > Solanum > Solanum sitiens. The sequence continues at coordinate 717,282 of JABWTJ010000247.1, forward strand.
AAGCCAAATTATACCAAAAATGGAGTTCAGAATTTTACTCTAACTTAACTCCGAATTGGCAAAATAGGCTTGAATTAATTATTGTGCGTTGTGTCATCCCTCGTGTATTTAGGGCGTTTTCTTAAAATAATGTGTTTCATATCTCAATTTATACAATGTTCTAATTTAGGTTTTGTTTTGCTTTATTTATTTTTTTACCCTTCCCCAATGGTTGATCTATTGACCATGGTTTACCACACGCGATCAAAGGGCTATCTTCCTTCTCTCCAAATTGAGAATCGCAAAGGAAAGAGGAAAGTGCCTAATGACAAGGCCATATGCAAGACTGTTGAAAAGAAATATCTTTCAGACGAGTTAGTGTCAAGCCTTGAGCAGAAAATAAAGAAGTTAGAAGAAGAAGTGTTGGATATGCGCGAGTGGGCTAAGTTGTTACTCTCCGACAACCCCACTTGCAAGTCAAGCCACTCTCCAAAATAATCCTCCTCCAAATTACTCCGCTTCTCGAAATCAACCAAGCTCCATTCAAATTCCTCCAAAGAACATCCATTTTCCAAATCGCCCATATCTTCCACAACACCATGTATATGCTTCTAAACCTCAACATCTTACTCCACACTCGCATCATCCTACAATGCAAGCTCCTCGATACGAAACACCTCTACACTAAGTTCCTTGGCATCATGCGCCTCTCATGCCACTTCCAATCCTTTCATATCAAATGTCTCCGTACCAAAGGCCTCCTCAGCCATATCAATAACCAACATGTCCTGGCCACAATGCCAAAGTCGTCACTCGATCGCATATTCGCAGAAACCTCTTCAAGGTTGAGGAGAGACTTGGCAAAACTTATACACCTCTAACAGAGCCTATATGCCAACTTTACAAAAAGTTGAGGGTTGCTGGTCACATCGCTCTTATCAATGAAATAAGGATGAATACGCGTGCATCATGGATTGAACCGTCTAAAGTTTGCGCTTATCATTCAGGAATGGAAGGACATACCATAGAAGAATGTCGTGATTTGAAAGACAAGATTCAACAACTGATTGATACTAAGGTCATATGCGTGGAGGATATTGCAACAAAGAAAGTTCAAATGTGAACGTACCAAAGTTTACTTGAACTAGTCTCCCAATAAGGCTTGCGCCATTTAAGTTCATGTTTTCCACATTCAGACACCCCAGAATAACATATGGACAATAAAGTTGGGCAAAATCTATCACTAGTTGCTCAAAAAGGCTCTTTTAATGCTTCACTTATGCTCTTTGTAATTTGGAACTACGTCAGACCTGATTTTCGTTTAAGAGGGGATACGTAGGCGCTCCTATGGGGGTTCGGTCTTATCATAATAAAAATTTTCATTTTCCCCTTCTATTGATAACTGGGGTAGAATTTTTGAGAGAGTCTCAAAAATTCCATCAAGATTTCTCCTTGCACATCTCCATACTGGGGTAGAATTTTTGAGTAAACTCAAAAATTCCATTAAAAGCATTTCTTCTCAACAACTGGGGCAGAATTTTGAGAGGACCTCAAAATTGCTACAAATCAAGGCTGAGACAGAATCTTTCAAGAGGATCTCAAAAAATCCAACAGTCAAGCTACAACTACAACTGATCAGAATAACAGAAGTTCTACACTGGGGCAGAAATTTTGAGGGGATCTCAAAATTTCGACAACACTCCGAAGAACATTTTATCAGACATCAAAAGAGCACGCTGTGTCAAATCATGGATACAGATCAACCTTCCCCTTTTAAACTAACTATTTTTATTTGAATGCAGAAAATACAGGTACATATACAAAGGCAACTTCAACAATCAACATACTACTTTTGAGCCGAACAAATGACACTCGACCCTTTCAACAAGGCGGATGTCCAAACTACTACATACCATCAATCAACTGTTGTGCTGATTGATTGTGCCCGAAGAAATGCATTATTGCATGTGCCCGATATTACATTGTGCCCGAAGAAATGCATCATTGCATGTGCCCGAGATTGATTATGCCCGAAGAAATGCATCATTGCATGTGCCCGATATTGCATGTGCTCGAAGAAATGCATCATTGCATGTGCCCGAAGAAATGCATCATTGCATGTGCTCGATATTGCATGTACCCAAAGAAATGCATCATTGCATGTGCCCGATATTACATTGTGCCCGAAGAAATGCATCATTGCATGTGCCCAACATTACATTATGCCCTAAGAAATGCATCATTGCATGTGTCCGAGACCGCATTGTGCCCGAAGTTTGCATAATCCCGAGATCGCATCGTGCTCAAAATTTGCATGTGCCCAAAGAAATGCATCATTGCATGTGCCCGAGATTGATTGTGCCCGAAGAAATGCATCATTGCATGTGCCCGATATTGCATGTGCTCGAAGAAATGCATCATTGCATGTGCCCGAAGAAATGCATCATTGCATGTGCTCGATATTGCATGTGCCCAAATAAATGCATCATTGCATGTGCCCGATATTATATTGTGCCCGAAGAAATGCATCATTGCATGTGCCCAACATTACATTATGCCCGAAGAAATGCATCATTGCATGTGCCCGAGACCGCATTGTGCCCGAAGTTTGCATAATCCCGAGATCGCATCGTGCTCAAAGTTTGCATGTGCCCGAATCAAATCAAGTCACAAGTATCAACAAAAACAGATACGCTCTCTTTACTCATTACTTATATTCCGAAGGCGTCATCCTCCAAAGGCATCATCTTTCATGGCCTGCGGACTTCATGTCATGACCTGAGGACTTATTTCATGCTTATCATGTTCCTAAGGCATCATAGTCTAAAGGCATCATCCTCATGGCCTGCAGACATCATATCATGGCCTAAGGATTTAATTACTGTCTATCATGATCCGAAGGTGTCATAGTCTAAGGGTATCATTTTCATGGCCCACAGACAACATTTTCATGACCTGAGGATATATTTTGCATATCATGGCCCTAGACATCATAGCCTAAGACAACATCTTTCATAGTCTTAAGGCAAACATTCATGGTCGATATGGGAAACTGCATCATGTTTACATTTTACCGCTTATTTTGATACATCTGCTCTAATCACTTTATTTAAGTCATATTACAAGTTATAGCTGTGCAGATTACAGACAAAGTCACCGTTTGAGCAGTTGTTCCCTTGCTTACAACAAAGGCTCCAAACTCTTGGCTACTCGCATTATCGTTTTGCTACTCAGCTACCGTTCATGCTACTATGAAGATATCGTTGGATTCAACTCGCTACTGTGACCTACTGATTCTACATTTTAGGCTCGTCCGCCTTACAATGCGACATTTAGGCTCATCGACCTTAAAACGACATTTAGGCGTGTCCGCCTTTTAGGACACTTAGGCTCGTCCGCCTTAAAACGACGTTTAGGTTTGTCCGCCTTACAAAGGATGCTTAGTTTTTGATTTTGCAGGTGTGATCGATCTCTCTTCTCGTCTCTCTATCATGACCTTCTCGCTTCTCCACCTCTCTCTTCTCGCTACTCTAATCTTATCCATTCAAGCCGATATCGTGCCTTCCGAATACCTTAACGCTCTTTCAACTTTTAAGAGTTTCTTTTGCTTTTGAATCTAGAACTACACACGACCTGATTCTCGTATAACCAGAGATATGTAGGCGGCTTAATACCAAAGTCTCGGTCGTACCCTTTTTTTCAACTCTATATCGTTTCAATTGATCCAACTGACATCTGTCGTCGGTCGGACAAAATCGGCTAATAAGTCAACGTTGGTTGCCTGACAATTCATTCCTCATTCTCAATCAACCAAGGGGCAGCTGTTGACACCCAATTTTGACCGACCTTTAACCAATTTTAGGAATGCTATTCGATTAAATACGTATTTTAAAATTTATTTAAAGTTTAGAATTTTAGCTGATTTTGCATGAAAATTATATATTTTACTTTATAAAATTATTGTAAATATTATAAAATTATTAATAAATGTTTTAAAACTTAAGTGATTTTTTTAATTATAAAATATATTATAAAATTTGTAGTATTTTAATTGGATAGCATTTCTTTAATTTTCCTCAAAATCATTTAAATTGTAACCCATTTTATTCTAATTTATTTCAATTCTAGCCAATCCAATTCAAATCTTATTTCAATTATAACCACTCTTTCATTTCAATTCCAGCTAATTTAATTTCAATTTTGGCCATTCCGTTCCAATCCAATCTGATTTTAAGACTTCTTCTTTTAATCTCAACCATCCATTAATTCATTAAATCCAAGATTTAATCTTAGCCCTACATCTTAATTGATTCAAGGGTCTAGATTAACCCATCTCTACATCTAAAAGACTCCTAAAAAACCTAAATTTTTAATCTACTTTCTCTCCTTCTCCTTGGCAGCCGGCGACCCTCTCTCTCCCCCCATTTTTTCTGGCGTGAGCCAGCAGCTGCTGGCAGCCATCGTTTCTCCCTCTTTCTCTCCCCCTTCTTCCCATCTCCGGCGCCTCCCTCTTCTCCTCTCCCTCTCTCCGATCGTCCCTCGTTCCTTCCCCATTTCCCTTTCTCTGTCTCCCCCTTATCCTTCTCCTGTTCTTTTCTTCTTCTTTGCAGGGACATCAACGGACGACTCCGAGCAGCCGGACAGCAACAGCAGCCACAACTCCGGCAGAACCCCAGGCCACCAGCATCTCCAACCAATGACATCAAGCCAGCAGCTCGGCTAGAGGGCGATAGCGACAACACCAACTGCTCAAACTGAGGCTCAAATGCCTGTGATTTCGTACCAAAATGGATCTCCTCAGATCCGTGCAGGTTTGTTTCCCTTTTTATTTTTTCTTAATGGTGTTCATAAGTTATCAACAGTTTGTTACACCTTTTTAATTATTACCTCATCCATTTTCTTATTGATGATCATAATTTATCAATATTAACAATATGTGTAAATGTGCGTGAACTGTACTAGTGTTGATTTTGTTTAATCTTGCAAACTTATTTCATTATTTTGATGACTTTGGTGTTATATGTTTAGGCCTGTAAATGGATATTAGTAATGATACCAATTTTAATACTAATGAATTGTTGACTCCGGCTAATTCGACTTCTGATTCACTACAAAATCTGTCCGTTAGTATTCAAAATTGATTGCTCACTGATCTTTGCATATTTTCAGTTCCTTAATTGATAAATTGTCTACCTAGCTTAATTATATGGTAGACTATTTTGGTAATTAATCTAATTGATTTGAAGTGTAATTATGGCAAAGTGTGATTGCTCTTGATCTTGTTTCCCCTCTTGCTGGTAAAAAAAAAATATTGCTATTCTTTATGGAGTGTACACATAATAAGCATTGTTATAAAACCTTATGTTATCATGGTAAGTTTAATTAGTATTTATTTGCATAGATTGTCGATTGTTTAATTGATTCAATTTGCTTCTTAATTGACTCTTCTCTTGTTATTAAGGAAAATATATATTACTCTTCCTAATTTATTTTTACTTGTTTATATTTAGTAAATAATATATCTTTAATATTTTCTGATTTTTGGCTCTCCTTTTGCATAAGGAAATTGTGATTAATTGATTCCTTTAAATATTTATTTTCCTTATATGTTCCCCTCCCTCTTGCTTGCTTAATTGAAAATGGATTACCTCTTGCTTGCTTAATTGAAAATGGATTATTGATGCTAAAGAATTTTTATTACCTTATATGAACTTGGACAGATCTTATGGGTTGGTGAAATAATTGTGCCTATTATTTTATTTACTAATGTTAATTGATTGTAATTACCTTTATTGAAGCTGGTTGGATTCTTACCTATTTTATTTTGGTTGAGCTCAAAAATAAATAAATAATTTTGTGGATTTAGTTGGTCTTTTGGATAAGAAAAATGTTATAATAATTGGATGCCATATATTTCATTCCATGTTTGCTTATTTGTCTGTTAAATTGTAATATGTGATGAATATTTGTCTTACTTTATTATTTTTTTCTCTTATTTATTCATTTTGTTTGCCCGGTAATTGAATCCCTTCTTCCTATTTGAAAATTATATAGATTCCTACTTGCTTATTTCAGGAAAATAATAATTCTAATTTTGGCTCTCTTAAAATAACATAAAAAAGATATTTATGGATCTCTTTTTCCTTATTTGTAAATTGACTGATTTTCTTACTTGTTTCTATATGGTAAAAAAAAAAAAAAATTAAAATAAATCTGATTTGGTTCTTCACTATTTAAGGAAAAAATAATTTCACTCTTCCTAATTTATTCTTTTGCTTATATTTAGTAAAGATAATAATGATTTTTTTTTATTTTTGCTCTCCTTTTCAATAAGGAAAATGTGACATAATTGGCTCCAAAAATATATTCTTTCCTCCTATATTATGCCTCTTTGCTATATAAATAAGACCCCCTCTTTTATTTATCATTCACTCATCATTCCCTCATTCCCTCTCATCACAAGTTCTCTAACTCTCAACAATCTCACATCTTGATTTTTACTCACTTTTCTCTCAAATTCTCATTCACTCTCTCATTATCTCATTGCTCTCTCTCTTAAAATACTAAATATTACTCCACATTCCTGAAAAGAAGTAAGAACTTTAGTAAAACTTTGCATCGTTCTTTAGAGTATTGTTGTGTTGCGGTTGTAGATTGAAACCTTGCTAGATACTTCATTGCTGATAAAACTTTTCTGCGTAATTGGTTAGTCTTCTTTACTATTTTAAAGCTTGTTTTGCATAATTATCATTGTTGTGTGTTCGAAACAACAAGGAAGCATCCAAGTTAGTTTCATTATCTTTTACGAGTAATAATATAATCATGTTTGTTCTTTATCTTTTCTTGTGTGTTATTTACATATATATGAGAGTAATTGGTTATTATTTGGTGTTACAATTATTTCTCCATTGTATATGTATTACATTACCTCTTCTAGCAGGTTTTGAACTTAGAGTTCAAGATGTCGAAGATTGGCCTAGAAGAAAATTTCGAACGAAGCTATTTATTTTAATATGTATACTTGGTTCATATTTTGTAATATTTGTAAAACTCGCTAACCATATATATGATATATTTTGGGGATCGCCTAAAGGGAGGGGGAATCATATGCTAATTTGCAAACTTATTTGTGTTAGAAAGCATGCCTATAAGATTTTAATTTGTTTGAAAAAATGACCTTAGATTTGACTAAAAAAGAATAAGAAAAATAAAATATCTTGCTTGATCACTTGGCTAATCTTGTCTAATTAAATGATTGAAACTAATTCTATTTTAATATTATTTAATTGAGTTATGACTATAGATCTCTCCTTGATTTGCTAGAATTCGTGTCCATATTTTAATATGTCTATAGGATTTTACATCACTTGGAAATAATTTAAAAAAAAATAAAAAGCATGCCTAGTTGTTGACTCAATGTCTTGATTTTTCGTTATTATTTAAATGAGTATGTCTAAAAAAAAAAAAGAGTAATAATAATATGTTTTGTCATTTGCTCTCTATCCTAAAAATTTATTTTATTCATCTAATAAAATGACTGCCTAAGAAATTTTGCTGTATTAATCATAATTTGATTTCTAATTGTTGTTGTAATTATCTTTAAGCTTAAAAATGTATTTTTCGGCATTAGTAATTGATATTTAAATTTGTCACTGTTTTAAAAAATAATTTTCTGTATTAATAATAGATCTGTCACTAAAAAGTATTCTTTTGTACTAGTAATAAATATATTGTTGTCCTTAAAACAATTTTATGCCTAAAGCAAATAAAGTTTAAAATATTTTTCTGCCTTAAACAAATAAAGTCTTTTGTTATAAATGGTATTTGCTGCCTTAATAATTAAATTTACTACTATTTAAAATATATACGCATGTGGGATCACTATCTTTGCTACTTGAAAGTCAAGAGATAAAAACTTTTTATTAATTTCTGCTTTATTTAAATTAGTTCAACATTAAAATCTATATCCATGTTATAATTTTTGCCCTCATAATTAATTTTTTGTTATTATAACTTTGTATGCTCACACACTTAGCATGAAATCTTTCACAATTATGTGTTGTTGCAAGCATGCCTAATTGATTTTTAGAGGCCAAATTGAGACTTGTGTTGCTAAAATGACCGTCCTGTTTGCCTTGTTTGTTTGATTTGTTGTCTAGGAGGGCCTTATATTTTATTCGGAAAAGGGCCTAAAATACCCTCAAAGTATTGAAAATAGTACAAAATTACCCTCCATCCACCTATTGGCTCCAAAATACCCTTCCCACCAATCTATTGGCTCCAAAATACCCTTGTCATCCACCTTTTGTTCAAAATTGACTACTTATTTAACGGTTTTAAATTTAAACTATTTAAATATTTTTTTAAATACGTGAAGCTCAATTATTTGTTATAATTTAACTTATTAGTATAATTTAGAAATCAATCGACTACCCATCCAGTACTAATTAAATCCCACCAAATTAATAAACCCGTCACATTACTAATGCAACAACAAGAAAGCTACTTCCAATGAGAGTTTTTAGAAATTTGAGGCGAAAATATCTATACAAGTAAATTACCATACATTCAAGTGTCTAAATAAAAAATTAACGATAAACTTAAAAATCTGACAATGTTCATCTTAATTATTCTTTCGTCTCAATTATGTGATGTTACTTCATAGATAATTTTTTTTAAAATAATATATTAAAGGTTTTAAAACAAACCATAAATATTTATAAAATTATATTTAAAAAAAGTTCATGAATTAATTTGGGATGTACTACTTCTTTACCTTTAATAATAAATTTCGAATTCAAGCTTGAAATAGGATCCTATTGAAAGTGTCCTCCTAAATAAGGGGCTCAACATAAATTTAATTGGGGCTTTGATTCTGACTCGAATAATTTTGGATGTCATTTTCAGGAATCTATAATTTCGTCGTATTTTAGTAGTGTTTATGACAATTTTGATATTATAATTGTTTATTAATTGGGTGGGGTTTAGTTAATAATGAGTGGGTAGTGAGTTGGTTTAGAAATTATATTAATAAATTAAATTATAACCAATAGTTGAGCGACAAATATTTTAAAACATATTTAAATTGTTTAATTTTAAAATAGTTAAATAAGTGGTCAATTTTGAACCCAAAGGTGGATGACAAGGGTATTTTGGAGCCAATAGGTAGATGAAAAGGGCATTTTGGAGCCAATAGGTGGATGGAGGGTAATTTTGTACCATTTTCGATACTTCGAGGGTATTTTAGGCCATTTTCCGTATTTTATTTTGTCTAAACCCACCTTTTAAGAGTCCAATGCCTCTTGGACAATCAAGTTGGGACGACTAGGCACCTTTTAGGTACGAAATGCATGCGGTGGTTGGGTAGGGGTAGTTGGCCCTATGGAGATGATGACATCGACTCAGGCTTGAAAGACAAACATTGGTTTTGTCTGTCCCTATACGGCAGCCTATCGGAAAAAAGAAAAGAAAAGTCGAGTGCTGATCCAAAAAGTCTCCTAGAGTCTCCCTTTCCCTTTATTCCTTTATTTGTTTGTCTAATTTTATTTATTTGGGGTAGCTTAAAATAAAACAATAAATTTTGTTTGCTTATTTGTTTGTACCCTTTCTATCTACTCGCTTATCTCTTATTTAACTGCTTAATATATATATAGTGTTGTCACTTAGACTCGTATGTTTAAATATTAATTAAAATAATAATATAAGCTATTTGTTTGACTTGTTATATCACATAGTCTAGCATGTTAAATTAGATAAAATTTATTTTAATCGTTTAATATTGCTATCACCTAAACCTTGCATGTTTAAATTAATAATTAATAAAATAATTTTATTTGTTTAATATTTGTCATCACTTAGCAAGCATGCTAGTTAATTAAATAAATAAATGAAGTGACCTTAATTGCTACTTGTAACCTCCACATAAATTGCATGAGATACGGTTGGGACCCACATTTGTGGACCTTGAGGAATGCCTAACACCTTCCCATCGAGGTAATTTGAACCCTTACCCTGATCTCTGGCTCGTTGACCTTAGCTAGACTTAGTTAGGTTAGATAGGTGCCCTAACGCGCCTTAATTCGTTAGGTGGCGACTCCAAAAGCTCCAAATCCCAAAAGAGTTGTTAGGTCGCGATAAAACCCGTTTTCGCGAGAAAATGGGGCGCGACAGGATGAAAGATATAACCTCTTCCTATAATTTAGAGATATTTTTGGCTTTTTTTGAAAAAGTAAAGATGAATGGAACAAGAAGAGATCCACCCTTTGTCATTATAACTTTTTTTCTACATACATCTGTTAAATCAAAGTATAAATGGAATATTCATAAAATTAATATTCCACGCATGCATTTGATATGAATAATTATAATTACAATCATAAAGAATTGATATCGTTTATTGTAGCTTTATGATAAAAATTAAGATAGTGAATTAAGAATCGAGACAGACTTTAATGACTCAAAAAATATAGCTATTTAAGCTTCACAAAAAGTAAATTTAATCCCATAAAAAGTATCCGACTGATCTAACACATAGTCATAAAACAACAATTAGATGGCCAAAAAAGCATAAGCTCCACATGCTAATATATGTCATACAACCATTTTTCATGAAATGAGATAAAATTGAAAGAAATAAGTGATACACGTGGACATTGATAAAATATGAAAGTATATATATATATATATATATATATATATATATATATATATATATATATATATAATCCTACGTTATACAACAAAATTAAACATAGAGGTAAAATGCACTTCAAAATCCTTGAATTAGCATTAAAGCTTAATCAAAAAGTTCAAAATCATGTGGAATTCTATCTTATTGAAAAATTCTATACCATGAATGACACGAGATGTAAACTCAATTAGGTTATATACCTAGAGACAAGTATTATTTATTTTACTTGCTCACGTCGTTTTCAATAATATGTAATACAATTTGACCTAATCATACAAATAATATAGCACAATAGTATCCTCTCATTCGACACTCTTCCATGATCTAATCTACAAGCTTGGTCCTACACGTGTAATTTTTTGCGATCATGCTTATCATTCGAGCAAGGTCTCTCATCACTACTATGATATATCAATTTTGAATATTACAAAATTTGTAATATTCTAAACTACAAGGGCATAACTGCAAAACAATTGCAAGATTTGAACATCAAATACTTTCTTCCCGTCTTCAAGTTCTCTACTGCGCGGTCTTAATAGATTCAAATGGCTTCTTCAAACTTTGCAGCGTAGCCAGAAGAACAAAAATTCCAATTTCAAATTTATGAATGCGAACACAATTTTCTGAACCAAATCATCAAATCTTCTACTGGGTTTCTTCTTCTTATGGCTTCTGATACTCCTCGAGCACGCATTGACCAAGTTTGTACATTCTTCTTTTCATTTTCTCCTCCTTACAAACCCTAGTTTTTCCGTATTTTTTTTTGAGTTTTTATGATTTAGGAACCGCACAATGCTATTGAATCTCCCAAGCCTAATTTCTAATTGAGCAGTTGTAGTAGATTCTTCAAAAATCTATCTTGCATCATTTCCACATGATGGGGGCAATTTTATTTTCAATTCATTAGTTTTTAATTCCTTTATTATCATGCTTTGATGATTGTGGAATGTCCTTTATAATATATAGCTAATTTTGGTATTTGTTGTTGTGTTGACTACTGTTTTATTAGTTCTTTGCTTCAAAAAAGAAGAGGAAGTCCTTATCACCGAGTTTGAAACCTACAAGAGCCAAGAAAGATGTTAAGAATACACTGGACGGGTCTCCTTCCACGAAAGGTTCGTTGAATGGGTATTTAGTGACTTCTCAGGATGATAGTAAATCTTCACACATAGCTAGAGGCGCACCGGTTAAGAGAAACCTGACGTTAGAGATCGGTCCATATCTAAAAGGTGAAAATAAAGAGAGTACTTTTCTGGTCGAAGCACAATCTACAACTATTGAAGCAAAAACTTCAAAGGAGAAGTCTGATATTCCCTCCGACTCACATGTTTTTGAAAATAGAGGTCATGGAAAAGATGTCTTGGTTACTACAAAGGTTAATGGAAATTCAGAACTTAAGCAGTTTGCTACGAACTTTTTGTCATTATATTGCAGGTAATGCCTTTTATTCTTGATTTCCTGGTGGTGATTGGTTTTGTGGCTAATGTGGTTGCTAGGCTGGATTTTTCTGCATGTTGTTTGACTTGGTAACTTTTCTGTGTTTCCTGAATTCAGTGAAATGCCATCTAGTTTAAGTTTACCTTCAGCACAGCGTGAGGGTGGTAGTAAAAGGAGTGGTAGCTCTCCCTTACTTGAGGTGGATAATACGAATGCAAAGAGAATCCGCTGCATCTCAAGTGAAAATGATTCTAACATCAACAGAAGATCTAATTCTGAGTGGGCAGCTTTAAATTCTATTGAGGTAGGTATTATATTTTTCCACATACCACAATGTCGATTCACCGATTTTTTGTCAACTTCAGTGAGAATTTGCATCTTATGCTAGATAACAGAGGGGAATACATCAGGTGAAGCTCGGATAAGCTTGAGAAAATGTAACAATGTACCTGTCATTGGGTCAACTGAATCTGAGACACCTGGTTCAACATCTTCAAAGCTTCGTATTGGTGTTACTCCCAAGTCAACTCGTGGTAGCTCCATTTTTTCACCCGGAGAAGCATTTTGGAATGAAGCAATTCAAGTTGCTGATGGTTTGTTTGAGGGAAGTGATAAATATTCTTCACAAGCAGCACTTGAATCCGACGCTTTGAAAAATCATAATGAGGTAATCAATTCCAATAGTCTTGGGAATGGAGAGTGTGGCAATAAGTCCCACCAAGTATTTAATGAAGGTATAGTGACAGTTTCTGATGTCGGCATTGTTTCTGCTGTTGCTTCATTGAGGAAGTTGGGAAAGGATCTGGATGGAGAGAAATCCCCAATGCCTGTTAAGCATTTTGATTTTGCCTCTGACGAAAAAAATTTCGATTCTGTACAATCTCACAGAAGTAACTTGGATATCCTGACTATTAGTGGCAAAAGAACCGGGTCCCAAGATCATCTAAGTTTGAGTGGATATCCTGTTGTTAGCCTTCACAAGGCAGCTCAAGAAAAAGGGAATATCCTTGAAGTTCAAAACAAGACTCCAGAATGTCCTGTTTCTAAGGGTAAGGATGTGCTTATCCAGGATACTGATATAATGGCATCAACAACACCTCCGGAGAAACTTAATAGTTATACAGCTAATTCCTTATCAAGTAAAGACAACACTCCTTCAAGTATTGCACCACTAAAGAATCATTCAGATCTCAACCATTGGCTACCTTCTGAAGTATGCAACATTTACAGGAAAAAGGGCATTTCAAAATTGTACTCATGGCAGGTATGCTGTTTACCTTTAGTTTAATCTTGTCTTGGGCTTGTGAGACATAAGAAGCTTCATATTTTAGAGATCTGGAGTGATTGATTGGCCCCTGTGATGAACTCTGTTTGGAGGTATTTAGGACTTTAGAGGTTGAGGCTTCTTCAATAGTTTAAATTTGTTGCCAGTTTAAGTATGAACAAATTATTCTTTACAGTCTAATGGAGTTTCATTTTACATACTGCAGGTTGATTGTCTTCAAGTGGATGGAGTCTTGCACAACCGGAATCTTGTATATTGTGCTTCTACTAGGTCTGTGTCTGAGTAATTTGGACTCCTATTAAACATATTTAATTCTTCATGATGTAGATTTTTTTGTTAATTGTAAATTTGTGAGTTACATGAAGAAGATAGTTTTATGAATGCTAGAATAAACAAATGCATCGTGAAGAAATATATCCACACCCTATATATTAGTCATTTTTTTTATAACCGAGAAACTCCGAGGGTTAGCGGCATATGGTTTGAAACTTTGATGAATAATGAGCGCGCACCTTCTACCCTTTCCACTTAAATACTAAACCTTTGTATGTGAAAAGGTTCGAATCCCTTGCGTGCGCCTTATTCAGATATCACGTGCTGTGCTCTTACCATTAGACCAAAGACCTAGGAGCCATACATTGGGGCATCTCCAACCCAGAACACCAAATTTTACACTAAAATATTGAGGGGCATCTCCAACTCACTACACTAAATTTACATTAAAAAAGATGCTTCTTGTACTAACCTTTAATCTTTATAGTCTTCTCTCTCTTCACTATTACTAGTAATATTACCCCCGCTCGCGCGGGAATTTAATATCACGGAATATATAAAGTAATACACAAAAACTAAAATACTACATTATCTTACATAAAAGATTAATAATGTAAAGGTAAATGAAAATTATTACATCTTATCATTTATCTTTAATAACATAAGCATAAATTAATAATTGTAAATTACATACCACGATCTGTAACATAAGCAATGGTGTTAATGAGCCACTCAACATGAGTAAAGTACACAAATATTTAATTGTGAAGAAAAAGAAGAAGAGGTTCAAAAATGATAGGAAATCCCTCTAATTATAGACAACAAAAATGGTAGACTGAATAAATATTATTGTGTCTTATTGGAAAGGTTACAACTATTTGAAAAAGTTGCAACCCTTCAAAAAGGTCACAACTTTTCATAAAAGTCACAATTTTTCATATAAGTCGCAACTTTTCATAAAAGTCGCAACTCTTCATTAAAGTCACAACTCTTCATAAAAAGTCACAACTTTTCATGAAAGGGGAAGACTAGTTTTGGAAATAAATAAATTAAAAGAGAATTCTGATTTGTTGTGACGCCACATAGGCGGACCTAAGGTTCTCTTTTATATAAATATATGATTCTTGTATTATTTATATTTTTAAAATTTTTTTATAGTACAAATAATAATAAAATAATTAAAAAGAGATTTAGTGTTGATGAACACCAAAATAGCGTGAGAATCGGTGTTGGGTTGGAGCACTAAAACACCAAATTTTACATTGGAGATGGTCTTTAGGTATTACTTTTTTTACGAAATTGAAAAATTTGGACCATTTCTTGATTTGTGAGTGTCATCCGTGCACAGTTAGGCATTGTAAGTAGCGAAACAATCTTATTTTGATTTTGGAAGTTTGTCTTTTTGATGACAAGGGAAATCCGCTGCCGCTACACTTTGGGTGCGCAGAGGGTAAAACCCCCGTTTCTATGCAATAGCTTGCAAATCACATAGGAGAGGTAACTCACAGTAGGCAAGTCTGGTGCGACGAGCTCGACCCAGAAGACAAACCCCTTGCTTTCGCTGGCGAGGGGTTTCGAACTTGAGACCTCCAACATGGAAGTCCCAAGCTCAAACCACTGGGCCACCCCGAAGGTAGCTTTTTAAGTTTGTGAAGTGGTGGAATTTGTAGCATCTGGTACTAATGTAAAGCCTGGTTGAGTTGTATTAGTGTCTTGAAGATTGTTTAATCTATTCATCAAACAAAGTGCTAATCCACACTATTTATGTTACTGATCTTAAAGTAGTAGTACATTAGTTTGATTTTTTACCTACCACGGTGGATGGGGTGATCTTGTGCTCCTCTTCTTTTCCTGCTCACTGTGAATAAACCTTTGCTCTTATCCATTTTACCTAGTAACGTTGTTATTCATGGAGACAGCAAGTGCTGGTAGAAAAAGTCCGTTTCATCTTATTCTCTGTAAAAACTTATGAGGTCCATACTTGCTCTCGGACCATTTAAGTTGGTCCAAGTTATGTT
The DNA here is from genome assembly GCA_016801875.1 of Solanum sitiens. Classification (NCBI taxonomy): domain Eukaryota; kingdom Viridiplantae; phylum Streptophyta; class Magnoliopsida; order Solanales; family Solanaceae; genus Solanum; species Solanum sitiens. The sequence goes on from JABWTJ010000247.1 coordinate 732,964, forward strand.
TTGCTTGCTGCTCTGTATTTTTGTGTTCTTGGGTCATTAAATTGGTCCAAGTCATTACATATTGCTTGCTGCTCAGATTTTTTTTTTTTTTTCTGTTAGGAAGTTGAAAATTTCTTACATAACCAAAATGAATGCCAATCCACAAACAAACTATTGCTACCCTCTTCCTTGTTATCTTCGTTGCTGTTTATGTTGCTAATGTTGTATTTTTGTTCTGCTAGTATTATTATATGATTGTCACTATTATTATAATCTTTTGTTGTCTTTAATTGGAGGACAACGTTCTTATCTTCTAATTGTCCAATCCTGCATTTTGTCCTTTTAGCAAATGGCAACAGATGTCATAGTGTCTCTTTGTTGTTTAACAGTTTTTATTTTTATTTTCTGTAGTGCTGGTAAAAGTTTTGTTGCTGAGATATTAATGTTACGGAGAATCTTATCATCTGGAAAAATGGGTCTTCTTGTACTTCCATATGTATCCATTTGTGCAGAGAAGGTGAAGTTTCTTTTAGCTCTTTCAAAATGATTCCTTTTTTTTCTTCTGATAAGTAGCTTTCAGAGTGGTCTTTACAATGCATATATGTAGCATATATAGTATATTTATCTTGTCTAGTGTCATGTTTAAACTTGTTCAGGCAGAACATCTTGAGGTCCTTCTGGAACCAGTTGGAAAGCATGTTCGCAGTTATTATGGTAATCAGGGAGGTGGTAGTCTCCCAAAGGATACCGCTATAGCTGTTTGCACTATTGAGAAAGCAAATTCCTTAATTAACCGGCTGTTAGAAGAGGGCCGTTTGTCAGAGCTTGGTATCATAGTAATTGATGAACTCCACATGGTATTGACTTTGAAATTCTTTTCTACTATTGTTTTATTTTATTTAATGATATCCAAGCTAAACCTCTCCATAATTTTAAGTTCACTTTCTGTCTGCTCGGAGCTGCTGTTTTGGCGTCTTTGCTGGAACTAGTAATTAAATGCATTTATTCATCTTTGTCTCTTGAGTTGTTTCCATGTTAGGTTGGAGACCAGAATAGGGGATATCTATTGGAGTTGATGTTGACCAAGCTTCGCTATGCATCTGGTGAAGGAAATACAGAGTCATCCAGTGGAGAAACTTCAGGCACGAGCAGTGGAAAAGTTGACCCTGCTGGCAGTCTCCAAATTGTTGGCATGAGTGCAACTCTGCCCAATGTGACAGCAGTCGCAGATTGGCTTCAAGTAAGATGAAATTCATAGCTTTTTAATTCTTTTCAATTAAAATCTTTATGGGTAACATCCCATGTTGGATATATGGCTCAAATTTTATCCAACCATCTATACAGAAGGGGATTCTTTTTACACACCAAAAGCTTTACATAAAACAAAAATGATCATATTATACTTCTACATATCCTTGGGTCAAATAGGTGAACAACAATAATTTTTTTTATATTTTGCCATTTTCACTATTGTTGAACATGTTGCTACCTTTTGCATTCCAAATAAATCAAAAGAGATGTTATGTTGTTCTCCAAGCTTCCAGTTTGCTTCCTCTAACAATGCGAAACAAACAGAATTGGTCCATATCTATGTTGTGAAGCTGCTATTAATAAACAGTGGTTTGTTGCTCATGACAGTCCTTACACAAGCAGCATTAGCTCACTACATGGAGTGATCCGTGTCCTCTCTATTTCCTTCTTCAGATTATCGGTCATCAAGATTGAGTGAAAAATTGAGTACTTTATTTGGTCAATTGGTGTGCTCCCGTTTTCTTCCTTCCAAACAGCTCCATATAAAATGGCTTTCCTTGAATGATTCTGCTTTGAACCCACCATACTACCTTTTGTGATCCATCTCCTTCTGCTAAGTAGTCATAGAGTTCCCTTAGGAACTCCTCAACCCCACCTACTCCAAATCCTGTGTTGCCATCCTTCAAAGTCGTTCGATCACACAACAAATCCTTCCAATAAGTAATCCTTTTCCCTATACAGGATGGTATAACCAACGTACGTAGTGAACCTTTCCTCCCTCACATTCCCCTTCCTTAGGTTCACCTCATCAGAGTATGTCATCTCATCCGACAACTATCCATTACTTATGCCATAACCTAGACCCATCAGGCATTGCGACTAGCGAGCACCTATTCTGACACCTAGATAGGAGAACTCTTACCAGCCAATTTAAAAATGAGCAATGCGGAAATAAATAAAACATAATTTAACATCTTATTTAAGTATAAAATTACTCTTAACTTGATTTTTGAGTTAAGTCCTTTGTGAAGAATCACACTAAACGCTCCCCAAGGAACTAGTCTAAATCTGTACAAGAGCTACTAAGAAGATACTACGTATAAAAGAAAACACGACACAACTCCCATCATAGGGAAAGAGAAGTGGAAGTTGTCAAAGATCATCATCGTCCCCATCTAAGAAACATTACTGGATCAGTACAAACAATACTAGTAGGCATCATCCGTCGATCCAAACCTACCATATAATATCATGCAAATAATCAAAGAAACATGCAACTTGAAGGTAAGATTAAGACTCCATATACTCAAACCCAAGTCAAACCACCTCCTTCCGCGGTCAACTCCAATATATAAACATTCATCCCTCTTTCCACTCTCATATCAGATCATAGCCTAACCCTTCTATCACATAGAAATTCCCCCAAATACAAGAACACCCTACTTTGATAATGAATTTATTACTGTCCCACAAATTCTCATGCCAACACCTTGCGTTGACAACACTCCAGTTATACAAAATACGAATAAGTAACCACAATTTAGCAAATATATATATATATATATATATATATAATCACAACTAGAAAATAAGTTGGACTCCAAGTCCTCACCCTGAGTCGATATACACAATAATCACGAACAACCTCAACACGACAAGCCATACCTGATTCCTCACGCCTTCAAATAACCTGGGCCATCAAAGATTCCTAAAACATCATCTACAGTGTTTAACATGTAACCCTGGTCTACACAAGAACCATCCCAACATTTAAACACAAATCCGACCACTTATGGATCAACATGTAATCATTCCATTACAAGACTCTCATGGAACTCACACACAAACTGTTAGTGTATTGGCATAGGACCCTATCCAATACTAATATATATATGTGTAACATGGCATCCCATTCAATAATAATATATATATGTGTCGGCATGACACCCGATCCAATAATAGTATATATATGCGCCGACGTGACACTTGGTCTAATAATAATATATATATTTGCGGCATGGCACACAATCTAATAAAAATATACATATGTGCCGGTGTGGCACCCGATCCAATAATATATATATGAGTCGGCGTGGCACCTGATCCAATAATAATATATATATGTGTTAGTGTGACACCAAATCCAATAATAATATATATATGTGTCAGCGTGACACCTGATCCAATGATAATAATAATACACATAACACAAATACAACCAACCATCACCTATCTAACATAAATCCTTCCGGAATATCTTTACTCATAATCCAATCACCCACAATTACCTTCCAAGGATAACACCCATACACATCATAATGCCAACAATAACAAATCAAATTCATCATCAGCCTAAATCACAACTAACCATACATTCAACCATCTAGACTCCATGCCCGAACACCTATGCATGCAATCTTCGAACAATCTAAAGATATTATGCAATTGGAAACAAATCTAACTACTTAGTTAAGAAAACCTAGCCTACCTAGGTGCCAAACAGTTACTACAGACGATCACAAACCTTTGATCTTTTGTGAAGCTTTAACTTGTTCTCGGTTGAAAATAATAACAAAGTATAACATAAATAACAATTGGCCTAAATTTGGATTATATCCAAATCCTAATCCCTAGGCCAACCTCATGATTATTCCACCCAAACTAGGAGTTTTTCACCATTAATACACCTAAACTATATGGTTAAATTAGTGAATAATGGTAAATAAATCAAGAAAAAACATTTTAAAGAATAATCGAAGGTTTTGCAGCCTAAAATCCTCATAAACCCGGGTTTTCCCCACCTTAGGTTGAATCCAAACCCTCCCCTAGCGCCACAATTGCCTTCTCTAAGGCCTAGGAATCAAACTACAAAAGTAGGGAATCAGATTGCTTATCCTTTATGAAGATTCTTGATGAAAAGTTGCTGATATTTGTTGTAGGTCGCCCTTTCTCTTTTCCAAAATGTTCTGTGATGATTATGGCCGATTTTGAGGGTTTTCCTACATTTAGAGGGACTTACCAATATAGTGGTCCAATCAAACCCCAATCCCGCTATAGTGGCCCTCATCATTTTTTTTAAATCCTGCTATTGCGGTTGACATGCCGCTATAGCAGCCTGTAAGGGACAGGACCTCAAAAATTCCTCCAAAATAGCTTATCTCGGAACACACTTCAAAATTTTCACGTAGTCAGTGTTACTCACTTGAATTCAATTCCAAAAAGCTCTATGAACTCTTTAACATATTAGCTAATAGAAAACCAATTTTAATTTAGACATTTCATCCAATCCTTTCCCGGATTGCCTCAACTTTACCTCGCTCAGATTCCGTCTGAGGCTAGTCTAGGCTAAAATTTTTGTCACTATTCCAATAGTTTTCTGACCCAATTTCTTTTATCAATTGTTTACACATAACGACCGGACGGATTGTTATAGCTTACTCTTCATGTTCATCACATATGACAAAAAGATGAAAAGAAGCTTCATACCCTGTGACTATTATCCTTCTCCATGACATTTTCTACATTTCTACTCCAATATCCATTTATTCAATTGTGTGTTATGTTAGAGGTTTGAAAATCGTTGAATCTCGAGACCCCTGTGCCCCTCTCACCAAAATTTAAGGCTTTGGTTCTTTTTGAACTTCCAAATGATATTTCTCTTCCTCCTCCTTTCCTTCCCATGAAGTTGCTCATCATTTTCTCTAACCTAGTTGCATACAAAAAATAGAATGGACATTGTGCACAACAATTACTTTTATAGGAAAGGCATGAAGGTGGTAGATTGGCGTAAGTTTGGATGACAATAGCTGCGTATTAAAGAGCATTTTGCGCGTGAATTGTGAAGAAGGCAAAATCATAAAATGGTTTTCTTTTGAAAACTCCTTAACTATGCATCTTAATCTTCATTGTGCCTTGGGTTCTTAGCTCATGAGCTTCCCCTCATATCTCCTGTAATAAGTACTTCTTTATGACTATTTCTTTTTCTCAATTTTTCCAACATTCACATTGACAAAGGGTCCTAAACTATGGCAACTGTAGTAGGTCAAGCTTCTTCCCATCCTTCTTTGACTTCAAATTTAGTTGTATATTTTTCAGGCTGTCCCTTTAATCTAATAGCAATGAGTTGTTTTCCCAAATGTATAACTGTTTAGGCACTTTTCTCAATCACCCTGTTGCCAGGTATGTCCACAATATGGGTCAGATAATTGGTACCTTAAGTGTCGCATGGACTTTATCATCCCATTTTTGAAGTCACCCATAGCTTGTCCTGTTTCCTTCGAGCTACTGCGCATGCGGTTGAAATATCCTAATCTATTTAAATCTTTTTAAAAATAAATCTTGATTTGTCTCACCTAGGACGAATATTAGTCATGCCAACTTGGTAAACATGCCCGTTCTTCTCTCATAGCTTTGACAATCAGCAATACTCTCCTTTCTCTTTAGTCCATCCACATGTTTGGGTCCTAATTGTGCCGGTTCAATCTTGAGTTTCTTTTGAGTTGTTAGAATTTTTATTTCATGTTGTTCAACTTAATTAAAACAATAATCTGAGGTCTTCCCTATTAATTGTCACATGAGGAAAGGGACTAATTGATGCTACATATCATCTTACTTTAAAGCGATTTGGATCACCGACTCTGGTGTAGTTCTAACTTGATTTTATTCCAGTCTTGTACTGTACCTGTTTGTCCTTTATGCATGTGAATATGGGGAATAAGACTCTTTGTTCCTTCTATCCTGAATGTCTCATGAAGCTCTTGAGTGTTTCTTGCAGGCAGCTTTGTATCAGACCGAGTTTCGACCTGTTCCATTGGAAGAATATGTAAAAGTAGGTAACACAATTTATAACCAAAAAATGGACATTGTCAGAACAATCTCGAAAGCAGCTGATCTTGGTGGTAAAGATCCAGATCACATCGTGGAGCTCTGCAATGAGGTATAATTTTCTCTTTTACTTTTGTTAGTAGAACTTTATTTTGTCGAGAGAAGTAATAGAAGGAAAACTATATCAATCTGAGATTTGTCAGGTTGTCCAAGAAGGCAACTCAGTGCTAATTTTCTGCTCAAGTCGCAAAGGATGTGAATCTACTGCTAGGCATGTGGCAAAATATCTTAAAGGATTTTCCTTGAATCAACTGAGCTGCCAAAATGAGTCAATTGATATTACTTCTGCAATTGATGCTTTACGAAGATCTCCAGCTGGGTTGGATCCTATTCTGGAAGAGACTCTTCATGCCGGTGTTGCCTATCACCATGCTGGACTCACGGTAATGTCATTTTAAAGTTATTTTGCTGTTATAGTACATTTATTGATTCTTACGTTTTACAGTCAATGTTTTCTTTACTTCTCTAGGTTTTCCTGTTTTTTCTTTTGTTTGTTTGGGTGGGTTCTCTTTCCCTATTTTGGAGTAAATCTGCATTCATCTGAGATATTTTTCTACCTTGAAGGTTGAGGAAAGAGAAACAGTTGAAACCTGTTACCGCAAAGGACTTGTACGTGTCTTAACAGCTACATCAACCTTAGCTGCAGGGGTTAACCTTCCTGCTCGGAGAGTTATTTTTCGACAACCACGTATTGGTCGTGACTTTATTGATGGTACAAGGTACCGACAGATGGCTGGTCGGGCTGGTCGGACGGGTATAGATACAAAAGGAGAGAGTGTATGTTTTGACCATTTCCTATTCGTTTCTTTTTCTTGTTCATTCGGAGCTTGCATACTTGGAAAGGTGTAATTTGTAGGTCTGATTTACAAGCTATTCTCTGTAAAATGTTTGTTAACATGTTTGTTAAAATGTTACAATTTTGAAGTTGCTTACAAGTTACACCTGTTTGACTCTATTCTCATATATTACTATTTTTCTGTCTGTATTTGCACCTTTTGCTTTCTATTTAAGTCTTCACTGCGGCTGAAACTGTGCCATAAACTTAATATTGTTTTGTTGTTTATTTGCTTCAGGTGTTGATCTGCAAACCAGAAGAGGTCAAACGAATGACGGCACTTGTTAACGAGAGCTGTCCACCGTTGCATTCTTGTTTATCCGAAGATAAGAATGGGATGATCCACGCAATATTGGAAGTTGTTGCTGGTGGTATTGTTCAAACACCTAGTGATATTAACCGGTACGTTAGGTGTACCCTTCTCAATTCAACAAAACCATTTGATAATGTGGTTAAATCAGCACAAGATTCTCTTCGCTGGTTATGCCATAAAAAATTTCTTGGATGGAGTGAAGATACCAAATTATACACAGTCACGCCTCTTGGTCGTGCAGCTTTTGGCAGTTCTCTCTCTCCTGAAGAATCACTGGTAACATAGTTGTTTCCACTTACTACCACTTTATCATCATATCATTCTTGACAATTTGTTCTTTTAGCCAAATGGTCCTTGTTTACATTTTGTGCAATTTAGTAAAGTGCAAATATTGGGATGGGAATCCAACAATGGTCATTCTCTTGTTTTGTAGGTTGTCTTGGATGATTTGATTAGAGCGAGGGAAGGGTTTGTGCTTGCATCTGATCTGCATGTTGTTTACTTAGTGACACCCATTAATGTTGATCTGGAGCCAGATTGGGAACTGTATTTCCAGAGGTTCATGGAGTTGTCTACCCTGGATCAGGTACCCCCCCCCCCCCCGAGATTGCCCCATGTCCATGTTGCTGTGTTTACTTGGTTGCGTGGTCACAAACAAGAGAAGTTCAAGCACAATGAACAAATGGATTATCTTCATGCATAAAGTACTAGACCTAGAGGGTGTTTGGATTGACTTATTTTAAGTAGCTATTAGCTTTTAAGTTTTTTTTTAAAATTATTTTTGGAGGTATTTTGGATAGACACAAAATGCTAAAAAAGTACAAATAAGCTAAAAGCTACTTTATAAAAGCCAATTCAAACACCCCCTAGTAGAAAAATGGAAAAATTATCACAAACCTCCTTACATGCTGCCAATTTGTCCTTCACGTGCTGATTGTTCGGGAGTTGACCTTTGTTTTTGCCACACCTTTCTCCAATTCTCTCATTCGATGCGTTTTACAATAGATGAATAATATGACCACTATACTTCACGCATTACCCGAGGCAGGACCGTAGGACTTCAACCGCTCTTAAATTATCCAGCTTCTGTCAATTATCTAAAACTATTTGTGTCTTGCCTTGACAAATAAGTATGTACTCATTGAGCTTTCTAATGTTTGTCAGTTTGCAAGGGAAAGTGTGCTAATGATTCATGAGCTATGTACTGTATAGTTCAAATAGAGTTCTTGTGTACAGGCAAGATACTTTAGTTTGGAGCTAATTTCTCATTCTCTGACACATGAAGTCTATGACTCCTTAATGTTAACTGTATAGCGTAAGTTATTTGTCTTCAAAGATTTGTAGGTGAAGTATCTGTCATCTTCAACTAGAATGCTAGGTTAACTGGTAAACTATGGAGTTTTTATTTTCTTTCTATGCCCTAAAATATCTTATTACCTCAAGGACTACAGGACAAAAAAGTTCTTTAGCAGGAACAGATATTTTAATGATTGGTCACTTGATTTTAAGTTCTTTATAATCAATGTGAATAATTAGTTAATGTTCAAAGTGATTTTGATGCTTCAAGACTGCCTGATTTTCTATAAGGTGGCATGCCAAGATTTGAGGTCATCAGTTTGTGCTCGGTTGCTAATATGATAATTGCCTGAACATTACTTCATGAGATAAATTTGTTCCTACAATCATGACGACTGTGATGGAGACATTTGTGTGCTCTGTGTTTTGATGTGCAGTCAGTTGGCAACCGGATTGGAGTTCAAGAACCCTTTTTGATGCGAATGGCTCATGGTGCACCAGTCCGTGCATCTTATAGGTCAAAGGCTGGTACTAAAGGGTTGCAGGGAAAGTTGGATAACAGATCTCTGAATGACCATATGCTGTCAGATGAGAACATGCTTCGCATCTGTCGGAGATTCTTTGTGGCTCTTATACTGTCAAGGCTCGTGCAGGTAAATTTCCTTGATGAATGGAAAACACTACTGTTTCCCGTCTCTCTCTCACCTCTTCTTCATTTTATTCATAGTTGCAGTTTTAGAACACACTTATTATGTTTTATTGCGAATACCTGCTATTAGAATCATAAGTTTAGTGGTAGAATGTTAGAGTTAAATATTGGAAGAGTTATGTTCTAATGTGAGATATTGTGCCGTGTTGGACAATTATCATGTGTGTCACAACCCAAGTTAGGGGTGCGTGACCGGCATTAAACAAGCCTGGCTCTCCCCCGCGAACCTCTTCCCCTGTTGTATCTACTAAATATAAAACAATAGCATATCATAGAATTGCATGAAAACATCATGTATCTGAATAAGCTTTGATGAGAGGCATAACCCAATTATACATATACATATATCAGAAATGAGTCAAAATGGAGCTTCTATGGAATACATTACATATAAGTAGAAATGGGACATAGCCCGACATGTAATATTAATGAGAGCATCGACAAGAGAAGCCTCCACAAGTCTAGTGTGGGGGCTTACCACTGAAAGTATGCAAGGAGTATTCAACTCGAGCAATCTGGTGTGATACTTGAACTTGTGCCACAAAGTTCAATGGGGTGAGTATTCAAATTACGCATTAAGAGCCTGTTTGGATTGACTTAAAAGTTAGTCATACCTACTTTCAAGTCATTTTTAGCTTTTGAAAGTTGACAGTTAAAAATAACTTAAAATAAGTTTAAAATGACTTAAAAAAAGTTAAAAACCAAAAGTAGGACTCCCCCAACATTTTATTTTTTGACTTAAAAGTCATTTAAAGTTTGATTTATTTTTTTTTACTTAAAAAGTACTTTTTTTCAGCCTATCTAAACGGGCTCTTAAGTTTCATCGACCTCCCTCTAAAAGGCTGGACATGTTCTTTTCTTTGTTAAAAAACACATGCACTTCAATATTAAAATCATATTTTTTCATGCACATCCATAACATCTCAAAATAATAAACATGGTAAATCATTAAAGAATCATTTCTTGAAATACAGTGCTCTCTGTAGGCCATAAACACGTTCTTTTCTCATTTCTGGGGAGTTCCCTACATCCTACTAGACAGTGACATTCAAGATATCTTGTCTGATCACCCACTTGATTGGCTAGTGGTGAATCCTTTCGTAATGTCATATTAATGGAACAAGATATGCTAGCAACCCTAGCCAAGTACACTATCCATACACACGTGGATTTTGGGGAATTGAACCCATACGTCCAGTGGCAGAGCCGGAAGCAGAAATTTATACAAGGGCATTTTCTAGAATGTCACAGTTGTCATTTGAACATATGAGCTAAAGCAATTTTTTACCCCCTTTACCACTATGCTTGAATTTTTCTTCTTGTCAAGGGGATTCAACAGCTCACATATAACCATAAATAGAACATTTTTAGTCCTTTGATTATTCTAGATAGTCCAAAATTAAGGGATAATTCTATTCTAAATCCAATCCCTAAATATCTGAAACTTCCTAACTTATCTGATATGATAAGATCCCATGTTATCAGAATCAGATAATACAAATTAACATGACTAATGTTATACTCTCATTTTAGCTCCTTTCCTTCAGAAGGGGAGCCCATAGGCACGAAACTCAGATTGGACTTAGAAACCCCGCGGAGTTAATCACTCACTTTGACCAGGAGAGTGATAGAGACCATCGTTTTGTTGAGAGCGCCAGAGCCCTTCAGTGCTACAAGGATATAAAATTCCCAATGGGATAACATAGAGGAGAATCACTTGAGCAAAGAAGGTTGACCTGGAATTTGTTCTAGATCTTAACTCAAACCTACGAGCGCCACCTATTAAACACACATCGATTCTCATCTGATCCAACTCATCCTTCCACGGTACCATCCCAGAGTTATTCCCAAAACCCTACGTAAAAGAACGACCCGGAATGGGTGACATAATTCCCGTCGATGGAAATTGAATATTTTGGAGAAGTGGAGAAAGGGTTGAATACAAGATTACCAGATTGTATTCATTATTTACATCAAATAATAGATACGTTGTGAATTACTAGATTTCCTTTTATGCCTCAGTCTTTCTTGGCACTTGTTGAGAAGGTAAAATATCCTGCAACATATGAGATCAAATTCTTATTGTCGCCTTAGTATCTAAAGGCCACATGTGTTGTGCTGTTTTGTCCTATAGACATTATATAGTTTTCCTTGTGAGAAACCAAAAAGACAATTTCGTTCTCACGTTACTTTAAGTATCATTCTCAAGGTTCCGTTCATTATTTTGATGGTAATTAAATTCTACTCGGGGTAGGGGTATTATGATCTGTCTTGTGTTTAACACCTATAAATAGGTGCGCGTTGTATTCCTCAAATATTGTAGTCTTTAATATATCTTTCTATTCTCTTACTTATCGCATCTGCAAGTACTGAATCGATGATTTGCATCATTTTATTCCTTCAACACTTTTTTTCTAGCTAATTGTTAAGATATTTTTTCTTTTTATGTATACATGTCCTTCTTATATGTGTTCGGGTTCAAATGAATTTTATCAACTGTTGTATGTAAACTTTGAGTGCTATGCATTTCTTGTCTCCCATTGAGTCGTCTCTTGCTCATCGATGCTTGGGAAGTAGTCTTGCCATAGTCTTCTGAATTCCAAGTTTTCATTATGGGATGAAGGAAGTGCCGGTTATCGAGGTTTGTGGTGCATTTAAAGTCGCAAGGGGCATGGTTCAGGCCTTACAAGAAAATGCTGGAAGGTTTGCTTCCATGGTTTCTGTTTTTTGTGAGAGGCTTGGTTGGCATGACCTTGAAGGCTTAGTATCAAAGTTCCAAAATCGTGTCTCATTTGGTGTGCGGGCAGAGATTGTAGAGCTCACCACCATTCCATATGTTAAGGTAACTAAGAGTTTCTCTTCCCTATATTTTTCTCCTTATTTTGGTCAAGTTCTTTAAAACTAATGAGAAGTCACCAGGGTTCCCGAGCTCGAGCACTATATAAAGCGGGTCTTCGGACACCTGAAGCAATTGCTGAAGCATCAGTTCCTGAGATTATCAAAGTACTTTTTGAGTCTTCATCATGGGCTGACCAAGGTGAGTTACGATGATTAGGGACCACATTGATGGCCTGTTACTTACCCTAATGAAAATGCTTCATGTACTCGATGGAGACGATTACTTTCTTTGTTTATCCATGGAGGGGTCTATCTGCTTTTGACATCCCTATATTTGAGAAGCAAAGGGGACATAGTAAATTATGATGCTTATGACTCACTTTTCATATGGTTCTGCAAGGTTTACTATATGTTATAACAAGCAACAGAAGTTGAGAAATGTAATGTCACCATCATTCTTATTGCTTCAGTATGCTTCTTTGTTTCGTCCTTCTACCGCTCCTGTTTCCTCATAGTATGCGGGACTAATTTATTCTTATTCACTTGATGCCACACTACAGTCACCACTTTCCATTCGAGCAAGAAACCACAGTTCAATATATTGTACTGCTGTTGAAATGCATATTTCTGCTATCCCCTTATTCCTTCTGCTGACATTCCTACACATGTCATCTATGCTCATAAATGCTCCAGTGGTTTAAGATGATTTATTGATTGCCATTTTAAATGATCATTTGTTTGTCTGTTAATTGGGTAACTTGTTTTATTAACTATGGAAGGTTCTGCACAAAGGAGGATCCAATTAGGAGTTGCGAAAAAGATAAAAAATGGTGCACGCAAGATTGTTCTCGATAAAGCTGAGGAAGCAAGGCTTGCTGCATTCTCAGCTTTCAAGTCGCTTGGACTTGATGTGTCAATGCTTGCACAGCCTGTCATATCTACTGCTGTTGGACATGGTGCTCACAAAGAAGCTAGTACCTCCTCTGCAGAAGGGTCAACTAGTAGCTTTATTAGCCTGGAGAATGCAAATCAAATCTCTTCCACATCCATAGAAAGAAGTAAGGAGGTCAATATCACTATTCCTGATGCTGGAGCAGAAAATGCAAAAAGCAAAACAATTGCTGACAAAGAGGCATTTGATATAGAAGGATCTAATGGTCTTAAGGCTGAAGTTAATGAATCTACTCATCATATTGATAATGCAAAGACTTCCCCCTATCCTACTTTAATTATTAAGGGCATCGAAGGAGGTGGTACAAGTACTGATCATAATCATGCTGGGAAACAACACTGTGAAGGAGCTGAAATATGTAATGTAAGAGTCAAAGAAACATCAGAGAAGGGACCCATGAATGCGACTGCTGTTGTTGGTGGATTTGATATTTTCCTGGGTCTCTGGGAAGCTGCTAAGGAGTTTTACTTTGATGTCCATTTCAGCAAAAAGTCTGCACTGAACAGCATTGCCCCATTTGAAATATATGGCATAGCCATTTGTTGGGAAGATTCTCCTGTCTATTATGTAAATCTTCCCAGGGACTTATTTTGGTCCAACAGCAAAAGGAATAGCCAATTGTCGCCCATTAGCAGTGATGATATTGGGAATGTTCTACCACCAAATTTTCAATTAGAGATAGCGATACACCGATGGAATAGAATTGGTACCATAATGAGAAAAAAAGATATAAAAAAGTTTGCGTGGAACTTAAAAGTTCAGATTCAGGTACTCAAGCATCCTACTGTTTCAATTCAGAGATTTGGTGGTTTGAGTCTTTTGGTCAAATCTCTTGGAGTAGATCTTATTGACAACAATTGCTATCTGTTGTCTCCTGTTCCCATTCAAGATGCAATTGACTTGTGTATAGTAGCTTGGGTCCTTTGGCCTGATGAGGAGAAAGGTTCTAACCCTAGTATAGAAAAGGTAACCCTAATATCTCGTAATAATCAGCTTGAACATATTATAATATATACATTTGTTCTCATAGAGTTTATTGCTGTTATAGTTATACATAGTGCTGTTTTTGTTTTCCTTTGTGTAAGGTCTATGAAATACTGTCACTAAGTTATCAGTGAACCAGATAACCTAGCCGTTTGTTGTCCTGGAACATCTACTGCCCATTGAACAATTGCTGACTATAAGTGCATTGTTGTCTAAAAACTGTTCCTCTAAGGTTGCCATGTTCCTGCAGGAAGTGAAGAAAAGGTTATCCATCGAAGCTGCTGCTGCCGCTAATCGAAATGGTAGATGGAAGAATCAGATGCGACAAGTTGCTCATAATGGTTGTTGTCGTCGAGTAGCACAAACACGAGCCTTGCGTTCTGTTCTATGGAAACTAGTCATTTCTGAAGGACTTGTTGAGGCACTTGGAGCAACTGAAATGCCATTGGTAGGGAGATATTGCATGTGATCCATTTCTAGTGCAACAATACAATGTTTTATCCCTTCTAGAAATCATTGCGAAGGTGGATCATCTTTCAATCTAACTTGTGATAGATTGGGATTAAATCATGTAAAATATGGGAAGTGCAAGCTTTTTCTGTGGCCCTTGCTATGGGGCATCAAAGCTATCCAACCAAGTAACTGGTCAAATCTGTAACAAGTTAATTCTTTACTGCCACATCCAGGATCTTAGGAAAGGGGGTATCAAAGCTATCCAACCAAGTAACTGGTCAAATCTGTAACAAGTTAATTCTTTACTGCCACATCCAGGATCTTAGGAAAGGGGAGCTGACCCCAAGTTTTGCAACTTTCTTCCGGTTCTTTGCGATAAATAAATTATTGTTCATAGAATATTTTATTGTTCATAGAATATTTGGTCGTTTCCTAGTATTTTAATGCTTGCCCAGCACAAGACAAAGACCTAGATTATGTGTGATGAATTCTAAATTTTTTATCTGTGAAATTAGGTCTTAGGCCAAACTCACACCCCAAAAGCTAGCTCAAAGGGAGGAGGATTGCCCAAGCCTTATAAGGAGTCTACCCATCTCATTAACCACCGATGTGGGACTTCTGTCATTCTTTAACACCCACCTCACGCCCAGTGCTTAGCATTTGGTGCATGGGCAATTTTTTATTTTGGGGTCCCAACATCGGGTGAGACGGGCCCTGCTCTCATACCATGTAGAAATTAGGTTTTAGGCCTAACTCACACCCCAAAAGCTAGCTCAAAGGAAGGAGGATTGCCCAAGCATTATAAGGAGTCCACCCATCTCATTAACGACCGATGTGAGACATTTTCTCATTCTTTAAGAGTAAATGAACGTCAGAAGAAAATTGTCATAGGTAATGTGTTATTCTATCATTTTTGTTCTCTTTCTTTATGGGGGGCAGAATAATCTGGCATGAGCCTAAAAGCCTAAGTACATGTCATTTGTACCTAATAAGGTGTTCATCAAGAAATTTGCTTTCTGTAAAGTAATAATTGTCCTTCCCCCCTTTCTACATGAAGAACTGAAAAAACATCCATTGAGGCATTTGCAGATGTGTAACATCAATTATTCACTGTCTAAGACTCTAATCGATTCAACAATCTGTAGAAACATATTTTTTTTTATAATTTTAAATAGAGTATATATGCAATGAGCTGAAGTATCTTTGTCTTTAAGAAGGCCTATCACACTATTAAGAATGTTTTCATCTTCATCTCTTCCTTTGTATAATTTAGATGCTATCGTACTTGTTTGGTTCTCAAGCAAAATAGAACTGCTTCTTTTTCTAAATATCTCAAGCTTTAATACTTGAAAGGTTTACAACCTTTTTATTCTTGTTTGGAGAACAGTGATGTAAATATTCTCCAGGGGGAAGTTCTTATTACTTGTTAAAGGGTATGCCATTCCCAATGTTGGAAGTAATTGATTTACGTGTTTATCTTGTAGGTCAATGTTCTTGCAGACATGGAGCTCTGCGGAATAGGTGTTGACATGGAAGGATGCCTACAGGCACGACAAATTCTGGGAAGAAAGCTGAAGATTCTGGAAAAGGAAGCTTACAAGTTGGCTGGCATGACTTTTTCATTGTACACAGCAGCAGAAATTGCGAATGTACTCTATGGGCATCTACAGCTTCCTGTTCCAGAAGGATATAAAAAAGGAAAGAAGCACCCTAGTACTGATAAGCATTGCTTGGATTTGCTAAGGTACTAAAAGATTTTTCTGTTAATATGATCCCTATTGAAGGAAGATACTTTCTTGCCGCTTAACTCTGATCTTCTCCTACTGTATGATTATGTTTTATGCAGTTATCTAGGGTCATTTATCCTCTGGTCCCCCATCCCAATAAAAGAAGTAATAAGAAAGAACCTTTAGCTAGGCCCAGTTGCATCGTTAAATCACAAGGTTTTATGTCATTTTAGTTTAGCTTCTTCCATAGTTGATTGTGTTATCCTCTGTCTGTAGAGACTAAACAATCTGGCAGATCCCACCCATCCAATTAGAAGAAGTGAAGAGAGCCTTTGGCCAGGGCCAGATTAACGTCAGACCACTAGTTTTTGTCTCTTCTTGGTTTAGTTCTTTTTTTGGTTAGTTGTTTCTTCCTCTTTGTCTATGCTGCCTATTATGATTATCATCATTCCCTCGGTCCACACCTGACACCCGGAAGTTTCACTGTTTAGACACAAGTTTTTATGTTCTTTCCTTGGCCCATTTATGTCCCTCTTTGTCTAGGCTGCCTATTATGACTACAATAAATATCCATATATACAAAGACCAAACCAGTTGGAATGTATACTTAGTAATGTTGGTATACTTACATTAGGTCTGGTGTTTGATAGAAGTTCCTTTAGTTTGTTAGGGATTGGTATTTCAGTTTTAACTGAGAACGACTAGTCTTAGAGAACCCCTAATTTTGTTTTAAAGAAAGTTTTGAGTGTTGGAATATATATTGACTATTCATATAGCAGACCCAAACAATTCGGGTTAATGCACATTGGCACAATAGTTGTTTGTTCGAGCAATATGTGATGTTGTACTTCTGATGTCTTGATTGTTGATATGATACAATTTATAAGCAAAAATTGTGAAACACCATGGTGGGTCAAGTTCTATTCCCTGGTAATTCCTACTTTTTGGTGATCAATAGGATATGCAATAAGTACTGCACATCTATGTAATTTTCATTCACTGTTTCTGTTTTGAACTTTTACATGTCTGGATTGAAGTTTTTCCCTTGTTTTCAGGAATGAACATCCAATAGTACCTATAATTAAAGAGCACCGTACTCTAGCAAAACTCTTGAATTGTACATTGGGGTCGATCTGTTCACTTGCTAGACTATCTATGAGGACACAGAGATACACACTGCATGGTCATTGGCTCCAGACGACAACAGCAACAGGGCGACTGTCAATGGAGGAACCTAATCTTCAGGTTCCCTTTTATTCCATTATTTCCTTGTTATTAGTGAATCATCCTCAAAGATAATATAAACTGTGCTGGTTAATTTGTTTTGTTTTACTTATCTAGTGTGTTGAACATATGGTTGACTTCAAAATGAATAACAAGGATAAAGACGTTTGCCCGTTAGATGTCAATAATTATAAGATCATTGCTCGTGATTTTTTTGTGTCTACTCAGGTATCTCTCGAGTAATCTTAAGTAACTTTTTATACGAAATTTTCTTTTGGATGGTTTCAGTTGAATATTGTACTTACTCTTTCGCAGGATAATTGGTTACTGTTAACAGCAGATTATTCCCAGATAGAACTGAGATTGATGGCCCATTTCTCTAAAGATTCCTCGTTGATTGAACTGCTTAGTGAACCCCAAGGTGATGTCTTCAACATGATTGCTGCAAAATGGACAGGTAAAACAGAGGCTATTGTGAGTCAAGAGGAGCGAGATCAAACTAAAAGGTTGGTTTACGGCATTCTTTATGGAATGGGGGTTAAGAGCCTTGCAGAACAAATCGATTGTAGTGCAGATGAAGCTGCTGAAAGAATCGAAAGCTTTAAAAGATCTTTTCCAGGTGTTGCTTCCTGGCTACAGGAAGCAGTTACATCTTGCCGTGAGAAAGGGTGAGATCAATTTAGTAAAAGTTTGTTTCACCAATGTTTATTAGTTCTTTTTCTGTTTATAGTTTCTTTATTTCTTCTATCTCGTTATGATGTATTAGATGCAGTTAAAAGAATTTTTGGTTGAAGTACTTGAAACTAATTTGATCCTCGTCCTCCTAAAATCAAGGTAGCGAGGCACTATAGTTGTTGTTTGATGTTTTAATTTTCATATGAGAAGGCACTCTTGGTTATGTTGACTACTTGATCTTTCCTTCTCTTTTATCATGTTAAGCTTGTTCGGATCTAGTTAGTGGTTGTAAATTTACTCCATGTTTTGCCTTGTGCCTGCCCCAGCAATCACAGAAACCTGGTTCCGTCCTTTTTCATGCACGTGTTTTTTATAATTTCTTACAAGGTCTCAGTTCATGGTCACTTTATTGGCACTGTTGCACGTAGTGCTTCGTAAGTTCCATCTTTTGTTTCCTTCTCCTGTGCACTTGCTGAAAATTTCTCATCCTTTGAATGAGAAAATGTCTGCCGTAGTATCTGATTCATATACGTCAACTGGGGAATCTTCTTATTCTAGGAATCTTTTTATGGATTATTGTATTCATCTTTTAATTTTATGCTAAGCCTCTCTCTCTCTCTCTCTCTCTCCCTCCCTCCCTCGCTGTCCCCCCTCTCCCTCTCTCTCTCTCTCTCTCCCTCTTTATATCTCTCTCCCCCTCTCTCCCTCTCTCTCTTTCTCTCTCCTCCTCTCTCTCCCTCTTTCTTTCTTTCTCTCCCTCTTTCTATCATGAGATATCTTTCTTCCCTCTTTCTCTCATTAGATATCTTTCTTCCATCTCTTAAATCTTCCCATTGCCTTTTTTCCTTATATCCTTCTGGTTGTACATCACGCACTCGAGTCATTAAACCTAGTAGTAAAGTTACTATTCATTAGTTGAAAGATGTTGACTTAACTTTTCTCAGTTCAGGCTGGAAATCAGAAGATCATGTATATTATACATGTTGTGTTGTTTTATAAGACATTGCAGGGGGTTGCTAGGCCTCATATGTTGCACACAGATTGCTGATGGCCATGTTTATCTGCTTAAAACTGAAAATGACTGACTTTAAAACTGTTCTTTCTTTTAATAGTTCGATCTTCGTTCTTTCTAAGCTAGTCATATTTTATAGTTGGTGCAGTAACACATTATTAATTCTCGTTACTTATGCAACCTTTTTTATTGGTATTTCTTAAATAGTTTCCTTTGCTTTTGTGATGCAGTTATATAGAGACCCTCAAGGGTCGAAAGCGTTTTTTGGCAAAAATTAACTTTGGAAACAGTAAGGAAAAGTCTAAAGCTCAGAGGCAAGCTGTGAATTCTATCTGCCAGGTAGTTTTGCTTTCTTTTCCACTTCTGCCCCATCCTTCCCTTCCTCAATCATTTTCCTTCTCTATTTACCCATTTCATCATTGCCTTTTTTGTCTCTATGTCTGCAATTAGGGGTCAGCTGCGGACATTATCAAGATTGCAATGATAAACATTCACTCTGTGCTTGATCATTGTGAGAAATCTGTGTCCCATTCTGCAGTTGATGAAAAGTTTCATGTGCTTAAAGGACGTTGTCGGATTATTTTACAGGTAATTTTTCGAGTATTCTCTTCCTGAACAGAAAATCTTTCACTTGGTTCTTCATCTGTTTTCAATTATGACACTAACTAGTGACAATTCACACCCCCTATTAGTCAGTTTTTGGTACTCTCAGAAAAGATTTTTTTGTCTCTAAAGAAAAAGAGGGATAAAGCAGTCCGTATTCTTTTAACAGTAACAGTTTATGTTTTGGTTCTAGGGATGACAATGGGGCGTGGGTGGGGGCCGGGTGGGGGCGGGGCGGGTTTAGAGCATGTTTGGATTGGCGTAAAAGTTTGTCAAACCTATTTTTAAGTCATTTTTAATTTTTGAGAGTTTTTGACAAAGTTAAAAATAACTTAAAATAAGTTTAAAATGACTTAAGCTTTGATTTTTTAAAAACTACTTTTAAAAAGCTACTTTTTTAAGTTAATCCAAACGTGCTCTTAGTCAAACACACAAAATTCTAAATCCGCCCCGCATAGCATTTTTTTTGTATTCTCAACCCGCTCCGCCCGTCCCGCCCCTCTCAAGTTTTTTTTTTCCCTCTATTTTATTATTATTTACTTATACAAATTTTTCGAAGTTTTATAAATCACCATTGTTATATTTAGAATTATTTAACTGTTGATTTTAAACTATTTTATTAGGCTATAAGCAAGCAACATTTTCATCGATAACTATTTTATAAACCCACTCCACTGTTTACTGCTCCAGTGTTTGTCAATGCAGCCTTAGATGGCTGCCCATGTCTTTTTACTACTTACAGGTTGGGACTTTCTTTTGTAAAAATATATTCTATCATTTTTTAAATTTAATAGAACATGATATTTCATAATTGTTGGGGAATAAATTCTTTCATTAACTTTTTATTGAATATTACTCTTGCCTGAGATATCTCATCTAAATACAAATTTAAATGTTCACTATTGCAAAGCTGGTTATTTCCTAGAGTTGGTCAAATTCAGATAAGTAAGGGAAGACATTAACATTATCTACTTTCTCTTTCAAGAATTACATATTTATTCTAAGTAGGAGTAGTATTCAACGATAAAATAATAGAAGATTTTATTGCCTAAATATTATAAAATATCATGTTCTATTAAATAATTTTTTTGGATAAAATATCATTTTAGAAAGTAAAGTCATGGACAAATGTTAACTTCTTTTCCTTTTTTACCATTAATAGAGGTATAATCAATAATTGAAAATAAACTCAAACTAAATCCCAATTCCCAACTTTTAAAAAAGTAAAAAAGGCATGCGCAGCAGCAAGCTAAAACTGCATTGACAAATATTGGAGGACACCTGCACCTGCCCCATTGCCATCCCTATGTGGTTCAATTGCTCATAGTCATCACTCTCTGTTCCTATTTAGGTTGCTTCATTTTAGGATTCCCAGAACGTTTAACTCACTTGTGTGAGTTGTATTACTATGAGAATCTCAAAACTTCAAGAGTTCAAATTGGAATTAAACTTGATATACTTGATGTTTCAAATAAATGATTTCTTCTATTACACTGAATACTGATACAGTTCTAGTTAATTGGTGAACTTGTGTGCTTGTCAAATGTATCACAATAATGGACAGAAGGAACAATTTTCAATATTGTTATGAACTTCTTATTTTTTTTAAGCGAACTGAAATATTGTTTAGTTTGGTAAGGGAGCATATAGTTAGTTGATTTTGTACTGTTTAGATGATTCTACGAGAAAGTTCGTGTATTTCTGGTTAAGGAAGTGCTTAGAATCTTTAGTAGGAGGACAAGAAATATCTATTTCTCATCTCTTTTTTAGTTCCTGAGCTATTTGCTTACATTTGCATTTGAGTTTGTATTGATTAAATATTGGTCACTTGCTTCGGACATTGCTAAGGTTCATGATGAATTAGTACTTGAGGCTGATCCTTCTGTTGCAAAGGAAGCTGGATTGTTGTTGCAGATGAGCATGGAAAATGCTGTTTCTCTTCTGGGTAAGGGATCATTGCAAACTAAATATATGCCCGTCTGGATCGTAAGTCCTAGTTTATCTCAGGTTTGTCAATTGGAGGATTTCTGGGGGATGGTGTGGAAGATCCTCTGATTGACTTAACCTTCGTTAAACCTTTTGGTGGACTAAATGATCTAATGTCGATCTTTATTGTACTTTTCCCTCTCTTAGAATTGATATTCTTCTTGAAGTTTGTGCTTATAGTAGTTCCTACGGTTGTGTTCCAGTCCCACTGCATGTGAAATTGAAGATTGGGAGCACATGGGGATCGTTGGAACCTTTCCAGGCCAGAGAATGATAGGTTTTTAAGTGTGGACATTTGTTGGCAAAGTTAAAAACTATTAGTTGCTTCATGCTGTTTGAACAGTATCAACAGCTGTTATTTTCAGGTAACTTGAAGCTTCTCGGGTGTCTTATTGTTAATGCATTCTATGCATCTTTGTGGCATTTTAATTTTGACTATTATCTTTATTTCGGTGGAGCAGTTAGCTCTCAAGCAAGACTTTTATCTAACAGACCAAGCAAATGATGTTCACATGGGATGCAGCTGTATAACTTCATGTGAATTAGCTGGTCATCAAGGTTATAATGTGCTCTTTGTTGGAAGTCATAATCTCAGAATTTCTGTACAAGCAAAGGATCTGATTGATGGATTAGGTTACTTGAAGGAAGTGGGAAGGACAGAGGAAGAGACTCTTCACTTTATTGAACAAATCTGCACTTGTTGGTGCTCTGATAAATTTGTAGAACTGTGACATTCAAGTAAGTAATATTGTGGGTGCTCAGAACCAAGGACGCTTTCAATATTTTTGAGAGCATAAGATGTTAAGATGCTGCTGATGAGATTTTCCTGATTGTCTCCAGAGCATGCTGCTTCATCGTGTTGTAAGCTGACAAGCATCTTACAGGGCGAATGTGCTTAATTAATGATGATTATATAAGGGTTCTACCTCATTCTCCTGGATCTCAGCGAAAGCGGATGCTTAATATTGAAGTGTCAATTAATGGCAGGGTAATACCTATCAAGAGAACCAAGGAGTTGGTCCAAGTGGTGGAAGCCTTCTAGGTGCTTAATCCTTTATGCTCAAATTTCAAATCCTACTGGAGCCATATTCATTATTCAAGCTTGTGTTGGTCCTGGGCTACGAACCTTGTGAGGTGATTAATGCTCTGGGCTACAAGCAATGGGTTATTGGTCCCCTAAAACCCAAAAGACAAGGGAAAAAGAAATTTACAGGGAAGCAATAAGCATACGATAATTACTTTTCCATTGGCTAAGTCCTCAAAATTTAGTTAATGCGAATCTTCAGGAACATTTCGGGTTTCTATGAATTGTCGTGCAAGGATATTGAATGTCTTCTGGTGCATTTTCTGCTATATGTTCCCTGACATCTAATGCATGTGGAATTGGTTAATGGTGTTTGAGATTGTTACTTGTTGTTTTTCTCTCTTATGGAGGAACAACCTGGGACCTGGAAGATCCACATCCAATCACACCGTACAGTGAGAATAGATAGATCAATCTCAAGGGGTTGGGGTCTGAAGGCATGCCACAGTGGTAGGAGCTTTCCTGGCAGTCAAATTTGAAAATAGAGAGCTCACCCAGAATGGCTGTTATCATTGCTCAGAAGACCTCATTGGAAGTTAGTGTTACTGTGCTATGCGAGAACTAGAGAAAGGTTGTCATTTGGTTGATGATCGATCCTGCAGAGGAGACATGAAAATTGTATTGGGAAGGTGCATGGATAAAAATTCTGACACTTTGAATCTGCTTGTGGTGTTTGTATTGGAAAGGTGCATGGATAAAAATTCCGGCACTTAGAATCTGCTTGGTGCTCGAGGGAGACAATCAGAGGAGTTTTGATGGTAAGGCGAATCTAGATTATTGAAGTCTATCATATAGCAGTGGTACTTCATGTCGTGTTTGCTTGCTTGTATTGTAACCTAACCCCGAACTGAGACAACTGACCACTTATTCTTTTCTATTTCAAATTACACCAATTCACTCTACATTGTCCCTTGATTCTGTGTTGAGGAATATTGCAAGAAAGACTCTAGATCTATTTGAAAACAAGATGTCATAATCTCCATTACCACATATATTCATCAACCATATTTGAAATACAAACCAAACATTTTCACCCACACATGCAAACATCGTGCATGATGAAGCATGATCAACAGTTAAACAGTTCTTGCATCAGCGCAAGCATTATTACACAAAACATTGCGATAAAACGGTATTTACATCAGGGAGATACAATATTAGATGAAGCATTGTGACTATTGCAACGGAGGAGCAGGTAATGACTGAACTTTCTTCATGTTAGTTTTCAGCCACTTGAAGAACTGCGTTTTGAGAAGGAAACAGGGCAATTTGATCGTCCAAAGTGAAATGGCAAATAGGCTTGTCTCCAGGCTTAACATTGAGCAACTGAAAAGGCAATGCCTTAGGGTTCATGGATGCAGTATCTTCATGGCATACTGATACTGCATTAACTTTTGTTCCATCAGCACCCACCATAGACACCATAAATGTCCTAGTGCTTCCTACATCATGGCAAAAGTGTACTGCATATGGGTAAGCTACTTTGTGACATACAACACCTTTGCCATTTGCTTTCTCTTCCACTTTTTCGATGGTATATGTTTGCACCTCTGGGGTTTCCTTCTCTACTTCAGTGGAAATTGCTATAATGTTGTTTGTTCCCAGGTGAGATAAGGTGAAATCAATCATAGATTCCAAAGAAGTGGCACAATGTTTTACCTCTCCGTTACCTGCAGGTTGTTCACACATTTTGATTGTATTCTTGATGTCTTTAGCACGTTCTGAGTCCTTATCAACAGAGAAGTGATTAAGAATTTCCTCAATTTTGTCTGATGAGAAAGCGATTGAATCTACAACTTTGCGTGGCAAAATGGGTGCTGGATTGTAGTTTTTGAGAGACTCGAGGTTCATTTTTTTCCCTTGATGTAAATCTGTTTCAAAGAAGTATGGCGTCACTGGGTGATTGTCATTAAGATCTTTCTTAGCAGCATCATTGTACCATGCGCCCACTCCCCAAGGTTGGTGTACTTTGTGAAGCTCGTTCTCGGGGGCAGTCTGATACCATCTATGCACTCCCCATGGTTGGTCTACTTTGTGAAGCTTGTTTTCGGGGGCAGCCTGATACCATGCACCCACTCCCCATGGTTGGCGTGCTTTGTGAAGCTCGTCCTCGGGGGCAGCCTGATACCATCTATAAACTCCCCATGGTTGGCGTGCTTTGTGAAGCTCGTCCTCTGGGGCAGCCTGATACCATGCACCCACTCCCCATGGTTGGCGTGCTTTGTGAAGCTCGTCCTCTGGGGCAGCCTGATACCATGCACCCACTCCCCATGGTTGGCGTGCTTTGTGAAGCTCATCCTCTGGGGCAGCCTGATACCATGCACCCACTCCCCATGGTTGGCGTGCTTTGTGAAGCTCGTCCTCTGGGGCAGCCTGATACCATGCACCCACTCCCCATGGTTGGCGTGCTTTGTGAAGCTCGTCCTCTGGGGCAGCCTGATACCATGCACCCACTCCCCATGGTTGGCGTGCTTTGTGAAGCTCGTCCTCTGGGGCAGCCTGATACCATGCACCCACTCCCCATGGTTGGCGTGCTTTGTGAAGCTCGTCCTCTGGGGCAGCCTGATACCATGCACCCACTCCCCATGGTTGGCGTGCTTTGTGAAGCTCGTCCTCGGGGGCAGTCTGATACCATCTATAAACTCCCCAAGGTTGGCGTATTTTGTGAAGCTCGTCCTCGGGGGCAGCCTGATACCATGCACCCACTCCCCATGGTTGTGATATTTTGGTGTTTCCATCTCCATTATATGCAGGTTTCTCTGCCAAAGGTAGTATTTTCGAAAACAAAAGACCTTAGTATTAATTAGATGCTTTTGTTCTAAAGAAACAAAATAATAGGGAAGCAAAGGCCTGCTAATAGTGCGTTTCGTTCAATTTCAGTGGTCTGCCTATCCACCAGGGTGGCAATTGCCAAATTATAAATCATAATGTCTTTAACAAACGATTGAAAAAAGTGCTCTTAGATTTATTTACTTTTCAATTAAGCTGCTTCCTCTACTTTTTGTACTTATGATTATGATTTTAAATGAATTGGAACAAAATGAGAAACTTTTCAGATTTCCTTTTTTTTTTTTGGATGTGAAAAGATTATGGGCGTCAATAGTTCGACTCAACTAGTTATTTTGAAACTTGTACTTATTATTGGTAAGTTAATTTTTAAAAAAAGACATAAAATGACATTTGAAGTTGTCAATAAATACACACTTTTTGGACAATCTGCATCCTCAATGCGTGTCTCACCCCCCCCCCCCCCCCAATAATATAATTACTTACTTTTTCCAACTCGTTAATGAAAATTGGATAAAACTTTGACTCATTCACATTTTAAGCTTGACTCGCTCATTTGACTCTAGACCCCTTTCAGATTATCTCTCTAGAGCTCTTTGATGATCAAAAGTCAAATAAAGAAGCGAAGACTCACATATTAATTGCTTCTTGATTTGAATGCAAATTTTGTTAAGACACTGTTCTTTTAATATAGTAATGATTTTTTGAAAAATCATCTTTGTAGTGATTTATTTTTATTTTCTTCTTGTGCTATCTATTATTCATGTGTATATAGTGTTAGTTTAGGATTGATTTGAGTTTGAATGATCTAATTTAGTTTTAAAATATGTTTGCTATTGCACTTTCGGGATTTGTAAATTACTTAATCTCATAACTTTCAAATAAAATAAAAGAAGAACAAATTGAAGCTAGATATAAGTTTCGTCGAAGATAGAGATGTTTTCTTTTTCTTTTTGGGTTGTTTTGATGGAAAGCTCTTCAATATCTATCAATGGAGGTTTTAAAAAATATGAAAAGTGTGTCTTTTAATAAAGAAAGAAAATTCAAATTGACAGTGTCACATTATATTTTTACACTAGTTTTGGCGCGACCTATCAGCTGTGACAAGGCAGCTATAGTGAAAATAGGTAAAAAAAAATGTTTATTTTATTGTGATTTGAAATGGTTCCATGGAGTAACAGGGCGTCCTCAAATTTTAGGTGTCTTTTCTCTTAATTTGTGTTTGGTATGAAGAAAATATTTTCCTGAAAAACAAGTAGATATTCGACTTATTTTCTCATGTTTGGTTAGTGAGTAGAAAATATTTTCTGGAAAAATATTTTAGTTTATGGTTTTTGAGTGATTTTTTTCTTTTTTGAGAAATATCTTTTATTTTTTACTAGAACAGAAAATAATTTTTGAAGTTAATTTTTTTAAAAAAAACAAACTTAATTTTTTTTTGGTGGTGGGGGCGGTGGGTGGGGGGTCGAGGGTAGGGGTGAAAAAATGAATTTTTGACGTTGAAAATATTTTTTTAAAAATAAATTTAATTTTTTTAGGGGTAGGAAGGGGTGGGTGGATTAGGGGGCTGGTAGAGGTGGGGGGGTGGGGGGGCACTGGTAGGGTGGGGTGGGTGAAAGAGAGTTTGGAAAATGTTTTCATTATGTTTTGAAAAGAAATCATTTTTCTTAAATATGAGGAAAATGAATTAATTTGAAAAATATTTTTCAAAACATCTGATCCAACCAAACATGAGAATTGATAAAATTGGAAAACTGTGTTCCTCCATACCAAGCATACCCGAAATCGTTGGTACTTTCATAGAACTTTGGGGAAAATTTCTATAAAAACAAATTAAGTAAATAAGAGAAATTTAAATTATACAATAAATCAAGATGGGACTCATAAACTAAGTCAGAGAAATGTGAATCATACCATAGGGAAGATATTAAAAACTTTATACACTGTTAATCAGATCCTTTGAATACCTTATGTCTTATGGTTTACTACTCATGTTATTGGAACTAATTTAGTGTTCAATAATAGTCATACATATAATAGTTTTAAAATTAAAACTTTAGGTGTTACTTACTTGTCCATTTATAATTATTTTATTATTTGGCTCAATTTGAATTTTTTTTTATATGTTTTGTTTATTTTAAACCTGATACATAACTATTTAATGAATAGCTTTATAAAATACGAATCTGATTTTTTTTTTTAAAAATATTTTTTATAAAATCATAACATATCCCAAATATTTGGTAGATTATGGATTTATTTGGTAGACTATGCACACGACCGAAATGCATACTTCATTTAACAACAAATACTATAAGGAAAAAAAATTGAATTTAACTATGAACTTCATTATCCATCGTCAAAATTTTCGGAGCTAAGAACTCCTTTTAATAACTTGTTAGTTACAAATCTGTCGCTAAATAAAATTAATTATCGCTTTTTTCTCTATCAATAATTCATGTTTATTTAGTAATAAAATAACTTAATATATAAAAAAAATATTGATTCTTTTTCATATGTTAGAGGAAATGTAACCAAAAAGAAAATGACAGTTCATTTAAAATATTTTAGATCATTTAAATTCAAGTAATATTTATTAACTCACTTCAAATCACTCATTTGTCAACAATAGATTTCCTTGCGTGTCTAATTATAGTTGCTTTTTCTACATTTCTAAATAAAAAATTCATTTGGTTTATTATACTTTTTTACACTTGCAATGTGACAAAATTCAGGGGCCGAGTCACGTAGGCTTCAGGGTGTCCAATCCTTCGTCGAAAATATATACACGTAAAATTTTAATTTAATATTGATATATATAAAAGTTGGACCCCCTAAAATGACTAAACAAGACGCAGTCGAATTGACAATGGCTGGCGCATCCCTATTGAATAATAACATATTTAATGCAGTCATAATGTAATTCAAGACTTATACAAATAGCTTATTATTTAGAATTTTAATAATTTTTATACAAATTCAAATAGTTGAAAAATATTTTACGTCTTTCATCTTTTAATACGATATATATGGGAAAATCGTTTCTCTTTTAACGAATCTTACCATTAATATGTAGTGCATCTTTGATAGGTGTGGGCATGGGAGTATTAGGGAATTTGACTCTCCAATACACCTCAGGAGATAAATTTGCTGCATGACTTACCACAAAAATAACCTAAACACAACAATTATTAATTAATTAATTGTTCATATATCATCTACTTAAAAAAAATTCAATTGAAGATTAAAAATGTAAATAAAAATATTATTTTACTCACAGAAAAAAGTGTGAATACATAATATTGGTGATGCAACTCCATTGTAAATGTATTTGCACACAATTAATATAATGTTTGGCTATGGGATATGATTGTGAGGAAATTGCTAGCCAATTTATAGGGGTTAAACAAGGGCCTTTATGGAAATATGTAATAAATATTAAATTATATAGTTATCTTATCTTATAATTAAATAATTTGAGATATATTCATTCTATATATGAAATATGTAGTACACAGTATACACTGTCCCCCTTCATGCTGAATTTATTCTCTGTAACTAATGGTAACAAATGGATAGATTGAGTTAAAATTTAGACGGACAAAAATTAGTCAATATAAATATAATAATCTAAATCGTTCATATTTTATACGGATAAGAATTAGTAGTGTTAGGTTGTGGAGCCTGATTAATATTTGATGTACTGTCATATATATTAATGTTTACGCGGTTTAACCTGTAACGAAAAATACTCTGATTTATTAATATATATATATCGCACCGCCGTGGAAGTTTACTCACGGGGTTTTACCACGAAATTCTCTCTCTTTCTCTCTCTAGATCTCTCATCTTCTTCTCTCTAAAGTTCTTGTGTTCTTCATCCGAAAAGTGTGTGTGTGTGAACTAGATCCTAACAACTGGTATCAGAGCAAAGGAGATTCAACACGATCACTGAAGATGGATAGTTCGAAGCTTGGAATCGAGAAGTTTGATGGATCCGATTTCAGTTTCTGGAAGATGCAGATCGAAGATTATCTGTACCAGAAAGGTCTTCACGAACCGTTGACCGGGGTGATGCCGGAATCCATGACGGAGGAGAAGTGGAAGCTCAAGGATCGCCAAGCTCTTGGGTTGATCCGGTTGACTTTATCAAGAAATGTGGCGTTCAACATCGTCAAGGAGAAAACCACGTCCGGTCTGTTGAAGGCACTATCAAACATGTATGAAAAACCATTGGCGATGAACAGGGTATATTTGATGCGTAGATTGTTCAATTTACAGATGTCTGAGAATGGATCTGTTTCTGATCATATAAATAAGTTCAATATGATTGTGAGTCAGCTCAATTCTGTGGATATTAATTTCGAAGATGAAATTAAGGCGTTGATTTTGATGTCATCTCTGCCCGAGTCTTGGGATACTGTTGTTGCTGCGATTAGCAGTTCCCGTGGATCTGAGAAACTGAAGTTTGATGAAATCCGTGATGTTGTTCTTAGCGAAAGTATTCGCAAACGAGAAGTGGGAGATTCATCCGGCAGTGCTCTCAGCGTTGACCGAAGGGGGAGAAGTAAGACGAAAGGCCAAAATTAACATGGTCGATCAAAATCAAAGAATCGAGGAAAATCCCCGAACAGATCAAACGTGACTTGTTGGAACTGTGGAGAAAAAGGGCACTTTCGGACGAGCTGTATAAAGCCAAAGAAGAAACAGAATCAGAAATTCGGAGATGACAATAATTCTGTAAATTCAGCAGAGGACATTGGGGATGCTCTAATCCTTAGTGTGAACAGCCCGGTTGAATCTTGGATTTTGGATTCTGGTGCATCTTTCCATTCGTCTCCAAGCAAGGAGTTGTTCCAAAATTTCAAATCTGGAAATTTTGGAAAGGTATATCTTGCTGACAATAAAGCCTTAGAGATTGAAGGAAAGGGGAATGTTTGCATAAAGACCACCTCGGGAAATAAGTGGACATTGGAGGATGTCAGATATATTCCTGGCCTCAAGAAAAATCTGATCTCTGTTGGTCAGTTGGATAGCACGGGATATGCAGCAGAGTTTGGAAAAGGTTCGTGGAAGATTGTGAAAGGTGCTATGGTAGTAGCTCGTGGCACCAAATCTGGAACCTTGTACACCACTGAAGGGTGTATTAACATGGCCGCTGTTGCTGAAGGTGCTTCCGGTTCATGTCTGTGGCACAACAGACTTGGACACATGAGTGCTAAAGGAATGAAGATGCTGGTTGCAAAAGGAGCATTAGAGGGTCTGAAGTCTGTTGATATGGGTCTTTGCAAGAGCTGTGTTATTGGCAAACAGAAAAGAGTAAGCTTCACAAAGACTCCTAGAGAGCCAAAGAAAGTGCGGTTGGAAATGGTCCATACAGATATTTGGGGACCATCTCCAGTATCATCACTTGGAGGATCCAGATTCTATGTTACCTTCATTGATGATTACAGCAGGAAGGTATGGGTTTACTTCTTGAAGCATAAGTCAGATGTGTTTGCAACCTTCAAGAAGTGGAAAGCTGAAGTTGAGAATCAGACCGGTTTGAAAATCAAATGCCTAAGGTCTGATAATGGAGGAGAGTATGACAAATCAGAGTTCAAGGCATTCTGTGCAGCTGAGGGAATCAGATTGATGAGAACAGTTCCTGGTAAGGCAAGGCAGAATGGAATTGCTGAGAGGATGAACAGAACATTGAATGAGCGTGCGAGGAGTATGAGAATACACTGTGGGCTGCCCAAAACATTTTGGGCGGATGCTGTGAGCACAGCTGCATACTTGATCAACAGGGGACCATCAGTTCCTTTAGGGTTCAAGATTCCAGAGGAGGTGTGGACAGGAAAAGAACTCAAGTACTCACACTTGAGGACTTTTGGTTGCACTGCTTATGTTCATGTTGATCCAGAAAAAAGAGACAAGCTTGATGCCAAGACTGTGAAGTGTTACTTCATAGGTTATGGTTCTGATTTGTTTGGTTACAGGTTTTGGGATGAAAAGAACAGAAAGATCCTGAGATATTGTGACGTGACATTTGATGAGTCTGTCCTGCACAAGGACAGAGAGCAGAAGGTTCTTGAGATTACAAAGCAAGTGGGAGTTGAGGTTGAGTTGGAGAAGAGTAACCCCAGAGATGTCGCAGCAGATACTCAACAAACTCTTACTGAAGAATCTGAAGTGGAGCATGCTACACCTGAGCAGGTGTTAAGGAGATCATCCAGAACCATCAGGGCACCAGATAGGTATTCACCTTCATTACACTATCTATTGCTGACTGATGAGGGGGAACCAGAGTCTTTTGATGAGGCCCTACAGGTGGAGGATTCGATCAAGTGGGAGCAAGCCATGGATGATGAGATGAGGTCACTTGAGGAGAACGACACATGGGTGTTGACTGAGTTACCTGCAGGGAAGAGAGCTTTGCTGAATAAGTGGGTGTTCAGAATCAAGACTGAACCAGATGGCAAAAGAAGGTTCAAGGCTCGTTTAGTGGTCAAAGGATATTCACAAAGGAAAGGTATTGATTATGCTGAAATATTCTCTCCTGTTGTGAAGTTAACCTCTATTCGAATTCTGTTGAGTATTGTTGCATCGGAAAATTTGCATCTAGATCAAATGGATGTAAAAACAGCGTTTTTACATGGAGATCTGGACAAAGAGATCTATATGCAGCAACCGGAAGGATTTGTGGTTTCAGGCAAGGAACACATGGTGTGCAAGCTCACCAGGAGCTTGTATGGACTAAAGCAAGCACCAAGACAGTGGTACAAGAAGTTTGACTCCTTCATGACCAAGAGTGGTTTCTGCAAAGCTGAAAAGGATCCGTGTTGTTACTTCAAGAAATACACTGATTCATATGTCTTTCTACTCTTGTATGTGGATGATATGTTGATTGCAGGATCCAGTATGAGGGAGATTAACAATCTGAAGACAAGGTTCTCTGCAGCATTTGAGATGAAAAATTTGGGTCCAGCGAAGCAGATTTTGGGGATGAGGATTTCTCGGGATAGATCTGCTTGCACTTTAAATCTATCTTAGGAGTTGTACATTGAGAAGGTGTTGAGCATATTCAGGGTTAATGATGCTAAACCCAGGACTACTCCATTGGCAAATCATTTTAAATTGTCAAAGGAGCAGTCACCCAAGACAGCCGAGGAGCGTGAGCATATGGCACTTGTTCCATATGCTTCAGCAGTTGGGAGCTTGATGTATGCTATGGCCTGCACAAGACCTGATATAGCACATGCAGTGGGAGTTGTTAGCAGGTACATGGCAAACCCGGGGAAAGAGCATTGGGAAGCTGTGAAGTGGCTTCTGAGATATATGAGAGGTACATCCAGTACTTCACTCTGTTTTGGCAAAGGCAAGGTGACACTACAGGGTTTTGTGGATGCTGATCTTGGTGGAGATGTTGACTCAAGCAAGAGTACATCCGGGTACATTTACACCATAAGTGGAACAGCAGTGAGCTGGATGTCCAGACTTCAAAAGTGTGTTTCTCTTTCATCTACTGAAGATGAGTATGTGGCAATAGCTGAAGCTGGGAAAGAGATGATATGGCTGGCAGATTATCTGGAGGAATTGGGCAAGAAGCAGAGCGATAAGATTCTTTACTCAGATAGCCAGAGTGCCATACAGTTGGTGAAAAATCCAGTATATCATTCGAAGACAAAGCACATGAGAAGGCGGTACCATTTCACTCGCAGGGCAGTAGAGGATGGTGATATGTGTTTGGAGAAGATAGAGGGTGCAAAGAACCCGGCAGACATGTTGACGAAATGTGTTGATGTTGGAAAACTGGGGTTATGCAAAACCTCGGTTGGTCTTCTGTAGTTGTTGCTACAGATGTTGCGGTGCGGTAAAGATGTTGATGATGAAGAGATTTTTTTTAGAATGTAATTTTTGGATGACTGAATCAGTCTCCAAGTGGGAGAATTGTTAGGTTGTGGAGCCTGATTAATATTTGACTGAATCAGTCTCCAAGTACTATTTATTCTCCATTTATTCTCTGTAACGAAAAATACTCTGATTTATTAATATATATATATCGCACCGCCGTGGAAGTTTACTCACGGGGTTTTACCACGAAATTCTCTCTCTTTCTCTCTCTAGATCTCTCATCTTCTTCTCTCTAAAGTTCTTGTGTTCTTCATCCGAAAAGTGTGTGTGTGTGAACTAGATCTTAACAAGTAGGATAACATATTTATTGGATAAAAGAAGTATTGATTCATATTGATTCATATTTTCATAAGTAAATAATATTTTATTATAGAATTTAATATTAATGAAATACTTTAATCTTCTTTAGGATGAGAAACGTTGAAATTCTTATTTAGTTTTATTATATATAAAAGTCATAAAGTTTTTTTTATAACATTTCAATATAAAAAAAATTACGTAATAATAAGGGGGGAAATATTTGTCATATAGTGTGAATTTTGAAATAGATGAAAAATTGCATTTCAAGAGTAAAACATGCCATATTTTGCTTTAAGCGATATCAATATTAATACCTGATTTGTTCACTTTACACTATATTATTTATGATCTATAAAATTAAATAATAAAAAATATAATTATAGTTAACAAAGTAAATGTATATTTGATATTAACAGAGTTATGTACTTTAGCTTTTAACAAGAAAAAAATCATGAATTATACGTGAATGAAAGTCGAAAATTAAATGTTAAAGATTGACAAAAGTCCCACACCGATGGTTAATGAGATCGATAGACTCTTTATAAGGATTGATAATCCTCCTCCCTTTGAGCTAGCTTTTGGGGTGTGAGTTAGGCCTAAGACCTAATTCAAACATGGTATCAGAGCAGGACCCGTCTCACCCGATGTTGGGGCCCCCAAAATCAAAATTTTTCACGCACCAGATGTTAAGCAATGGGCGTGAGGTAGAATGTTAAAGATTGACAAAAGTATCACATCGGTGGTTAATAAGATGCGTGAACTCATAGTTAATGAGATGCGTAAACTCTTTATGAGTCTTGAGTATTCCTCCTTTCTTTGAGCTAATTTATGGGGTGTGAGTTAGACCTAAGACCTAATTTCACATTTAATACATTAGACTTACTCATATTTTATTCATATGTTTATGCATGGAATATAAATTCAAATTTAAAAAATTATCCACCCAAACCACTAAAATATAAATAAATCGAATGAAATTTTATAATATCAGCTTATTTTATCGATACTATACAACATATAAAATATCACAACCCTTCAACTATGATTTTACAATTCCATGTGCACTAATCAATAATAATGTTCACTTTACTGAACAAATCTAATGATGTACCCCACAAATGGCAATCATATAATCCTTTCCATGTTTTTCTCGTGATCTCTTTATTTTACTAAAGTTATAATGTTTGCGATCTTTTTATTATTTATTTTATACTCCCTTCGTTTATAATTATTTATCATGATAAGGTCATGCACTTTTCTCAAGAAAAATTTAATATAAGGTTAATTTGACTGATACAACTTTACTATAATAAGAATATAAAAAGTCTACATAACTTTTCAATTGAACAAAATAGAATAATTATTAAGGGTAGAATTGGAAAAAATGACTAATTATTTCTTGATTGTTTAAATTGACAATTAATATAATCTTGGACATCTATTTTTAGTATATATACCAAATAATTGTGGACGGAGGAAATAATAGGTTTGGTTTCGTTTTCACTCTAATTTTAATTAATTACAAACCAACATTCATTAAGTATATTTTTCTTACAATTATTTGTTTCTTGTCCTTTTTTCTGACACAGACATTAGACTTTAGCTATATATGTTAGGTTTTGAGATTGCATCCCTTGTTTGATTATTTAGAGTTTGTGATGATTTTCAATAATTTGGGGCTGTTTTTCCGCATCAAATATTTTTGGACTATTTGGTAGAGTTTATGAAAACTCGATATTTGGTTGACTAAATCATTGTTATTATTTTTAGGCATAATACATAATTATGATTCGTAACTTGATTTTAGCAGACAATTATGCCTTTTAACTTTGAGTGTGCACAAGTAGATACTTAAACTTGTTAAAATTAAACAGGTATAGCTAGACACATATGTCCTACATGACATAATATGAAAGTTAAGAGGGGGGAGGGGGTGAATTAAAATTCTTAAGTCCACTTTCTGTGTGGAATAGTCGACTCATCTGCAGGTTAGTCTCACAGTGTAAAATAAAAGTACATGCAGAAAGTAAATTGACACGAGATATTTTATGCTGGTTCGGAATACCGATATGGTGCCTACTTCCAGTCTCCTTGGGTTTCAATGTTTCCTTTAGAGCTTGTTGAGAACTTGGTTGTACATGGAGTGTACTCTCGAATCCGGTCTCATATGCAAATTAGAGCTTCTATGCTGACACTATCTCTACTTGTATAACCTACATTTAGATCTTTTCTTCTTTTTTTCTTTTACAATTGTTAACTTAAAGTGTACAAATCTATATTAAAGATGAAAAAAGATTACAATATAAGTTCAAGTGAAGTTGCGCATCTTTTTTGGTTTGTTCAGGTCTTCATTTATATGCCGAGTGTTGTGGTGCTTTTAGATCTAATAGGAAAATCCAAGGGAGTTTCCTTCAATCAAGGATTTGTAATGATTCCTTGATTGAGATTTGTCCTTTCCTTGATTCGGGGGTACCAATTTTCTTCTGCCTTGAAAAATAGATCTATGTGAGACTTCTTAGTTTGTCTCTTCGAATCCCAGTGATCATTCGTGATCAATGTGATGATCTTTATTGATCATCTTGTCAGCTTGAGTGCCTGAATATTGTTGTTTTCCTTTTTGGCTTCTCGTGAATGGATATCTGATTGACTCAGTATCCATATGAATCTACTTCCTTTGGTGGGCTGATTAATCTCCAGATCTTTGCTATGTGATTCATTTGATTTCCTTCTTCTGTGGGGCTGTTCGATCCCTAGATTTTTCTCCTTGTTTTTTGTCATTATTCAAAATATACCAAGTTAACCACGTACGACATAAAATTGTCATGTAGGACGAACATGTCTATATGTTTAATTTTATACAATTTTAAGTGTCTACTTGTGTATACCCAAAGTTAAATGTCATAATTATCAGCTGTTATGCCAAGTTAAAAGTCATGTTTATGTATCTGCTTTATTTTTATATGACGAACTTCTCTTATTTATGATATTGGATTGATTTTGAATTAATATTGGTTCTCTCACAAGGTGATAAAGTGAGTGTCACTCAAGACGACTGAAATCGTGATAATTAATAGATCCTATTCTAGTTAGCTAAAAGCCATCACTGATAAACATTACTATATAAGAAAGGGGAATAGCAGGCAGCAAGCGTCTGCTTGTGCTGCCTGCTTATTCCCCTTGTGCTCTTTATTTAAAAAAAAAATAAACTGCATACAACCACCTTTTTATCAAAAATTGGGAAAAATCATGTTATATGGTGCCTCCTGTTCATTCCATTAAAAAAATATGGAACTTATTTAATATGTGTGATATACAATTATTTAATCGATATACATATACAATTCGATTCTTTTCCATTTTTATCCTCTCTTACTCGCCTCTCTTCTGTCTCTCCCAATATCGATCACCTTCTCCTCCCTCTTCCAATCTCGCATGCCTCTCTCTTCCCTCTCCCAATCTCGCTTGCCATATGTACAAATGCATAATATACAATTATTTAACCTATCTACATATACAATTCACAGTCTCCCACTCTCTGCCCAATTCCGCTCGCCTCTCTCCTCTCTCTCTCAATTTCGGTCGCCTC
This sequence comes from Solanum sitiens, assembly GCA_016801875.1. Lineage (NCBI taxonomy): Eukaryota > Viridiplantae > Streptophyta > Magnoliopsida > Solanales > Solanaceae > Solanum > Solanum sitiens. The sequence continues at coordinate 770,338 of JABWTJ010000247.1, forward strand.
TCTCCTCCCCCTACCAATCTCTGTCGCCTCTCTCCTCCCTCTCCCAATCTAGCTTGTCATATATACAAATACATATGTAAATATATAATATACAATTATCTAATCGATATAAATATACAATTCACCTCTCACCCACTCTTTGCCCTCTCTCACTGGCCTCTCTCCTCTCTCTCTTTCCTATAACATGTAGCCACGAATTTTAGTTATCAAACTATACTTATGGAGAATATTTAGGCTACTTTGAAGTGACTATATGTAAAAGTTTCACAATAAACATTACGAATTTCAAATAATGATAATTGAGCCCGTACAAAGCACGAGCTTTCCCCTTTCTAGTACAAATAAAAGCTAATAAAGTCTTTAATTATTTCATATTTTGTAGGGATTGACATTGACATAGACAAAGACAAAGCATCATCTCAAAATTAGTAATCATAATTCTCAAATGATTTAAATCAGATGACAAAGTAAAATTATATATATAGAAAAAAACTATATGATATGAATAAGAATATAAGTATTTGATTTAAAATATAAAAAAAGCATTTAAAAATGGAACCATAATAAAGTGAGTATATAATAAATATAGCGGACATATTTATCTAATTAGGTAATTTTGCAAAAATGGCTTTAACCTTTCTTTTAGGTTCTTTCATTTTTACCATTATTATAATATATATATAAATTATTTATAAAAAAAAATATTCCGTAAGTCGCAAAGTTAAATAGTATATGAGCTCCTTCCCCTTTAAAATTAACATTACAAGTATGATTTTTCGAAAACTGCGTCCTCATTTTATAATGGCATGGCATTGTCAGTAATAATAATGTTCATTTTATTAAAAAAATCATAATTTTGAAGAAAAAAAATTGAATTAATTTTTTTATTATTTTTTTATTAAATAAATTGATGACGTGGATAAATTATAATTGGTCACGTCATCAATTTTTTAAATAAAATAATTCAAATTTTGAATAAAAATTGGATAATTTTTTTAATTAAAAATTGATGACGTGATCGAATTATTATTGGCCACGGGTCAAAAATGATTTTGCAAAACCATCGTTAAAAAATAATGGTATGGATGAGCCTTTTCTTTTATAATAATAACATAAATGAGCTAAATTTTTAACTGATGGCATAAATGAGCCTTTTCTGAAAGTTTAACGGCGCATTTGAGCCTTTTCCTTGGACTAATAAAATAATATAAATGGCAATAATACAATCTTTCCCATGCACTTCTCGTGATTCCTTTATTTTAATAATTTATAATCTTTACATTATAGAAACGGTTAGAATCATACAGTTTCTTCTTATTGAGAATATATTTTTTGAAATAGAAAAGGGTTATATCTGTCTTTATAGTTTTTAAAAATAAATTTATATTTATTTCTTGTTAACAATATCTGAGTGTTAGCTTATTTCTATGTGATTTATTAATGGGAAGCCCTAAACTATGTGAAAGGAACAAATGTTCTTAGTTTATAGTGTGGCTCGAAAATATTTTTACCGTCAATATTTTGGTTTTAAAATGCTTTTAAACTCTGCGAAATGAATAAAAAAGCTCTCCATCTGTAGTTTCGCTCAAAAGTATCTTTACCGTCAATATTTTGATCCAAAGTATTGACTGCAAGACATTATTAAACCAAAGTATTGACAGTAAGGATATTTTTGAGTTAAACTATAAACGGAGGACATTTTTTATTTCTTTGACATAGTTTAATGGCATCTTTTACCTTTTTTCCTTTATTAATTGACATTCATATTTACATTTTTCATTGCGTAGAATTTGCAGAAAATTGAAAAGATAATGAATGAAGCTAATGATAATAGAATGAAGAGAATAACATAAACGATTTAATTGTGAATCTTTTTCATATTTTTGTGTATCATAGTAAATTTTATGTTTGCTACGAAATTTTAATTTGTATAATTCGATAGAAACATCCAATTTTATACAAATTGTTCAGTTTTGTATAAATTTATTTATACATTGTAATTTGTGTAATAAGACATGTACTTGTATAATTATAAATAGGATGAAAATATATGTATTTATATTTATATATACACTTTTCTCTCGCTTTATACAAACACAAACACGTTTTATACATTTTATATCGAAATGTACAAAATGGTTAATTGTATATAAAAAATGGTCAGTTGTATACAGAATCATGTCAAAAAAGGGAATGTTTGCTGCGAACTACAATTAAAATAAAATATAGCTATAACATTTAATTTAAATCAATAATTTGTTATTTCATATAATTATTCCTAATTTTTATTTATTTATTTATTTACTACAGTAGTTTATTATCATATCAATAATCAAATGGCGAATTAGATGCAACAAAACAACTCTTCCCATGCATTTCATGTGATCCCTTTTATTTTATTTTATTGGGAAAAGGCTCAGAAATGCCCTTAACGTATGAGAAATTGTTCAAAAATGCCCTCCTTCCATCTTTTGGTTTAAAAATGCCTTTAACGTTATTTTTAGGTTCAAAAATGCCCTTTAGTTAACATAAATATGACATGGAATCTAACAAAACAAATGGTCAATTTTCATTGGTCCACATCAAATAAAAAGCCCTACCCAAATCCAAACCCGTTTCACTGGCGAAAAATATTAAAGCTAGAAATCTTGCAGCATGCCTTTTTGCTGAAACTATCAGTTTTCACAAAATCCAACTTTGCTCGTGGAAGTGTTTGAAGCCATGCGTCACTACTAACTTTGAAGAATAAGAGTCCAAACATTGTTTAATAGATTTTCTTTAACGAAAATAGCAGTCGATATACCATTATGCCCATCAAAAATCTATTCAAGAGAAGTTAAAATTTAGCAAATTCATACAAGAAAAATGATGTTAGTAGTTGTATCACTAGCAATTAACAGATTTACTAAAGCATCTGTGATAAAATTATTACGAAACTTGAAAAAGAGGTCAATGAAATCCTCTAATTATCAGGCTTAATCAAGAAATAGTCTTCCCCTCTCTTTGCCAAAGCACCGAAATCGTTTTTGCTTCATCCTCTTAATTTCCGATACTATGCAAATTCTAATTCCCCAATTTCGAAAAGAAAATCCCTCAAGGAACGGGTAAAAGATGCAAAGACTAATCAAACACGGATTTGGATATAGCTAATTGGGTGGGTCTTTTTATTTGAAAAAAATTGATGTGGACCAATGAAAATTGACCATTTGTTTGTTAAATTCCATGTCATATTTTTGTTAACTTAAGGGTATTTTTGAACCTAAATAAAACGTTAAGGGCATTTTTAAATCAATAGTTAGAAGGAGGACATTTTTGAATCATTTTTAATATGTTAAGGGTATTTTTAAGCCTTTTCCCTATTTTATTATAAGAAGCAAGTAACAATGATTGTAATCTTTTCATAACCTTATAATATGCTTTATATTATTTTACTTTATTATTATAAGAAGTAGGTAACAATGATTGTAATCTTTTCATAACCTTATAATATGCTTTATATTATTTGTTTTCACTGTGATTTTCAATCATTTACAAACTAATTCATTAATTCTGTATTTTTCTTTCAATTATAATTGTTTTATCAAAAATACTAGTTTAAGAATTTTCGACATTTTAGAGTCGCCACTTAATTTTTAAGAAAAATTAAGAAACTATTATTTTCAAATAACTTAACAGAGAAAATTGCTTAAAAACATTTAAAAGGTTCGAAGATTCATATTAACGTCTTAGGAAGGTTTTGAAAGCACCTAAGACATTCCGCTAACCTACGGTTATCCAATAACTAACATAGCTTGGCTAGAGTATCTAACTTAATTTTAATAAAGAAGTTGTTTGAAACAAAGTAATATAAGTAAAAATTGATTTGTAAATTGAGTCATTTTTACCATAAGATTAGTTTGAAGTTAAAATTAAGTTGATAAAACATTTACGGCGTTTGCAGGGATTCGAATTTTCCTAACTTTTAAACTAGCGACAAAATAAAATAGATAAAATAATTAAAGCAAGTAAAGAGAGATAGGGAGAGAGATATTGGGTCCAACTCCGGGTTCTGTCCGCCTTGACCTGAATTTTGGACCCACCTGTTTTGGATTTTTAACTCATTTTCTTTTTGGGTTTTGACCCATTTTGTACCTGTTCTAAACTAAACAAATACTTACACAAAATAAATAAAATGAAGTAAAAGACGACAAGGGCTTCTGCCCGAAAATGAATACAATACAGAATGCAAAAATGGGTCTTTCTGATCCCAATTTCTTCGACTCTTCAACTCGCTTCGAATTTCGCTCCATGATCTGTTCATCGGTTTATAGGATGAATGATTCGAAATGGAAAACCTCAAGCCTTTGCGGCTCTCCCGCAGGGGATGGAATGAGTTCGTGTTGAACTCGTACGAATTGCACATGTCACACGCAAAACAATAATAATCTAGGATTAGCTTTTCTTCCCCAAATTTATCAATAAATATCCAATCACACAAATAATGAGTTACAAGAAGTCATAACCCAACACTTTAATCAAACTAAATTGGTTTCACAATAGCAAATAATTGGCAGGGACTAGGGAATCAAACTAACAAATCATCGCCTACTCTTGCAATGATATAACGAAATAAATTCAGTCAAACCGAAGATGCAAATCTAAAAAAAAAAGACAGACATATGCAAAGGAGTATGGCCTATACTCATGCCAAAACAAACATCCCCACTGTTGCTTCACGTAAACGCATACAAATGACTTCTAATGATGTGGGCAAGTGCTTGAATAGCTCCTCTTTTTTTTAATTTTTGACATGAGCATACAGATAATCATCACTAGTGAACAGACCCAACCATCTTTGGGAATGAGCTGTCTTAAACAAGCGAGAAACATATATATATAAATATATATATATATATATGTATAAAGGCAACAGAGGAAGCAAAGTATTGCTAAAATTCTTAACAGAAAGAATGCATTTTTTTATATATATATATGAGAAGCAACAGCAAGCTCATGCAAAAGGAAATTTGTATACAAGAAAATGAAAATAAAAAAAAAACAGTTAATGATACCGATCATAATACGAATGCAATGCATGACTTCAAGCTTTGACGATAAAAAATAATAAGTTCAATAATACAAGAGACCATGACAAACTACAAAATTGAACGTATGGCTCGCTATTCAAAATGAACACCAAACATATTCGAGAAAAGTGCTTCAGTCTATCCTGCCACTACTGGCAGTGACCAACGCATGTATGTGCACATTTGGAGCAACAACTAGAACAAAAGAGTATGGAACTATGCTGACTAACACAACACGCAACATTTATACCAATTGGTTTTCAAACCTTTGCCTTACTCTCCTTAAGAGACAAACAGTGTCAACAATGGTAAAAAAAAGGGGGGGGGGGGTTTGAAGTTCAAACCGGTAAGCTACGAGAAGAGGTTTGACATAACAAACATACGAGGATACAGAGGACAATCGCAGTAAAACTCAAAATCAAAAGATAAAGGGACAAGAGCATTGAACATAGACTCATGAGAAAACTTTAATTCGATGTTGCAAATAACTCGGTGAAACGACTAAAGAGGTACATCATATCAAATATCATAAGCCTAGCAGCAACAGCAACAACCAAAACACTCTCCTTAACCAAAATATTGTTCCAAGATAAGTAAAAAGACAGACAGAACGTGGTAAAGGAATGTTACCTTTCGAAGAGCAACGAACGAGACTTAAACGAGCTGGGCGGCTGACTTCCACCGTTCAAAAAGACTCGCAAGCAAAAACAAAAACAGGCCACGAATCCAAACAAAATGAACTTAAACTCTAAATGCTATCCTCTCTGCTTTTTTTTTTTTTAGTGAACTAGAAGGTATACATTATTATCTCTTTGAAAAGAAAAGAAAAATTCCTCGTATCAGTGGGAATTTCCGACTAAACCTCCACTGTTCCTTTCGACTTCCAAAAAAGAACAAGAATTCTCCTTCTCCAAAAAAAATCCTCTCCCTCTCCTTTGCCTAAAACCAGAATCTAAAAAATCCCCCCCTCTATTTCTTCTCAAACGATTATATATAGCCAAAGATTAGGGCTCCGAAAAATGGGGAAGAAATCGGGTTATACCCAGACCCATTTTGGATTTCCCATTCAAAATTCAAAACCAAACTCGAATATTCCCAGATTCGATCCCTCCATTCAAAAGGGACGAAAATGGGGTGGAGGGCTGAGATTTATCCTTCGTCCTTGGCGTGCTTCGTGTCTTCATCTCACAGCCACAAGGACAACCATTGCAGGCTTCCCGCTCGTACGGCTGAGAGTAACGGAAGAACAACACGACAACAAACTTGTCGAGCACGCGGTTTGCTTGACGCCGTTTCTTTGTGTACGTTGGCGTGGTTGATTCCGTCAACTCTCTATCGTGTGGGGAAGGGCGGGGCGCGTACCATCCGAGTGGTGTCGCCCACGCGTGCTTTCGTTGCATTATCAGAAGAGCGTGAAGACGCCGCTTACTGTTGCTTCTTTTCCGTCTACCCACATTTGGGTCTTCTTCTTTAGGCTAAGAGATTTGGGTCGGGTCAGTCAATAGGGGTTGGAAAGGGAGAATTGGGCTGGAATGATTTGTTAAGAATCAAATGAGTTTGGGTTGAAGTGGGTTTGCGCTCAAGAACGAGGGGAATAAAAAGGAAAAGGGCCGGGTAAAAGGGTTGGGTATTTCAGAAAAAGAATGAGAGAGGCCCAAATCTTGGTCCTTTGAAAAGTTTGAGACCAACTGGCATGCTGGCTCTAGTTGTAATTAAATAAATAGCCCAAATAAATTAAATTGTAACCAAATCGAGCAAAACGAAGTAATATTAATTGATTAACAAGCTTCTTGATTTTGACAAGATAAAATAATTAACTTAAATGTAAACTAAAAACTCAAAATATAAGCACTAATTTAGCTTAAATTAACTTCAATAAAGCATTAAGCGAAACTAAGATCTTTTTGAGACGATTTCCGAATAAACTTAAAATATATGTTATATGCATAATTATGTAAATCATATGTAATATCTAAAAATTATGAAAAACGATAACATTTATTTAGAATAACTTGAAAGACCTTTTAAAACTTAATAAACCAATTATTTCAAAACGTCTAGCATTTAAGAAGCTCGTTAATTAATTAGTATCGGGGAGGATCAAAATTGGGTGTCAACAATAATGTGTCTTGTCAGTTGTCACTTACAGTCTCAACACATATCATACAAAGTAGGAAAGTTCGAATGGGCTTAGCCGCTTAGGTATCGATTGATACTGTACCCCTTAAGCAAATGAACAATTTTTTTTTCCGGAACAAATCAAAAAATAATAAAATGTAGAAATAATATAAATAGATTATAGAGCAAATATTAGGAATAACAAACATAATATTAGTGCTCTATAGCTATAATCTTGGAGCATATGATTTGTATAAATTGTAGCGATTTGTATAAATCACGGCAATGTGTATAAATTGAGCGTCTGTATCTATGAAAATTGTGTTTGTATAGGTATATGCTCTTTGTGTGAGGCTAGAGTGGCGAGCGAGATTAGGAGAGAGGGGATAGAGACAAGCGAAAGAGGGAAAAGAGTGGAGAGAGGTGAATTATATATGTATATCGGTTAGATAATTGTGTATATGTATCAATTATTGTGTTTGTATATCTGCATAAAATTTGAAATCGTATAGAATTGAATTGAGTTAAAATATTTGTATTTGTATATCAAATCTTTCTCTCGCTTTATACAAATATAAATTGTATATTGTATCTTTCGTAATGTGTTATACACTATTAATCTATTATACATTGTATAATGTTGTGAGAATTTTAATGGTGCTTGGAGATGGATAAATTTGTGTGTTATACACTAATATACTTGGAATAGTGTATTGGCTATATTGTTTCAACTAAATTGGTTTATTCATTTTTATGTGAAGTGAAATAATATCATTTAGTTTTGTAAGGAAGCATATATATAGTTAGGTGATTTATACTGTTAATTGGATGATTCTATGAGAAGTTTCATGTAGCAATTCTATTATGTATATAGCACCATAGAATAATTATTTTTCCATTGGCTAAATATGAATTGTCGTGTAAGGATATTTATGTCCTTTTTTCTTGTTTCTCATATAATATTCGAAGTCCACGTTGGAGGTCCGATTAAATTCGAATCGCGCATTATAGGGTCTATTCAAGGGTGACACTTCTAATAGGATTTTCTGCATACCCAATACTCAAGCCCAAGACATCTGGTTAAGTATGGAGTACTTCCACCAGTGCACTACAACTCATGTTAATGGTTTATGATGTTTGAGAATGTTAATTGTTGTATTTTTGTGTCTCTTATGGAGGAATAGCTTGTGAGTTGTGACTTAGATGTCATGCCTCAATTTAGGGATGCAACTGCTATTTGTAGTGATAATTGATCTTAAGTTGAACTTACTGGATAACTATTCTATCATTATCAATGTTTGTACCAAATGATTTCAGTGTAGTATTCACTACAAAATAAAAAATAAAATAAAAATAAGTATATATTTTGATTTAAAAATAAGCGAAGTCCCAAACTAGTAAAGACACTCGTGCCTCAACAAGTCAGGTTAATCCTATCGCCAAAGTTTGACTTTACTAAATTAATAAATAAGGCTCATAGTCGGCAAGATCCCTATTAATAGAACCTACAGTAAACTAAGTGAATCACAATAATAATTATTAGAACATGAAGATTTAACTCGTTTGATGTAGATTTAAAAGTACTTTTTGAAATCATTTTTGGCAAATTTTTGTTTGGTCATAAAATTTATTTAGCTTTTGGGAGATTTTGATAAACAAATCCTGGAATATGTTAAAAATCTTTTTGGGCCAAAAAATAGTTGTCGATTACTTTTCAAATTTTAAAGTTACCCTTTTTATATTGTAATTATACAAAAGCCCGTGATCCAAACTAATTCCTTATCAACCCTTTTTGGTCATTTGATATGAAATAAGTGGTAGTCGAGAAGTGGAAAGATTATATTAATTACAGCATAGATTATTATTATTATTATTATTATTATTATTATTATTATTATTATTATTATTATTTTGTACTTATTGTTCTTCGACTATTTGTAATGGCTAGTAATTATGCTATTAGTAGTTTTTAGTCAAATAATACGTAATTTTGTACCAAACTTATGGTTAGAAGCCACGTTTCTTATTTTTCAAAAATATTTGAGAATTGTGTGTATATATATATATATATCGTCCTTATTTAGAAGTGACACTTTTAAAGGACCAACACTGCATCATGTTCTTGTACCTAAGGAAATAGAATTTGTACTAGCAATTTTCTAAAAGTCACCTTGTGTACACCTTTTCTAGATGGGTGTTTTTGTCTTCTTACTAGCTATGTGGGATACAATTGTTATCCACCTCCATTTTCATTTATTGTTACTGCATAACCCTATTGTACAAAATGCAAAGCGAATTGTACTAAAAGAGGGATATTTAAGTACTTTACCTGCAATTACAGAGGTTCCAAATGAGTTAAGTAAATGACAACACGTGTTATATTGGTGTCAACATTTTTCTTTCTTTACCCTCTTCTTCATCTTTCTCATTCTTCCTCTATTCCTTTCCCAATCCTTACATCTCTCTCAAGTCTCAAACAAATTTTTGGTAGAAAATTTCAAATCAATAAACCCAACAACTATTGAATGCTTCAAAGCTTTAAGGTAATCTAAAGTTCTCAACTTAGAGTTATAGCTCTCAATCTCTCCCAACTCACTCTCTTTCAAGATGTTAAGTTTTTGTTGGAAATTTCGACTCAAATGTTTTGTTATTTTTCTGATTTTGATTAACTTTTTACTTGCATGTTTCTAATGGAGTTTGAGATGCCTCGAATTGAATTCATGAGTTTCATTACTTTACTTTGGTTAGGATGCTAAATTTCAAAACTGAGCCTATATATTCAAATTTGATTTTGGAGTTTGTTTCTATTTATTATTCAATCAATATTAAGTTTTTCCTATTATTTGAGATGCTGAAGGCCCATTTATGTTAAGTTGAAGAGAGAGGCTTTAATTTTTAATTTTCTGATAAACCTGAGCAGCTTACATTGCAGACTTGCACCAGTTCCCCATATGTTTACACATTCAATCTCTCTCATATCAACCGGCGGTTCCGATCGAAGAAGCCATAGCTGCACTATCCATATTTTCTCTAGAGATAACAATGTCTATTAACACTGTTTTGAAAATTCAATTGTTTTCAATGAGCATGTTTTCCTAATTTACGAATTTCTTCCTTTGTTGTTATAATTTCAGGATGATCAACCAGAGGTACAAAGCTCGGGGTTTTGGGTTTCAGCTAAAAGAGGTGTAACTATTAGTCCAATCGGTAACATATCGTTTTTACATTTATTTTAGGTTTTTCGTTTTAATTCAGTATTTTCCCCCCATTTTTATTGTAATTAGTAATTCGGTTGCTTGATCTTCCCTCCTGGTTGCAAGCATAAATGCATTTGACTTCACTATGTATTTTTGGTAAATAAGATTGCATTCAATATTGCATTGATAGTCTTATTATTATTTATGAATTTTCAAGCGAGTCCTTGTGAATGTTCCTTGTAGGTCTTCCTTTCTGGAAGTATAGCCCACTCATGAAATCAAACTGCCTCAAGTATTATCTTTACTACTTGAGAAGTGTTCGTTTTACTACTTTTAACGTTTTAAAATGAATTTGGCAGAGTACAGTGATGTGGTTGCATTTAGGTTTTCTTTATCTGAAAACACTACAGCTATTAACCAGCTGGTATTTGTTAAGAAATTGTATCAGCATTTTGCTGCTGAAATTGTTCACAGAACACACTTATACAAGAGGGGAAGGAAATGGGTTCCGTGCTCTACACATATAGAAGTTGAGTTAAAGCGCTTCCTCAGGTTAGTAAGGAATTTCAATTTCTAACAAAAAATATTTGGATCTCTTAATGAGATAAGGTTTTACATTATCATTATCTTTTACTTTGCGTCTATGCTTTTTATTTTTATTTGTGCTGGTGAAAATGATTATAACTGGAAAGAGTGGATCAGATTCTGCATTTCTTTAGTCAAATTTTGCATATTGATAGATGGTGATCCTCAAGGTTTCTTCAAGTCTAGAAGGGGTTTAAGGCTGGGTGATCATTTATCCTTTATCTCTTTGTCTTCGTGATGGAAATCCAAGCTTAACATTCAAAATGGTAGAGAGTTTGGGATAATTTTAGGGCCTATGCATTGGCCAGAATGGAGAGTAAGAAATGGTACTTACACTTTCTATATGCAGATGATACTTTACTTTTTTTTGAGGCAGAAAGAGACCAACTATTACATTTAAGAGAGGTTTTATTTAGTTCTTAAGCAATTTCTAGGCTGAAAATCTTTCTAAAAGCAGTATATTTAGCATTAATGCAGAATTTTGCATTGAGGAACTAGCTGGTATTTTTTGACTGTGAAATGAATAATTTTCCTACAGTATATTTTTCAGTAGGGATGAAGAAGAAAGACAAAAGTATTTGGTCACGAGTAACTGATAGTTGTACAAATAAGTTTGTTTTAGATTTATTTTTAGATGTACAGACAATCCTCAACTTTGATTAATTCATCATGTTCAAGCTTTGATTTTTGAGTAGCGAATGAAGTCGGAGAAGGAAGACAAGGGAAGGAGGAGTAGTGTTCAATATTTAGGTTTAGTCGTTTGGATGCAGTACACATATTCTAATCATAAAAAAGTCTAATAAACATGTAGTCCACAAGAGTGGATATAATCTAACTTGTATTTGATGTTAACTTACATTACAGATGTTGCACCAGTTCCCATATGTTGACACATTCAGGTATTTGTTATGTTGCTTAAGGTATCTCAATCGACACTGTCAACTTGCTTTTAAGCCTTACACCTATTTATACTAAATCACCAATGATCTAACTTTGATGAAATTAGCATTTATGTTCTCGGTATGAGTTTATGCAATTATGGGCTCACAACACAGTTGATTTTTTTTCTGATTATTCACATATGTATTAACCTTTGTGTTAAACATGTTGGATCCAATTGAACGCGTAGGAGCTACATCAATCCGTAGTAAGCTATATTGCAACCAGAATTCTATAGTTAGTTAATTTGTTGGAGTGAGGTAGACTAGAGAAAATAGATTCTTGACACGTAGAAATATAATAAGATTAAAACTGTTGGAGTATATATATAAAGTAGAGACGTTATTCCTCAATGTTCAATTATAACTGTGTACCTAATTAGCTACACTCCAACTACAATCTGTGGAAATTTTTTATTTCCTTTGGAAATTTTTTTATTTCCTTTATGTGGTTTGATTTTTTCTTGCACCGAATTGTGTGTTGCTTTCTTTTATGGTCGTAATGAACAAGTGTTGAAGATTTTTAGATCAATGGATTAAGTATATATAAATTTACATTCATCTGTTCAAAAACACTAAATTTCTAAGAAAGGTTATCTTAGTGAATTCACTATTTCTGTGATTGTTTTTTTTTTAAAAAAAAAAAAACTTATAAAGGGTTGTCTGTTTTAAGTAATTTGACAATTTTCGGTCATCATCCTAAAAATTCATTAATTCATATTTTTACAACAATATTTATTGGTGAAAGGACAATTCACCATGTGGTTAACATCTACTCATAGTTTTTTTTTTGTGATAGAAAGAGTGGACAATGAGACTAAAGGTTAATGACATTAGAAAAGAATCCATGAGAAATGCAATATTAAAGGTTAGACATCTCATTTATGGTATAATTTCTTGCAGTACTTGTGCGATTTTGTGCTAATGTAGATTTCAATATGACTAGAGTCTTAATAATTATGTCAATAAAGAAAAAAAGTTGGTCCCAAAGAAGAAATTTTGGTATAAGAATGATTCATCAGATTGACTTCATTTTAGCTTATTATGTGCTTATATGTATTTCTTATATTATGTTCTGATAATCAAATATTAATACATAGTTAATGGTTCATCCGACTAACTTCATTTTAGCTTACTATGGGCTTATATGTATTTCTCATATTAGTGTTCTAATATTAATGTCAAAATATAGATACATAGTTTCATTTACTGTTAGCAATTTGTGGTCTGAAGTTCTTGCTTTAGATTTCCTGAAGTGGTTTAATTGTTGTTGTTAATGGAAATCAATATAGAGATATAAGAGAAGTTTTTGATTGAACAATGCACCGAGACTCTTAACTAATTAGTTGTTGTTCATATTTTTTTTGAAGAGCTTATTCCTCATTCAACTTGTAAAACAATAGTTACTTTGGTTTATGAATTTTGACTGGTATCAATAGTAAATTATAGTAGTCCAAGGGCATTTTAGTTGTTCCTGTTATAGTCTATGAAAATGTACTGACAATATGGTATAAGAACTTCTGACAAATCCATTTTTTATTTTATAACTCTCTAATTTTATTTTTGCAGCCCTTTTAAGTTCAATTTTCTTCAGTTGATTGATTTTACTAGCTTTCTGAAGATACCTCAAAATACATCCTTGCTATGTGGTTTCTGGAAGAGCCAAGGATTGCTACCAAGCCATGGAGTGTAGCTCCAGCTCATTGAATCAATGAATCAGAAGGACATGTTTGAAGATACATACATTTGATATGTCTAATAGTATTTTTGATATCGTACTTGTATCTTTACACGTAGTAGAGATAAATTTCATTAAGCACAATTATGTATACAAAAGATATTTTTAACATGTTAACAACAGCTCTCTGGTAATGTTATATCTGAATGAATTTAGAATGCTCAATTGCATGCGTATCAATTTTCATTTGCAAGGATAGTTTTTAGTTAAGTCATACTACCCAGTAGTTATATCTCTATTGTTACATGTGCACTTATTTATACCATGTAAGTATTGATAATAATAGAATTCTGCTATTTAGTGTAATTTTGAGCTTCATGTCACAAAATTGACAGTGTTGGGCTCGTGCTAGGCACGGGCCATTACCTGTCTAGTATATATATAAATGATAGCTTAAAATATGACAAATCCACCTTTATATGAAAAGTTAATGTAACTTTGAGGGTCTCACACTCATTTTTAAAGGTAACATTATATAACACTTTTGTTACAGTAATGTATGTTGTATAACTGTGAGGCCTTATTTCCTTTGTTATAAAAAATAAAAGAACATAATCTAATTTTTTTTTGCCGGAAAAAATGAAGATCACCATTCTTTATTTTTGCCGGAAAATATGGAGGCCACCGGAAAATATAGAGACCACACACACAGCCTCCAGTTCACACCCCTTATTTCTTCATTACGAAATAAGAACAGAAAATAAATTTTAAATCAAAACAAAAAGACAATGAACTTTTTATAAGAAAAAGTATACTATCAATTTTGAAATAGGAGCAAAAATGAAAACATAAAGAGAAATAAAGAGAAAAAAAAAAGATAAATTCATAATTAATATTTATTAAAATCTCTATTTGGAAAATAACAATGGTGGACAAGAGGTGATTTTAGTAAGAGAAGAAAAGGAAAGATTTGAGGTGGTGAGGGTGCAGGTGTGTGTGGGTGGTAACATTTTTTTTTTTTTTAAATTGAAATTCTTTTCTTTTTTTATTTAAATTCTTTTATTTTCAAAATTCATTTATAGAATTATTTTAAATTTAAATGTCACATGTCTTCATTTGATTTACTATTTTGCCACATCAGCTGCATGTGCATTACACACGCATTTTCTCTTTTGACCAGGTCTTAGAAAAATGTTTGATAGGTACTTATTTTTTAAGGTTTGAGTGTCTAATAGGAAAATGGGCATGTTAAGGTGTTTAAGTGAATTTTGCGGATAACTTTAAGGGGCCACAGATGACTTAAGCCTATCCATTTACATATGTGTGTGAGAATAAAGATTCAACAGTGTGTGTATGTGGCTTAATTAGAAATTCAAAAAGACGAGAAACACTCACATTGTTCTACTTTATGTATCCTACTTATGAATATTATTATTTTGTAGAGGTACTATTTAATTAATAAATTAATATTTATTAATTTAAAGAGTGTTTCGACACTGTAAAATTCATTCAGAGATGAAATCTCACATAATATGAATAAATGCACTTCTGAAAATGCCATATATGAACTTGAAACCATGATAATGCTTTCAGTTATCGCAATAAAATAAACGTTAATAGCCCGTTGGATGGGTGAAAATGATACATGCTCATAGGTCCAAAGCTTAGAAGAAATTGTGGATACCGTTTGAAAAAATAATAATGATGATAAAGTTTAAGATGTTACAATACCTTTAGAACCAGTTGCGCGTAAGGAATTAAACACTTATTACATCTAGAGCTCATCACAATTTTTATGGTGCAGTTCAAAAAGATAACATCGAAATATTTAGATAAAATATGAAAAGTAAGAGATGAGTTTCAACTAGGTTTAAATTTTAAGAAAAAACAGAAAACAATATAATCATATTTCACTAAATTATCTTAAATATATTTGTACTTTTAAAAAATTATTAATTTATAATATTAATGAGACCATATATTTATATAGAAGTCTTCTGAAAATATATTATCTTATTATCTAATCGAAATGTGCATTCTTTTCCATTGGTCTAAATTGGAATCGGATAAAAATATTATTTTAGAAAGATTATTAATTAATTAAATATTAATTTAGTGTGGTTTTACTGTATATAAGTTTAGGTATATTTGATGAGGCAACATTGAGTTTTGAGTCCAGTCCTAGTTCATGTATTTATCAAGTTGTAATTTGACTGAATCTAGTACCTGATCAATTGTTTGCTCAAATAATATGTGTTAAAAAATTTATTAAATATGTTTAAATTTAAAATTTGAAATTCAATTAATTAATATTTGATGTTAAAATTTTGAATTCGCCTCTAAGCACTTCGCTCCTTCAAATGAAATTGTAAAATTAGTTATTTCAAATTTAAAAGTATATGATTTTTTTTGTAATAGACTAAATAATTCTGCTATATAAAATGGAATAAATAGAATATATTTTTGAGTTTAATTAAGAGAAAAAACTCAAATATGCCATCAAACTTTTTTAGAATGATTCAACACTATCCCAATCTCTAGAAGAGTACCAGCGTTGTATGTCATTCGTTAAGAATTTGGCTCATTTATGCCATTGTTGTTAAAGAAAAAGCTCATCTATGCCATTTTTTTAACTTCGATTTTGCAAATCATTTTTTACACACCAAACAAGTTTTAACACTTTTCTATTGGTGTTTTGGTTCAAATGTATATTTTTTGCTTGTTTTTCTTTAAAAACACTAAGAACACATGAAGAACATAAACAACTCTTAAATGTTCAATATCTTCAATTCTTCACGAAATCATCTCAAATTTCGGCTACATCATTAATTTCTTTTTTTAAAAAAAACACTAAAATTCTAACATCATTTGCAGAGTTCAAAAATTCACCCATTTTTAAAAAATATATTCCAGAAAACGATAATCCGTCCCAAAATTTCAATTTTTTCTTTGATTCTTGTTTTTGTAGTTTTTTACATTAGATCTTTGTTGACTAGTGTTGTTTGAGTTTATGTTCAAAATTTCAAATGATTTGAAGTTGTGAAGAATCTACCATTAAAGAATGTTGAAGTTTTGAAACTTTGAATAAATTTTAATTGAGTCTTGTTGAGTTAGGTTGAATTCGAGCTCAAAAGAAATTGAGTTTTGATATCTAGCTCGGAGCGAAACTACTCTTGAAATTTGAGGTGATTCGTGAAGAATTGAATAAGTTTGAAATTTGGGAATTGTTAATGTTCTTATGTGTTCTTGGTGTTCTTCGAGATGTAGAAGCAAAAAATGTACATTTGATCCAAAAACATCAATACAAAAGTGTTAAACCTTGTTTGGTGTGAAAATATGGTTTTGCAAAATTGGAGTTAAAAAAAAGGGCATGGATGAGCTTTTTTATTTAACAACAATGGCATAAATGAGCAAAACTTTTAACGAATAGCATAAATGAGTTTTTTCTTAAAGTTCGATAACATATTTGAGTCTTTTCCATTTAATTAATAATTAATGTAGCAGACCTAGTATAATGGCATGCTAAGCAGCCAAATTTTGAGAGCCTAATAAATAATTAGCTTTATGGACTACCTCATAGATTTGATTGAGACAGGGACAATAGTGAATAATGTTAATGTCAATCCATTTATGGAGACAAAGAGAAAATTCAACCACCATAAATAAATGTTTTTTTAACTTTTAAGACAAATTTATCTCTAATTAAAAATGGAGGATGAATCACTTAGTAAAATGGAAAAATAAATTATATTGGACCCATTGATGAATGTAAGCAAAAAGTAGGAATTCGAATTATTTTCAAATGGTGCAACTCTTTGGAATGAGAACTTGTTAATTAGTATGGGAGTGTTACACTTTTTTTAAAATCTTTCGACGGGCTCAACTCAGAAGGCATTAAGTGATGATCGATTCCAAGTTATTTATGTGGATGATCACCTTTCAAATCAACTAATCCTTCCCCAAGAACAAGTGTTACAACCTTTAACATTAAAGAAATCGTTCCTCTTAATATTGCTCAATTCATGGATCTAATAAACATGGATGAATTAGTAAATAATATCTTATATTACTCCATTCGTTTCTATTTATATGTCACCATATTAAATTTTACGCTCCTTAAGGAACTAGGTAAATTATCATTTTATCTTTATTTAGTGATCTCTTGAAGTCAAGTTTACAATAAATGAACATAAATTAATTAATTCATTTTGATTAATTAAATTGACCAATGAACATGAATGAATAAATCAATATATAGTTTTTCTATATTGATCAAATTCATACTTTTAAGATTAATAACTCTCAAGGATGAAATATGAAGAATAGTTTATTTATTTATTGATTTAGTGAAATAACAAGCACTTAAAAATATTTACTTTTAATAAAAACAACATTTAAATATGTGACCTACATATATTATTATGACAAATGTATATTTATCATGAAGAAATTTTCTACAAGGTTTTTAATTTAGTTGTTAGCACTCACATCAACCTTTTCTTAGAAGACTTATTAATGAACCATTAAGGAGTTGGTCCACAACCTTCAAATATTAATAGACTTGTGGTTTGTAACTTTTTCTTTCTTTCTTTTTTATCCACTCAATATTAGCTAGGTATTTGTATTAAAATTTGATCAAATCTATATTTATCGCGAAACAGTTTAATTTATAAATGTAACTTTGTAATTAGTAGAACTTGAACCGAATATATTTTATTAAGGATGAATAAGTACAAATAAACAAACTACAAGCATATAAAGTTTCAAAGTATGCAAGCTTACTAGAGGTTATGAACCTCAATTTGTGAAATAAATCATAAGTATTCCAAACCAAAGAAAATCAGTTTGTCCCCAATTGTGTTTATAAAGTTGTTAGATGAGACAATTCATATATTACTCAAAGATGGTTAAAAACTAAAGATTCTGAGTTCGAATTTCTACTGATGGCTAATATTTTTTTTCGATCGAAAGATTTCAAATATTTGTTAACTTTGAGACGAAAATTAGGAGAGAGTGACACACAAGAAGTTATAAATGTGAAACATATACTATTTATTAGTATAGTAAAGTATGATTATACAACAAGACAAAAGTATAAGACAAGTACAACATACTTTGTATTATTACATAATACATAAAAACAACCCAAATTTTTAGAAGACAATTAAACACATATGTCATCTAATTATTTCTAGTTCTTAGGTACCCAAACAATGTGATCTTGTGGAAGGAAATGACAAACAGGGACAGATCCAGGTGTAACCTTAAGAACTTTAAAAGCCAAATGTTTTGGGTTCCATTGTGATGTGTCTTTGTGACAAACAGCTACAGCCTTAACTTTTGTTCCATCAACACCAACTAATGATACCATGTATGACTCTGTCGTTTCTGTTTTGTGACAATAAAATACTGCATAGGCATAGTTTTGTTTGTGACAAACTACTGATTTGTCATTGTTGTTTCCCATTTTCTTGGCTCCTAGGATTGTGTATTTTTGCATTTCTGTGTTTTCCTTTTGTGTTTCTGTTGATAATGGTTGCACTTTGTTTCCTAATTTTGATGTAGTGAAATCAACCATGGATTCTAATGAAGTTGCACAATACTTCTCTTCTCCTTTAATACCTGCGAAAAATATTTTAAACTTCGCGTCAAGTCACCAGATTAAAATTTATTTTTACTTTATTAAATTTTATATCAAGTCAAAATTGGAACAGAGAAAGTATGGTAAAAAGAGTTCTAAGTTTTTTGGATATTATTCTAATTTCATTAATAATAGAGTGATAATATTACATTAAGTTAAATTGCACTTATAAGTTTTTACTATCCTAGTAAAATCATGATTGGTTTGCAAAAACTAATAATTTTTTTAAAAAAATTAATCTAGTAGTACTATATAATGATGCATTTAATTGAATGTCGACCCTGTAAATACTATTTATCTCAATTTACCTACTTACTTTTTTTAAAAAAAGAATGATTCATTTCTACATTCAATAATATTTTTTCTTTAAAATACTTATTTTTTTTTTCGAAATACACATTGAAGTTTCAATTAAATTTGGATTGCATTCTGCAAGATCCACTCGAGAGTGGTGCTTCCAACAGAATTTTCTCCATACCCAGAGCTCAAACTCTGGTTAAGGATAAAGCACTTCTACCGGTGCAACACAATTCATGTTGGTAAAAGTTACTTAATTAAAAAATTTTTACTAGTCAGAAAAACATTTCCCAACGATTAAAGATTCGATGTAAAGTCAAACAACTATCATATAAATTGAAACGGAGAGAGTATACCTGTCTCTTCACATTCTCTTACTGTCTGCTTCATAATCTGACCTTCTTCACTATCCTCATCAATTGAAAACTTGTGAAGTATCTCCGGCATCTTCTCTGAGCTAAACGGAATCGAATCCGCCTCTTCACGAGGTAAAAATGAAGCTCCATTACCATTTTCCACAAACTTCAACTTCATGTTACTTCCCTCATTCAAATCTTTTTCCAGGAAAAATAATGCCACGTTAGGGTTATCGTTAAGTTGATCATCTTTCGCCGCGTAGTTGTAAACAAACGGTGACGGTCCAGGGTGAACACCCACGGAGACTGGTGGTTTTCCATGGTGACCGGGAGTTGTAACACCAACTCCTCCTTTACCAACGCCTACGTGGGTCCCACCGGGAGTGTCTACATTAACGCCGCCTTTATGGCCTCCAACGTTGACGTTTGTTCCACCGGAGGGGTGGCCCTTGTCGACTCCGACGTTTACTCCACCTTTGCCTACATCTACTGAAGTGCTTTTGTCTTCTGTTAGTCCTACAGAAATAATAATTATATTCGCTAGTTAAATATATATATTATAAAAAAAAAAATATTTATCGACTATTTGTTTTTTGATACGTAAAAAAAAATTGTTATTATAGTACTAGTTTAAGTGATAGGAATACTTATAACATAGATTTTATGATGTACTATATTTTTATGTATAATTAATTACCATAAAAGTTTCATAATAACAATAAGAGCTTGTTTGGTATTGCTAGGTTAAAATCACTTTTGTTTGCGATAAAACTGTTTTTAAATAAAAGCAGAAACAATTTTTGTGTTGTTGGAAAGAAATTCACAAATATGAGGAAAAAAAGGTGAGTAAATATATAAGTTTAATTATGTTGTAAAAGCACCTTATGATGGAAAAATATTAACTTGAAGATTATTGAAAACAAAAGAAAAATATATTAAACCTTGGAAGTGTAAGAAAATATATAATGGATTAATTATAATTTTTGATAGACTAATTAATTTAATTACCAGAAGGCTGGAGAGATTCTTTGATTGCCTTAGGCATTGGAGTATTAGGCAGCTTAGTATTCCAATATGTAACAGGAAGAGCTGCATGACTTGCCACTAGTGCCAACTAAAATATTAACAAAAAAAAAATTAGCTTCTTTAAAAATGATTTACATGAATAATAATGTAATTATAAAGTAATTAGTACTTACTGAAAGATATGTAAGGATGTGAAGAAACTTCAACTCCATGGTTGGACTTAATTAAGCAAAGAAAGTGAATTCTAATTGTGAGAGTAAATAGATGTATTGCTAACAAATTATAAATAAAGTTTGAGATGGAAAAAATGGGGATATTTGGAGCACTATTTATAAGCCAAAAGATATTATTATTTATGACTACATAGTACTCCAAATAGAGTAAAAGAGTGAGAAAAGCAACACTTCACCTATCTTAATTAATTAATTTACTTCCATCTGTTTTTTTGCCATCTGCCTTCCAGAACATTCAATGCACTTGACATGATTTGTGCGGAATCAATATGAATTGTGGTGGATAGCAACGATTTATTTATTTTTATTTAGAAATCTAGCGTTTAAGAATAGATTTTTTTTTAGTTAGAAGCGATACCAATAGAAGTAAGCCCTATAATACGTGAATTTAAATTTGATCGAACTGTAATAAAAGTATCGAAAACGAAAAGATAATTTTGTAAGTATGTAAGAGTTGTTCCCATCAGAAGGTTGGGAGCTTGGAGGTTGTTTGGTACTTGATGTAGTACGTACCCCAGTTTGTGACATCCATTCATCATGCACATGTGTACAGGTTCAAATAATACTCCCCCCTATTAATTAATTGATGTATCATATTTTCTTTTTTAGTTCAAAAATATTTTTAATGATATCATTTATACTTAAATAAGTTTCTGTAATTTATTTTAAATTATAAATGTTAGATATTTTTTTCCTTTTTTTAAAGTAAATTTCGTGTTCACTCAAACAATAAATTAGAATAATTAAAGAAATACTATACAATTTTAGTGGAGTTTCGTATACGAATATATATGACTTTGATATTTTCGGAATTTTTCAGCATCGTTGGATTTATTAGCTTTAAAAGATGAGAGAAAAAACTTCTTATTAATCTTTTATTATTCAATTAATATTACTCTATACTTTTTTATATCGTAATTAATTGCTTATAAACAAAATGAATTACTACCATTAGATGATAGTGTGGACATATAGAATGAATAGCAGGCTACAATACAAGTTCTTTTAATTTTGATTTAAGTTATATATATTGACGATTATTTAATTTTGAAGCAGAGATATGAAGGGATGGTAATTTTGAAATTATATTCTATCTATCGGACATTTGATTGATAATGGATTTGAGCAAAAGACGATATATAATTTTGAGGAAAAATATTAGTCAGACGTACTTCCTAAATTATTGGATTTAATCCTCCATAAAAAATAAGAATTCGAATTAGTTCAGAAATAATCAAAAATATATAATAGTTTATCTCTAGATATTTGACCAAATATAGAATCCTCCAGCTTCTATAAAACATATGAAATTTTGTATATTATGGTATACCATATGTATACAGTTGTATACCAAATATTGTTTTGTTTATATGTAAGTTTCGACCATATTTTTATAATGTAAATTATACGTTTATGACATTTTTCCTTAATGAAATGCCATAACATACTTTTTTTTTAATTAAAAATTTTAAATTTTAAGAATAAAATTGATAGCTATGAAAATTTTATCCTCTTTAAATGTAATAAAATGTTATATTAATTAGACTTTAAAATAGATAACGTATAAATTAATTTTCACCATACTCGTATTAATGTAGTACTGTCACCCATGACTTGGATTAAAGGGGTAGGGATGGGTAGGTACTTCTATTATATTTCACTAAATTAGTCAAAAATTACAGAAGGACACGTGGAGAGCCAGAATTTGTGGAACAAATATAAACTAACAACCACCAAAATTTATTAGGGCTTTAGAGGGATGTTGTTGAATGTTGCTACATTCCCTTCTCCTTTTCTACACAATATAAAAATACAAATAAAATAAAACTTATGTCTTGTATCAATCCATTAATAAAACCGACTCAAAGGTTTTATTGACAATAGGTTCTATGTATATATTCCTCTTTTACGTGAGCTGTCAAACGATTTAAATACAAACAAAAAGGTATATGTCACGTTCACAACGTTATATGGATGGAAGGTGGGATTTTCCAATTTGGTTTTTAGTTGTGGTGTTAGAGTCAAATGGACATACGTAAAAGGTTACAATAACTTAGTTTTGTATATATTTTCGAATAATATAAATTGTTTATGACGTAACTAGTCATGTAAATCTTGTTATGTGATGTGTAATAATATAGGTATTTACTTGATATTCCATACGTATAAAATAATATATGGATTCTGGAAGAATTTATAATTTAAAATCTCAAACCAATCGTTTCTTTAATGTTAATGATACAAAAACTATTTTTTCCTCACCGACTAGCCAAACAATATTAATGTATTACCTACTTTGTGTATTCATTATCATAAAAATAGTTTTTATTAGTAATAAATATACATATTAATAAAAAAGAGTGTTAAAATAATTGTTGCTAATAATTATTTTTTTAAGTACATCGCTAAAGGTTTTAATGACATTTATATTAAAAAATGTTAATTGCTGCTAAAAATATATATTTAACAATAATTAAGTTATTATTGTTAAGTAATTGTTGCTAATAATTACTTTTTAATATAACGATTGTATATTCACATTTGCAATTTTTGATTCATTTTTTATTTATTTTTAGATAAAAAAAAGTTTCACATCAACTGTGTGAGAACATAATAATTTTTTCCCAAGGTGCTTATCTAGGTTTGGATAGTTGAAGAGATAAAGTATAATGACTATACCCTTAGCCTATTTTGAGTATAGAAATGTTTCTTGTCCATATAATATGGTGCTAACGTAGATGCTATATACTTACATATGTTTTTTTTATATATATGTGTGCTTATTGAGGGACAAACCTATAATATATATTTATGTGCCTCTTTTATGAAAAAATCTTGAAGACTATAGTTTATGACATTGATGTCATAATTGATAGTTATTATATACTAGTTGCAAGGAGTTGGGGGTTAATTTAATGCTTGATGTTATAAAATTGGTCACTTTGTTGAAAATAAAGCTTGGGAGGCTAAATTAATTAACACTTTGTAACAAATTACCTCTATTATTTGAAAATCAACTTTCAACACTTGGTAACAAATTACCTATATTATTTTGACATTATGATATATATTACTCCATCTGTCTCAATACATCTAATATCTTTCAAATTTATTACTATTTTAATTTATGCGACTTACTTTTTCTTTTTAGTCCGTCAAAAAAGAATGATATATTTCTATATTAAGTAACAATTTAACTATAAAATATCTATTTCACCCTTAATGAAATAATTTACAATCACACAAATTTCTATCATTCATTTTGGACCACAAGTTTTAAAAGTATTTCTTTCTTTCTTAAACTCCGTATCGAGTCAAACTATCTTACATAAAATGAGACAGAGGGAATAATTTAATTGTGAATGCGGAAATAAAATCTGTAAGCTTTTTAGAAATAAATTTTGTATCTAAATTGAGATTGAAGGGCATCTCTCTCTCTCTCTTTTTCGTTCGATGTCTATTACCCATATTGAAGCATGATTAATTTGAATTAGCGCCTCATACACTCTTGTTCAGTGCATCTCGTCTTTTTTTTTTGTTTTCCATTCGATGTTTGATTCGCGCTTAGTAAGACTCCACTCGAGGGAAACACTCCTTACCAAAAAAAATCACACTGAAGGGGTATCTCCTCCTTCATGTCTTTGTTAGTTAAGACATAACTACAAAAACTATTTCATTAAATTAAATTTTCTTAGCTCTTCTATTGAAAATAAAATAAACTCACACACAAGTTTTGACTTTTTGAACAAAACAAAGTCATATGAGATGGGCCCATTAGTGCTCTGGGCCTGAGCCTTCTCATTCAAGTTTTCACAGTTTTGTGGGCCCAAAATGAAGCCTGCTCCAGCAATTAAAGGGCTGCTAATAGTGAATTGTGATTATGACTTATTCTGGTTAACCCCAAAATTCAAATGGGAATTAGTTGCTTTAAATCCTCAAAACTTAAAATAATTTCCCAACCTATTTAATACCACCGAAAGTTAGGTAGAGCACATCAAGCATGTCAAAATTCTTGATTGAGTGTACCATTGATTTACTATAGGGAGGGGTAAGATGGGTTTGGGACGGTGATGTGGCATTATTCTGTGGCGTTTATTTGTCAGTGTCACGTGAGATTGAATGTTCATCTTGGACAGCCAAAAATAGGAAGAGTATAGTTGAATCATTTAGATAATTAATGTCGGAGGATAATTTTACTCGAACAATATAATTGAAGGTTAAATTTAATTATTTTTGCATAGTACATAACAAATTTGACCTTTTCCCCGAATTTATTGTAATAATAATGATATTTTTTTTATTTATTTTGATAATCGTAGTGTTCAGATCAGTTTGCATGCGCTTCGATAAATAATATCATAACTATAACATATAGGAAGAAACCACCTAGTATTTTTGATGAATTAAACCTGAGAATTGAGATCTCATAATGCTTACTGCCTAATCCACATCATTGACTATTAAACCACACCCTTATATCCATAATTGTGAGAATTTAGATTAACAAAATTCCTCACAAAAAAGGTGTGACACATGGGAGCAACATAGAGATTGTTGATGGATTTAGGGAATGTGTCACATAATATTCTAGTATAAGAAAGCTTCTAATGTTCCAACACTTGTGTTTTTCTTGGAACAAAAGATTGTTTGGCTTTAAAAGTCAATTGTATAAGGAGTTTTATTTAGATAACAAAGACTAATCTAGAAGTACAAATTTATCATCCACAAAGTCCAATCTAAAGTTGTCCCTTGGTCCAAGGAAATGACTATGATTGGTGATTTTATGTTTTAGATTTATGATGTCCTTGTTTGAATCCTAATTATTATTTTGTCAATTAAGTAGCATAATATGTTAGGTAAGAGGTTGTCAAAGAGCCTTTTGTTTACTCATAAGTTCTTTTAATTTGAATTTGGATTATATGATATTTTTTTATTTTCTAATTTAAAATTTGAAATCTTTAACTAATGATAAAAGAATTTCACTCGCATTATCAAGTTGTGATATTTCTAGAAAATATAAAAACATTGCATTATAACCCTAGTCTAGTTGTTACTTTCTTTCATAGATACAAATGTGCCTTTCTAGACCCCTTGATAGGATCCATAGAGATAGAAATCCCTTTATTAAACTTGACACATTTTATTAAATGCACACCTCAAGTATGAGAAGTCTTAATTACCCCTCAAAACATGGATTATTGGCACTATTTACCCTCTAAACTATGAGAAGTCTTTAACTACCATCTCAAACATAGAGTTTTGAAACTATTTACCAGTAATATGACACATGTTATAAAAAAAATCACATTACATTATGTATCTTAATTTATATGACTCACTTTTCTTGTTAGCCGATCTAAAACAGAATGACATAAATAAATCTTTTTTTAAACCGACAAGGCTAGGCTATATAGCCCATCGTATATTCATACTGGGCTAGACCCATAAAGGACTGGGCTAGGCCGAACATTTTAAGATCCAAAGTCCATGTGGACTAGGCCCAGGTGAATTAAATCATTGAATAAAAGAACATTATATGTAAATACTTAGTTGAGATCTCATTTATCAGATTTAGTTATTAGTAAAGTCGAAATCAATGAAGATACTATTATGAAGAAACTAAAACCACAAAGTCGCAAAAAATAGTATTCCTATAAAAAGACCGGACAATCTATATTGACAGCTCTGTGCAAAACTAAATTGAAAAATGGAATACACACAAGTAAGGTAAATGGGCCATCAGGCCCTAGCCCGTTAAAAGTTGGGCTAATTAATATGGACTAAGTGGGCTAAGAAGTTCTCCCACTACTCAATTTTGAAGCCCATTAAGGCAACAACAGGTCACTTCACACCAAATATTTCAAGCAATTCTCTTTCACTTTACCATAATCATTATAGTTGCGCTAAAGACATAGTTTTTATCAACGATTTCCATATATATATATATATATATCGTTTAAATAAGTATAAATATTATAAAATTAGTATAACATTATTTGTTGGCAGTCTAACACGCATGATACATGAAGATCAAATGACTCATGTAGTTGAGTGTTGAGTTATTTACCTAGAAGACGAGATCAATTTCGCTTAATTCACTCTTCCTTTCTTTTTGTTGTTTACTGGTGCACTTATATTCTAGAAATTCTATAAAAGCTCATACATTAAAATTCC
This sequence comes from Solanum sitiens, assembly GCA_016801875.1. Taxonomy (NCBI): domain Eukaryota; kingdom Viridiplantae; phylum Streptophyta; class Magnoliopsida; order Solanales; family Solanaceae; genus Solanum; species Solanum sitiens. The sequence goes on from JABWTJ010000247.1 coordinate 797,647, forward strand.
GATTTCACCTTTAAAATTACACTTTTACTTTGTACTATAAACCTGTGCCATTTTCTTTTGACAAAGGGAGGTATGTAAGTATTTGTATGTGCATATATATATATTGCAAGTCATACAATGAATTGTTAGCACACAACAATTTAAAATTGGATGACCAGCGCCAATTTTGAGATTTTATATTGATTTAATTAGTCATATTATTATAAGGATGATACTATTATTAAAAAAATATATATATACAAAACACATTATATTAAATTTAAAATCTAACTTCCACCTGAATATGATAAATACAGATACATTGAATAAAAATTATAAATAATTATAGTTGCGGGGATAGCTCAGTTGGGAGAGCGTCAGACTGAAGATCTGAAGGTCACGTGTTCGATCCACGTTCACCGCATTTAATTTTTTTTGCCGTATTTTTATAAAATCGTTTTATGTTCAATCTAAAATTTCTATATTTGTTTAACTTAAAGTTTAATATTTTTGTATTTTTATAAAATAATTTTATGTTCAATCTAAAATTTATGTATTTGTTTAACTTAAAGTTTAATATTTTTGTATTTTTATAAAATAATTTTATGTTCAATCTAAAATTTATGTATTTATTTAACTTAAAGTTTAATATTTATATTTATATATTTATTTAACTTAAAGTTTATTGTATTTTTATAAAATAATTTTATGTTCAATCTAAAATTTATGTATTTATTTAACTTGAAGTTTAATATTTATTGGATTCGAATGAATCTATTGCTGAACTATCAAAGGATATGGTGTAATGAAAGAGCTACTCCTGTTCCTTAACTAGGGCTTTAGGGTTTGATTTTTGAATATGAATTTTTCTTTAGTAGAGAGTCTTACATGATGCGTATTCAAATTAGTCGAAAATCAAGATGTAAAAAAAAAATTGTATTGCCGAAGGCTAGATGTGCCTATGGTCCTTCAATTATGGACTTAACCACTCTCTCAGATTAGAAACAAATTAGTAAAAAAGAAAAATGTACAGTAATAATTAGAGACAAGAGAAGATTACAGTCAATGCCAGCTAATTTATGTCATTAGACTCTAAAAAGGAAAATTCTTATAGCTTAAAAAAGTTTACTTCTTTACTTATGGATTATTAAAGAATTAGCAATATTCAACACAAAAAGTTAAATGTAGTTTAAATTATGCATGGGGCGGTTAGTGTAAATCATGTTAGGTCTAGTGAGAGTCTAGTTTAATTATTTCTAATTTTGATAAAGTGTTAAGCAAACTTATCTTTGACCTTTTACCCTATCAAGATGGAACTTTCCATAATGATGGGGATTAGTCAAAGAGATTAATAAGTCTATGCTGGACTTCTAATGGTAAAAATAATATATTTTGTCTCTAATTTTATTTTTTTAATTTTTTGTTTCATATAGTTTGCCTTTGTTCATAAGCAAAAGGTGTCTCTAATTAGGATTTATTATGTTGCATTGGATACTCCAATAATTCATATTCATTCATACTATATTTACTCATTGTGTTCTATATTAGCTGTCATGTTTTATTTTTCGATAACAGTTCGATTAATTTGAATTTGGTTAGATTAATTTAAAGTTTTAAAATTATAATTTAAAAATATGTAAAAATTTCAAGTCTTCTCATACAATGTGATGAAAAAAATGACACATTTTATGAAAAGCAATTAAAGTTAATTTTGTTTGACATTCGAAAAATTAAACATAACAAATATTCTGAAATGGAGAGAGTATAAGTAAATTTTATTGAATTTGTGTTCATTTTTGCACTAGCAACTACTCCCTCAATTTCATTTTACTTTGCCCATGCTAAAAGTATTTCTTTTTTTTTAATTTAACTTGTCAATCTTAGAAAAAGATTTTTTTTTACTATTTTAATTTTTATATTATCATTCGTATCTAATAACTACTTAAAGTAATAATACTCAGAGTTAAAGTTTCGAAACATTATAAATAACATATACTTTTAATTATTTTATATCATATACAATCGAGGATCAAGTAATATAAAACACTATTAATATAACATTTTCAAGGCCTATAATTAGACAATAGTCAAAGTATGTTGTGACAGAAAATACCCTGGTAAGTTAAATAAGAGAGGCAGGAAAAGCCAAAAATGATACATCAATGACAAATTATAGGTACTATTTTGAACAAACAGTGGACATCATCTTGATAAAGAAAAAATATAGCTTATGGTAAAAAAGTTTTTTTACTCAAAATTAGAAAAATTAATTACCAAGAAAGTGAGACAAGCGATGCATGGGAACTTCACCTTTAAAAGAAACGGGTCAAAAAGAAGCATTATAATCTTAAAATGACACACGTGGAAAGAAAATTATATTTATAATATTCAATATTTCATTTTACTTATTATCTATATATTATAATTTATATATATAATAAATTTTATAAATCATTGAAATGGTATCTTGTGACATCAGTAGAGACAAGCTATATGTAGTGGCGGAGCCACATGTGGTTAAGGGGTATCGATCGACACGTTTTCGTTGAGAAATTACATTGTTTAGATAAAATAAAAATATTTTCAATGTATATATATTACATATTGATACTCCTTAGCTTTTATACGATTTTACTTCTTTTTTCTATTTTTTATACCTCTTGGACAAAATTTTAGCTTTGTCACTGGGTATACGCTAGCTCAATAGCAAATTTAGAGGCAAAAAATAGGGCATTGGAATTCGTGATCTTTTCGTAAAACTAAATATTTTATATATATATTTTTAAAAAATTGTATAATATTATATTTTGACACCCGTACTATATGAACTCTAATTGATCCACATAGTTAAATGTTAAGCTTTTAAACTTAAAGGAATAAGAATTAATTTCCACTTAATACATTCTTTTTGGTGCACCCAATTTTCGATCAATTCTCACTCAATAAATTTTCTTTAGTGCATCATATTTAAAAAAATTTAAATTCGTCTCTACGCTATCTAGCGAATATATTACACAAGGGTACAAAAAAGAAGAGAGGAAGATTCTTTAGGGACTAACATTAGTGGTTTTGAAATGATCATATGTTCATAAAAATGTGGCAAAAATATTAATAACCCTTTTGTCATACTTTTTTTTTTTTTCATATAGATAAATAAATGCTTTGAAATTTTCTAGTACCATCTTTAGTGTAACCAAATGCTTTAACGTATATTTAAAAAAGTTCAAACATTTGTTGGTTCAGACACTAATAACTAGTTACAATCATAGTTGATACTTATAAGACGGTGATATAGTAATAAATACTCTTCTATTGTAAATTAAAAATTTTGTCAGTAAAAACGTTTTACCTTTAAAGTGAAAATTTTCAATACAAATTAAAATTATTAAGACCTCAAAACGGATATATATCAGCCTCAAAACTCTCTTGTCAATACGCATCACTTGCTTCATCGTAGAATATCTCCACTACATAATTCTATAATTTAAACAATATTCAGAAAAAAAAAATATATTATTTTTAGTTACGCTCAAAATTACAATTCAAAATATATTCGCAGTATTAGGTCAAACTAATAGATTGTAGATGTATAACACATTTTTATTATTTAGTTATAATAAACTTATACCTCATCAAATTAATTAAACGCTATAAACTGTACGTATTAATTTTGATATAAACTATACTTAAGTATTTAATTTATTATTTAATAGACTCATACAACCTTGAGTTGATACTGGTTCCTTCTATATATATATTTTTTTAACTTATCGCTTTAGTTAAATTAATAATTTTACTCAAAAATAATTGTTATTTTAAAAAATTTCAATTCTGACATAGCAAAATTATTTATGCCATATATATCCTAAAAAGCCTTACCTATCTGCAGAAAGCATAATGATTAATGCTATAAATAAAAAAAGGATCAGAAGATTATGTACCAACCTAAATTGATAAGAAGATATACATGGGTACATAACGATTTTTAAAATGCTAATTAAACTTTAGTCAGTATTTTAAGACTAATAAAATTTAATAGCTTTTCAATATAGAAATGTTATTTGGATGATAATACCTTAGACTAAACCATGTAAATATTTAAAATTTTGGAAATACCCTGTGAAAATTGGAATTTATTGCAAATTTCCATGAATCTCATTAGTTTAGAAATTAATTATTTAGTTATATTTTAATTTGTAATATTATGTATACGATTAGATTTTAATATATCCATATATATATATCTGAAATACATGATGTAAAAATCAGATGTAATTAGCGTCGTCTTTCTAGGGATTGTGTGCTGGCTGTATCCTAACTAGGAAAAAAGCCACCATGCACTTTTGAAATAAAAGATGCTTATCTATTGTATTTTAATTTTACGTGAAGCGAAATCAATATTTTAATTTTATAAGTTTTGAACTCTATAATAATTGAGTTCTGAACTTAATATTTAACATATTTAATATATTGTTTAAATAAAAATTATTAAATTTTGAACTGAATTCGTATTTAGACTTCTAGCTCTGCCACGTATACAGTTACATGTCATATTGAATTGAAAGGTCAGAGGAAAAAAAGTAAATTTGACTTGATTCTATCTCCAGCTTCCAGGGGGGTTAGTGAGTGAGATAGAACTATGTTTAAAGTTAGAAAGTGTTATATTTGTGACCATCAAAAATGATCTTTTTATGCACTTTGGAATCTATGGAGAAGCATGTGCATATCCAAGAATGATTCACAATATGCTATACTATCATGTTAATCTCAAAGTGGCGGTCCTTCAGAGAGAGAGAGATATGTTAAAGTTATACATTAACTAATAAGGTAACTAATAATGTTATTTTGTCGGTCTGAACATAATTTGAAGTTTATGAATATTCATCAACAAGTCATTAAGTTTGAAATTCAGTTTAATTATTGAATTCACTCGGTTCAGATTCGTACCTAATATTATAACTCCGCCTTATTTATAAGTTAAAAGTTTATTATATTTGTGTTTGTGTACGACTTAAGACTAGTTTTTTTTTATTTTGTCGTATATATGTTATTTTTTTTCACTTTGGGAGTAGGACATATATTTTATGAGTGCTCTAGTGCTGACTTTTTCATTGTCTATCTCTATCAAATGTATATTTTTAATTTCTCATGCCACAATGGTACTTAAGAAAAGTCATTCTCATACATGCAATTGCATGCATTGTACTTTTACCCTTTATATGCATGCATAAAAACCTCACCCTCCACTCTCCTCTCCCAAAGATAGTGGAAAAATATCGTGTATAAAGCAAACAACTTTGGTTACTAATTTCCTATCTTAATTATTTGGCAAAATAATACCTAAACCCTCTCTAAACTTGACACGACTTATTATTTAGTTACACATCTTAATTATCAGTTCTCTGAAATCCTTTTGATTTGGTACGAATATTAGTTACATACCTAAATAAGATTATGACGGTAGTGCCATATCAATGTCTAGGGGGTAAAATCAAAGTTTAGAAGGATAATTAAGACTACAGATAGTTAAAGTATGCAACTTAACTTTGTATTTTTGAAATTTATGTGTATTTTGGTTTACGTTCACTTGTGCAAAGGGTTAACTACTATTGTAAAGCTAAATAGACTCTTTTCGCCTCCTCTTCGATGTCTGTGTTAATATTTTGGAAAGGAGATGTTCGTCATTTGTAATAAATAGATTCGCGATATGGACTAATATATGCTCTTACTTGACCTTATGGGCCTATGAATTAAGCTTTTGCATCAAATTTATGTAAAAGAAAAAGAAGTACTAAAACTAATCAAAGAATTAGGGGAAAATGGCCCCATTTGATTTAGGTATGATGATATCTATGGGGTGGGGTAGGGTGGGGTTGGGGTGGGAAGTAAAACGTATTTTCAGTTCATATGATGGCAATTGATCACGCCTAAGATGTTAAAGTGAAATAGAACTTTTCAAAAATAGAGATTAATTTAATTCATTATTAGAAATTCAGATTTAGGAGTTTTAAAAAAAACATACAACACACTATTTTGCATTCATGTACAATATATACAATCAAGTCACATGTAACATAGCTACGAATTGAAAAATTAGGGGTTCACTATTAAAATTTTCCTAAAAGCAACGATCAAAAGCAATGAATTATGGCCTTTTTTTTTCATTCGCGACAGACAATCGCTTTATTTCCAATCGATTGAGTCAAACTACATGCGGTGTGATTTTTTAGACAAGAGATAAGTAGGAAAGCTCAATACTGGAGTGATCGTACTACAAATTTCTTAGTACTTGCATTTTCAAGCTCTAGTTTCTCAATAATTTTGATACTAGACAGTTTTTGAATTTATAAATTGTGCAAAAGTCAAGTGTTTCTTGAACTATATGTTGACTTTCTATATTTTTAGATTAAATTAATAGGTCAGCCTTCTTGAGTTTTAAACAAAGTGAAATAACTATTTTTATAATTAATATATAGTTTTAAAAAAATCATTTTATTACTGTTTTATCAATTTGAAGTCATTTTGGACGCATTACTACTATGATTTTTCCGTTTTTTTCAAATGTTTATTTTACTCTATTAAAGTCAAGAAGTGTAACTAATTAATTTATCGCAATTTTGTGTTGAAATAATTTTAATTTCAACTCTCTTTATTGTTTCAATTACAAAAATCTCATCAATTTGGATATTAATTACATCATATTCGAAAAAGCTTCTAAATTACAATAACTCAGATTCATAAATACATTGAGTTATATTATGACATGTTCGTGAACAAAGTAATGTTCTTTGTTCAATCTTTTATTGTTGAGAAAAGACATAAAGTGACACCTGAAAATGTCTCGAATTTTTAAAAAGACACCTAAACTATACAAGTGTCCAATTACCCCCTAAACTATATCGAACTGATATTATTACATCATTTTTGGATCAATTCCAGATTTTAAATGGCAAGTGTAATTACACACCAATCATTGTGTGACACGTGTTAATTCAATTTGAAATATTATTTTTTTTCATTTTAAGTTTTTCTTTATTTCTTTCTCTTAGTTTTTGATTTATTTTAGTTTTATTATTTTAATTTTAATTTTAATTTCATTTCAATTTTTAATTCATCTTCCACCCCAACTTTCAAGCTCCCTCCATTTTCTTTCTTTATTTCTTCTTCTTCACCTCTCATCCTCACCTAACTCCACACCCATATCAAGTTGAGCCCCTCCATTTTCTTTCTCTTTTCTTCTTCTTATTTGGTCAAATTTCTTACTTTTCAAAATTATACTATTTTTTATGACTTTGTTGAGTTATTGATAACAAAGCTAATTATTTTTCTAAAAAAGATCAAAATTTTGAAGGTATCATCATTTAATTTATCTCATTTCCATATAAATTCAAAACTAGAAATGATAATTTTGAAAGCATAAAAATTCTCCGAAAAATTGAAAAAGTTTACTTAGAATTTGGATAAAAAATTAAATAATATCTACTAATCATCTTGAAATCTAATGGGTTTATCAAATTGTTTAAAATGTATTAAAATACATAGATATAATTTTAAAATTGAAGAGAGTTAAACTAATAGTAAAATAAAAGAGAGATGGAGTTGTGGTAAAAAGTGACATTGAAAGTGATAAGTTAATGAAGATGACAATGAATTTTTGAAGAAGAAGGAAAAAAGAAAAAGAAAAAAATAATAAGGAGAAAAAGTTAAAATAATAAGAAAAATAAAAATTATATTTTATAGTAAAATTCTTGTAAAAATAAAATTATATTCGTTTTTTTAGTTTGTTCACGCTTTTTAAGAGAGTGTATACACTCTCCATGCCAGGTGGACAAAAAATGATGTAATAATAACAACTCAGGATTGTTTAGGGGGGTAATATGATAGTTGCATAGTTTAGGTGTCTTTTTTAAAAATTCGGAACAACTTCAAGTGTCACTTTATGTCTTTTCTCTTTATTGTTTAATAAGTTAGTTGATCATACACTTTTGATGTCTCTCGATATCTCCTAATACGATGACCTTAAAATTGTTCCAAGAAAACCTCAATTCCTCAAGTTTTGATTCCTACAAATTAAATTAGAATTTCTATGGTCTTCATGCGTTTTCACTGTAAATCTTTTCTTCATGATCAATCCTTAATTAAATGTTTTACTTTTGAATTTCATGTTTTCAATGTTAATCATGAACCCTATTTTCATGACTCTGAATTATCTTTTCATATGCATGTCTTGGATTATTAGATTTTCATGATAATGATACTATTAGATAAAATATCTATAAGTATATTTTAGTTATCATGATTTATAAGCTACTTAATATGATTAGATTATTACTTTTTCTAGTCAAAGACCTGTTTTTCTTTGGGAGTTATGCTTAGCACTGAGCGGATTTAGAGATGAAGGATTTCAATAAGCATTCCGGAAAATTGTTAATAGCAATCATTAAGTCTCAGAACTACTACGTGCCACTGTAGGTTCATGTAGCTCCAGTGACACATCAGATTAGTGGATCCACATAGTTATCACGTCTTTTACCTTCACAAGAATTGCACATCTTTTTTCGATGTGGGGCAGTATATTGAACTCCAAGTAGTAGCTCACATGACTTATATTTGTTTTTGTATCTCCAAAAGTCAATTTTTCAGTTATTCCATGAGCATGTACTTATCTATCTCATTTTAGCATATCTCAATTTCATGTTATTTTAGTTGATCATTGTTGCCACAACGCAAAAGTTAAGGTCATGATTGCACACACTTCAAAAATTTAAAAATTATTTGTAAGTCAAAAGAAATACATATATGAAACTCCCGAAGAGGAGTCGTGAAACAAGCAATAGAAAACAACAAGGAATATTTCAAAATCTAGTAACATAAGTATAAAGAGCATATAATACATTTCTAGAATCTGAAATACATCTCAAGTCTGCGAAGGAAAGTTTAAAACTTTAAATGATAGATGAAAACATATGGCAATCAAGAAAGCAGGATCTCATCACAACTCCGAGAGAGAGAACTCTGTTGGATCCAATCAACCACTATGAGGATGACCATGACTAGGATCTACAATAAAGGGATAACAAAATTAAGGGGTCAGTACAATCCACATGTACTTAATAGATTAGACCAATTGAGTATAAGCAACTAAAAGAAATAAACAATGAACACTTCCACTTACATGCAAAAATGTCCCATTTCGACAACGGTGCCACAAATTTATATAGAACAACACAAATAAAGTAAACACAAGGGTACATATAACACTTACATTATCAAATAAACAAGTTACACAACACAACAAAACTGATCAATACAATGCAATGAGATGATGGTACCAAGGTTGTCGCACAACCTGTCGTATACTCCTTGCCGAGCATTTAGCTACCTGAAAAGGACCCACGGTGTCACGATCCAAATCTGTTGTGATTGGCACGCAAAATTACAACCCGGTGGGGAAACCACTACTAACATCCAAGAAAAACGATCATTCTAAAACTAAGGCATTTAAGTTACGGAAGCAAGTTAAATGATTAAACACGAAGTTCTATTACTAAATAAAAGATCTAACAACTAACATTTGCGGAAGATAAACCTAGAACCTGAAAGTCATTATACCAAAACTCTACAACGATAAGTCTAAGAACAATGAGTACAGCCCAAAAAATCAAACAACACCCTAACAAGACTGAGTCCGAAAAGAGTGGACTTAAACAAAGAGAACTCAAGGCAGCCCGGAAGAACTAGCTCACCCTTCAATTCGAAACGGTCACTGGTCTTCTAAACGAGGTTTGTCAATAGTCGCCAAAAAATTCCCTATAGTCAACAAAAATAAGAGCAAGTGTAGAATTAGTACACAACCAAAGTGTACTGGTATGATCATGCAGCTATCCAAATAAGTGAAACATATATAAGCAATTACAACAATATAACCACGTAACATACCGAATATCAACAACATTAATTTACACAATTTTCATAGCATTAGAAAACAAGGAATATTCCAAAATGTAGTAACATAAGTATAAAGAGCATTTAATACATTTCTAGAATCTGAAATACATCTCAAGTCTGTGAAGGAAAGTTTAAAACTTTAAATGATAGATGAAAACATATGGCAATCCAGAAAGCAGGATCTTATCACAACTCTGAGAGAGAGAACTCTGTTGGATCCAATCAACCACTACGAGGATGACCATGACTAGGATCTACATTAAAGGGATAACAAAATTAAGGGGTCAGTACAATCCACATGTACTTAATAGATTAGACCAATTGAGTATAAGCAACTAAAAGAAATAAACAATGAACACTTCCACTTACATGCAAAAATGTCCCATTTCGACAACGGTGCCACAAATTTATATAGAACAACACAAATAAAGTAAACACAAGGGTACATATAACACTTACATTATCAAATAAATAAATTACACAACACAACAAAACTGATCAATACAATGCAATGAGATGATGGTACCAAGGTTGTCGCACAACCTGTCGTATACTCCTTGCCGAGTATTTAGCTACCTGAAAAGGACCCACAGTGTCACGATCCAAAACTGTTGTGATTGGCACGCACACTTACAACCCGGTGGGGAAACCACTACTAACATCCATGAAAAATGATCACTGTAAAACTAAGACATTTAAGTTACGGAAGCCAGTTAAATAATCAAACACGAAGTTTCATTACTAAATAAAAGATCTAACAACTAACATTTGCGGAAGATAAACCTAGAACCTGAAAGTCATTATACCAAAACTCTACTAACGATAAGTCTAAGAACAATGAGTACAGCCCAAAAAATCAAACAACACCCTAACAAGACTGAGTCCACTTATGCAATTACATAGCATTAGAGAACCAAACCAATTTTCATATATAAGCAATTACAACAATATAACCACGTAACATATCGAATATCAACAACATTGATTTACACAATTTTCATAGCATTAGAGAACCAAACCACAACCAGTCTTAAAGTCCACTTATGCAATGCCTGAGAGTCTCATACCCCCATTCACACTAAGTTGAATTCTTTGAAAAGTCATAAGTCATAGTCCATATTTATATTCATAACAATAAGTCAATATGTTACAAGTCAATGGTCCTCTCATGGAACTCAATCCAATGGTCCTCTCATGGAACTCAAGCACAAACTGTTACTTGCTGGAACGTGGCAATCCGATCTAAAGTTATGCTGGAACGTGGCAAACGATCCAAAGTTAGCTTACCGAAATGTGGCAATTCGATTCCAAGTTATGCCAGAATATGTCAATCGATCAAAGTTAACTTGCCGGAACGTGACAATCTGATCTCCAATCATACACCACAATTACAAATACAAGTACATCATCAAGATCATACAACAAGAGGGGATCCATGGCATACAATTTTTCAATTATCCTCATTTACGATTAAGGTGATCAATAATGCAACATTCGCATACATACATACATTATAATGAAGCAATTACAAATATATATCATACCAACATGTAATCACAACCATCACCTACCTCGAATCTAAACTTGAATCCCATGTGGCACTTGAATCTTTCCTTTCCTATTTTTTTTCGCTCGTATGGGGTCACCTCCTTAGCCCTAAAAGTAAAAATATTACCAACCAGGATTGTTTTAGGGTTTATTTGCGATTTTAAATCGCGTCAGGCACGCTCCAGCAGACCCATCCCGCTGCAGCGGCGCCGCTTTAGTGGACAGAATCTCGCTCTACTCATTCAAGATCATTTTCGAGAGTTCTACTCGCACGAATTCAATTTCGTACAGTGGTACGAGTTTCTTATCCTCTTATCTATCCACTCATGTAATAAAATTCACAATTAGATCTCTTATTCATTACTATATTTTCCCTACACCTTAATGAATCTGATTTCTTCAAAAAAAAATCTTCATTTACTTTTTCATAAAGACGAAATCAGATCGTTACACATGGGGTTTCATAGTCTATATACTTATCTCAATTATCTCATCAACTTTAATTTGCACCTAACTCGTGGTAAAGGACATAAGTAAGGTGTCACATTTTCTTTGTAAAATAGATAGTATTTCTCCATTTTCTCATATTTTCATAAATCATGATATGCTACATGAGGATGAATGTATCATAATACATACAACACAAAGGCATAATCAGTTCATCATGATTTCAAATAGTATCAAGTTCTCAATCTTAACAAGTCACGACACATTTCTCAAATGATAGGTATAGTGAAAGAAATCATTCAAAATCAACCTTTTATCATTCGGTAAAGCATTTAATTTATTTTAAGATGATTCAAAAATCAATACAAGCCCTTTACTCATGCATTTCCACGTTAAATATAAAGATAGGTTACACAACCTCTCATTCGGCCAATACTCAAATAACATACTCCCCACAATAATTAACAGTATGAGACAAACTTCCGCACAGGCTAAACATCATAAATGGATATCATATGAATTGAAACAAAGTGTCCAACACTTACCAACTTCTAAAACAATAATAATAATCTCATTTCACTATTGACTTCCTAGAACAAGTTAATTACTCATCTTAATCTAATAAAAAAGGATAGTCAAACCTATTTCAAGGCAAAAATTTCACTCAAACAACTCTATCGGAACACTCCCTCTACCGCACGATCACCAAAACAATCCTAATTTATCTAGAATGAAAAGAGTTCATCAAATGAGTCCAATGATGTCCATATTGATAGGATTTGAAATTGAAGGTAAAATATTCCAAAGATCATTTCAAAAATCATAATGGTTAAATTAATTTTTTTAGTTGAAAATCAAGTTATACAAGCCAAGAGCAACTCGTGGTCCAAAATCCCATTAAAACAAGCTAGAAACGAGCTCCGAATCATGAAAATGTCAATTTCAAATGAGAGATGAAACCCAAGACCCATATTAAAATCATGATTAAAATATGTTTTCAAAAGGTAAAAATTGAAGAATTCAATAAGGAATTGATAAATACACTAACTCAAAAAATCTCTTTAAACAACCCTTCAAAAATATCGTCTCCTAATCTCTGAAATAAGTGAAAATGAGAAAAAGAACAAGGTTCCCGAATATGCATTGTCGGGCTATTAATTTTGGCTTTGGAACCGCACCCTCTACACATGCCCAACTTCGCGATCGCGCCCACTAGCCCCTAATTGCGTCTCTCTTATCCCCAACTCTTTGTCAATGCACTAGATCTTTTGCGTTCGCACCTAACACTCTCTGCAAAAACGTTCGGGGACCTGCGATTGCAGTCTCTATTGCACCAAACATTAGAAAACAAAAAAAAGGCATAAGTTCAAGTGTTCAATTAGATTCTCTAAAAACTTTCGAAGTCTGATGAAAATAAACTAAACATAATCCCCCCACTAAATTCAATATTTCAGATTAAATGAAATCGCCAGATTCCAAAAGATGTCAAACTATGAATTTACCCATTTAGAACAATTTTAAGGCTTGAAACTCAACTTCTTATTCAAACATTCAAAACTCAACTTAAGGCCTTGAAAATCTTTATAGTTACCCTTCTAGCTCTAGCTCAATAGTGCAGACGCGATGGAACTGACAAAATCTTCACCTGCCGCTCGAAACTCAAAGTATTGACCAAAATCAATTCTATCAAGAATTTTCATGTAAAGATAGATCAAATCACCAAAAACATATATGATCGTATCGAGGAGCACACCAACCATTTCTTAACACATGAAAATCCTAAGGATAAGGGTAAAATGATCATTTTATAATTAAAAGTAAAATTTATAATAAATGCAATATTACAATTGCTTTAGCATGTTTTACAAATTCATCATGTTCAATTATTACGCTTATAATACATTATCTGACATACACAGTACATTCAAAGTATTGATCACATACTTCTACCGATATTATTTTATAATGTAGGTTCTGACTCTCATTATCCAGCTCGCGATTAGTATTATCTCTGAGCAGCTAGCAATAATATTGGTGAGTCCTTACAATTCGAGGACAATTTTTATTTTTGTTTTAGTATGTTTATTTCAGTTTTCAGACAGTTGAATTTACATAGAAATTTTGTCCTAGCAACACATATTAGTAGAAACTTTTCAGACTCTCAATTTAGATTGAATTATGTGTACTTTGATATTCGTCTATTGATATTTTAGATTATTTTTGTGAGCTCCGCATTCAGTAACCTTCTTTTACTATTTAAAAGTAATCTTAGTGACATGTCATGTCATGAGGTTGGCTAAGGGCCATTTGTTTCTATAAGAACCGTATCATGATTAGGAGTAGTCTTGAATCTTGACAGTTTACAACAATTTATTATTTCAAATAAGATCATGCAATGCATATAATATGAAGTTGATATATTTGACAATGCATCAATACACACACGATTCTTCTCGTTTGTTGATCAAGATCCATAAAACTTGTGAGGTTCATCAACTACTTTTGATTCTTATTCGTAAGCCATCGGAGAATAGGAAATAAAAGGTTGCTTTATCTCATAAATGTATCTCAATACGTCCAAATTCTGCTCTTTGTCCAATAAAGAAAAACTATATGATCCATGAGTGTATTACACATGTAGGTTCATATGAGAAAGGAAACAAATGCCTCACATATCGAACAATATAGTCATGCGTAAAAATAAGTCATATCTGACTTCTACTATCAAGAGACTGGTACTTGTATAAGTGCTCATCATACAACTCATATAGGACCCTGAACACCCCTAATATTCACATAAATAATTATAGCAAAATGGTTTGATAGACCCTTCTATTTGTAAGACATTGTATTTTAAACCCTCTTACTCTAGACTTTGTCAACTAGACCTTTAACTTATTAAAATACAATATTTGATACCTTCTTACCAGTGATCCAACATATGTAGCATAAATATTGATGTGTTGGGAAAATGTGTGAATACACTCGCTTGCAAGTGCGTAAAAACGCTATATTATATTTAAAAAATATTATTTTTTATTTAAAAAAACTTATTTCTTCATTAACCCTCTCCCACCCCACCCCCACCCCCACTCCCACTCTCGGTTTCTCTTCTCTTCCGATCCCCTAACCTCAACTTTCTACTCTTCTTCTTCAACATAATCATCTGCCACATCTATTCCCTGTTTTTATATTCGAAATTACCCGCCATACACTTTCTTTTACTTCTTCTTCTTCGGCCCACTCTTCTCTTTGCAACAAATCAAAGCACTGCCCCTAATTTCTTTTTCCAATCCTCATTTTTCTGAATTTTTAGTGTTTTTATTTTAAAAGTTGAAACAATTGTTTGTGTTAGTTAGATTCAAAGAGGAGGTTGTGGAAATAAATCTTGGCAGCAATTAATTTTGCAGCCATACTTGTTGAAATTACTAGCCACCAATGTGAAAATTGGTAGCCATCAATGTGAAAGTTGGTAGCCACATTTGTGGAAGTAGGTAGTCAAAGTTTGGTAGAGTTAGGCAACCAATCTTTTGTTGAAATTGGCTATCACATTATGTCATTAATGATGTAAACAAGTGTTCAAAAAACTCTATAAATAGAGTAGTAATTGAACACTTGAAGACACACCAAAATAGAGAAACAATAGAGAGTAGAGAGAGTAATCCACAAACTACTTCTTAGTTTGTGAGAAAATAGTGTGCAAATAATATTATTGTGAGTTGTAAGAAATAAAAGAGTGTTGAGTAGTAAGTAGTCTTTGAACACTATCAAGTTTTTCATCAATATTATTGTATTACTTATTCGGGTATCATATTTACCCATTTTAATATTTGGTGTCGTTGTTACTCTCTTCCTATTGCTATTTAGTTTGGACATTATCCTGGGTGTGATTATCATTTTGTCCAACAGAGGTAGGATATAGATTTACATAAATTGTGATGGTGGGTATTGAAAAAGTTGAAAACTCCATTGATAACTTGAAAAAGGTAGAACAACAAATGAGTCTTATAAATTTGTGGAATGTTGGGGTTCGTTGGAATTGAGTTAGTGAGTTTGTAGTTGAAATTTCAAGTAAATAAAGAAGAATTTCATTTATTTGACATGAATTTGATGCTCAAGTTGTCAGAATATATGAGGATTGAAGAACATGACTATTTAAAAAAATTCAGAATTTACAAAAGTGCAATATTTGATTTTTTTAATATTTAATTTCTTACTTACATTGAAAATGACATGAAATTACACGTGTAAGAGGTTGGATTACACACATATTGATCGGTTGCTAAGAAAAATATTTAAGATATTGTGTTTCAATGAATTTAAGGCTTTAGTTGACAGAGTGTTAAATAGGAGGGTTCAAAATACAAACGCATACAATTATAATTGTCCATCAAACCATTTCACCAATAATTATCAACATGACACTTTATAAATCATTTAAAAAGTCTCAGCTTCCCTTAAGCTTGAAACGCGACATGTCAAATTATGAAATTTTCTTTGCAACACACCTCTAAAGGTTCCAAGTCTAGCCAAGTGTGTAATTTATATGAGTATACAAATGTATAGACACTACAACAATAACATCGTATTTTGTGAAATTTCACTAAGTAGGCGAATATGTAAACACTAAATAAAAGTTTGATTTAAAAATTAAGTTAAAAAGTCAACCACCGCCTCTGAGATCAAAAATAACATTTATTTTAGAATTGTGTAACATATTTGGTAGAAAGCTCACGAACAAGATATTAGCTAAAATGAATTATTAATTAACCTCCAATTGAAGAATTTCATACTTAGAAAATTGTGAACCACACCTCAGAATTACAAACAAAACAATGTAAGTGCGACTACACTAGACATCAGACACTAACAACCACCAAACTTCAACCAAAACTCAAAACCAACATTCAAAATTAATCAAGAAACTCTCAAGCACAATTAAATATGCAAATCAATCACAAAATATGTTTGAGACTTGTTAAAATTATCAAATCACCTATTTGAGATTATCTTGATCAAATGTTAATTCTGGTCAAACATGACTTTCTTTAAGGTTAAAATTCAATCAATGATTCAAAACAGTCACGAACATTTTGAAAACCGTGCAAACCACCCAACGAAGTAAAAAGTTATCCTTCAAACATAAAAGAGTTGTCAAAACTAGAATCCAATCCCATCAACCTAAAATGTTAACTTTGATAAAACTTTTTATTTCTAAACTTTCAATTAGGATTTCTTCTCTAAATCTAACTCGATCACCACAAAAATCATGTCACCTACCCCAACAAGACACGAATGACATATTAAAATTACAAGAAGGATCAAAACATGAAAAACAGGCAAAAGATTTGAATGCTAATAAAGTCAAAACTTATCCTCCGAACATATATATATAATAGAGTTTTCAAAACTCGAATCCAACCCCATCAACCTAAATGTTAACTTTGATAAAAAAAAATTCATTTCCAGACTTTCAAACCACAATTTCTTTTGTAATAAATTGTTTTTGCATATTTAGCTACCTCATTTTGTATTTCATTGTTTTCATCATTAATAATATATATCAATATAATCGTAATTATATTTGCAAAGATTGTGAGGCATAAACCCTTTGGTCTACAATCTACATTATGATCAGGACAAAATTGCCAAATTTGAATTTGAATTATGGTGTGATTGTTTTACCAATCAATAAAAGGTTAAGGCATGTTCTGAAAGCAACTAATTAGCAATTATATGTTGCTTTGTACTCTATTCTTTATCAAAAGGTCTTTACTTAAGAAAGGGGGACCATTTGGATTTGATTTGAAAATTGCAAAAGGTCCATTATATTGTTTATTAGTATAAATCTCAAAAGAAAACACATGTGACTTGTAAAAATGTTTAGAAAATTTCAACAAGGAAAAAAAGATAGAGAGAGGGAAGTTAATTAAATTTCATGATTATGGCACATTATTCTATTCACACAAAAAAAATATCATTTTTTTCCTGATCACAAATCATGTAATCTTGCTATTTGATTGATTAAAAAGGATACTCAATCTTTGGAACAAGTAATAAAACATGAAACTCAATTCCAAGTTGTAATAACGATAACATAATCAGTGTAATCTCACATAAGAAAGTTTGAAAAGGATAGAATGTATTCAGATTTTATCTCTACCTCATAGAAATAGAGAAATTGGACTCTCACTACTCAATTCAAAGTGGTAATAAAAAGTACATAATCTATGTAATATATTTCGAAAGACTCTAGTTCTCTCTGGACCCTCTAGTTCTTTTCTTTCCTAAGATATCTCTAGCCATTGGTCATTAGTGACGTATTTCTCGAATTCTGATGATTTGGACTTTGAATGAATTTGTAGGTCCTCTTGAAGTACTTATTTGATTATCAAAAAAAGTCTAACATGACATATCTGTCTTGATCTCTTTATGAATATTCTAAGAGTTTATATGATATTTGAGATCTTAATTAACTCTGTAATATCGAAGTGATATTTTATCATTTTAGTAGTAATTGTTAAGTTTTTCATTAATTTGAATTTATAATTTTTGATTGATTTTGTAGAAGCAGATGAATGAATTAATTAAACCTCAAGTGGTCCTAAATACTAGTTGGAGTATTTAAATTAATGAGATATCAACACAGCAGGAAATGGCAGAAATTCATAAAGATAGTGCACAGGTCGCTCTGATCATTGGGAATTTTGGTACGTAAATTTCGTTATCATATTTAATTATATACTCCCTAGACATGCAAATACCAAAATTAAATCCTATACTTGGAAAATCACAAGCCTCACAATTCTACCAATAATAAAAATCAAAATTATATTTTCTTTTTTTAAAAAAAAAAACAAAAATCATCTTCTTTTTCTTGTGTTGTCATAATAAACCCCAAAAAAGGAAAAAAACATATATGAATATTAGTAAATTAATACTCATAACCAAACTCATTAAAACAAAAACAAAAAAAAATCCTAAATCTCCTTCCTTTTTTTTCTCCCCTAACAATGTCATAATACCTAATAATAATAATAAAAATAAGAGAAAATTGGCAACAACAAAAAAAATGTACAAGGTGTGTATACACTACTAGCTAGATTTTGATGATGATGATGATGATAAATCCCCACAAAAATCTTGATCTTCTTTTTCTTTTTGTTTCTTCATTTGTAGGATCAAAAAAAAAAAAAAAAACTTCTTTTTGGTACCAACACTTTTAATTTTTTTTTTTCTTGGTGTGTGTGGGGAGATTTTGTTAATCAAAAATATTTTTCATTGAAAATATTGATGAATGTGTTCAGCAATTTTCTTTGCATCTATTGAAGCACCAAGCAAGCCACGTTTGGTGAACCCCACTGCATAAAGTCCACACTCTCCTTTCCACCCATTGGGAAATGGCCTTTTTGGTAGACCATCTTTTTCTGAAAACATCTCTTTTTCCTGCAAACCAAACAAAACCTAATATTAAACTTATATACTTTTTTCATTTTTCTCAATAATATCCTTTGGAAACAAAGTACTAAGTTAGCGTTCGACCATAGATTCTGAATCAGATAGCTGTTTGGTCATAAATTTTGTATCAGATTTTGAGTATTTGTCTACAAAATTCGACTCATATTATACATAGTTCCTTCCTTTTTCTATTTTCTCAATATAATTCATTGAACCTATCCTTATGAAACAAGTAACTACATTAATGTTCTGTCATAGATTCTATATCAGATTTTGAAAATCTGTCTCTAAATATCCGTTTGATCATAGATTTTGGAAGTCGATATTCAAATTCGACTCATAAAACATGCATGTCCAAATACAACTTCAAGTTTCAAAAATCACTAGCTTAAAAACTCAAATTTTTAAAGTTTAACTTCAGAATCTATGATAAGACACGCGAACTAAGTAAAGGTAAAAAGAGTGAGAGTACCTTTAGCCACGAGGGCACATTGCTTTTGTAACCAGTTGCCAAGATTATTGCATCATATTCTTCTGTTTGTCCATTTACAAATTCCACCGTGTGATGCTTTAATAATCTCTTAATTCCAGGGCATACCTATACACATAATATACAAAAATTTATGCCTTAAAAAAATTTTTAGTATTACAACCTAGGGTTTTTCCACTTTGAATCAATAAAAATAAAATGTTGGGACAAATTAAGCTTGAAGAGATTTTGTCACACTGTTTATAGAATATTTGCAATGATTGAGTATGAGGAAAGGTCATAAGAATGGATCCCAACAAACATTAAAAAAAGCTATAGGTTAAAAAAAAGTGATTTGATACCTAGTCCATCCATGATATTTTTTGTAACGTACCTTAATGTCACCACTTTTAATTTTAGCAAGCGTTCCAACGTCAAGCACAGGGGTCTTCCCGGACAAGTTTTTTAGCTCGAGTGGTCCGATTTCAGGTCGATCTAATCCGAGTCGAGACGTGTCACCGAGCAATAACCTTGAAGTAATCAATAAAAATCGATCGACAAGTCGCATAGGTAACCACTTTAGTAACCACATGGATAGACCAAAAGTTGATTTTCCAAGCATCTCTCTTGGTAAGACATGTACCTAAAATAAAAAATTCAAAGTCAAAATTAATTTGTTATAATAAAGTTTTTATTAATGAATAAAATTGATGAGAAATTCAAGTTGCTAATTGCTTAGTGCCCATTGCCATTCTGGATGAATGGCCAATATCTGGACTTTTCACTTTAGGTTGCTAAAAAAATCAATTATTATTAATTATTAATGATTAATGAAATCAAAAATTGTCCATGCTTCCACCAAAAATATTGCGCATGCTTGACAATTCCAAGAAAGTGAAAAATACACAACAAAATCCATCTTTTAATTAGTTAAATTAAAAACTTTACAAATCAATTTTGTTGGAACTTGAAGTCACTTCCAACTTTTTAACTTTCAGCACATGAGAATTGTCTTCTTTTTTAATTAAAAAAAATTAGATTGAAAAAAAATAAACAAATTAATGAATCTTAGTAACTCGTTTGATGTATTCGTTCAATTCCCTCACATTGTAATTCCCTTCACCTACCCAAGAATAAAAAACTAGGGTTTCTCATTGTTTCCACATAAATAGCAAATTTCTCAGGAAACACAAGATTAATAAAACTACTTAAAACATATAGAAATTACCCCTAGACCTTTTTCCATAGGTCTCTCTAAATTAGTTTTAAAAAAAAAATCACAAAGTTTACCTTTTCTTCTCAAATGAAATTGACATAAAGTTAAGAAATGAAATACCATGTTTCCCCTTATTTTGTTTAGACAAAAAAACATACAAACAAAAGTTTGTAATCAATTTGCTTTAAAAATGTCCCAAGAAAATTAAACCCCAAAAAAATAATTTTAAAAAAGTATATTCATTTGGTTATTAAACCATAGATTAAATAGTAAATAAAGATCTATGTTTGCTGAGATTCTTTAAAAATGTCAACAGGAGCTCCATGTTCGATTCACCAAAAGTGGAGAATCCGAGACGAATACAGCAAGACATCAAAAGTGAAGAGTCGGTGAAACTAAAGACGGGGATTTATGAGTGTGTGTTGTACTTACAGTATCTCTAACCACAAGTGAAGGAGTTGCATGATGATTACACAGATCCAAACACACCTCCATTCCTGAATTTCCACATCCAACAACCAACACTCTTTTCCTTTTAAAAATTTCACCACTTTTATACAAACTTGTATGCATTATACTCCCATCAAATTCCTCCATTCCTTCAATATCAGGCACAACTGCCTCCGCATTCTCACCCGTTGCCACAATCAACCAACGCGTAACAAACTCAGTAGTACTAGTAGTGGTAGTATTATCCGTCCTGATTCTCCATAGTCCAAGATTTCGGTCATAACTAGCCGATATGACGGTTTGATTGAATAGAGGACGGATATTAAAGGTGATGGCATATAACTCCAAATATTTAATAAACTGTTGTTTTGTAGGATAAGTTGGGAAATCATTAGGGAATGACATAAGTGGAAGTTCACAGAATTGTTTAGGCAAATGAAGACTAAGACGATCATAGGTCTTAAGTTGCCATAAAGAAGCTATACAATTAGATCTCTCTAATACTAAACTTTGAACACCTTTTGATGATAAACATGCTGCTGCTGCTAATCCTGATGGTCCTGCTCCAACAATTACTGCTCCATTAACAAATACACACTTATTCATTATTTTGTTGTGATTGAAATAAGGATCATGAGATGTTTTGCCTTGTAATTCTTTCATACAATAATCCATCAAAGATGAGGAGGAGGAGTATATATATATAATGATAGATTTTGAATAAGTATGTATTGTATCCCCTTTTATCTATTTGAAGAATAGTGGGAGATAAGGTAAAGAGCTAAAATTGAGGAAACTCATTGGTCAAGGGAGTTTGAGAGCTAAAAACACTTAGCTTGAAAAAAAGACTAAGTCACAAAGTATTATCCAGAACAAATAGGAGTTTGATAAGCCCCTAAAGAAGTGGAGCTAATTAAGAGATATACTTCTTAATTATCCACTTTTTTTCTTTTTCAGATTCAATCTATAATTTATAACAATAATATTGGTATGTAGATGTGTCTACACATTCCTTTTGTTCATTAGGAAGAAGAAGAAGAAGAAGGAAGGGAGAAGATGATGTGATCAATAAATGAATTGAACTGAATTCAAGAGAATTCACTCTATATATATCGGACACAATGAAAGTATTAATGGAAGTGGGACACTTAGATATATATAGTGTATGTGTGTGTATCATTATATACTTGGTGTGTGTGGGGAGATTAATAACAATATTATATAACTTTTTTTTTATTTTATTTCGATGAGATCTCAATTAATTCAGACATACATCGCATAACGTCTATTCTTTTTAAACCTAAGACTCAGATTCGAGACTCTAGCTAAAAATAAAGAAATTCTTATTTATCTGAGTAAACATTCGAAACTCTAGCTATAAAAAAAATCACAATTAATTCTTGATGGTGATCTATTTGAATTTTGAATTTGGCTAAGCAAGAGATGAAAAAGAATAATAAAAAGTTTTGTCCAATATTATACACGTCACTATATGTGTCATACTAGAGAGATATGAGGGCTTATTGGATGTTTGATTTATACTTAAATCCTTGAGGGAGTTGGTCTCTTTTGCATAAAATCTTAAAACAATCTTGATTTTTGAATGAGTTAAAAAGTTATTGGGTTCTCTATTTTGTTCATTTAATTAATAGAAAATATATATTTATTAGGAGTTAACTTTTTTTTAATTATATTTAATAATAAAACATGTTAGTTTGGTAAGATTTTTGAATTGTTAGAAGAGGTAGTTATGGTTGGCATTGGGTTGGACTGTGCCTCATTGGGCCGGGTGGAACTAAAGAAGTAGACTCCACTTAAAAGTTAAAAACCAATATTACTAAAATATACCCTAGACCTAAAGGCACTATATATCTATATGTCTAATGGAAATATATATATATTGGTTCAAAAGAAAATGGAATACTCCTAACTTTCTTTATTATATATTTTTTTTATTTTTTAAATTAAAATAATGATTTGATACATCCATATGAATTGAATTAGTCTTTCTAATAAGATATATATGTCTAAAATTAAAACAACCCTCCTAATTTTTCTCAATTATGAATCACATTAAGATTGAAATACAGTTACTAAATTTTCAAACTTTCATGAAACTTTAGTTAAAACACAACATGTATAAAAGATTTAAAAAAAACTTTCTATGTACTTATGGGTGTTGTTTATTGGTCAATAAAATAGTTGAAAGTCATGAGGTATTAGATTTAAATTTCAGTGGAGACAAAAAAAAATTATATTCTTCTCATATGTCCTAATCTTAGTGGATATAGTTATTTGGTACATGTTGGTGATAAGAGGTTACTCCTTAATTAGTGGACTGAATTACCTGATACCTGTTGTTGATGGGAGATGGCAGGTATCCAGTGAAATTTGTTGAAGCGTGCGAAAGTTGATCCAGACAACTTTCAAAATACCATTTTACATTTTTAATATCAAATACTTTTCTTATTGACTTCAATCAAATACCATTATCCAAGTATTCCTACCTAATTACGGATGATTCAATGTTATAAGGTTTCTAGAACTAAAATTCACAACTTGCTACAAATTTTGAGTTTCACATGATGAAGTGGCATGAAGTTACATTTGATGAGACATTGGAGATTATTATATGGTGGGTCATATATATTTATTTGTCCTAAGAGGGAACTACTCAACTTTGGAGGTGAAGTGAAGTTTTGATTTTGTAAAAGTAATTTTACTAATTATACTATATAGTAGTAAAAATATGAAACTAAGTATGGGGTGACAAAGTTAATGACAAATGTGACGGCCAAGGTACGTACTATTTGTGTTTAAGGATTTGACAATGTTGGTGTGACACTTCCAAGTTCTAGCCACACAATAATCATGTTAATCTGCCCAAGACAGAGAAGAAAATAATGGTTGCACATTTAATTAATGAGTTTATGTTAGGTGTGGGGTGCGTTGACATCGAAAGTCGATGAAATTATTGAATAAAGTTAATAGTACATGCGTACAAGAAATTAAATGGACGGGGCAAAAGGATAGAGATATATATGAGCCATACGAATTATAAATTTATGATATTATGAAATAGATAAAAATAGAAATTAGATGAAAAGTATTGTTGAACAAACAAGATAGATAAAGTGAGTAATTTGGATAGGTTCATTGCATTACATCAATATTATTAGTGCTTATACGCCATAAATAGAATTAGAGGCAAAAGTTAAAACTAATTTTTGAGGGAATATGTAGTCATTGGTTCAAGGAATTCCACGAAATCAACAATTTTATATTGGTGGAGACCTAAATGGTTATGTAGATAAAGATAGTGATGATTTTAAATACGTACATAAAAGATATAACTGTGTAAGAGGAATGACGAAGGAAAGACTATCCTAAAAGGCCTTTTAGCTTATGATTCAATTTTATAGTCATGAAAAATAACACATAGTAAGCATGTCTAACATAAATTCATATCAACTAGACTAATATTTTTTCTTATATCAAATACCTAGTTAAAGTAAAAGATTAGTAGATTAATAGTAATTAAAAGAGAAGTTGATACCAAGTTGCAAATCTAATAATTTGGTAACATCAACAAGAAGTTAGTTGAAAGTGATGTTTATATTAGGCATTCCATATCCATAGCTAAAGTCATAGACATTAAATTGTGGTTAGTTATTATTAACTACCATCATAGTTTAGATTTTGATTTCCTCACTTGTGGCTGTGGATGATGAAACACCCTGCCTCTTTGAATGTCAATGCCTTTAGATTGTTAGCTAGTTTACAAAATATGTATATATAATTAGTGTATATTTTATATAAATTATATAGTTACTATACATATAATATTATATGTATAATATATGTACTATACATATTCAAAACTAGATTTTCAACCCCAATCCAAGTTTTGACCCCGACTCTGACCCGGCCCAGGCACCAACTCTTGACCCCACCCCAAAAATTAACTCCTAATCCCAACTTTGGGACTAGACTACAAATCCCAAGCCAGGGTTCGGGATTGAGAGTTATGTCCAAAGGTTGGATTTTAAAGCTCGAGTCGAGGTCAGATAGTAAAGTTAAAGATAGTTTTGAAAAATGTTTTTCTTACTTTATGTACGAAAAATTATTTTCCTTAATCAAATTTCAGGAAATAAGTCCATTAAGAAAACAATTAAGCCACACAAAAAGGTGAAAATTGAAAATATTTTCGAAGATGTTTTTTGCATAACATATACATCTAGTTGAAACTTTGAAATATGTG
The DNA here is from genome assembly GCA_016801875.1 of Solanum sitiens. Lineage (NCBI taxonomy): Eukaryota > Viridiplantae > Streptophyta > Magnoliopsida > Solanales > Solanaceae > Solanum > Solanum sitiens. The sequence continues at coordinate 823,423 of JABWTJ010000247.1, forward strand.
TTTTTGAAGCTTGTTAAAAAAATTGTGTTTGCACATTGTATTTTATTTGTGAAAAATTAACATTTTTTTTGAATGGAAGTGAAATTCACCCAAAACTCGAGATTTTTCTATAAACAATTAATATTTTCAATTGTTTTTAACAAAAAAAAAATTGCTCCCAAAATCTATTATGAAACGGGGGCTAAATTTAGAATTTATTGATACGGATTGGATAGATTAAAAGAAGAAAGCATGAGTTTCGTGACGTATTATAGATTAATGATTACTTTCTCCGTTTTAATTGATGTGATTTAATCTGTATTGGTACGAAATTTAATAAAAAAATATGAACAATTTTATAAATATGTCATATTATAATATTGGGAAAAAATTGTGTAGCTATAACATTTAGAAACATACTAAATCTTCAAACATGTCATATATTTGTATAACTATAAAATATTTTCAATAAATACAAAATAGAATATGAAAAGTTAATTAGTTTCATATATATAAAAGTATTTTCTTAACCTGACTAATAAAACATAATTGTATCGCATAAACTGAAACGGAGAGAACACAAAATTGATAGGGACACCACCATTAAAATATTGTGCTCCCATCCACTTAATTAGAGGAAAGTGACTTTCATGAAGCTTGTCATCACTCTAATAATGTTGTTAAAATTGTATTGATCTCTTTTTGCCAATTAAGGCCTCTGATGAACTCCATGGGGCAAATTTTAAAAGTCCATTGCATGTACTATATGTCATTCATTACACACTTTATTTTGTACTAACACAAATTTTGTCCAATCCAAAACATTGAAAGTACTTGGTACTATTTCTCTCTATTGTCTTGCATTGTCAAGAAGCAATTTCAATGCCACAATACATATATAAAATTCAGTAGTTTTTTTTAGGTTCAACTATAAATTCTCTCTATTGGTGAATGGATCTTTTTTCTCATTGACAAAAGATCCTATAGACCAATGAGCAATTGCTATCTGCTAAGGCTTATATTGGCTTACCTATAAGCTACATAGCTTTGTACTTGGCCATGCATGTTTACAAGAGCCACAGTGTAAAGCATGATACATATATTATATGCTATTTCTTTATAATATAATTGCATTATTTAGACCAAATTTTCTAAACTTAACTAGGCTACCCTAGGCAATATATATATAGTTATTGTCAATGTCATGTCATTTTGTTGTTCTATTTCAGATTTAAGAGAGAAGGGGTCAAGTTGAAATTGAACCCTAACCAATGAGGAGGAAAGTTTAAATAGTAAATCAGCTAAACGATATTAAATTTTGGACCAAATTTTCTTTTATTAATGTATATAAAACACTATATAATAAGAACTTGTCACGTTTTTGAGAGATTAGCCGTTTGTGTTTGGTTAATATTTCAAAATATTTCCAATTCAAAGAAATATTGGGTGAGCATCATCATATAAGTTGAAAAGTAGAAACATTTCAAAAGGTTTTTACAAAGAGATGTCTTATTCAAACAACATATGTTACTTTTCAAAATGTTTTGTATTCAACTAATTAAGCTAATTTTCAGACAATTGAACTTGTAATTATGTTCACGTGTTTTCAATCATTTTATTCATGTTAGTTTATCTTTAGTCTTTTTCTTGAAATATTCAAACTAAGATAAGTAAAACCACAACTTTGAAAATCTTAAACCTATATTGAGTCAATTGTAAGAGAAAATGACTTAGCCACCACAATAAGACAATGTTATATAATTCAATAATAAGCAAATGTTTCTTCATGTGGGTCCTCCAAAAGAGTTCATTTACTAGATGTGCATTACCAATAGTGGATATGTGTTCGTCTATTATTTTTTACTTGAACTATATATACGTACATCATATCAGTGTTATACTAAAAATTTAAATTAAACTATGAAAAAACTTTATATTAGGTCTAATTACATATATTTCGCTATCAGATAGCATATTTCATACGCGTCAAAAATGAATTCATGTTAAGTCAGTGAGCATCACATATTAGTAGTGTTAGCGGAAACGTGAAATTAAAGAACAAGGAAGAACAACAATATTTAACGTGGTTCGGATCAAAATGATCCTACGTCCACCAAAGAACAACTGCACCAATATTTATTTCACTCTACAAAGAATACGAGTGAAATACTACAAGAGAGAGAACACAAATGCCTTAGAATGTGAGAAGGCAAGTGAGAGGATGATATGAAAATGAATTAAGAGCTACCTATTTATATATATAAATTCATCCTATTGATGTCATCCATGACATCACTATGTGTCAAAATTGTCAAGGTTAAGATAGCAAACCATTTTATGGTTTGCCTAACTTTCACCTACCAAGATACAATCTTTGACTTGTATTTTGTACTAATTATCTTTCTACCAAATATTCATATTAATTCATCTTTCAATTAATTTAATTTCACAAGAACCAAAACCAACTCTTTCAAGTAGGTAGGACCACTTTATATAGAAATGAGAAGATGAGGCTAAAGCTAAATATTACCATATTTGGAACTAGTGTAGAGAATCATATTTAAATGTAGTAATCAGTTTGTTCCTTGTTCCTCTCAATTTGGAACCCTAATCTAGTCTATAAAGTTTATAACCTATGGTCTATGGCTATAAACCTAGAAAATAAAGTTTTTTTTTTGTGAACAAGAAGAAAGATGAAGGCATATAAAAGTTTTAATTAATTTCATATTTAGGTCCACCAATTTATGTCAATCCACTATTGTCCATTGCTGAGTTAGGCCCAAATTGGGCCCATGAGCTACTTTCAATGGCCCTACCCTACCTCACAATTATATTGATAACTACTCTTGGGCCCACTTGATAAGAGTGGAAAAGGAGAATTTTTCATATATAGCTATAGTTTGTATATTTACAAAATGTAGTAATAGTTTGTATTCACGCACAAGTAAAATATACTATATCCATGTCACTATACGACATTCGTATCGTTACCAGAAATCACATAACTTCAGTCAAAATTTACTTGTATATCATTGTAGTTTATGAGAAATATTTGTATCTCAAGATTTGAAAAAATGTCACACTTTTAAATAAATATAGAAAATAATAATTTTCTTTTTCTTTTTTAACAAAATAGCTTTTTAAAACTAATTTTCTTTAACTCCTCCATTGTAAACTTATTCCACAATAATCTGTGTATTTTAAAATATCAATATTTTAACTATAAGTTTCTCGGAATTTCCCTTATATAAATTTTAATGACCTTGTATCACTTCTAAAAATAAAATACGTTTCATAGTTCTCATGTCTTCCTACATAAAAAATATTATATTTTTATTATGACAATAATAACTTTATAACTTTAATCAATTACTAACATAATTGAGAATATCTACATGCCTAGCAAAACGTGAATGTAGTTATTTTTATTTACTAACCTATAATGACATGAATCGGACGTCTTTTGAATTTAAGCATACTGAGTAAGAAAAAAAGTTATCGAAAATCTTGTTCACCTAAATGAGTCATGTAATGTGTCAATACATATTTAATCAAAATTTAATACGAATATCAAATATCAGATCGAAAAAAAAAAGTGATTTTTATTTATTTGAAGAAAGATTAGTTGATGCTTTAAAGCTCCACTTGAAGTATATATGCGATGCACCCACTCATTAAGGAGGCTATCTTTTTGTCATCATAAACTATATATCCCGTAACCATATAAAATTGCTAATGGCACAAAATAATGATTTCTCCTTTTCGTCAAACATTATTTTAATTACACTATCATTCTTAACTTTAAATTAAATTAAATTAACCACTTCCTCATAAAGAAACTAGTACAAATTTTTATATTAAAAGTTCCAAGTTACTTATTATTATTTTTATATATATCCTCTCTCCCTCCTACTAGATTAACGATCATTTTCAGTTTTAAATTAAGAACCATCAAGTATACGTTTTCTGGTCTTATAAACCTTTTGGCGTTTATTTGAAAAGTCACTTTGTAATTAAATTTTGAAAAAATATTAGGCTAATAATTATGTGGTATTTATAATTATAAATGTAATGAGGAAAATGAGCTTTCTAAGAAAAAACAAGCTCTGCGAATGACATTTCACATTGATTATGTCTTTCTCACCTTCCAATACACCTCATCTTCATCAGCAGTAGCGGAGCCACCTTATAGTTAGGGTTCATCTGAACCCCTTTGATGGAAAATTATATTATTTATACATAATTAAAATAATTTTTTAGGTATACATAGTAGATGTTGAACCTCATTAGGCTACTTCATGTGTCTATTTTTTCAGATTTTGAACCCCTTATTATCTTGGCTCCACCACTGCTCCTCAGACCTTCATCCCCCGCTATCAGACACCCCAATCCCTTTTTTTTTATGAAAAAGGAAACCCGCAGTTGCTATACTTTGGGTGCGCACAGGATAAAAACCCCACTCTAATGAAATAGCTCGCAAACCACATAGCAGAGGTAACCCACACCAGGACCCAGAAGGCAAACCCCTTGCTTTCTCTGGCAAGCGGTTTCAAACTTGAGACCTCCAACATGGAAGTCCCAAGCTCAAATCACTGGGTCATCCCAATCTTTGCATTCCTACCTCATAGTATCTGTCTAAATTATATACAAATACTTTTATGCGATAATAATATTTTCTTACCTACCAAATACAAAAAAAATAAGTAAAATTTGACTTATTTTTTAGAAAACATTTTCCTTCGTACGGAACACACCCTTATTCTCCTTTAGTTTTACTTTAATCATTTTATTTGTAAATTAATAAAGCCAGTATGCCATGGAAAATGATTATATTAGGGCCTAAATAGATTTGTCTACACAAGTTAATTATTAATTAAGAATCTTCATGCAAACACTAATAAAGTTATTGGATTACAGAAGATTATGTGCAATATCCAACTTATAGGGAATTTACCAAAAGATTTTGAGCAGAAGATTTAGCAATGATTTTACCATTTTTCAACAAATTAATAATATTTGAGTAATGTCATGATAATAAAGAATCAAAGTTGTTGTAGCCAATTCATGTGAAGAGCAAATTAAATACCCTAATAATTATTGTTGATAAGCAAATCCACAAGTACAATCATTCATAATTGATTGATAACAAGACTGAAAAAAACATAGAACATGAGGAACAAAACTTCATGTGAGGTTTTTTAACATGATTGATGTCACACAGATGTAATGCATTATATAAGCACCTTTTTGGTCTTATTTTTCTTTGACAATACCGCTATCACACCACCATGCCCCACCCCAACCCTCAAAAAGTGAAGAAATAGTACAACTATAATCTTTCAAGGATCAATATCTAGAGAATAAAAGAATTTTCGTTTGTCTAATGCATAAGGTATAATAATTTCAGAATACAATGCATGATGTGTTTGCAGCTGAAGATATTCGATAGTTCTTGAGTTGTGTATCCACTATTTTGATATCATAATGATGTAATAAGTTATTTCATATATATAGTGAAATAACTTATCTCGAGATAATTAATCATAAGATAACCTAATCTCAATAAAACGACTAAGTGAAAAATAGTACAGCTAATAATCTTTCAAGGGTCATCCAAAGACATACCATATGTATCAGATATGATTTCAAGATTTAAATGAAATCTTATAATAACATGGAGTTAAGATAATAATAGTAATAATTAGATTTATATTGTGTGTCTATCAGAAATCATCTTTCTATTCACATAAAAGTTAAGATAATATTTATATACATTTTGTATATTTTTTCAAATATCAGCATTTATAAAATTACTTTAAATATGTTATTATTATTATTATAATTAAATTCACAAATAAAAATTTTCAAAAAATGAGAATCATACGAACCATAGATTACACCGTAAATTCATCTATCATAATATCTTTGGAAGTCTTTCTCACAATTAATGTAGCTTCCTCCATTATAGAAAAAAAAAGTTTTGAAAAATAATAATTCCCATAGGCGCAGAAACGTATGTGAAGAAGCTATAACTATAGTATAAATTTATTTTAAATTTTATATCTTTTTATAATAAATTTATGTTTTTATAATAACATAACAGAATATATATATATATATAAGCGACTATATATATACTATATATGAGACCACTTCTTCCTCAACTTTTGGATAGAATATTTTCACCAAAAAAAATGTCAAAAATATTATGATTTTTTTATTTTATACAGAATAAAATAATTTATAATTATACAAAAAAAAATTAGCTTGTTTTAAACAATTAATTCTTAATAAAATCATTATATTTTTAACAATATCGCGTATAAATTGTGACAGAAGAAATAATATATTTTTTCCCCTCCATATAAGTCATTATTAGCCAAAATTTTCAAATTACTACTTATTGATTTTTCAATGATATCGCATGCTACCTCTCTATGTTTTTTATCAATAAATATACATACAATTAGTCACTTCATTATTTTCAAAGATTATTATAATTTTAAGAAGATTGATATATTATCACCTTTCATAATTAATTTGACCGACAAATTGAAAGTATAATAATTAGTTGATGATAAACAAAGGGACTTGTAGACATAATTAAGCAACATGCATGCCTCATCAACTTGTAAATGTAAGTTAGGAAGATTAATTAGTGGATATTAATCATCATTTAGTTGACTAATTGCATGAAGACCAAGAAAGTTAATTAAGTGGGTAAATGTAAAACTTGTTAATTAAGTTGCAATCTTATCTTAATTAATCAGTAACTAATCCCATAATTACCACTAGAGAAAATCACCAGGCGTGCACAAATTGGCCTTTGACCTACTAAAAAGTATTTTTATTTAAGTTGACAATTGTCTTAATTTTTTTTATTATTATTAGACCTAGCTAGTTTTGCCGAAAGCATTTAAAAGATTAATTAATTACCATATATTATGATCAACTTATTGTTAAATAATATATATTGTACCATTCGTTGAAATAATCAAATCAATTTAATCATCACAAAATTAAGTGGGATCACATGAAAAAGGGGAAAAGGTATAAAGAAATTAAAGTAACACACATAAATAAAAAAGAAACGGTTGTGAAAGTTTTAGTAATATTAAGCAAATATTGAAAATACTTTTGAATTTGATGTAAATTATAAATTTTGTCATTAAAATTTTATTTGACTAATTAATTAGATTTTCGATCTGTCACGTAGCTCTTGTACGAGCATAAAATTCTTGAAAATACCTCTAAAGTTGGCAATAATTTAAGGGATGTTTCACTCATGTTGCAAGTGTTAAAGAATGACAAAAGTCTTACATTGGTGGTTAATGAGATGAGTAAACTCCTTATAAGGGTTGGACAATTCTCCTCCCTTTGAGTTAGCTTTTAGGGTGTGAGTAAAGCCTAAGACCTAATTTCACATGGTATCAGAGCAGACCCCGTCTCATCCGATGTTGGAGACCCCAAAAAACCAAAATTGTCCACGCACCAGATGCTAAGCACTGGGAGTGGGATGTTAAAGAATGACAAAAGTCACACATCGGTGGTTAATGAGATGGTGGACTCCTTATAAGGCTTGGACAATCATCCTCCCTTTGAGCTAGTTTTTGGGGTGCGAGTTAGGCCTAAGACCTAATTTCACAGCAAGATCGTAGGTATTTAAGTTCAATTAATCAAGTAAAGAGGTGTTTTTAATGTTGTTGATAATTCATGGATAAAACTAATTATCCGTGTCTTGTTTAAGAGTGTTTTCAATATTTTTCTCTTTTATCATACATATACATATGCTATGAAGGAATCAACTCGATATCTCGAATTAGATTTTCCTTAGTAATTGATAAGGTTATCGAACAAATTATTCAATATTAAAAATCAAAATTTCTATAAGAGACTAAAGATAAATGTGTATTTTTATTAGAAGACTATAGTTAGAAAATCAAGGATTCATATCAACTATATATGTCTGAATAATAATTGCAATAACATGTCTATTAAAGTAAGCAACTTCACTACGAAGCTACAAATCCCATCAAAAACTCTTTTTATTTTTCAAGTCCTAAAAGTAAAGATTAAAGACGGCAAAAAGTTAAAGAACTATTTACTAGTTATTATAGTTCCTAGTTTTAGCACTTTGGTAGCTATTTGAAGTAATAAAAAGATACATATTTTATATACTATAAAAGAAATCAGACAAACTCAACTCATCATGAGTACTGTTAATCATTTGTTGACTTAATGTATACATTAAAGCTTAAAGTATTTAACAAAAAAAGAAAAACTTAAAGTATTGCTAGTAATAATTATGGATTCACACTTCTTGTGCTTTCTTAGAGATTAGTTTAAGAGACTTATGAATTTATAGCAATCATGATTTGTATTATATATTAATCACCAGAGTTTTTTATGAAATTGATTATTTCTCTTTATATACTATCTAAAATTAAAAAATTAATATTATGATACGAAGCATGTTGTTTTTTATATAGATAATCGCATATTATGATGAAAAATCTGTAGTCATAGACTTTCGAAAGATAAGTTAATTAATTAGTGAATGTTATAATTAGCACTCTTTATAAATGGATCAGGCCTAATTGTTATTCCCATCATAAAATGTAAATTAAGAAGCTCATTAAGCCATATTGTAATTAAATTATTTGATTGATTTTCATGGAGAGAAATTAAACATTTCTTTCTTTGGATTTCTTAACTTAGTCCATCCAATTGTTGAATTTTGATACCTTCTTACTATAAAGTTCAATAGTCACTCCACTATAATATACTACAAGCATTATTTAACCTAGAGCATTATTTTAAGACCATTACATTCCAAATTAAATCTTATCTTATTCTGACTTATGTGTAAAATTAGTGGAAACAAGAGAGATTATCAATAACTGAAATTTTCTTTCACAAAATGCTAGGGATTTAATTTCTCATTCTCCAATTTAAGTTCCCTTTTGAGACAAAAGGGTAAACAAAAAGAAAATGAATATCTTTAGTGTGTGCTCGTTGCGGAGGGAAATATTTTGAAAAATGACTTTAATGAGGAAAATAAGTATTATATATGTTTGACACCCATACTAACTCCGATTGGTAAAAGTATTTTAGGGCTCGATTGGAGTTTTTTATTTTTTTTGGTTAATTTGGTACCTTTATAACTTATCAATAGTAGTTTTTATTCAACTATAAAGGATTTCGATTCTAACAAATACTACCACAACACACCTATCTTCTTGTACCTTAAGTTTTCCATATTTTACTAAATCTTTGCCTTACAACATTTATTCATTATATCATTCTAGAATCAAAAGCAAAATATACTCAAACTACACCTAATCAATCACATATACTCATCATCGAAGCTCCAACGCTTCATACGACTTCTGTTAACTTGTTTTTTTTAATCTTTATCTCGTTTTTACTTATTCTTATCAACATATTAAACTGATAATAACTGAATCTTACGAATTAAGTTAAGATGGGTGTTATTGACCTCATACAAATTCAGGTATACTATTGACTATTATAAACACCTAACCCTCCCAGCCCACTGTCCCGATCCAAACCGTCGTGATTGACACACACACCAACACTCCAGTGGAAGAATCACTACTACCATCCAACTAAAGAAAATAATCTAAAACTAAGGTATTTAAGTTACGGAAGCAAGTTAAATAAACTAAAACAATGCAAAAAATACGCCTAGAAGCTGAAAGTCAATGTCCAAACTCTAAGAACGACAAGCCTAAGAACAAGGGGTACAACCCTAAAACTAACACCTTAACAAAAAGTTTGAGTCCGAAAAGAGTGGACTTAAACAACATAGAACTCAAGGCATCCGGAAGAACTAGCTCGCCCTTGAATTCAAAACGGTCACAGATCTTCTAAACGAGGTCTGTCAATAGTTCCAAAAGATGCCCTGTACTCAAAAAAAATAAAAGCAAGTGCAGAATCAGTACACAACCACAGTGTACTGGTAGGATCACGCGGCTATCCCACTAGTGTAACATAAACAAGCAATTACAACATTATAACACATGCATAAATATCAACATATTCAATATTAGCATAAGAATCAACATCACAATTCACATGCTTCACCACATAGTTGGTCCTCTCTCGGAATCCAAAGTTGAACTGTTAGCATGTCAAAACGTGGAAATTCGATCCAATTTTAATGTCGAAATGTGGCAACCGATCCCAGTTAGCATGTCGGAACGTGGCAATCTGATCCAAGTTAGTGTGCCGAAATGTGGCAATCCAATTCAAGTTAGTGTGCCGGAACGTGACAGCCGATCCTAATCACACATCACAATGACACATCAAGATCACCCGTTCAATCATTATTTTATGGTATCGATATTTATATATCTCCTTTCAACATCTATGATCAATATTGCAACATGCATACATATACAAGTATCACAACGAAGCAAAGCAAGTGCATCTTACACAATCATAGAATCACAATCATCACCTATCTCGAATCCAAGCTTGAATCCCTAAGACACTTTAATTTTCCCTTTCCGAATTTTTTTCGCTTGTTCTAGGCATACAACAATTAATATACGCAAGGATCAACAATCAAATGTCTAATTATTTGGATTATAACAGATCCAATATTCCTAAACCAAACCCAAGATTCTAATACCCAAATTAGGTTTTTTCCATCATAATTTTTAGATCAAAACCCTTCCCCATCGATAATAACCAAAGAAAATAGGTTCTACAGATCAAAAACGAATTCGGTGCATTAATACCTTACCTTTAGCCTAAAAAATGATGTAAATTGTTAAGAACTCGTCTGGAATCGCCTCCTTAGCCCTAAAAGTCGGAAAATACCAAATAGGATCGTTTTAGGGGTTATTAGAGAATTTATATCGTGTCTGGCCCGCTCCAGCGGACCCATCCCGCTGCAGCGGCGTTGCTACAAATTTAATTTTGTAAAGTGGTACGAGTTCGTTATCGTCTTATCTATCCACTTATGTAATAAAATTCACAATTAAATCTTTTATTCATTGCCAGATTTTTTCTACATCATAATGAATCTGATTTCATAGCTACACCCACCCCAGCCCCCACCCTATCGCGCGCTATGGTCTTACTTTCACCATGTTTATCAAGATTATATATTATTATAATAATATTTTCTATTTATTTATTGAACGCTTATAAACATATTTAAAAAATACCCTATTTTTTATAAAAATATTCTTCTTGATATCAAACACATCCTTAAAGTCTTTAGATGGCCCCCATTTTCAGTCCATGTGATTCTTGGCCCTATGATTGATTATATATCAATGCAATGTATGCATGAAATGAGAGTGTTTCTCAGACAAAGATTCTGGTTCTCACTCCATATATTTTACTTGATTAATAATGATGTATACAATTGTTTAATTTGGTCATTTCTGTACCCTGCATTCACTTGGTACTAAGTCTCGGGGCGAAGCTAAAATATAATTTACGAATTCTGCTGAATTCAATAACTTTAATTCAAATATTATATCTGTTTTATAAATTTTTTAATATTTATAACTAAAAATTAATAATTTTAAATCTTGACTTCGTAGGGATATCTTTATCCCACTGATAAATAATGATTGCTAGGCTCCAATTAAATAAGTTAAGTAAGAACTTTTTATTGCTTACTTTAAAATAACAAAAAGTCACTTTATATCCCATCTAGTATCATTTTGCACAAAAAAATGTATCTAATTGATAAAGACATGTCTACATGAAGAAAAAGATAGAAAGGAAAAAAATTAAAAATTAGTGCACATATAAATCTTCAAGTCATAATTTATTCAATTAACTATATATGTGAACTTTTTTTAAATGAAAAGCTTATAAAATATAACTTTATAATGACAAATTGAGAATCATTCTTTCCACTTCCTCTCCTCCTTTGTGAAGTATCTTATATATATATATAAGACAGAAAATTAAATCAGAGTGGGCATATATCATGTCTTCCACTCTTTTTCTTTCTCAATTTGTTTAAAATAATTATAATTTTTAAGCAGTTTTCCTTTTTGAAACTAATTATTTGATGAGCACTTTGAGTTCCAAGATATTGATTAGACAGCAGTAGGGACTTAACTTTCTTGTGATTTATTAAAATAAATTGACAAATAAAAAGCACATATGTCCATAACCCTTTTTTAAAATTTGATTAATGAATATTTGTATTTAATTTCAAGCATCCCCACTTACCTCAATTTGTCACTTATTTTTAATAATAATATATTGCTAAGAAGGTTAGAATTTCTAAGTTTAGCAAACACTTGGTCATTATAATTAGCATCTATATATTAGTATTTAATTAATTAGATGTTTAAGTTATTAGGGGTGGATTATTTTTATAAATAGATAAGCTTAAAAACTCACTATTTTCTTGATTGGTTACTTTATTTTTATTTGTAATTTGTGCCTTTAACAATATATTAATAATATAAATAGAGATGCTTCACAACTAATTAATTAGTTTGAGTGGGTATTTTTTTAAATTTAATTAACCTATGTAGATAAAGATATATTAGCACAATGAGTGTAAATAAGTTAAAATATTTGGTCTAAATTGAACTTTATGTCATTGTTTTATGTACTTGTTTGTTTTGTTTATATGTGTTTTCAACTTCTAGTGATAAACCTAGTTCTCAAGTTTGCTTAGCTTCCAATGACCAAATACAATGTAAAGTTCCTCTTAGGCTTTCTTTATTTTAATTTATAATATTTACCTATTCAATCATAAACAAAAACGCTAGTATAATTTCTTTATCATTTGTTGTATTCTTGGTGACCAGAGTTATTTGGTTTCTGTTCAACGTGATAGATATCAATAAAATTAATCAAAATGCATGCAAGCTAACTCGAACACCATTACTATAACAAAAAAACACATATCCCTATTCATTGTCTAGTTTAAACACTTTCAATATAATATATATGTATAAAAAAATAAAATAAAAATTATATAACCATGTTCTTATTTATGAAGAGAGAAACCCAACGTTAGAAATATTGTTTTTGGTCGGAAAGGAATTGCATTTAATATAAATAAAAACCAAAATGTAAAAAAGAACTAAGTAAGTACAAAAAGTTCACTATGAAAAGAAAAAAAAACAATCTTTATATAGTGGCTGACACAAATTCCATTTTAACAAAAACGGAATGGCAAAGGGATCTAAGAGTTAGGACTTTTTTCCCAAAGATCTAACAATAATAACTAATTTCATCCTCCGTATCATATTATATGGCTCATATTGATCTGATACATTTTCTTTTCAAAAAATTAGAAGTGTATTTTATTGCATTAAATTTTATTAATGATAAATTAAAATTTTAAATTTGATTATTATTACTTTATGTAGTTATTATATACTAAGATTGATATGAAAAAATATATTAAAGCTCGCTTAATTTTACTAAAATAAACAAGTATAATGATTTTTGATAGAGGAGCCAAATAAAATGAAACGGAGAAAGTAGTAATATGGCATTTTTTTTGTTTTTATTTTTTCTTTTATATAATGAGAAAATATACCATGTTCGACAAATTCAAATTAATATTTTTATTTATTTATTTTATGCCTGCTTAACAATTTATCCAATGTCCAGAATGTCTTGGCATTGTTAAGGCATTTGAAACATAAATAGTATTATAGTATATTCATTTCAATACTACTTAGTTTTCGATGATACTCACATGATATACATCATATACATGTATGATACTATAAACAACGATCCATTCCTTAAAAGGGGATCTTAGTCATTTATGATATCCATATGGTATGTATCATATATTGATAGAGTATCACAAAAGAGTAATTCATTTCATTCTGTTTTATTAAAAAAATCTCTATTTTTTACGATTTTCATATGATCATATACTAATAGAGTATCATAAGGTTGATAGTTCATTCCTTCAAGAAAACAATAAACCCCTCTCTGATACCAACGTGTGATATATTATATAATGACGAGGTATTATAGATAACCAATTCATTCTATAACTACTCTATCCACTATAATGCTCATAGTATCCATCAAATATTGAATATATATATATATACACAACATATACAGTATAGTGTGTGTCTTTGCTATATGGGCCACTAAACTTGTCTAGTCCCATTGTGATCATATTGGGCTTGGATCTTTAACATCTTTAGTTTAGCTAGCTAAAAGTAACTTTACCCACCTAGACGTAATAGTTTGTATTTCTCTATTCCATTTTATATTATTCCATTTTATATGGCTTTCTTTTAGTTGTTATAAAAATAATAAATAAAGGTATGTTATTATGATTAGAAATAATTTAGTTTTACATTCTTTTTTTACCATGTAAAATGATTTTTAATCACACAAATATCTAAGAACTGTTTTAGATCACGCATTTCAAAAGCTATTTTTTATCTTGAACACTGGTCAAACTAAATAGCAACACATAAAATGGGATGGAGAGAGTAATTTCTTATGCTGTAGTGTGTATAATCAACATATAATATGTATATAATTAGAGGTTGTGATTAGTACATACATTAATTATCCATAGATTATACATTAATGATACACTATATACTGACTAAAATTTAATAAAAACTAAAAATAAATACTATGGTAACTTATGGTTGTGACTTGTGGCCTTGTTGGGAAAAATATAGCGTGAAAAACCCTATTAATAACTAATAAACGGTAGGAAAATGATTAGAAGAAGAAACACCATGTAGAAAAATAAGAAGAAGAAACAGTGAAGACCAATAATGGGCAAATTTTCTCTGATTTCTGAGTTGATTTTATTGAACAAGAAGCAGCTATTTAACCTATTACAAAATGGCAGAAATGTAAAATAATCTAAGAGGCTAATAAACTCCTAACAAACTTTGCACACCTATATCATTTCTAGAAAAAGCATCTAAGAAGAGAATCTTATGCTATGTACAAAAGATGATAAAATGTAATGGGATATGAGTGAATGGGCTTTCTTGATTGATAATGTTGATCTGAATGTTGGGTCATGAATATTGGTCGAATTTGATTTAGGAACAGGTCCTGCGACCTGTTTCTCTTCATTCTTCAGATGATACTTGATTTAATGAACATGTCGTGCGACCTATTTCTCTTCATTCTTCATATGAGACTTTAATTTAGGGACTAAGACCTGAACCTGGTTTTCATGACTGTGGTTTAACCTGATCTCATCATCATTCTAATATAAACCAATAAAAAGGTATTTATAAGGGATTTAATGCCAAAGTAAATACTATTATGCAATATGTTTGGCTAGTATGTAGTTTAATGTTAATCATAGGTCCACAAAATATTTAGAGCGCATTTGGATTGACTTAAAAAATAGTTTTAAGTCCAAAATAAAAAAATCAAACTGAAATTACTTTTAAAACAAAAAAATTAAAAGAGGAGACTTACTTTTGGTTTTAGACTTATTTTAAGTTATTTTTTACCTTGTCAAACACATTCTAACTTATTTTAAGTTATTTTTATTATTTATCAAACACTTCAGAAGTAAAAAACTGACTTAAAATAAGTTTGACCAACTTTTAAGTCAATTCAAACTTTTAAGTCAATTCAAACACCCTCTTAACGTTGATTGTTCACGAATAATGGGCTTGAATATCACATTAAGACAATCTGCAACGTAATCGAGTAGGTTAGAATTGTTAAATATTATAGACTCCGATAATCCGACAATTTTTCTATATATACCATCTTTAAAATGATTAATGGTGTAACTTTTATGGGGTGAGTGCGGATTTATATAGTTGGTATTAAATTATTTGAATATGAGGCATAGTTATAATCGTTATCGGTTTTTTGTATATTTTTTTATATACTGTAATAATTTTAGGAGGCAAGTAAAATACTAGTGATCTAGGAGTCTACTCTCAATTCTTATGAACATTGTGTGTGTGGGATTTTTCGATTTTTTTATCATATCTTTGGGAATGTGAAATTTACTCGTTAGATTAATTCAATTTTAGGCCACATAACCCTATTTAAATGAGAAGTGTTTCATACCCGACTTTGATCTTAATCTCTTGTTAACGATATTTTTTTTATTTAAGTTAAACTTTGATTTAACATATAAATTTTTATTTTCACTCTTCTCTCCTTAGGTCGAACCCCTTTCAAAATTATGTTTAAAGACTATTTATAGGTGTAGAGTGTAGAATATGTCTTAATTCACCCCACTTTTGCTGCTTAAATTTGGCTCCTCTTAAATTCTTTAAATCATCATGTCATTATCACCACCATCCTTTAATCACTATGCTATAATTTTTAATCATTATTCAATAATTACATATTCATTATTGAATTTAGTTTTCCCGTTATAATCTTCAACAATTTTGTCCAAAGTCCCTCAATTTGCAATGCCCTGAGAAAAAATTTTAAAATAGCAAACATAAAAAAAGACATAATAAGGCTTTATAGGTATAGTTTTGATAATGATGTTCCATAACTATAGTTCTGTTTGCTATGGAGGATGTGTTTGTATATTTCTATCCGTTTGTATCATTTGCTTGTGAATATACAAATAGGATAAGTATATACAAATTATGTATATTTATATATTTAAGAATTTTTCATAACTTCGTTTAGTTATATTTCGCTTGTCAATATACAAACAAGGTACTGTATTATAAATTTTCACAAATATTATACAAATAGGTAAGGTAAGCCTATACAAAGTTGGAAAACTTACATAAATATACTATAATAAAAAAATATTTACCATTTATAGCAATAATATTTCTTTTTCACTTGATCACTTTTAATTCATTTATAATACAAGTTTAATTCATTTACAAAGAACAATTTTTTATTCACATATAATACAAATTTTAATGATAGATAATTCATTTATCACACATTTTAATACACTTATAATACAATGTGTTAAATTTTTACCAAACAAACATAATATATTTTAAAAACCAATTATAATTCATATATAATTCATATATATTGCATACATAATTAACTTTTAATACATATTGCAGATTTAACATAGTATTGCTATAAATGGTAATAAATAAAAAGTATTGCTAAAATCAGTAATTATTTATTAAAATGTACCAATTCATGTAATTTTTCCTACAAAATTCTGGATTTATATATATAATTTTAAAAATCGGGCGAATAAGCGAAACTATAGTCGTGAATTTTGAATTTTCTAAACAATAGCTATAACATTTAATATGATTTAAATATTTGCTATTCTGCGCAATTTTTCCATAAAAATATATAGTATATTATTAAATACAAAATAATCTAAAACTACTAAAATATATGAGGAAAATAATACTAATATACACATTCCTAACATCACTCATCATGGCACGAAAAACAAGTCATATAAGGAAAATATCATCAAAGTACGGTTACATAACCTACATGGTTAATTTATAGCCCAAGATTTATATATATTACAAACTTTTTATCCAAAACACAATTCAATATACAATAATGTACAAAAACGCTCATATATTATATTTTCATAAAAATATTTAAAAACTTGATATACACTAATATATGACACAAAATTAATTTATAAATCCATATATAATATATCAATTTTATATATTATTATATAAAAACGAAATTTCGTCAAACATTGCCCACTTCATTCCTCTCAAATGACAAGATAGAGAGTGTGTTTGGTATCTCGAAAATGTTTTCTAATTTTCTCGAAAATGTTTTCCAATTTTCTCATGTTTGGTTGGAACAAAAGTTTTGAAAAATGTTTTCCAAATCAACTCATTTTCCTCAAAATTAAGGAAAATGACTTCCCTTAAAAAATTAAGGAAAACATCTTATAAAACTCTCCTCCAATTTCAAATTACATTTTTTTTTGAAAAAAACATCAATTTTAAAAAAATATTTTCAATTTCAAAATTTTATTTTTTCATCCGATCCCTGATCCCCCACCACCATTGGCCACCCCCCCCCCCAACAACAACAACCCCTTCCCAAAAAAATAATTTTGCTTTTTTAAAATATTTTCAACTTTAAATTTTTATTTTTAAACTCCTACCCCCACCCCCGGCCAGCCCCCCACCCACCCCAATCCCCAAAAAAATTAATTTTGTTTTTTATAAATACTATCAACTTCAATTTTTATTTTTTCACTCGTACCCCTCCCCAACTACCCACCACCACCTCCACCCAAAAAAAAAAAAAATTTTGTTTTTAAAAAATATTTTCAATTTCATAAATTATTTTTTACTCTAATAAAAATAAAAGATGTCTCTCAAAACATTTTTCATTCATAAATCAAACACTAAAAATCATTTCCGGAAAATATTTTCTACCAAACATGAGAAAATAAATCTAAAATCTACTTGTTTTCCATAAAAATATTTTCTAGGAAAACATTTTCCATGGAAAACATTTTCCTCCATACCAAACACACCCAGAGTCTTTTGTTTTTATTTTTTTTTAAATAGCTGACACTTTGCTCTTGAATTTCGCAATATTTTAATCGATTTATAATTTGTGATTAATTAAGTTGTAGATGAAATTTTGAAACGATGCACATTACGTTGGATTCGTCTCTTCAAGATCTATCATTTGGCTCTATGGCCTCGCGGCAACCCTCCACTCTCTAGGACCCTTAACCTCCTCCCTAATTAAGTGACCATTAAAAACCTTGATTGAATTATGTAAAAATAATTTTATGGACCTCACTATAGTGTAATTATCTCATAAATATATACTATCATTTTCACAAAAGCAAGAAATCACCACATACATAGCATTAAAAAGTAAATGGATACATAACATTTGGTAATTAGTAGTAGTAGCATACACTTTGTTATACAAAGTTATCAAAAACCTAGAAATATTTTATTCAAAATAAAACTCTAAATTAATACTAATCACTAGAGTTAGTGAAATAAGGTTTCACAAATCTCTGAGAAAACCTCAAAAATAATCTTGTGAAAAGAAGGTGAATTTAATGATAAAAAACAATGCAAAAGCCTTTGAAGATCTTTGAGTCCAAAGATTTGTTTTTCTACTATCATTTCTAGCATTGATGTTCTGAAATCGTTGTATGGATCATTTGTGTTCTTCTCTACTGCAATGCTCTCTTCAATTCTTCCATCAAGTACAATTTTAATCTTACCCATTTCATCAGAGCTAGTTGAACTTGATTTCTTGATTTTCCGGCGACATTTGGTGGTTTTCCGGCGAGCAGTATTGCTGGTAAAATCGCTGTAATAATCGAACTTTCCAACAGGGATGGTTTTCCGGAGAGTTCTTCTGCTGGATCTTGGAGGTGTTTTACGGCTGGTGTATACTCTGTTTTGCTCTGTTTTTGAGGTGGTGAAGTCGAGTTCGTTTATTGATTTAACCCATTTTGACTCGTCTAAATTTGAATTCAATCGCTCATTTGTCCTCGACAACTCGGAAGAAGAATAGATCATTTCGGAATACTTCTGATTGGCTGTTTTCCGGGCTGTTCTGCTGGTTTTTCCTCTGTTTTGCTCTGTTTTTGAGGTGGAAAAATCAAGCTCGTTTATTGATTTGACCCATTTTGACTCGGCATTTCCTCTGTTTTGCTCTGTTTTTGAGCTGGCAAAATCAAGCTTGTTTATTGATTTGACCCATTTTAACTCGTCTAAATTTGAATTCACTCGCTCATTTGTCCTCGACAATGCGGAAGAAGAACCACTCATTTCGGTATCCTTCTGATTAGCTGTTTTCCGGGCTGTTCTGCTGGTCTTTCCTCTGTTTTGCTCTGTTTTTGAGCTGGCAAAATCTAGCCCGTTCATTGATTTAACCCATTTTGACTCGTCTAAATTTGATCCAACTCGTCCATTTATCCTCGACAATTTAGCAGAACAATGACTCATTTCAGAGCTGTACTTTTTCCGACAAGTTCCACCTGTTTCCCGGGCAGTTCTGCTGACTTTTCCTCTGTTTTGCTCTGTTTTTGAGGTTCCATTTCTTGATTTAACCCATTTTGACTCGTTCAAATTTGATCCAACTCTCGAAACAGAATTCACCGACAACTCAGATGGACAATGACCCATTTCAGAACTCTTCTGATTATACATTTTCCGACAATTTTCATCCTGTTTCCGGCGAAAGGAGTCGGAAAAATAACCAGAAGACAAGCTGAAAAAAGCATCCTCTGTTTCATCATTTTCTCCTTCACTACTAAACCACCCACTATTTGATGAAGAACTCTTCATAAAATTGTTCTTATTTGATTTGGATTCTTGAGTTTTAATCGACGAATTGGTTCTCGAAGAAACTCCAACAACAAATTTAGAGTTTTTGGAGATTATGAATGAGTTTTCAACAACATCTGGTATATTTCGAAATTGACAAGAAGTGAAAGAAGAAGGGAACAAACGAGAGAATTTGTTTACAATATGATTATCCATCATCTAATATTTTTCAAAAAAATTGTCATCACCTGCATGCATATTTATAGTGGCTACAAAATTATATTACTAGTGTAGAGTTTGATTTATTGAATATTAAATTAGTATGTAGATTCATAGGATTGGGACTGTTGAAATAACTATATATTTAAAAAAATATATATATTTATCCGTTTTTGGAGTTTGTTTTTTGGTCTAAAATGGTTCGGGAATACTTTTAACACAGTATGATATTTTTCGTTATCATTGTGAGATTTTATTCACATATCAAGAATTTTGCCTTTGAACTAAGATTCGTGTCACAGAGTTAACGTGTATATATAGTCACAGAAGCGCAAAGGACGTATATGCGTCTTTAACGCTTAGGGTAAATGTCAGAGATCGACTTATAAACAGGCAAAGATACTAAGTCGGTTTGTATGCCAACATCATCTTCTTATTTGTCCCGTCAAACTATTGACTCTGATACTAGTTAGTGTGCTAAAATGGTTTATGAATACTTTTAACTGGGTGTGATGTTGTTCTTTTTGGGTCAGACTCATGTAGTTTTCCTCAAAAGATCTCACACCATTAACAATATTCATCATTTTATAAATAACTTTGTTTTTTTCTTTTCTACTACCAGTATGAGATTTTGATCACGCACCAAACATTTGTCACTACTTGATCCAAACCTATTTTAGTAAGTTTTATCGTTCAATTTTAGAGGAATCATCCAATCTTTAAATTACTTCACTTTTGACCAAATCGAGGAAATAAAAATGTACTCACTTTCAGCTTATCTGATATTCACAGTTTTTTGATTCAAGTAGTCATCGATCTTTTAATATACGCATCTGTCAAAATACCTCCTTAATTTAGAACAATGTCAAGTTAACACATATGATAGACAAACAAAAACAAACCCTCATTTCATAGTGTTTAGAAAATGCAAGTTGATCGAGGATCGGATAGGGGAGAGGATATAATATTATATATTTAATTTAATTTAATTGGTTGGTGTAGTTTTAGTTTTTCTTAAAAATTTAATTAAAATTAGAAGTGTTGAAGATGGAATTTGTAGTCCACAAATATTCAAACTTGTGAATTGTAAATGAATGTACATATGTGTCAACATACTCACATGGGAGCAGTACGATCAATCATTCCACCTCACTTATACAAATAATCTCCCCCTTGTTTAAAAAAATAATTAACAAAAAAATCTTGCATTAATTTTATTTTATTTTTTAAAAAAAAATGAAGAACAAACAAAGTAGAGGAATTCAAAATATTAACGTTAAGTACGTTACTTAATATAGGAACTTAAAATCTTTTGAAATAAAATTAGTTCCATTAAAAGTAAATTAACTTTAAATTGGGTGGAAATGTATTGTATCGTCATCATTATCCAAACTTTGGTCACGTGCGTGATTAAAAATACTAGATGGAAATAGGTAGAACATTATTCTCCAAATTTCAAATTGTGTGACATCGTTTGAAGTTTGAGGTCCCAAATTGTTAATTTTTGACAAATAACTGAGACAGGATATTTAAGTTTGTTGACACAAAATTTATATGTTTGATAACAATTTATAACTTAAATATTCATTTAAAAGGATATAAAAATAATCTTTGATCAAATAAAAATTTATTTAATCTGGAGCTAATATATAAGTACCCCCTCAACTTATGCTCGAAATCTTAGAGATACACTTATACTATATTAAGGTTCTATTACCCTCTGGACTTATTTTATTAATAATTTTCTATCTCTTTTCGGCCTACGTGTCACTATTTTGTGGGCCCAATTTTACTTGACTTTTTTTTCAAACTAGTGCCACGTAAGCCAAAAAGAGATAGAAAATTACTTATAAAATTAGTTCAGGGAATAGTAAAACCTTAATATAGTATAAATATATCTCTGAAATTTTAAACATAGATTAAGGAGATACTTGTGCATTTTTTCTTTTAACTTTGCGAAATTTTAAAAAATATCATATGCACAAAGCACAACTTGAGTAATCCATTTCAGTATTTGGAATTAATCTATGAACCTTAAAAGGTGATAAAAATAAAGAAAAAGCTAACATGCATAATTAGCAATGAGAAGATAAAAGGGCTTTCTCGATTTCAGGTTAATATTGGCATTTATTTAAGTTTTGATGATGTGAAATATGTCCAACTAAAACTATATTCTTCTTTTGCAACTCAATATTTTACTATTTATTTTATATTAAAGAAAGTTCGGAGGTTTTTTTAATTATTCAAAGTTTAAGATATTTTTTTTGCCCTTTATTTATTTTTTCTTGATAAGTTCAAGATAATTAATTGTTCATATTTATGATTTTTCTTTGAATTATTTTTAGGAATAAGGATTTGAAAAATACTTTAATATTAATTAAACTTGTTGTTGCGATATTAAACTTACATGAGCATCTATTATCTTTCTGAACTATTTAATATTGTATTTTTTATCCCTTAAACTATTTAATAATGTATTTTATAGGTATATATGTGCCCACATGGACACATTACTATTTATAATTTTCCATTATTTTTTATGTCCACGTGGGCAAATATATATGTTTAAAATACGGTATTAAATAGTCCAGATAGGAAATAGGTCCTCATGAAAGTGTAGTATCGCAACAACAAATTTGACTAAAATTAAGGTATTTTTCAGACCCTTATCGCTTATTTTTATTGTCAAGAATAGTTTAATTATAAATAAAAGGATAAAAAGAAAATGATATAAATTTATGTCCTAAACATTTTTTTCTTAATAAGTATGTATTATCTCACAAATTCACTTAAATGTGAAATAAAAGGGAGTGGTATCTAAAATTTATTGGATGAACTAACTTAAGAGGGTTCGTTAAAATAGGAAAATGATTTCTTTTAGGAACTTCTCCATTTCTAAAGTTTGAATTTAAAATAACTGGTTTTGTGAAAGGACAACAGTTATCCACAACTATCTAGAAATAAAGACTTTTTTTCATCGTGAATCAATAAAAAAAATTATTTTTAAAAATATGATTTTCTCAGTGAAAAACTTTCTAATTTTTCACTATGAAAATATTATTACTATTTTGCTCACTGTTTCAATTAAAATTTGGTGAGAAAATAATGATTTTTTAACAATGACCATACCACGTCTGTTGATAATAATATTTACTTTTATTTTGGTTCCTTAGCTTCATATTCAAATTAAACTCAAACTATTGGTTTATCACACGCAGAACATAAATCTGACCAAACTTTGTAGCTTGTGATTGAATAGGCATTTTTGGGAAACAAACATCCAAAAAATATTATTACTCCTCTTTGATGTTTTCTGACCTAGTTGTCTAATTCATTTCAAACGTACACCACAAGTCAAAGATTATACTATACCTTCATTTATCCAATAGTAAAATTGATTAGACATCATTTCGAGTGGTGCCAAAGTTCAAATTTTCATTAAGATGGTAATGCAATATTTCATGCTTACCTAAGTGTCAAACTCAAAACAACGCAACTACAAATGTCAAGGGATTAAGGGTCAGAAACGCATCTAAACTATATCAGTTTTTTGAGTTTCATATCTGAACTATTGAGAGTATGAGTTTTCTACCTGAATTATCGCTCAATAGTTAGCGACACCTTGACTAATTTTCTAATGATGTGTGTAACTCTTTTGTTTAAAAATTCTATTTAGGTTTTTCCGATTGAGAAAACCCCGACAATTACTTTTATAGTAGCTGCGAGCCTAAGATCAAAAGCAGTTCTGCCACGTGGAAAAATAATTTCACACTGACAAATTTAAATAAATTAATATTAGGCTAAAAGTTAAAACTATAGCTGCATAAATTAATTTATTAACTGTGATATCCACCATCTTCTTCTCAACCTTCTTAGCCGCATTGTCGTCTTTGCTATGGCATTGACATCCCCGACTTGAAAGGAGAGAGTTTAAGGTTTTTAAAGAAGTTAGTTAAAAATATACTTTAAAATAAAATAATTTGTTAGCAAATACAGTTGTTATATATATCAGGTGGATGAAAATCTTTTAAGGAGAAATGCGCTTAGAAGCATTTCTAGACAAACATTGGTCTAATCAACATCTAGATGTGTTGCACTAACCATTAAATGACCGTTCAAAAAACTTATTATTCTTAATAATTTAGATATAAAACTTAATAAAATAAGATATTTTAAAAAAACATTCGACTCTTAGCTAAAATTTAAATGCCTACAAACTAAAGTAATTTGGCCTACTCAAGTTATTTAATTTATTTTCTTCTTTTTCCTAACTTTTGATATGTACTTCTATTTCAAATTGCTCATTAGATTATAATATTTGAATTAAGGAGTTAGAAATAGATATAGATTAGAGTAAATGAGCTCAGAGGAGAAAACTCCAACATGTAACGACTCAATTTTTATGTGAAAATGTCAATATGCCTTTGTCTTATGCCTAATTCCTTATATTAAAAGACAAGCAAATTACTATTTTAATTGACCTTTTCATAGGAATCCCCAACCCCACCCACAGAAAAAGAACAAGTCTATGCTCTCAATAAATAAAAGATAACAAAATAAAATATATGAGTTTAACTAATATTATAATGTTTGTACTATTAGACAACTTCATTTGTTTTATATCTAAGTAATTTATCTTATTTTTCAAGTTACTATACTATAGAAATAAAAGTTTTTTTTTTTATAAATGCAAATTGGTGAAAAGTTTATACTATAGAATATGATTTTTTTCACTCATATTTTTATTGAACTAGTTTATTGAAAAAATACATGGTAAAAGATAAATTCTTACTGAAATAGTGAGAAACTTTCTAATTTTTTCCGTGTGAAAACATTATTATTTTTCTTTTCTCACCAATTCAAACAAAATATCCACGTGAATTGCCACTACACATTTTTTAATAGAAACATTGTAGTACTAATTGTTAATAGTGTTAATCCCATTTATTTCTATAAATTATCGGTAGATATATTTTAGGTGACTTAAGATAATGTTCCTCGTTATAACAAGTAAAGCAACATGATATAATCATTTTTTTCTTAAACTAACAAACTATATATAAGTATAACCAATTAACCTGAGAAAATTTTAAATGGAAAGGGCATCAAAAATATGAAAAAACTTCCAAGAATATAGGACCAAATAACCACATGAAATAGTGTTTTGAAAACTCCATATTCATATCAAACCAAAAGCAAAAAGACATTTCACTTGGTGGCTTCATTTTTCCATGATATATTGAGTTTACAAAACTTTAATTTACTCATTATTGCATTATTGCCAGCTCATTTTTCTCCCACAAAATGCCTTTAATTTTGAAATTTCAAAACAATTGTTAACCTAATTTTGTATATTTCCTATTTGTCCCTCTTAAGGATTTTGACTTATGGGTGATTTAGTGTTATGGATTCTTGAGTTAATTTTGTCTTTTACATTATGTAGTTATTCCAATATTAGCATAAGGCTCGAAATTTTTTAAAAAATTAATATTTTTTTTGTTACTTGTGATTAAATTAATGCACATACTACGTTAACATGATGTCATTGCACAAGTCTGAATTAATTTACCTGCAGCTAAAGTAATTTTTGAATGTGTCTTATTTGTTGTTCTCTTGCAAAGTGTCAAAGGGTTTAATTAAGTTGGTCGATGCGGAGATAGAAGTCTAGATACAAGTTTAGTCGATTAAAATAATGTATTTGTATATATGTATATATTATTTAAATTTTAGTATTATTATTTTAAGTCGTTGTTCTAAAATTCAGAACTCATGAAGTTGAATGGTTGATTTCGTGCCTATGAATTTGTTGTTATATATTTACTTTATTTAGATTTGAATTTGGTAATTTTTGAATATGAACATGATGTTATTTTTAAACGAGGAGGAGAAGGAAAGTGTTGGAGAAGATTCAGAGAAACTGCAAATTTTGTGAAGTACATACAATTATCAAGATTCTTTTTGGCAATATAATATTCTAAAAAGTTATGATTATCTATTTGTATTTTACTAACTTGCTAGAATAATATGCTTTTCCATGTCAAATTTCACGTAGTTTCGTTTTGTTTTTCCAACTTATCATGATGTCATAGGCTCATTGCTAGCGGATCGGAGCTAGAAATTTAGCGAAGAATATACACTTTCTACAATTGCTAATTTCTTATTCTCTTTGTTTGCTTTTATTTGATTATTACTTAAAGATAATTTTTTTTTTATTTGTTACTTTTAATAATAGTAATATGGTAAATCAGTTATTATTTTCTTAATAGGTGTGTTAAAATTTGAAAAGTGACAAGTAAAAAAGTGAACGTAAAGAATGACATTTATTCGTTGTACACCATATAATTTTTCAGCGAAAAGTGCGCATTGGACCATTTGTGATCATAACATCTTTGGAGTTAACAAAATAAAAAACAAAACTATTGTATTTGCTTTCCACCATTTCAATTTGTTTGTTTAACTTTTTTTTTAGTATAATGTTTTTCTTAAATCTTTTTTTTTGACAATTTTTTAAAATTTTAATTTTTCAAATGATATATTAAAGACAGTAAAATCAAAAGACATTTTAATATATTTCACATATTTTTAATTTAAAGTTATTAAATTAAATTTTAAAAAAATTATAATAAATTAATTACAGACAAACAAGTTTGAAACGATTGCATCAAACTAGCAGTGGTCGCATCATTTTATTCTCTTAAGCAATATATATTGAAGACTACAAAATATTTATCTTTTCATCATTTTATTTAGCAGTAGAGATTCCATTTGTTTTTTGTTTTTTCAAAAAGCAAATGTTGTTTTCTCATCCACTCTGACTCCAGATTTTACTTGCAAGGGCTGCAGGGCACAGGGTAGATTGTAGTGATGATATTTAAACTAATGATTTATCGCATTTAATTAAATTTATAACTAGAATATAATTATTTATGCCAAATTCAACCTTTATAAAATGAAAAAAGTACTAATTCAAACTCATATTTTCTCGTATCAAAAAACAGTTTACAACAAAATATATTCACAAGTTATTTTTAAAAATCCAATGTGAGTCAAAGCATGATTGGCATAATCCAAAAGATAAATGTGTGTGAGCCACCAAGTGAAATACTGCGTGTTATAAACTTGAATCGTGATAAATATGATATTAAATCTTGTATTCCCTTAATACAATGGTGGACAAAACTTAGCAAGTACAGTGAGTATTTTAAACGAATATCACTTCAGAAAAAGGAAAAAAAGTGAAGAGTTTTATAAGACATAACGCAAGTTCACATGATATGCACGTTTTTGAAGCTCTATAAAGCATAGGTCAAAAGACAAATTTATATCGATCTAGACCGAAAATAAATAATACATGTCATAAACTTGAATCGTGAGATCCAACTCACCTATTACTAACTTTTTTAACACATTTAATATACAAAATGGTCGTTGTGCAACGCAACTCATAATGATGTGTGATAACGAGCTCCTCTTTAATATTTCGAATATATTGAATTATTGTTTATTTGAAATGATTATATTTGAAATATGTCGTATTTCAAAATTTGAACATCGAAAAACTCCAATGATGAATTTCAATGAACATCAACTCAATAATTTTAGATATGCTCCTCATAATATTTTGATTATTTTGACATATTATTCACTTGAAAAAAAACTCATATATATGATAGATCAAATTTATAAATTTAAGCGTTAAAGCTCTTCAATAACGAATTTCAAACTTGAAATATGAAATATATTATGCTGGGAAAAAAAGAAGAAGGAGAACAACACATACATACAAAATCTAAGAAAGATGCAAAATAAGGGTACTATTTTTTAAAAAATGGCCAATTTTTGTAACTTACGGAAAGTGTACTATTTTAACAAAAATTGCCACTTCCTTTAATTAACCCTTGAAAAAATTGGGAGTAAGAGGTAAATAAGATGTGTCCATTTGACTTTTAAATAATTGTTAAAAGTGAAAAGTCATAAATTACGATAAATACATAATTTTTATATTTTCTGATCTAAAAGCGAAATGCTTTAAAACATTTTATCTTTTTTAAACATAACAAAAAATAAAAAAGTATTATATAAAATCAAAAACGCTTAAAATAAGTCAATTCGAACACCATCTTAAAATAATCCATGTAATTACAGTATTTAGTATAGATTATGTAAAGGGATCTTATAGTTATTATTTTGCCCTAAGAGTGTGCCAATTTTCTCATATTTGGTTGGGGCAAAAGTTTTGAAAAATGTTTTTCAAATCAACTTATTTTCCTCAAAATTAAGGAAAATGATTTCCATTCAAAAATTAAGGAAAACATTTTCCAAAATTCCCCCTAATTTCAAATTATATTTTCTTTTTGGAAAAACATCAATTTTTAAAAAATATTTTCAATTTCAAACTTTTATTTTTTCACCCGATCCCTGACCGCCCCCCCACCCCACCGGCCACCCCACCCCACCCCCACTCCCCAACCCCAACCCCTCCCCAAAAAATTAATTTTGCTTTTTAAAAATATTTTCAACTTCAAATTTTTATTTTTAAACTCTCCCCCCCCCCCCCCCCCCCGCAGCATCCACCCACCCACCCCAACCTCCCAAAAAAGTTAATTTTGTTTTCTAAAAATACTATCAACTTCAAATTTTTATTTTTTCACTCCTACCCCCTTTCTCCTGCCCCCACCCACTACCCCTCACCACCCACCCTCAAAAAGTAATATTTTGTTTTTAAAAAATATTTCAATTTCATAAATTATTTTTTACCCTAGTAAAAATAAAAGATGTCTCTCAAAAATATTTTTTATTCATAAATCAAAAACTAAAAATCACTTCCAGAAAATATTTTCTACTCACCAACCAAACATGAGAAAATAAGTCCAAAATCTACTTGTTTTCCAGGAAAACATTTTCTAGGAAAATATTTTTCTCCATACCAAACACACCCTAAATTTAAATGATTTCTAAAATATGGATATGTTTTAAATAGGGAAACTTACATAAATATACGATAATAAAAAAATATTTACCATTTATAGCAATAATATTTCTTTTTCATTTGATCACTTTTAATTCATATTACAAAGAACAAATTTTTATTCAAATATAATACAAATTTTAATGATAAATAATTCATTTATCACATATTTTAATACACTTATAATACAATGTGTCAAATTTTTACCAAACAAACATAATATATTTTAAAAAACAACTATAATTCATATATAATTCATATATATTGCATACATAATTTACTTTTAATACATATTGCAGATTTAACATAGTATTGCTATAAATGATAATAAATAAAAAATATTGCTAAAATCAGTAATTATTTATTAAAATGTATTAATTTATGTAATTTTCCTTTTAAATAGTTCCCTCTTCCAAGCCCAAACAATTATAGGCCCAAATGAAGAAACAAATGGACTTCATTTCTAGGCCCAAATTGTAAAGCAAAAAACCAAATAAAAACACTGAAAACCCTAAAAACCCTAATTCCTTTTCGTATAATTTTCCTGCCAAGACATCGTTGAAGCTTGAGGAAAAGCTGCACAAATGGTAACTCTTCAATCTTCAAACTTCATAAATGGTTGAATTTTGGTTGTGTTTAAGTATTGGTGTTTGATGTATTAGGGAAAAGGAACTGGAAGTTTCGGTAAGAGGAGGAACAAGACACACACACTGTGTGTTAGATGTGGTCGTCGTAGCTTCCACATCCAGAAGAGTCGTTGTTCAGCTTGTGCTTATCCTGCTGCTCGTCTCAGAAAATGTATGTTTTTATTCATTATTGAAGCACCCTCTTGTGATTTTAGATGTTTCAATGTTGGAAATTGATTTAAGTATGAGCTTGTTGGTTATGGTTGTTTGTATAAGTAATTATGTAAAGTATCTGAGGGATAGGAGTTAGTTTAACTGAGGTAGTAGTTGCCATTAGGTTATAAAGTTGATTTTTTTTTTGTATTATCAGGTAACTGTGATTTTGATTAATGAAACTGGGTATATAGGGTGAAATAGTGGAACTGGGTTTTGAAGTGCACGGTAATACGAGTTTACTTGTTGGATCTAGCATGATTTAGGAGGGATTTGGATTAGGGGACTTTTTTGTATGATATGTTTTTAATTGGATGTTGAAGATTGATGTATTGTTTCTGTATATTGATAGGAGCTTAGTGTTGAATCTCATCGAACTTAGGGTCTGTTTGGTTTGGATCATCCTTTTTTGTTTCCAATTGTTGAATAAGTAATGGTTTTGACGATCCTTTTAGTTTCCAATTGTTGAGAAAGTAATTACTATAGTATTGATTGACATTGTTACTGAGTTAACAGTTTACGATTAGCTCAAATAGTTGATTTTTTTCTTTTGTGAAACTAAGGCAACTTGGTAAATCAGGTAAAATAAGGTGACCAAATGGTCCTAAAGTTCGTAGTGTTTTTTTTGGGCTTCATAATGTCTGGTGACAAAGTGTAAGTTGCAAAGAGATGGAACTGGAATTATTTCTGTATAAGTCTTTGTTGGAGTTGGTTGGCTTAATGACAATGAAGTGAGTTTATTACCTGTAGCTCTAGTTTAGCGGTTAGTCATGAATGCTTAGTAGTCAATTAATTGGTATTTGAGCATGCCTAGACCCCTAGACAACTAAGAATTATTGTCCAAGCCATCTTGAGGGGGTTGGTTTCAGTGTGCTTTGCACGGAATCCTCCTTGTACTGATTAGGAATGTGTTTAGATATTAATGGATTGTGTTAATCATCCTAGTTGTATTGGGCTGCTGGGTACTGGAAGATGGCAGCTTAGTTAATGATGTCGTACTGGAATTATTCGATTGTATCTTCATTCTTCACATTAGTTAATGATGTCATGCTATGCTTTTTAGCTAATTGTTTTATTCTACACTTTACTATTTTCCTTTAGTATGTCTCAGTGTTGTTTGACTAAGCTTACTCTTATTTGGTCTAGGAAGGTCTTAAGTTTGGTGTGGATAGCCATTGTGTTTTTGTTGATTTGGATAATAGTGTTTGGATTCGGTTATCTACCTATGGTATCATTAATTAGAAGAAATTTGATTAACACTGTTTGCTACTGAACTTCACTTTTGAGTAATTAACATCAAGCCATATGGATCAAACTGGGGAAAGGGAAATTAGTTTGGGACTGTCCGTTCATAAGGTTGACCAATAGTCAAGCATAAAAATTGATTTTAAAATATGGCATTATTGATGAAATAAAGTTGTATACATGGGTGCTTCATGAAGATTGGTTTTCAAGTATTTATTTCAAACACAACCTTTTCTTCTTATCGATAGAAATAAAGGGGTATGGGAACTAACATTACAAACGAACTGAAATTTGGGTTATGGATGATTTCTGAAGCTAACTCGGAGATGCAATTGGATTTTTGAGAATCAGTTGTACAATTGTTTAGTTTCGAAAAGCAATCCAAGCTCAGAGTGGTTTTTGCAAACCAATAAGGGGATATTATTTGCTGATTATTGTATTTTGCTGTAGATAACTGGAGTGTCAAGGCACTTAGAAGAAAGACCACTGGAACTGGTCGCATGAGGTATCTCCGCAATGTTCCCCGCAGGTTTAAGACAAACTTCAGAGAAGGTAAGTTTTCATTATTTACTTTTGTAAATAGTGAATTTTTTTTGTTGGACCTTCAATTTACCAATTTGTGCATCTAACCCTGATTTAGCAGATTCTATTAACTTAATTGTCTAATAGACGAGCTAAATATCCCCTCTCACGAATTTCACTAAATTTAAACTTTGAAATTGAATTACATTAGTTCGAACAAAAGCATTTGTGGAAAAAACAATTAAATAGGAGAAATATTATAACATCGTGACAGTGTTAAGCAGATGCTGGCTTAAGTTCAAGTGACTAAGATTGAGGGACTTGTGTTTTAGAATCACAGCGCCATATGAATGAAGCCTGATATTTAAGTGGAGTAGGGTGTAGAGGGCAGCCCCATCATGCCTGAGTTTTGAAGGCTGCCAATGGCCCCCAAGGGTTGGCCCTGGATGAGTTCTCTGTTTTTCATCATTTAAAAAAGAATACAAACTAGCTAATCCTTACAACCCCTTACCACTTATGTTTTCATGTGTGCATTTTCTAGAGGTCACTAGCATCTTCTAGGTCTCATTTTGAGGGAAGACTGCTATTTTAGGACATGAATGAATACAGTAAAATAAGTCTTTCCCTAATTGCCTCTTCTTTCGGCTACAAGGACAGAGATCTAAGGATCAATTTCTTGATGGCTTTGTTCTGGGGGCATACATTTATCTCCTTTTCCAAATTCGAGGGTTTCTTTTTTACCAGATTGTGTTTCCTCTCTTTATCTGGGTTCCCTCTGCTTGGTACATTTCTCCTGTAATCTTTTCTTTCTTATCCATTATTTTTCAGACTAAATGACATGTCTGTTTAGAGATAGATTATCACTCAATTGATGTTTAATTTTGTGGGTTTACGATATATAAGCTTACCTAGTCCCTAACAAAGTAAAGGTTAATAACCGCTTCTCTTGTAAAAATATTTGATGCTTGTTAAGTTTGGTCTGTTAAATGCTTGATTACTAACTGGGTTTATTGTTTTGTGGGAACTTCAGGAACTGAAGCAGCTCCAAGGAAGAAGGGCACTGCTGCAGCCTCTTAAGTTTCTAAAGAAGCAGTTTGATACTGTTTCGTTTTGATTGTCTTTCATTTCGCTGATGAATCGAAGTTTTGAATATTTGTTTCTGGAATATTACCTCTCCTCTGTTAGATTGGAATTATTGCTGTTAAAGATCTATGTCCAATGGATTTGGTTTCTGTGTTTGATATTTAGCCTAATCATCTAATGAAATGTGGTATAACTTCGTATAGTTTAGGACTACAAATTATGTCAACCTGCTAAGTTAGTATATAAAATTCACTTAATATTATTATTATCTCTTGACAACTCAATAGAGATGTAATACCAAAAATTTATTCTGGCATCATACCTGTCACTGTATTATAAAGTCAACCACTTCATCAGCTACAAATATCTAATCTATGATATCAACAAATAATAAAAAAGGAAAACAAACATATCTTCCCAACTTCCTAGGAATATTATTGTTAGTATCGATTAATCTATTAATAATATTAATTTTTGAGGAATTACAATATTAAGGTGAGACTGCAGATCACTTAAATATTTTATTTGAAAGTCAGCAATCCTTGATTATTTACTCCATCTTAATATACTTTACTCTCTAGTCCCATTGTTTATTAGCCCTAATTCAAAGTTGGGATTTCTAGATAAAAATATATATATTTATTGTTAAGTTAGAATGAGGTAGAAAGGAAAGCTTTTGGGTGTTTCAAGAAAAAACTCCATTTATCAGCAATATATTCTTTTGACCATATGAAATAAGTTACTATATATTTGTGTGTGGATAAATATCTCATTAACCATAAAATGCATTGTGATAAGTATTTAAATGATGTTGATCACTGATTCTAAATTTTACTTTGAAGTAAATCATTTCATTCTTTTTCCTCAAAAACTTAATACGAGGGCCTTCGTTCGAATGTCCATAATATTTAGGAAAATTACGTCGTTAAATAAACTTATATTCTTTATTTTTATCATAACTGTAGTTTTGATATAATCATCACTCGCGACTAACACTAACCATTTAATATGTGTCTGACTTCGAGTTTATATAGTTAGTCACGTTTGTATATATATAATTCATCATATTTGTATAATTCACAACTAACAATTCTTTGTTTGATTTGTATTTGTATACGATGGTTTGTATTCGTTTATGATGATGATTTCCTTTGATTTTTTTGGTTTTGTCATCATACACGTTTAATCTTTTTGAGTATAACTTTTTAAGTTTGTATAAACGTGTAGTTTTCAGATTTTGTATAATGTAATTTGTATAATATATTTTTATAATTGTTTGAAGTTCATATATTTTGTTTGTATCTATTCGTTATTTCGAGATTTATTACATTTGTATAATTTCAGACTTTAAATTACTCAATTATATAAAAATATACAAACGTACCTACGAATTATACAAAGTATTGTCCTCTTTCGCTCGCCTCTCTCCTCCCTCTCCCAATCTCGCTCGCGTCTCTCCTTTCTTTCCCAATCTCTCTCGCCAGCATATACAAATACAAATGTGTAATATACAATTATCTAACCAATATACATATACAGTTCACCTCTCTCCCACTTTCTTCCCTCTCGCTCACCTCTCTCCTCCCTCTCCCAGTCTCGCTCACCATTCTCCTCCCTATAACATGTAGCTACAAATCGTAATTAACAAATTATAGCTATGAAGCATAACTAGACTATTTTTGAATGACTATATGCAAAAGGATATAGCTAATGTACACATTAATTAAATTAAAATAAAATAAAAATTCTATAATGCAACACGTTCACTGTTGCGTACTTAAAAAGAAAAAAAATCAAGCTATCAGCATAAAATCTGCTAGGTGAGAATTGAAAATTCACTTATATTATCCTCTCTAAACAAATCAAAAGAGCTGTAATACCAAAATAAATATATATATAAAAAAATACATCCTGGCACGATAGCTGTCACTATATTATATTATAATCAACGATTTACATGTGTGCCACAAGAATATAGAGAAATTAAAGTGAGTTTGTGTCAAATATAACTTCTTTTTCTGAATTAAGAAAAAAAAAATTAGCTACGTACAAAATTTATAATTAAACAATAAAATTTATTGTTAATTCTGTATAATAGTAACAATCTAACAATAAATTATTACAAGTAATTTAACAACAGATAACAATAAAGTTCGAAACTAATTTCAATTTTTCTTTTTAAAATGTGCTTAGAAAAGAAAAAACAGAAGTACTTTGATTTTGCCTAATTCTTTTTTTTTCCTCCTTAGATAACACCTTATATTTATTTTAATCTTTGATCTAATTTCACATGGGTGATATGATTAATTATGTTACGAATAAAGCCTTCAACAGCTTCAGTTCACCAACTCTGGTGATCTGTTAACACATAGGATAATATTCTATGAAAAAATAAACAAACATATCTTCACTAATTTCCTAGGAAAATTATTGTTAGTATCGATTAGTCTAATGATAATAATACTAATAATCTAATTTTAAGGAACTTTGATTTATTACTTCATATGTCAGAATTTATGATAGACTACTTTATTCCTGTACTACATATAGATAGAAAGACTGTTTTCGATAGACCTTCCGCTCAAGTAAAACAAAAACAACATCAATTATATGTTTGTTAATTAACTTGTGACCAACTGACACTTATATAAGTAAAGACATGATGAGTATATTGATGTAGTTTCTTATAGTTACTAGTGGAACTCTCATTAGCTCTGATCATGGCGATTCGAATGATAACATCTCGTCTTTCTCAATCTTCATCCTCCTCTTTCGCTTCCATCTTTCAAGGTATCTACTATATAGTATGTATACAATGTATGATTTTGTGTCTTAGAAGGTCCGGATGAACCCCTCGGCCTTACCTGACTTCATTCCTTCTGATAAATTAGTAGTCAAAAGGCTCTAGATAGGACATGAATGAAGAGAAGTTCAAAATCTGTGATTTCTTTTTTATGAACTTGTTGAATTTACTTACATATATCTTGATTGCTAGAAGTAGTATTTGTGCAAAATGCAGTTTCAAATCATATGTATACTATATAGTGTAAAGAAATAAAGGCAGATCTAAGATTTAAAGTTCGTGGGCACGACTTTCATAATGTTATCGTATTGTATGATACAACATGTAACAACCATCCAAAAAGTTGTTAACATTTTGAGTGAACTATTGTGTATTGTTCAGGAAGAAGCTCTCGTGTGGTCGCAACAGCAGCTCTTCGATACACCACAGCCGCTCAGGACCCCATCAAACCTAGTGTCAATGTAGAATATACTAAGCTTTTTATCAATGGACAATTTGTTGATTCTGCATCAGGTTAATTGCTGTGTTCTGAATCTTCACTTATATATGATTTTGACTATGTAATGTACAATTGGTGCTGAGCTTTGTACAATGTGTGTATATATAGGTAAAACATTTCCAACACTTGACCCTAGAACAGGGGAGGTGATTGCACATGTTGCTGAGGGTGATGTAGAAGATATTAATCGAGCAGTAGTTGCTGCTCGTAATGCTTTTGATGAAGGACCATGGCCTAAAATGAGTGCTTATGTATGTATATATATATATATACACTTCTTCTTGTTTCAGTATGTTCCAATATGCTTCGATAAATATTAATGTTTACACCAATCTAATTCTTCTTCAGGAGAGGTCAAAGATATTGTTCCGCATTGCTGATTTGATTGAAAAACATATAGATGAAATTGCAACACTTGAGACTTGGGACAGTGGGAAGCTATATCAACAAGTTGCTACTATTGAAATACCAATGATTGTACGTATACTACGTTATTATGCTGGTAAGTTAGTCAGTGAATTTAGAACGAGTGTTATCTTATTATATGTATACGTTCAGAAATAAAGTATAAGCAAATATCAGGCTCTAAGGTTAACTTGTTGTTCTGTAGGCTGGGCAGATAAAATTCATGGTATGACTGTTCCTGCTGATGGACCATTTCATGTTCAGACTTTACATGAGCCAATTGGGGTGGTTGGTCAGATTATTCCATGGAACTTTCCTCTTCTCATGTTTGCTTGGAAAATTGGACCTGCTTTAGCTTGTGGCAACACTCTTGTGCTAAAAACAGCAGAGCAGACACCGTTATCTGCTCTATATGTATCGAAGCTATTGCAGGAGGTATAGATGTATAGCATAGTACCACCAATAAACTTTCTTTGTGTATTGGAAATTGTTTTGAGTACCAAGTAATCGATTTTCTCTTCTCTGGAACAGGCTGGTCTACCTAAAGGTGTTTTGAATGTCATTTCTGGTTTTGGTCCAACAGCTGGTGCTGCTCTTTGTAGTCATATGGACGTGGACAAGGTGAAAATCTCCGAATTTAGTTCCTACCACAACGTGTGGGTGTGGCCATATCTTGTGTATTGGCTTTACTGTTGCATACTGATTTGGTTTTGTTTTATACTGCAGCTTGCTTTTACTGGATCAACAGATACAGGGAAAACTATAATGTCCTTGGCTGCTAACAGCAATCTTAAACCTGTCACTTTGGAACTTGGAGGAAAATCCCCTTTCATTGTTTGTGAGGATGCTGATGTTGATGAAGCGGTTGAGTTCGCTCACTTTGCTTTGTTCTTCAATCAGGTATTTCATCTCAGTACTTCTGCATAACATGCAGCAACTGGTTAGGTTCATGACATAATCCATCGACTTTAATGTGAAGGGACAATGTTGTTGTGCTGGATCTCGAACATATGTTCATGAGAGTATTTACGATGAATTTGTTGAAAAAGCCAAGGCACGTGCATTGAAACGTACAGTTGGTGATCCATTTGAATCAAGCAATGAACAAGGTCCTCAGGTATATCAACAAACTTAGAGGGATTACATTTTGTATCTGTGTAGAAATTGTTTCTCCTTCGAATACTAATCAGATCAGGTTCATGACACACCAGATTAGTTCAGAACAGTTTGAAAAGGTGTTGAAGTATATTAGATCTGGTATTGAAAGTGGAGCTACACTTGAAACTGGAGGTGACAGGCTCGGTACACAGGGATACTATATTAAACCCACAGTTTTCTCCAACGTTAAGGTAGATATACTGCTTCACTTCATTAAAAGATAACTCAATTCCAGCATCAACATCTTTATATACTGTCATAATGTATAATACACTGTTAAATTCAGGACGATATGCTGATTGCAACAGATGAGATCTTTGGTCCAGTGCAGTCAATCTTGAAA
Organism: Solanum sitiens; assembly: GCA_016801875.1. Lineage (NCBI taxonomy): Eukaryota > Viridiplantae > Streptophyta > Magnoliopsida > Solanales > Solanaceae > Solanum > Solanum sitiens. The sequence continues at coordinate 861,696 of JABWTJ010000247.1, forward strand.
TTTAAGTATGTACAAGACAATCTAATGATATAGTATATCATTTGTTCTGCAGTGTTGAATAATTTATATTTCCTCATTACAGGGATCATGATGAGGTGATTCGAAGAGCTAATGCCACGAAATATGGTCTAGCTGCTGGAGTGTTTACGAAGAACATAGACACAGCAAACACATTCATGAGAGCATTGAGAGTTGGAACCATATGGATCAACTGTTTTGATATCTTTGATGCTGCAATTCCTTTTGGTGGATATAAGATGAGTGGACAGGGAAGAGAAAAGGGAGAATACAGTCTGAAGCAATACTTACAAGTGAAGGCTGTTGTCACCTCATTGAAGAATCCAGCTTGGCTTTAAGTCAAAATCATCTGTATGCTGTTCTGTATCATGTTGTTGGTTATGAGTTGCTTTGAAAATTCTGTCATGTGAGAAATAAGCAGCGTTGAAACTTTTCATATGTTGACAATGCATTTCGATCAATCCATTTATTCAGCAAAACATACATTACATAGATCAAAGATGAAGAGAACTACGTGTATATAGTATATACAGGAGGCAACAGCATTCTCCGCGGGCTATTCAATCTAGTGACAGACTCTCTGACTAGGTAAATGTGGAGAAAGATAACTAGTTCAAAGAAAGTATAACAATAACAAGAATTGCTTTAAGGCAGTCACCACAAGGCTCTTTTGTTCCAATAACTCAGGCTTCCGAGGCACCCGATTCTTGATGGTGACACTTCGCACCTTGGCCATCCTTGTGCTTAACCATCACTTAGGATTCTTCCATAAACACTCATCAACACAGGTTAATTTAAGATGTTGGACAAAATTTAGTCATAGCACCAATAAAACATATGACGCCAACTCAATGCTTGAGCCAATAGTTTCGCAGCTGGGACATGTGCAATAGTATCTCATCTCGGCCTTGGTTGGTGACACTACTGGTCATAATCCAAGGTGGTGCAGTTTGGAAGAACTTCTGTATCAACTCCAGAAAATCCTGCAAGTTCTCTTCAGGCTTTTTTCCTCCAGTCTTCTTCTTTTTCCGCTTATCACACTTGGTGAAAACTATCGTCATTGGGATCTGAAACAGAGCACACATGATACAACACAAAACTTAAAGAGAAGTGTCTTCATAGATGAACAGAAAAACATCACTATTTTTTAAAATAATAAAAATAAAAATTGGTCAGGCATTTCTGATATCGATTGCTAGGTGGGGGCAAAGGATCTCCAAAGTAAGTGTGGGGGAGGGGGTATTCCATTTTTCTCTAATATTAAGTGTAAGGAGTCATCTTGGAATAGGCAGTACAAAAATAATACTTCACAGAATCATACAGATAGAAAAGGCAGAGAAGGAACAATGTAAAGAATAAGGTAGAAAAATCAGAACTTAAAATGACGAGTACATGGCAAAAGGAGGCCTCATATTCACATGATGTGATCTTACAACTTTGTTGTTTATTAAAATCAGAACGGAGATAAGTTAGACTGGATCACCTTATTCTCTGCCAGCCAACTTGCATAGTCAAGATCAATCTTTTTTGCAGGAATGCTAGCATCTATGAGGAGGAAGACTGAGACAAGGGTTGGCCGGTTTATGAAATAATCTTTGGTGAACTTAGCCCAATCTGTTCGTACTTCATGTGGTGCAGCAGCATACCTTCACCATATAACAGAAACTCAGCATTTAATCTTGAACACGCAAGTACTGTGAACAATGACAATTGTAGATGAAATTGGCACACAAAAAGCATACACGTTGACGATGTCAATTTGAGAGGCATGAAGATTATTCTAATGTATGGTTGGGAGTGATAGAAAGACAAGGAAATTTGCAAAATATGATTGAGAGACAAAGTTTGTACAGAAGTTGATCACCATGAAGATAGACAACAAAATAAAGCTGCTTGCAGCTGCGCGCGATTATCTAAATATGCAAGAAAGAGTCTTTGTTCTAAGTGGATTACAGAAGAGAGGAATACATCACTCAACTTTTACATAAGCCACTGTAAAGAACATGTACGTAGTGCTCAATCATTTAATGAACATCTCAGTCAGTCTCTCGGACAGCTCGCTTAATCCAGTAAACTCAGCTAAAAGCCTAAAACTTGCATCAACCTGACTATCATAATATGATGTGTAATTGTATTCAATCCGGCACTTTAACCATATCCCTTAACCAAGGCTCAATAGTCAATATCCTCAGACTCTGCACTATGCCAGGTTCTGATTCACATTAACTAAGAATCAATTTAATTTATTTATGAATTTTAATCTTTTCTTATAAGAAATAGATTTCAAGTATATTACTTCTATTTTATGTAATTTAAATTCTCCTCCTCGTGAAATAAAATATCATCTATAATTTAGTCAACTTGTTTGACAGACATAGGAGTGAAACAGAGCACTGAGTTCTGACATTTCAAACTACAACAGGTAACAATGACTTATTCACAAAAACTTATGGAAACCATCAGATAAGCTTATCATGAAAGTGCATTCGGCAATGAAAGAATGCGTATCACATTTTACAGTGATTTTCTTGTTTTGGTGATAATTGTGGTGCAAAGGCAGCATGTGTGCACCTCGACTAACTTTATGGGTACCTGCTACCAACACAGGTCCAGGTAAATCTATCACCAAGGCTTGGACATATGGGATTTGAACCTAAAACCTTATGGTTTTGAACCCACTTCATTGACCACTAGGCCACACCCTTGGGTGCATTCTTACAATAGTTTTTTAGATGCTGCAGAAAGTAAACAAAGCTTTATTTGAACATTCTTCAGTGAACTCCATACCCGTAACCTGGTAAATCCACAAGATGCCAGCTATCGTTTATCCGGAAATGGTTGATGCATTGTGTCTTTCCTGCAATTAGATAAAAGAAAAGGTTTACTTTGATGGTTCCTTATATCAAATCTGTAAAGACCATCGACAAAGGTAAAACATATTGGAAGCTTCATAAGATAGTGCTGATATGTACGTTGATCTAGCTGCTTAGAATTTAGTTTCCAGTCAAGTTCCTCAGAAAAGTTGGCTTGGCTATCTAAGTAAAGCCAGCACTTACAAGAATCCAATTTATAAACAAAAATCAAGTCTTATCACGCCATATTTATCATACCTTATGGAGAAAAGCTTACAACCTATACAATTTTTTTTTAACAAGTAAAACCTATACAATTTCACTGGAGTAAATAAAACTCAGCTCAGCTCTCACAATGTATTTGGTTGTGGTCATTCCAGGAGACTCCAGTATATCAAGTTTTGATTGTGATCATTCCAGGAGACTCAATAAGAGTTGCTCAGCTCTCACAGTGGAATGACAGCTGATGGTAATCAAAAGAGGCTGAAGCATTTAGAAGGAAATAGGATGAAAGAATGAGCATAAAACTGCTGCAGTGAGTCTTTCTTCCCATACAAAGTAGAGAAGGTATGGTTGTATAACTTAAGTAATTAAGGAGAGTGGCATTTGCAGGTTGAGATATTAGCTGGTTATGTTTTGGTTTCCTGCTCATAGGCTGCTTTATATAGTCTTTGAAAGGTCTTTGACTAGCTTGTTTCATAGTCTTCACGCTCCTATTCTTATACGAGTGTTAAGCAGATGTTGAAAGAACAACTTCAGAACATGCAGTATTGTTTTTCCTTTATCCACTCCTCCTACCCTTCTTAATTATTCTCTGTCCTTACAAACTAGGTCCTAGCTATAAACTGTACTTGTGTTCCTCCATCTCTCCCACATCTGCAACTAAGCCAACTATTCCAGCTTCTTCTTTTTTCTGTACAGTCTATAGTCTACTACAGGAAAAAATCTCAGCATTTGTCACTAAAAGATCCCTGTGCATCCCTCTCCCTCCGTTTCATCACCTTTGTCAATTTGTTAATCTAAAGCCCCCTACAACTCTATCCGATCCTACGTACCTGAACTATTTTATGATTAAACTATAGGTCCTCCATCAGTGGGATTAGCAAGGCAAGAGAGAAATGTAAAAATAACCTACCTAATGGACTATACTATCCAAAATAACAAGACTTTCTTTCTTTTCATCTTCATATAGTAACAATACTTGCTATTCATTAGGTTGAGGGTTTACATCACCAAGGAAGCAATGTGGGAAATGACCAATATTAGGTATTGGGTAGGGGTGAAGTTTATTGCATCAAAAGAAAAAAAAATCACTTGCTCCTCATTAGACTGTCTGAAATTTCAAAGGGGAAATCAACCCCTAAAACAAAGCTCTCTTTCAGATGACTTAACTAATTGGAACTTGTTGATAACTACAACTGATTTGTTCATTCTTCTGTTATTGAATCCTTTCTGCTATCTTAATTACATTCTAGCTTCACCAAAAACTTGGCTATAAAAGTAATCCACCCAAACTTTACTTTGTCCACAGTCCAAACAAACATGTAATGGAAGGATCATAAATTTCTCTATCAAGTGAAGATCAAACACCCTAAAACTCACATCTTTTCTACAGTCAAAAATCATACTTTATCAAATTTACAGCTATTCAACAAAATACTTCAGCAAAGCATATATATGAAAAACCTGGTTTCTTGGAAGTAAGAGCAAGCTTTTTACGCCTGACAAGCGAGTTGAGCAAAGAAGATTTGCCCACATTAGACCTTCCAACAAGAGCAAACTCAGGCAATCCATCAGAAGGACAGGCCTCAGTTTCCACACTACTCTTCACAAACTCAGCTTGCTCCACTTGAGCATTCCCAGCATACTTACTAAGCACAATATTTGACCCTTTTAAAATCCTACTACTCAAAGGCCTTGAACCAGAAGAAACATCAGTATCAGGTGGAAAAAACAGCTTTTCAACAGAAATTTCTACATGGGGTTTCTCTAAAACATCTTCAATTTCCAAATTCTTGGTTTCTAACAACTCTGGTGTTTGAAGAAGTGTGTTGGCGGCGGCTGTGACAGATGAAAAATGGGAAACTGGGGTTGTTTTGGATTTGGATAAAAGTGCTGAGGTGATGATAATCTTGGGTGTTGAGTAGAAAATGGAGAAATGAGAATGGAGCTTTGGAAGATGAGTGATAAACATCTTGTTTTTTGGGTCTTTTACTGTGGAGTCACTGCCACCATTGTTGAGTTTTTGCTGTGGTTTGTGAAAGATATTTCAATGTTCTCTTTTGTGTTGGTCCTTTAGGATAAGATAGTTACAGAACTTCCCAAATATGTTAGTACAATTACAAATTGCTCCTATTAAGTTTAAAATTGAATTTTGAATTTTGATACAATACATGATTTTTTACGTTGAACTTATTTAATTTTTATAAATAAACACTTGAACTTGATCGCATCGTATAACGTTCTTATATTTGATCAAAGTAGAATAAGCACCCGCTTTTGAGCCGATATAGTATATATTATCTTTCATAAAATCTTAATAGTGTGTGGAATCGAAAAGAATTGTTCTAACTTTATTTATTTACATACTATATCATTTTTTATTTTTTTATTAATAGTTTTTAATTATTTTTTTTCATTTATTCTATTTATTTGTTTCTTCATTAATAAAAGATTATCAATTAATGAAAGCTTGCACTAAGAAATCAAGTTAATTTGAAAAGAGAATGCAATGCTGACAACTAGTGAATTGAATATGATCCAATGAAAGAAAGTTGGCAAGCGTGGATATTCAAATTGAGAAAAAGATAAAAAATAATTGTTCGAAAAGTTAATAATTTATCTATTTTACACTCTTTAAGGATGATAATTATTTGTTGATTTGAAATTATTATAAAAAAAGTATTATAAATCAATTTAAAGCAAATATTTTAACGAGTGATTTAATTTTATTAAAGAGACAACCATCACAATTCCACAAAAACTAAGCACAAAAATGCAAATAACCACATCTCTATGTCAAAAAATAATAACTCTCTCCACTCCACATTTTATCGAATTACAAAATGTCCATTACTCTCCTCATAAGAAAAAAAAGTTAATTTCTGTTGCTTAATATTTTATCGTCAGCATCTAACATTTATGAAATTTTTTCCTTATTCTTTTCTTGTGAAAAGAACTTAAATATAGAGACATATATCCTGCAAGATCGAGACGGAACCAGATTGAAACAAAAGACCCTACTCAAGAACCTTACTTATTATACATAATATTATATTACTAGCTCAAATAATAAAATATACATAGTATAATAAGGGTTCAATTTCCTTTTAACTACCACAAATTTGATATATTTTATTTTTGTATAAATAAAAACTACTAATAAAATCTCTTACTCCTAATGCTAGGCAAAAATCAAGTGGCTTAGAAACAATGCAAGTTTTTTTTTCCATATGGAAATTGAGTTAAATGTGTTCAACATTACTAATATGCGAGGCAAATGTAACATATTCACCAATTTCAAGGACTATGTAAGTAAATATTGATACTTCCGCATACATGTCACAGTAGCCAGAAAAAGGCTTAGAACAGCAAAAACTCTCAACAATACTGCCTTTTGATCCTTTGGACTGTGGGATTACAGAAACCAAAACTGAGATCCATTTCTTGTAGAGACAAACAATCAAGATCCAGTGGGTGTGCATCAATGGCTCCTCCAGCTCAAACTCATCGATCACCTTCACCTTCTCAACCTTCCGGGTAACAATTCTTCCTTCCTTTCTTTCCTTGAGCTTTTTTTTTAAACTTTAGTATACCCTTTAGGATGGAGAATTCATAAACCCCACACCCATTTTGACCTTTTTCCTGTTTTTTATTGTCTTGTTCCTGACCCTTTTGGAAAAGGGGATGAAATTAATTGTCTTTAGTTGAATTCTTGAAATACCCAAGTGGGAAATACTACTGAACTACTTAAGATACGATCAAAATTGGCCTTTCTAGCTTCGATCATGATATGAGTATTTCCTACATTGACCTAAAGAAATTTCACCAATTCAAAAATCACTAGTTTTTGCGTAATTATTCTGTATTAATAGTCTGATGTTCGTTTGGTATTTTTATTTTATTATATATGATTGCATAAGGCAATTTTCTGGTTGAAAATGAGCTTTGCTTGCTGTAAATAAAGATTAGGGATTTTGGAATGGCAAAGATTGGAATTTTACATGCAGTATAAAACATTGTGTGTGAAATTATGCTGATGTTAATTTTGATTGGGCAGAAAAGGGGAAGTTTCGGATTTGAAGATGCAGCTTAGGCAGTTGGCGGGTAGTCGAGCTCCGGGTACTGATGATGCAAAGAGGGAGTTGTTTAAGAAGGTGATCTCGTGTATGACAATTGGGATCGATGTTTCTTCAGTTTTCAGTGAAATGGTTATGTGTTCAGCAACCTCAGACATTGTGCTAAAGAAGATGTGCTACCTTTATGTTGGTAACTATGCTAAACACAACCCAGATCTCGCGCTTTTGACCATTAATTTTCTTCAGAGGGATTGCAAAGATGAAGATCCCATGATTCGTGGTTTGGCTCTACGGAGCTTGTGTTCTTTGCGCGTGACAAATTTGGTCGAGTACTTGGTTGGCCCCTTGGGTGCAGGGTTGAAGGATTCAAATAGTTATGTTAGGACAGTTGCAGCCATGGGTGTTTTGAAGTTGTACCATATCTCAGAATCAACTTGCATGGATGCGGATTTTCCTGCTACGCTTAAGCACTTGATGCTGAATGATCGGGAAGCTCAGGTCTGGCATTGTAATCTACATGACATCTTTCTTCTTTTCATCTATTTCTTGTGCTTGAGTTTTCAAAGCAATTATCACCTACTATTTGGTTGCTACATGACTTTCAATGACAACAAAGTAGTTAGACACACTTTTTGACGTACCCATAGATTTCCCTCTTTTGTGGTTTCAGTTTTTCCTTTTCTCTCTATGCCATTGGGTAGAATTTCAGCATAGATGGTGAGGATTCCATGCATGTCATAACAGATAATCGTTGCACTACTTGGAGCAGACGTTGGCATAATTTTACAACTTTTTCTGATAAATTTGAGAGAAATAGATCAATTTTCCAGAAGCTTGATTGGTTCCTAGTGGGAAAAGCAGTAGAACTTAGACTGTGGTTTGAAGCTAGTTTACTTTTGAGAGAGCAGAAAATTCAGGTTGATGGAAGTTTCTTTGTGTGGTTCTTTTTGTTCAGTTAATAATAGATGGCATTCAAGTTCTTGTTTTTACCATCCCAGAGTACGTGCTACTTTCAAGTAATAGTCTTCAGATGTCACGTAAGTTTGTACTGTGTATATCGAATGGCTACTCTAAGAAAAATTGACATATCTTTCCTTAGTCTTCATCTTTTGCTTCAGACAATTATTAAGCATTGATCCAGTTCCCAATATGTTTAAGATTCTTCAATCATGGTTTATTTCCATTTATATGCATCAACATGGAATGCCTTTCAACGTATCTCAAAGCTCTTTATTTATCACCAGAAAGCATTTAGCAACTCTAATTTCACTTGCAAAAGAAGCAGTACTATCATGATCTTTAGCCTTATCGTTTACTCATATCCATCCTTCTTCTTTCTTCAGGTTGTAGCCAACTGTTTGTGCGCTCTACAGGAAATCTGGGGTTTGGAAGCAACCAAATCTGAGGAAGCATCAACAGAAAGAGAATCCCTGCTAAGCAAGCCACTTATTTATTACCTTTTGAATAGGTAGATTGCTGTCATAACTACTTGATTGAATAAAATCTCCAATCCGCTCTCTTACTTTTTGTGATCATGTCTGTGTACTGTATGGAGTCAATCAACTCTGAGTACTAATCGAAAAGAAAAATGAAACCAGTTTGTGGTATAATTTTCTGCATTCGTTTCTGAATTAAGTTGATATGTACTTTATGTCTTACTTGGTGCGATACTTTTTTTTTTCTTCCTTACATACCATATTGGTTTTAAACATTAGGAAGGTCTTGTATTTGTGTGACTTTGAGGATTTCAAGTAGCTTCACTTGCTTGAATACTATAGAACAGAAGTGTTGCTAGTAGATCTGCATTCCTAAAGGCTAACATGCTTTTAGTTTTGTGCCACGTTGCAGAGAATTTTAGTAGTTTCTTCTGCTCAGGTTAGAATGGCCAGTAACATGAAAAATCATTTGTCATCTTCAGGGACTCAATGATAATTTTAATCTTTTGGGATAAAAATAAAAACATCGAATCTTGTTGATTGTGAAAAAGTACGGGTTACATGCACTTGTTTATGCATCGTCTTTCCTGGAGGGAATACAGTATAGGATAATTTGCTGTCATAGGAGAAGGATGTTAGTAGTGAAGGTTTTAGTGAATTTCTTTACATTTGATTATCTTCAATCTCTTGGAGTTGATGCAAACTTAGAGAAAAAGTAGGGTACAATTAAAGAAAAAGATCCATACATGCAACACTTAGTAATATGTCTTAGCCACGTCAGTATGTTTAATTTAGGCTTAGTTGCGCAGACTCTTCACTTTGATGCCGCACCCGTGTCAGATTCACCAAAATACACTACTTTTGGCGAAACCGTCATGCACCCGTTGACATTTTTGAAGAGTCCGAGCAACATAGACTTCAGGGCATATACTTTCTTGTAGTCTTTCAGTCCTATTAGATATTTATAGGTCCGTAGAAGATACTGGGAACTTCTAGTGCTTTTTAATTTATTTTTATTCTGTATTATATTGGCCGGAGATGAGTTTAAGTGAGTGACATGGTTAATGAAGATTCATATAGCCGATGACCACAATTTACTTGGGATTGAGGTGTAGTAATTGTTGTAGAAAGGTAACTCGTTATGGAAGTACCATGCTTGCAGTTTGTATTCAGATGGAGCACGATACTACCAATGTTCAAAAACAAAATTATGCATCTAGCTTTGAGTTGAGAACTTGGGATATATCTAGCTTAAATATGCTAGTTCATGAGCTGACCCAAGATCATATAAGAAGATATGAATCTATTTTCTTAACCAATGGGACATACTAATACCTCCTCGCATGTCCAGGCTTGAACAATAGAGTGTGAATAATATAATATAAGAATCCAACGGTAGGGAAAGACGATAACATGGATAGGTTTGTTTGTAACACCCATGTAAATAAAAAGTACTTTTTGCTTAACTTAATCCCAAGGACAAGCTCATGATGTGAGAATTTCCTAAAGACATACAAGGAGACAACAACTCATTTCCTCGATCTATGTAGGACACTTAAGTAGCCTCCCTTCCTACCTACATGTCAAGCTTGGACATGTGGAGAAACCTAGAATTAGGATGTGTCTAGCTCTGACACCATATAAGAAAAATGGATCGTAGTTCTAACTCAACCTCATTAGCTAGCTTATATAGTAAGTATTGCCCAACACTAAACAGTGAGGGATACTTAACAGGTATGCAGATGGATTGTTTTCTCATTTCTGGAGTTAAACCAATATTCAAAAGTGTATGAATAGAAGTGCAAACTAATACTCCTTCCATCCCAATTTATGTGATGATGTTTGACTGGGCAACAGAGTTTAAGGGAAAAAAAGAAGACTTCTGAAATTTGTGGTCTAAAATAAGCCATAGAAATTTCTGTGGCTATAAATTATTTCATCAAGGGTAATGGAAGTTTGAATTAAAATTGTGACTAGATGTGGAAAAATGTCATTCTTTTCGGGACTAATTACAAAGGAAAGAGTGTGACATAAATTGGGATGGAGGAAGTAATAAACCGTTGGTGTGTTTGATAAATAAGTGGTGAGAAACACTTTTCTGTTAAAATGACTGAAATACTTTGAAAGCTATTTACAATAAATAAATAAAAATAAGTAAAAGGTATCTTTTTATGGAAAAGGACGAGTGAAGGGAAAGGAATGGAGAGTCAAGAGTGAGTTATGATTTTTTGTTCTGGAAGGATGTTCTGGGATTACAAAAATAATTGTCAAGAATAAAATGATATTTTTTTTTTTTGAGAATGATAACTTGAAAATGATAAAAGAATTGGTCAGACCAAAGTGCTTATACGCAGAAATACCATAAGTTGGGGGTGAAGTGATTTTTGACTAATTTTACTTATGAGCACTCTCTCTGTGTTTACCAAACTTGCATATAAGGCAAAGATTCTTGTAAGCTGGTTTGTCAAACCAACTTTAAGATTGCCCAAACAACTTCTATGTTTTTATGTTGTTGACATACAATTACTAATAGTTTGAAAGTCTAGGACAATTGGATACCAATGTTGATTTCAGGCTTTCAACTATGATGCTAAGGTTTGTCTCGGGGTAAGGGATGGTGAGGATGGTTTCTGGAGAAAAATTTTCAGGATTGCGGAACTCTTAGTAAGCTTTTTCTGCTTTTGACCAATGATGTATCAAAAAGTTGCCTGCGGTTATAATTTGAAGTAGACAATTTAACAGTAATACTCTGGAGGGAATGTAATGTTTCAATGCCCTTTACAGTCCCGATCCTTCCACTGAAAGATGGACTGCAATTAGTTTTATCTTCTTTTTATTGCTGCTTATCTTCTTTTTATTAATGCACTATGTATTCTGGTCATCAAAAAAATTCTTGGACTATGTATTCTATCAAGGAAACAAAGTTTTATTTTCTAAAAGCCTAGTGTACCTGGGGAAGAGGCAGGTTGTAAACTAGCTCAAACTGCTCGGTGAAGATATCTCTTTGAATAGTTAAATTTCCCATTCTCCTCTCTATATTTTGTCATTTTGTTACCATGTTTAATATTTCTTCTTGCCGTTTATGATCTTGCAGTAATGTAAGACTGTTTTGCATGGGAGGTTCTTTCTTTAATCTGCTAAAACAGTTATACTAGACGGATGATAAAATTTCTGTGTCAATGTTGACTTTACTCTCGTTTTTTTGTCAAATCCCATGAAAAAATTAGTAGACCTCTCTAGCTCCCCTTTCTCTGCATTTTGGTGTTTGGAATTCCTCGTGAGTGATTGCGTTTTTTTGAAACACGATTGTGCAGGTTCAAGGAATTCAGCGAATGGGCTCAATGCGCTGTTCTTGATTTGGTTTCTAAGTATGTGCCTTCTGACAGTAATGAGATATTTGACATGATGAATCTTCTTGAAGATAGGCTTCAACATGCTAATGGTGCTGTTGTCTTGGCAACAATCAAGTTATTTCTGCAACTGACACTCTCCATGGCTGACATTCATCAACAGGTTCCCATTTTAGTGTTCATCTGAAATGTTTCCTTAGTAGATGATATTGTCTATGGTTGCTCGAACATCTCTTTTTATTAATAATCCAGCTAAAGTACCCGCAAGGGTGCCCAAGTTGGTTGAGTGGGTGATCTTTAAAATGGGGGTCTTAGGTTCGAAACTCCCTGCATGCTTTCTCGGTCGAGCTCGTCGCATAGGGCTTGCCTTGTGCAGTTTACCTTTATTGTGTGGTTTGCGGGCTATTACACTGGAACAAGGCTTACTCTGTCCGCCCTTGAAGGATAGCGGCTGCGGGTTTGCTTGCCAACACAAAAAAAAATAAAAAAATCCAGCTAAATTGTTTACTGTCCAAGAAGTCAGCTAACTTTGCTGTCTTTATTTTCCACTAGCCTTCTGACTATGCTTCCTGACAGCTCTTTTTTATCTTCTTGGTCCAAATTGCCTTGTAGGAGGGGGCATGTGAAATTCAGTATGTTTATGATAATTGTTATTTAAGTTGTAGTCAATTGAGATCCCATAGGGTTATACAAGGAAACAGACAGCTTGAACTAATGTTCCTGCAGCTTGAATTGTCAAATGACCCAATTTTAAGATCTTAATCCTCTGTACATTACACATAAAATGTAAATATCCAATGAGTTTGTTATTTCTGATGGGTTATTTCCTCCTGGAAGGCAATAATTCAGCAATTCCTTAGCCTTAACTTTATCCTTTTTGATGCTGTTATGTGGATTATCAATTAACATCACCTCAATTCCAAATTAGTTGGAGCTGGCCATATGAATCCTTTGTATCAAATAATTGCATGTATCATTGACTATTTCATGCTAGCCATCAACCTACGACAACCCTTTCTCTCTCTCTCTCTCTCTCTCTCTCCCTTTTTTTCTTGAAGTAATTTAAATGTCCCTACTAAATTGCACCAACAAAATGCATGTTATGTACATATAAGGGACTAAGAGGTCCTCTCTTTTTTTATTCTACAATTTCTTGGAATCCGTGGAACTTAGCGAAAGTTGAAAGAAAAAAACCCTATATATTTGACATCATTTAGTAGAAGATATGATTTAGTCATCTTAGTTTGTTTACTTCCTATTCTATGCTTTCTAGAGGAGTCTTAGCCCTAGTACAATTTTGTATGCTAGTAAAATATATAGAGAACTTCTAGTACTTTTTGTTTTTGATTTTATTTTGTCGAATACTGGCCGGAGATGAATATATTATTTTTTGATAACCGGCTTGAGATGAATATAAATTACAGAAACATGGTCCTTCATTTACCAGACCCTAACTTCATCGGGACTGAAATATAGTTGTTGACTCAGAAGTCCCTTCTACACTACAGGAAATCTATCAAGTCCTCTAAAGAATTAGTATCATCTACAAAAATCATGTTATCCAAAAAATCAACATCTACAGACATTTATATTTGATGTTAAAATAGTTCTTCAAAACCCATTGCAATTTCTCTCCTTTCAAACTTCCCAAAAGATGGAGGATTTTACTGTCTTCCATGCAATTAGGGGAAGTTCTATAATGTATTGTTCTTGTCAACTTGTTACTGCAGCTTTTCATGACTTATCACCCTTCAAATTTGTTGAGGAAAACACTCTGGAACTCTAGTACATATTTGTTGTGCAACAATTGTGGAGCTTACCCTCGATTTCATTTTACAATCATCTACAATTTCGTGTGGTTAATTCTTCTTTCTGATAACCATTGGTTAAAGGTCTGAAACTTTGTGACTTCCCACATTCTGTTTTTTCTTCCATCTCCCATGAGCTGAGCCAGCTGGTGGGGAATCCCCCACCCCCACAATCATATCTTTATCTGTTCCAGAAGGTGCCTCCACTGTAACCAGTTGCTGATTTGGTGAACCAGAACCCTTCCACACCCCCACCCCCACCTTCACATACCTTTTTTTTCTTAAAATAATTTTTTTTGCAGGGGTGTACTTGCTCATATCCCAATCTCATAACCACTTATATATTAGGCCTTTGGTTTGGAGTTACAGGTTTTTAACCCCCAAAGTACTACACCTTTTTCGAGTTCTTTCTGCGGGCCACTTTACCAGATGGATATTTCTTCTTTCAGAGTTGCCTCCCAGTTGAAAGTCTCTTCTTATTTTCTAGTTGCTTAACAATGTTTGAAGGGATCATTAAGTGCGCTGGTAAATATGGAATTTCATCCAATACTAATAATGGTTGTATGCTTTTTCCATGTGGCCAATCTCCTCTCACATTTGTTCATCTCATCGCGTCATCCTGTAGCTTGTCGTGCTCCCTAAATGTGTCAGTTTAAGATATATATTGTAGGAAACTTTTCAACTTTACACCCAAATGGTCTGCGATGCTTTATTCTATTTTTGGTGTAATAGGAGTATATGGAAGATCTAGAATCATTTATGGATGTCTTAGGTTCTATATAAGCTTTTGTTGTAGGATTGAAGATCTTGTTGATACTCCGTTGTAACTATTGAGACCTGTAACTGCTTGTGTCAGGTCTAATTTTTGGATACATATAAAAGTGTTACCTTTTCAAAAAAAAAAATATTCTGAAGATCAGTCCCAAAAAAATCTTGGATTTTATCTTGGCATCATCCATTGTATTCAGAATCAATTCAAAACCACCCACCACAATTGTGTTGATATCTAGTACTGCAACATGAGGTGATCCACATCTTCTCTCATTCACATATAGAACTGGCTTACATATATGATAATCCTCTTCTTCCTCAAATTTTTGGTTGTCAGTATTGGTCTCCTAGCTGTCAATCACGCAAAGTCTTGGAACAAACCTTTGGTATAGTTTATAGACAAATGGAGTTCCCATGCTCTATTGTTTTTAAATGTTTTACCAGATTTTGTCTCTGTGAGCTTATAGAGAAACAAGGAGGAGACAGTGAGAAAATGCCTAAAAGCTAATGCTTGAAATCTGATTCATTCTACAGGCACACATTAGAATTTTCATGTTGAGAAAAACACATTACAGTGTTCATAACTGTATTTACCTATGGAGGACATAAAAAACTATGACGACTCACACTTAGCTATGTAACCGCCTAAACTATGAAATTAATGGCCTCAAATGGGTCATGCCTCAGAATATCAGGGATGTTGTGATAAGCTGGAGTTGCTGGAAAGTTGATAGCACCATCAAGAGAATCTGGAAGATGATACCTGCAGCCATTTTTTGGAGTATCTGGAACGAAATGAATAGAAAATGCTCTGATGGAATATCAACTACCTACCAATCTTTAAAAGCTAACTGCCTCATGTTTTTGTATAGTTGGGTTTATTTATCCCCTCTAGATTGCCCTGATTCATTTCTGAACTATGTCCGCTCCCTGATTCTTAATTAATAATGTAAATGAGAGGTGACTGTTTGCTACTAAGCTTTTTTAACTATTATGCATCTACTTGATGCCTGCAATAGAACTAATTACTTCATCAAAAAAATGGTCTGACAACCTTTTTTACCTAACAACAGTTGCATAAAATGCAAATTGCTTATTCACTGTAACTTGGTAGCTATAGGATCCTATGTAATTACAACACTTTTGGAGGGGAACTACACTTTTGAGGTAGTATACCTGTGGATAAATATAGACTAATATTTACATTTCTCAAAAAAAAAATAAAATTTAGTCTACGGAAAATTTTCTGTAATTTTCTTCTTTGAGGCATCTTAATTCTTAACTATGGCTGAGTTTTAATTTTTGCTTATTCATTCTTCTGTTTAGGTATATGAGCGTATAAAAGCACCTCTACTTACGCTAGTTAGCTCAGGAGGTCCAGAGCAATCCTATGCTGTGCTAAGCCATCTACATTTGCTGGTGATGCGCGCACCCTATATTTTTTCAGCTGACTACAAGCACTTCTACTGCCAATACAATGAACCATTTTATGTCAAAAAGCTTAAGCTTGAGATGCTGACTGCCGTGGCAAATGAGAGCAATACATACGAAATTGGTGAGTATCAATATCAGTCAACTATATGAAAGTTTTAAACCTCAAGGTTTTTGTGTATACCTTATTTCCTGGTATCAAATCCTGATCAAAGAGATTATTGGTGTTGCACCAGCCACAAATCTGAATTTCTTTTAGGTGGGATAAGGGTAAGAAAAGAGTGTATTTGCACAATGATCAGTAAAACTAGTAGTAAAGCTGTGTAAATTTAGGGGGGGGGGGGAGACTGAATTTGTACAATAATCAGTAGAACTAAGTAGTAAATCAGTAGAACCAGCAGTAATTTATACTGATAAAAAATGTGATTAGTAAATTTAAATGAAGTATTATTCCAATCAAACTCTTCAATGAAACTTTCTTGCTAAAAACTATATAGGCCTGCTTATAAGAAAATACTATATATGCATGCACTCATTCTTTATCTAACAAATTTATCTGGTGGAAGGAAATTCCTGGAAAATGTGCTTCTTCATGTCCTGGAAAGACCCTGCCTATATTACTCGTCCATATATGTGATTTTTTGTTCTTTCACTTTTATTCTCTACATATATGATTGGATATGGATTTTGAGATGTTGACTTATATACATTAGTGATGGTGAAAGAAAATTGTTAGAATAATGGTTGAGACAAGCTGAATAAGAATTGAGAACAATGGTTGTATGACAACCAATACCCCCAATTAGCAATATTCCAATAAGCACCAATTCGATAGAACAAGACATAAGAATGAGCTAACATGCAACAATGGCTATATCAAAACCAAAACCTCCTATTAAGAACACCAAACAGGCACCTATACTATAGACAGACTCAAGAGGAATGGTCCTCAAGCAAGCCTATGTTGCTCGGACTCTTCAATAATGTCAAGGGGTGCGTGTCAGATTCGCCCAAAGTAGTGTATCTTTGGAGAATCCAAGACGGGTGCGGCATTGAAAGTGAAGAGTCCGCGCAACTTAGAAGCAAGCAATCTCATCAAACATTGTCAAGAGATAAAGGTCTTAGCCTCAAACTCCATCAAGAGTCTACTCAATTCATGAGAGTTCAACATATCAAAAAAAATCTGTCTAAATGAGCTATTCTCCCCTATTTATAGTCTATACTAGCTATTACATAAAAGGCGGCATCTTCTTCTCTCACCCAAGCTATCTTCCAAATCTTGAATGCCATCATGTGTCAACCTTCGGTGACCTTCAAGTGCTCCGTCTTCATGATTAAAGAGAGTATAGCTTGAAGATGTATTTGAGCTTGCTTGGGGTGTGAGAAACATGTTCTTGAGCTTCATGCCTTCATTTCAAGCACCTCCGAACCCCCAAGTTTCCAAAGTAGCGACTCGATGAAAAGCGTACAAACTCCTTAACTCGGCTTTGTGTGCAAGGTTGTGATGGAACCCGGCATGCATCAAAAAAGGGGTGGAAGAGTTCAATGAAAGTGTATATTTCAGGGTAGGACGGTGGGTGATGGGAGTAGGGTGAGTTTTTGGAACATAGGTGGTGCGGAAACAACATGAGAATCACATTTTCTAACATGTATTGGATTTCTTGTCAAAAAAGGATGTCGATTCTACGGTTATTGAGTATAAAAGAGGGGAGAGTGCATTGGGATTTGAGTTTTAGGAGAAGTTTGCAAGACTGGGATTTTGAAGAATTCCGGAACTTGATTTGCCTTTCCCCCTTTACATTAGTCACTCTGTTGTAGAATATGCCTAGTTTTTTGAGAAAGTTTTTTTTTTTTTTTTTAGAAAAGATGCCTAGTTGATGAATGCACAAAAGAGCTGACACCAAATTCAATAACATAGGATAAGTGTAAGAGTCAGACTGGATGTGCACCATGCTTAAGATAGAGAATAAGACTGAACGAAAGAGATGACTAAATCGATAAAGTCCTTTTTGTGTTGTGTTGTTTAGGTCATCTGAGTACTATCAAGGGATTTAATATCCAAATTTTATAAAACTATAAGTTATTGCCTCCATCACCAACTAGTTTGCATTTTTGACTAGCCAGTCTGATGTTGATTTCTTTGCGGATTGGCTTCAGTGACGGAGCTATGTGAATATGCTGCAAATGTTGACATTCCCATGGCGAGAGAATCGATCAGGGCTGTTGGCAAAATAGCATTACAACAATATGATGTTAATGCAATTGTAGATAGGCTTCTCCAGTTTTTGGAAATGGAGAAGGACCATGTGACTGCGGAAACTCTGGTATGTTGTCACTCATTTCCCTTATTTTTTGTGTTTTTTCTTCGTTTTTTTTTGGTGGATGGGATGGGTAGGTGGGGGTTGCATCACAATAGCCTCTAATGATATTGCTTTAGAGGAATAGTGCATTAGACATGTGAAATTACGTGAGACCTATGTCTTGCTATTCTTGTTTGGTCTGACCATTTAAGCTTTTCTCATAGGTACTTGTGAAAGATCTCCTTAGGAAATATCCTCAATGGAGCCATGATTGTATAGCAGTTGTAGGGAATATTAGTAGCAAAAATGTCCAGGAACCCAAAGCCAAGGCAGCTCTTATCTGGATGTTGGGGGAATATGCTCAAGACATGCAAGATGCTCCGTACATATTGGAGAGTCTTATTGAGAATTGGGAAGAGGAGCACTCCGCAGAGGTAATCAAGCTGTATATTTTTTTTTTATGCGTTTGGCTTTTCTTCCTATGCAAGTATATTTGTACTCCTTCGCGCCATGTAGTTGGTCTTTCTAACCACTGTGTATTGTCAAGATTGTCCACAATCTGATCAGTCTCATTTGGAAGGCCCTAAGTCTTGAAAATGATTTGTTGTTTGGAGTAAGCATTCCTTCTCCCTAACTTTTGTCAGTAACCTTGTGGTTTTGTTGATGCAAGTCAGTGAATGACTTGCTTAGTACAAAGGTGATGACGACAAAATTGCAAAAGGTGGACGGTCCCCATGTTTGGTTGCCTCTTTCCTGATTGCTTCAATATAGGGTCTCTTGATTCTATAGTTTGAACTTTGAAGCCATCCACATCATTCATATAATCCATGGTCATTAGTTTCCTTTTTGAAGTGATACAAGAAAAGCTTCAATCTAGGATCTCTTGATTCTGTAGTTTGAATTTTGAAGCCATCCACATCATTCATATCATCCATGGTCATTAGTTTCCTTTTTGAAGTGATACAAGAAAAGCTTTTGTGTGGCAATGAAAATGAATGAAATTAAATTGTGAGTTTCTTGTTTGGGATCTTCTAACAGAATGAAGGTTCGGGTGTGTTAAAAAGGCATTTGTAAATGTAGTTTTCATAGAGGAAAAAGTGTTATACATATAATAAAATAAGCAACTGTTGACTCAGGTCAGACCATTCACATGTTTTTGCAACAAATTCAGTTATTGTGAAGTCCTCTATTTTGTACTGCATCCAAAAGTATTAAGTGTTGAATATTGTTATAAAGTGTAAAGATATAACAGAATGATTCGTGCCTATCTTTTTCCTTCACAGAACCACTCCTTCGTTGTCTCTAATGCTTGCACAAGATAACAATCTTGTTGTCTTGATTTTGGTACACGTGCTGTTTTCTTTTTCTTGGTGGGGCTTTCCAGGTGAGGTCTTGTTCAGAATTGGCTTTATCTGAAAAGGAAATGGAGAACCTGTTCTTCAAGTGGGGCTTCTAACAACTTCTTTTATTTAAATTTTGCAATTATGATCCTGAAATTTAAAAGCAAAGCAAAGCCTCTTGTACAATTTTGATCTTTTAGACGCACTGCCTTACTTGTGTGTGACCGGCTGCAGATGTTACCTGTCTTTTAACCTCTGTTATTCTATGTGTGCTGTCGATTCTCCTACTTGTGTTACTGAACTGCTCATATTCGTAGTATTTGGCATGTTAGCATAAACGGCATAATTATAGTTCTTCTAACCTTTTCATTTATGAGGTATAAAAGGTCTATGGGGTTTTAATTGACTTGGCTTCAATGTGCTGTGCAGGTTCGTTTACATCTTCTTACAGCAGTAGTTAAGTGCTTTTTTAGAAGACCGCCGGAGACTCAGAAAGCCTTGGGAGCTGCGTTGGCTGCTGGTGTTAATGATTTTCATCAGGTATCCCATCTGTTTGTTTTATTTTTCTTGAAAATGACTGATATAAGAGAAATTATTGTGTAGGCCCTGATAGAACAGAATAGTTGCAACATATTCTTTCATCTGACCCCAACTTGATTGAGATTGAGGCATAGTTGATTAACAGATACTAGTATGAAGTGTTTGTGTGCCTCTAAATGATGTCAAGAATTGTTGCAGGATGTCCATGACAGGGCATTATTATACTATAGACTTCTGCAGTACAATGTCTCCATAGCAGAGCGTGTGGTGAATCCTCCAAAGCAAGCTGTTTCTGTCTTTGCTGATACACAAAGTAATGAAATTAAAGATCGTATCTTCGATGAGTTTAACAGCCTCTCTGTTGTTTATCAAAAGGTATCCCAGATGTTCTTCGTTCTCATCAGTTGTGTAATTTGAGGAATATAATCAGAAGTGTAATTTCGAAGTTACTACATATAATTCAAGGATAAAACATGTTACTCATTTTTATCTTTGCTAAGACCCTAGTAATCTACTTTACGTATTTTTCAAGTGTAACCATTTTTGCAGCCTTCTTACATGTTCACTGACAAGGAACATAGAGGGCCATTTGCCTTCTCCGAGGAAATTGGAAATTTATCTCTTGGGGAAGAATCGACTGATAATGTAGTCCCAGCACAGAGAATCGAGGCAAATGATAAGGATTTACTTCTCAGTACTTCCGATAAAGAAGAAAGTAAAGGTTCTATCCACAATAGTTCTGCATACAGTGCTCCTGGATATGATGGTTCTTTGGCTGCACTGTCTCAAACTGATCTTGTTTCCTTGGATTGCAAACCTACTCCAAATGTGCCATCAGCTACTTTTGCAATTGATGATCTACTTGGTCTTGGTTTGCCTGCTGCAGCCAGGCCCCCTCCCCCACCTCCTGTTTTGAAGCTCAACAGTAAAGCTGCTCTAGAGCCAAACGCGTTCCAGCAAAAATGGCGTCAACTTCCAATATCAATATCACAGGTGCACATTTACTTCTACTATGTGATCTGTTGATCGTTTCTTTTGTGAAACTAGAGGCAGACCTAGGAAATACCTCCACTGCCTGGAGAGAACATTTTGTAGGATTCTGTTGAACTACTTATAGCTTCAGCTTAATTAGAGTGTACTTTTTCTTGTGGCTTGTGTTCTTTCCATTACACTCTGGGACATACTGAATAGTTTCTATTAGAGGTATAAGAAGAAACATTTGAATCTTCGCTTATATCAGGTGTTACTGAGGAGGCAGTTATTGCCAGGAAATCTTGCACAGTCTGATACTTTGCCTTATATTTGTCCGCTCTAAATATCCTATTCACAAGAAAATAATGTTTGAATCATGTCAGGAATTCTGTTACCTCTTTCAAAAAAAAAAACAAAACATTTCACTAATTTGTTATTACTTGTAAATTAGAACTTCAAAACTTATTGGAACTTGGAAGTATCAAGCAGTAATTGCTGGTCGAATAAGCTTCATTGGATAAATTCTTGCCTCTGATACGATTGCACTGTTGCATGATGTCCAAATCTTTTCTGTGTTCATTTTTATAGGAAAAATGCCATCTATTTACAACAATTCGAAAAATTTGTATTAATGTGAGTCGGTGATCGTAGCCTTGTAACTTTTGGATACTTGTACACTGTCTGTGTCCTTGATATGAATATGATAACTTTTACTATTATGACCTCCCTTATTTTTGTTAAATCGCCTTCTTGATACTACTTTTCCCTTTTCCTTTACCAGGAAACTTCCATCAATCCACAAGGAGTGGCTACTCTGACATCTCCTCAAACACTTATCCATCATATGCAAGGCCATTCAATCCATTGCATAGCTTCCGGTGGTCAAGCTCCGAACTTCAAGTTCTTCTTCTATGCACAAAAAGCAGAGGAGCCGTCTACCTATCTTGTAGAGTGTGTAGTTAATTCATCGTCATGTAAAGTACAGTTAAAGATCAAAGCTGATGATCAGAGTACATCTCAAGCCTTCTCAGAGTTGTTCCAGTCAGCCTTGATCAAATTCGGGTTTTCATAGTCACTCGGACAACCCTCTTGTTGTAACACTCCTTAGAAGTATTCGTGGATTCACATTCCCTTATGTAATTTCATTTTGTAGCAAGTTCAATAAGAGTCACAATGTGGTGTACAACATAGAGTGTTTCATGCTCTCCTACCCTGTAATTCTGCGGCCAAAAATCACTTTTTTGTACCTTGTGAATTGAATAGAAAGCCCCACTGGGGCGTGGTGGTGAACCTTTCTGGCCAATTTTTAAGTGATCTTTTCCAAATTCCATCTGTTATCTGTATTTTTCTATGTCGAGAGAGATTTGAGATTCCAAAAGTAAGTGAGTTTTTCTAGATGGACTTTCATGGTAAATCTTTTATAAGTATAAGATTCCAAAAGTAAGTGAGTTTTTATAGATCGACTTTCATGTTAAGTCTTTTCTTTAACTATGAGATTCCAAAAGTAAGTGAGTTTTTATAGATCGATTTTCATGTTAAATCTTTTCTAAGTATGAGATTCCAAAAGTGAGTGAGTTTGTATAGATCGACTTTTATGTTAAATCTTTTTTAAGTATGATGTTTCTAATTTCAGACTTGAAGGTTTGAAGTAGGTTTTGGCAGAATCCAATATTTGTCAGGTTTCCCACTTGGTGTTCAGATTGAAACCTCGATAAAATTCAGATCGCGCATTGCAGGGCTCATTCGAGAGTGAAACTTCCAATAAGATTCTCTCCATACTTAGAGCTCGAACCCGAGACCTTTGATTAAGGGTGAAAAGACTTTCACAAATGCATCACAATTCATGTTGGTAGTAGTTCTACAAGTTGATAATAAACTCGTTCTTCTGCCGGTTTTGAAAATAAATCATATATAAGAGTTTGTAGAAAATAGTTTCTTTTGATAGCTCGAACTATATTTATTCTATTTTTATTAGAAAAAAGGAATAAGAAATAAAATTAATTACAAATTTAATTCCTTACAATAACTACATCAATTATATTTTTAAATAATAATAAAAATTAAAAATATGGGTAAGTAGTAAAATATTAAGAAATTTCAATTATACTCATAATTATTTATATTGATTTTGTGAGTTGTGAGACATAAAAAGCCATTAACATTTTACATCAGATTTTGTTCATACTGATACTCTGCTTTTTATCTCTTCCCAGGTATGTATGTATCACCTTCATATTTTGGGTTTACAGTCTCTTTGTTGTGCTGCTCTGCTTTTGGATTTGATATGGTGTTGTGTTTCTTCGTTTGATCTTGACTATGGGTCGAATTTATTTCTTTTTTGTACGTTTTCAGCTGTATTTGAGCTTCGTTTTTCTATATCATTGTGTGTTTGAACTGAATTTGGGGCTTTTTGCTTCTTTGGGAAGCTACAGGGATTTGTAATTTTACTGGCTTTAGGGTTGAGCCGCCCTTGTACTTTGTTACTATTATTCCTCCCTGTAATCACTTGTCTATCTTCTGTTGCCACTTTGACTAATCAGTCCAAAATTGTTGCTTTTGTTAAAAAGATAATATCAGAAGTTATTTTTGGATTATGCAAACATCTAAATCTTAAATGAATTGATTCAGACTTTTTATGAATTGAAAGCAGACCTGGGATTCGAGTTTGTATTATGAATACGAATTTTGATTTGAGTTTGTATTTTTCTTAGATACTTATATTATTACACTTTGAGAAATTAGGAATGCTTCCATCAAAATGAACCCTTTGATTAAATTAAATATCCTTAAAATTGAATTTGTTCATCTAAACTGATTAAGTTAGATTAATATGCTGGAGAATTCATAATTAATCACTCTAGTAATTTGCAGTGTTATTATTGATTATTAGAGAGAGGAATCAACTAACCTGGACTATTGGTTAGTAGAATGTAAAATGCATAAAGAAAAAATATCTTCCTTTACTTCCACTCGACCGGAGAAAATCCTCTTCATTATGGGATGGGGTGTTAGGGAATGAAATCGGTGGTTGGAAGGGTTTAAAGTAAGTATTCTGATATGGGCAACCTGTTCTGAAAATTGTGCTCTATATGGGGCCTAATCAAATAGTTGAGTAGTTGCAAATGCTCGTGCCGGTGCATACATGAGCTGATCTAGTAGTTAACCTACCTTTGTATCCATTTCTTCAGCCCCCGGCGTGGTTTTGGTGAATTACATGATGAATGCTGCAACATCGTTGTTTAGGAGGTTAAATATCAGAGAGCTGGTAACAAGCATACCTGCTTACAATACCGCTAGTGGTATGTATTCCATTCTTTCCTGAAGCATATGCTTTGGTAATAGATGAAATGTTTAGAGACTCTTGACATATATTTCCATTCTGCAAATTTAAGATGTTTCTGGAGATGGATTGAACTTGATGTTTAGGCGGTGGGCTACCAAAAAGACAGCAGGGTCTACAAAAAATGGTCGTGATTCAAAACCAAAGAATCTAGGAGTGAAGAAATTTGGGGGGGAGGTAAGAAAATCTCCTCTTCTGGAATAAAATGGATGAAGCAATAATCGGTTTAGAGAAGTTATTCTATTCAGCCATTTCAAAAGAGAAACTTTTTTGTTCCAATGTTGCACATAGAACTTTCTTGAAACCAATTCTTGCTGAAACACAGTTTTTTACATGCAGAGAGTGATTCCAGGAAATATCATTGTTCGTCAAAGGGGAACCCGATTTCATCCTGGAAACTATGTTGGCATTGGGAGAGATCACACACTTTATGCTTTGAAAGAAGGTTGTGTTAAATTTGAGCACCACAAGCTGAGTGGGCGCAAATGGGTGCATGTTGAGCCCAAGGATGGTCATGTGCTTCACCCAGTCTACTCAAGCACTACAGCTGCTGAGCCAAAGACGGCTACTTAAATTTTTCTGATTTGTCAACTGTTGAGTGATTCGTGGAGCACAGATCTAACAAGTGTTAAGCCACTATAAAGGCTGTCTCGTTTTTGTATCTTTTAGGCCACTTGATTTAAAGAAAATATTTCAAGGTTAGTTAATGAATGGATGTTCTGCCGCTATTTTTGATAAAATATTGTGGTGAATCTCTATATGAATGTGCTTACGTGCTTTTGGGCTTTCCAACTTTCTGAAACATTGAGGCTATGTGATGCAGTTTGACGCGACCCATATGTGGTAACTTGTGTTAACTTTGCCAAGCTTCTTTAGGACATGTGATGAGTGCACAGCCAGTGTTTAGTAATCTGGCAAGAGCTCATTGTTTGGTCGACACAATTTTTGTGAAGCTTAGAAAATATTAAGGTTGGAAGCCTCATATGACTGCCAATTTGATACTGGTAAATTATTCTTATTTCCCATTCTCTTACTGAATGGCTTATATGCCTCAGAGATTTGCTAGTTAGTATATATTAATCTGCAGGGATACTGATATCTTGAGCTAATTATTATCAATAGTCAATTTTCTCTCATAAGCACTTGTGCTTAAACAGTAAAGAAAATGAAAATATAGCATTTTCCTTCTTCATTTTGGTCTTGCAGTTAAATCAGGCCATGATACATTGGATTCTCCTTGTGTTATTCTTTTTCTAAAATGTAAGCTGAAGAATGAACTGGTCAAATAGGAGATTCCAATCCAACAAAACAAGTCAAAGGAAAATGCAACTCTATCCATCTCAATTTAAGTGATGGTGTTTAATTAGGCGTGGAGTTTAGAAACAAAATTACACTTAAAAATTAGATCCACATGTCTTTTCATTTTAAATGAGTGGTGGTAAGAGTCCCAATATAAACTAATTAACATACTTCTCAGTTCTCAGTGAAAATTCGAACACTATAAAGTTCAACTCTTTCAATTTTGAGTCATTCATAGAGGTAAGAATACTGACGATCGAACAGTGCACTTACAACTGGACTTTGCATATATCCAAATATGATTTATACAGCTGCACAGTATACAGATACAATGGACAAAAAGAAATTCAAGTTAAAAGATCAGTAAAAAGCTTTACAAATCCATGTACCCAGAGAGATCAGCAATTTGAAGTCACTCTTTATATGTACAACACACATCACTTTGACATCCAGCTGCATTCTGGTTTACAAATTAACTCCCCTTCTCTCTTCAGTACAAGAACACAGCTGTACTTGAGTGTCCAACATGACCAGATGCACAAAGCTGCACTTGGAATTGTCTCTGGCAAATAACAGGAGCCCGCATTCCAAATCTACAGCTAATATGCAATGACCTTGTTGCAGCAGACAAAGTATCACACGAAAATTCAGTTTCTCTTAGCACCAAACGACTTCTTTTAAGTGCAGTTGCTGCCCCCTTTGGTTCATTAATTAGTTCATTGGGTATCTGCAAACATTTGGGATAATAGTGATGGACAGCATCCTTCTGGTAGACCTTTTCTAAGTTCTTCACTTCTGTTTCATCTTCCATATCGAGTTTGCTAGTTGACCTTTGCTTTTCACCTGAGGTGGACACTCCATTGGCTGCCTCAGCTAATCCAACACCATGCCAGGCTTCTGCAACAAGCAGATGGGTGCTTTTCTCGGGTTGAACGTTGAATGCTTCCATGATTTGGATTACCTCTTCCGCTTTCCGAGGATTTTTATTTTCTGCATAACCCCATATTAGAGTTTCGAAAGCCTTCAGATTAGGAGATATTCCCGAGTCACACATCTTCTCGAAGATCCTCATGGCATAATCCATTCTACCAGCAGTGCACCATCCGCTAATTACAGTGGTGAAAATCACAACATTTGGACGATTACCAGATTTAATCAGGTCATTCAGGACCTCTTCTGCTTTTTCTGGTTCCAATGCACGGACATAACCCTTGGCCAAAATGCTATACGCATGGACATCAGGTGGAATGCCAGCATTGACCATGTCATCAAAGACCTCCCTGCATTTAGCCATATATCCAGCAGCGCCCCAGGCGTTCA
The DNA here is from genome assembly GCA_016801875.1 of Solanum sitiens. Classification (NCBI taxonomy): domain Eukaryota; kingdom Viridiplantae; phylum Streptophyta; class Magnoliopsida; order Solanales; family Solanaceae; genus Solanum; species Solanum sitiens. The sequence goes on from JABWTJ010000247.1 coordinate 888,771, forward strand.
TGATGGTGCTGAAAGTAATGACATCAGGTTTGGAACCAAACTCTTCCATTAATGTAAGAACCTGATCAAATGGATGGAGTAAAACCTCTTACTAGATATCATGCTAAGTAAAATATTTGGCAAAATTGGCAAGCATGTGGAGAGTAACTAATAAGCTGCAAAAGTTCTACAATTCTAGAGAAGTGCAAGCATTCAACCTGCAAACGCAGTAGGACTGGAACTTAAGAAGGAAAAAGCTAGTTAATGAATAACACAGGCAAACTTAAAATCATGTGTACATACAAACATACATCCTCAAATTTCGCTTTAAATAGTATCATATCTCGTAGATTGTACTGATATTATGCTAACATTTCCACATGCATGCAATGTACTTATGAAGTTCTTTTCGACATATCATAGGTTATTAATTGGATAAGAAGACTCCAAACAGCATTGTTAAGTAAGATAAATAAAGATTTCATTTGGGGAATGAAGATTGTCAGCCTTGCACAACATTTATAATACTTGTGTTGCCATCATTTGAAAGCCTTATTTTAAAAAAATTCAGTAGGTTGACATGTAGCTTGTTCTTTCAATTTTCTTCTATTAGGTAAAAGCATTGATATTATCAATCAACAAGCAACTTAAGAAAGGTGATTTTAACTTTCAGCTCCAAGCTACTAGAGAGAGGGCTTCAGTTGCTCAAACTCTGTTTGAATCTTTGACATTTATTCTCTCTGCTTTTGAATTCTCTTGACTGCATAGAATGCTTTTGTCGTTCAAACTCTGTTTTGAATCTTTGACTTCCCTTTATTTATGCTTTTCCACCCTTATTTTTCTCTTTCCTTTTTTTTCTTTCCGGGTTACCCAGCCTACAGACACGTTTTTGCTTTCTATCACATTGTGAAATAAGAAGAGACAGAAATGGGAGTAAGAGAAGTAAAGTGCCTCTTCTGCAACCCCTACCCCGTGATTTCAATTTGAAAGTTGGCTTTTCATTCTAGCTAGTCAAAAAGTTTCCATCATTCAAGAGGAAACAGTCCATAACCTGATTTTCACATATTCTGTTTAGACAGTCAAGTTGAAATTGGGCTCAATGTGGGGGTAACAATATTTTGCCTATGAGGACTTGCTAAAGTGGTATGGCTGAGGTGCAAGGATCCTTGAGGTCATTGGTACTAATTTCCCTAAAAGTGGGGTAAGCTTGTTGTATACTTTTGCTAGACCAGGCGTCTTATCATTGCGTTAGACTAGATATTATTTCATCTGTTTTGCAGTCTGCCAAATCATAAATTTGCTTTTACATTCATTACTTCACCCCTACAACATATAAAGGGGAAGAAGTTGAAAGTCCCAACTACTTGAGTTTCTTTAAGTTTACTTCGACATATCCAACATTTAAGCATACAAAATCCCTACCTTTCTTTCCCTCAAAGTCATACAATATCAGTCTTACACTCTGATAGCTTAAACCTCTATGTTGAACATCAAAGAAAGAGGAAGTTACAATGGTTAATCCCCCTCCGCCCCTTACTTATTCTTTCATTTGAAACTGAAGAACAGTGGCATCTAAATTCTAATCTGCAATCAATCACTAGATTGTTTTCTGACATCTAATAGAAGGTTAATACTTATCAATCAAAAGCCATATCAATACTAACCTCATCAACACTGTCGCTGTCTGACATGTCAAGGAAACCTTTGATCAGTGAATTGAAAATAACAAGGTTAGGATGCATTCCAAGATCCTTCATCGTGTAGACAAACCTCAAGGCATCCTTTAGTTCACCTTCTTTACAGTATCCAGCTATAATGATGCTACAAGTCCTTTCATTAGGGTGCACATTGTTCCTTTGCATTTCTAAAATCACTCCTTCAGCTTTTTCAGTTTGATGATTTTGACAATAAGCTGCTGCTATTGTATTGTAAGTGATAACATCTGGTTGTAACCCAGAAGCTATCATTTTATCCACAGTATTCCATGCATCAGTAAAATTCTTTTTGCTACACCATGCTTTAACAAGTACATTGTATGTCCTCAAATTGGGTTTCACATTAACTTCCCGCGACATTAACTCCATTATCTTTATAGATTCTTCAGGTTTTCCAGCAATTCCATACCCTTTGATCAAAGTGTTAAAAGTGCTGATTGCAGGCTTTATCCCACTCTCCTTCATTTGCAAGAAAGTTTTCATTGCTTCCTCCATGTTCCCAGATTCAGAAAATGCATTAACAACAGCATTGAAGAAAACTGGATCAGGCTTCATACCACTTTCTTGCACTTCAGACATTATGGAATGGATATAATTAAAACGCTTCTGAACTGTCAAAGCGGCTAGGAGAGTAGTGTATGTAATTAGAGATGGTTTGTGTCCTCCTTTAATCAAGCTATCAAAAGTTAGCCGGGCTTCCTCGGGCCTCCCTCTTTCTAAAACAGTGTTCATCAGTTTTGTTCTTGCGCGAACAGTTCTACAGCTATTACCATTCACACAGAAGGCACAGAGGCTAGATTCTGGTGTTGGTCGCAGTGGCATCTTATCCTCTAGATCTTTTTCCTGCAATCATGAAAGCTTTCAAATTTTAACAACAATCACTGATACTCGGAAACATGCATAGGACAGTCCAGAACAGGTGCAATACCAATTGTAAACTTAAAAAACTTTCTAAACGAAGGGGTAGCCCTATAGTAGACAGAAGTCTTTCAGATCCCTTTTTTAAAGGGAAATAATTTAATTAACAATGAGAAAATCTCCCATAAACAAGCAGTATACTGAAAAGTAGAGAATCTACAACATAATGTGATTTTCCCAACAGGCCAGAGTTTAAGATGTTGATATACTTATATTCTGTATACATGATAATGAAGGAGAAATACTAACTTAATGGTTACTGAGTTAGTCAATAGAGAAAACATCACATCAAAGTTTAAAGTCAAATAGTTTAATGGATTTCTATTCTTGAAAGTTGCGAGTTGTATAAAAATAGAATTGTGTCAAACATTTTGAAACGTTCCAAACTGTGAAGGGTGTCATAAATTGGAAGAGATTTGAGTAACATGTTATCACATTAACTATACCTTGATTGAGAATGGATGCAAAAACTCTTTTCTGATAAGGGTCTTCATTCCCGACTTCCTGCGAGATTTTTCACAGTTGGACCTTTCTTTTCTAAAATCATCCATGTACTTTCCTGAAAACATGAAAAGGCTCTAGCTAACTGAATATTGGTATATTTGATTGGCTTTAGAAAATATGTAAACATGCTTACCGCTGAAGCTCCACAAATCCCACAAACAAATTAACTAGAAAGGGTAGTGTTAACTAAGCAAATTTGGAAGTACAATATATAGATCGAGGTCTGGCTTTGGAGCAAAACACTAAAGAACAGAAGGCATAACTATTAAGATCTACGACTTTTTCATGCAATTTATTCCTTCTATATCAGTGTGTTTGGTTGAACTCTTTTGCAAAGAGTTATAAAACTGTATCAGATGTCCCTGAAGGGACAAAGTAACAAAATTGTGACGCTGACAGACTGCAGGGAAATATCAAAGCTTAAATGGTGCTGATATTACCTTTATAGCCTATGCAATTAATCGAGAGTAAGTTGCAGGTTTAAGGAGGAGCTTGTTTGCTAAAACAGTAGAGGTATGTATACACAGTGAATCAACATCAAGACATCCATTGTTTACAGAAAATTTACTCAAAATCAAAAAAGGATTGAGAATCTGAGATCAATCAGTAAAGATCAAGATTATTTTCTTGGAGGCTAATTATTTAGTAACGAAAATAAAATGGCTGCAAATAGAGTGCAATGTATATAGAGGATTCGTTTAGCCAACTCCAACTAGTTTGGAATCGAGGTGTTTGTTGTATTGTCGGACTCACTTGATGGAACTCATCCTGTGAGTCTCAGACATCCATAGGTGCAAGGTCTGAACCTACCCTGCTCTCCTCCTTCCCTTTCTCCTTAACCCCAACCACAATCCCTCCCCCAAAGAATCAGAACTATTTATTAAAGTGCATATCAACATGCTTTTCTTAACATTTGAATTTGCCAAGTGATTTGAGAATCAAGAGGTCTCACAAATTTGAGCACAGACAAAAAAAACAGAAGGTGATTTCTTTCTATCTGTACTAGCCTTATTCAAGCCTCGGTGGACAAAGTTACCACATGTTGCTGGTGGGAGGCGACAAATATCACATGAAACTAGTCTAGCAGCACTAAAGCTGACCAGGACACCACAGTTATCAAAAAATCAAAAAATGCCACAACCAATCCAAGGGTTGAATAAGGGAACATAACAACACATGCATAAGAGAACTATAGAAACACAAAATGACCGAAAAATTTGAACACAAGAAATTCAAATGAAATCCCAAATAAACCCAATTCTGCAATCAACAAAACAAGCATTACTCACTCTACGGAAAACCCATTTCGCCCCAAAACAATCAGACCAAGAAAATCACAAAAAAAACCCAAAGAACTCAGAAACAAGATGATCCCAATACAAACCTTAAAATACATTCAAGAATCAATAATCAAACACCAAATTAAGCATCGCTGAGTTCTTGAAAAAGTAATAGAAAGGTAAAGGTGAAGTCTTTTTAGTACCTTTGTTGGAGTTGTGGGATTGGATGAAGAGAATTGAGAGAGGGAGGGACACCTTAATTTTGCATGAGCTACAACTATTACACTTATTATATGAGAGAAAATGAGTTGACACAAATTGTTATTGAAAAAAAATCTTATCCACAAATAAGTATAAATGGATTGCATAAGAATATAGCCCCTCCAAAGATAAGGAGTGGATATTGGAGAGAAGGGAGGTTGCAAATTTTGATAGAGACAATTTGAATGAAAACCTTTTCTTTTCTATGTTTGGGTAACAATTTTCCCAAATATAATATTATGAAGAGGTTATTATTCAAATATGAAAGAACTTCCTCATCAGTATATACTGACTAGTGTTTGGTTACGTGTGTTCCATGCTAAGTTGTGTATATTAATTAAGTACGAAAATTTAAAAAATATTATAATAAGTGTGTGATAAGTTTTGTAAAAATTAAAGAAAAATATATAAATTAAATCAATAACTTTAATTATGCAATTTTTATTATAATATATCAAGTATTGATAAAGGTTTCTTTTGTTTAATATGTTATAACTCATAATTTAGATGTCCTAGTGTGATTTCAAAATATTTTTTGTCTCAAATTTTTCATATTCTTTTTGTCCTTTGTAGTCTCCATCTTTTCATATTTGCATATGTATTAAGAAGTTTTTGTCAAATGAAAGTAGTAATTTGCAAAAAATTATACAATTTTTTTATCAATCTATGTTTTCTTTAAGATGACTAGTAGATGATAATAGTGAGACAATTAACATCTAATTATATTTCACGAGTTACAAAATCTATCTATACATATTATAAAGGAAGACAATGTACACAAGGTGATGAGAGAACATTTTTATGGTCTCCCTTTATATTTATTTTTATTATTTCTTTTTAAATATTTTTTATATATAAATCAATTATTTTATCATAAAATAAATTATTTAATATATTATAAATAAATATTATATGAATAGTGACAACAACAAAAATTCTTTATATTGTCATGAGGAAAATCTTTTCCCAAGACATTGGATATGTGATAAGCACGAGTCATGACCCTTCTGATATATATACATAATATTCAAAATAATATATGATCAAATAGATATTTTGATTTTTATTTTACTCAGCAAAATAACATAATTCTTTAAAAGATTATGTTTTGCTCTTTTTATCGTCAATATCATTATCTTTGTTAAAATGTGACACATTTAATTTAAGTTTTTGGGTGAATCAATTTCAATCCTAAGATCAAGTCATTGTTCTCAATAAATTTAATGATTTAAATTCAAATTATAATAAAAGAACTTAAAAATATACTCATGCACAAAGTTATCTTTTTTTTTTTTTACCTACGGTGAAATATTTTAAAAAGATATTAAGCATTTAATTATATGATAATACTATTATTTATAAAAATAAAATTAATTACAGTTAATAAGATATTATCCATTTATTTGAAATACATTACCTTAAATGTTAGTATCAAAAACTTTGTTCATTAATATGAAGATTTCACTAATTTAGTTCAAAGTTCTAGAATTTTCCTAATAAAAAGATAGACCATTCTTCTTTGGGTCCTTCTTCTTTCTTTCCATTATTGGAGTATATAAACTAGTGAATTTATTCGTGTTTTAAGCTAAGAAATAAACTATATCATTTGTCTTTTTTTAAAATATTTTTTATTTTATTTAGAAATTAATTCAAATTGCACCTTCATATTTAAAATTTCAAATAAAATGTTGTTTTGTCTTATTTGTGAAAAAAATATAACAAAACACTACTCTGATTTTAAAATTTTCTAGTAAAATGATTATTTTTTTAATTATATATGGCCAAATATCCACCAAATTCATAATTTATCTTTCGTCTTTTTAATATTCTAATATTAAAATCATCAAAAAAATATAATTTATTTTATTTTCAATATTCTTTCAAACTTATAATTTAAATAGAAGAAATTACAATATACATTAAAGTCTTTTTCAAAACTTAAGTTTTTAAATTCTGTTTAATTTAACTATATATTCTTCACTAAATTATCTATTTATTTACTTAGTGTTTACTACTCAAGAAATAATTAAATAAAAACATGATATCAGGAAATTTCTTTAAAAACACATCTCATAGTATATTCACAATTAATATAGATTAGAATATAAACACAAAAATAAGTTCCATCCGTTTTTTCTACAAAATAAAATAATGTTAATATTCATTTGTTGAGTAGGTATAGATATAATGGTATTTAAATTTATTAAATCAAGTTATGAAGCTTTTTTAAGTTTTCAAGAATCTTAAATGCATAAAGTAATATTAAAAACAAAATAATATGTGTTATAAAATCAAGCTCATAAGAATATAATCATAAAGAAAAGAAGGCAAGAGAAGTAGATAAAAGAAGATGAATTTTCTTCTTATTCAAGTGTATATCAAATGGTGAGTGCTATCTCTATTTATAGTGTTGAGATATCACTCCCAAAGGTCACCACATTAATAGATACATAGTTATCTCTTAAGGTTCTTATCACCTTGAAAACACTTATACATGAATCCAATTAATTATTCGATAACTCTAATGGATCATCCACATAAAACAATGGATTTATAACGCTCCCCCTTGGATGTCCATAGATAATGTGCCTCGTTAAAACCTTACTAGGAAAAATCCTGTGGGGAAAAAAAATTCCAGTGAAGGAAAAAGAGTAGACATATCTTTTGATATGCACTATTTGTTGTCTCATTAAAAACCTTGCCAGGAAAACCCAGTGGGAAAAACCTCGGTCAAGGAAAAAAGAGTACAACGCGTATTATACTCCCCCTGATTAAAACATCACTTAATTTCTTGTGATGATGTCTCCAATCTTCGTACATTGTGGTTGGTATATTCTTTTTCAAAGAAAAATCACACATTTCCTGAATATGGTGTGTCATTTATCTCAATCAGACGCACTCTCGACTTGCTTCATGGAGGACTTTTATTTCTGCATAGCAACATTTGCTTCATTGATCGCCAGGATATTATTGTGCCTCCACATGCAAACACATAGCGTGCTTGAGATAGAGTTTTATGCGGATCAGATAAATATTCTGCATCTGCGTAACCAATCAATTTTGTCTTGTATTTCTTGGAATAGAATAAACCCATAACTATGGTCCTTCGAGGATATTCAATCATGTGCTTAATACAATTCAATGTCCTTTTATCGGCGAGAAACTGAATCTTGCTAGTAAATGTACTGCAAAACAAATATCTGATCAAATATTGTTAGTAAGATGCACTAATGTCCTGATTGCACCAAGATATGGAGTTTCATCACCAAGAAGCTCTCCATCCTTCTTTTGAGATCAAACTGAATCATCATTTATGTCAAGCGATCTCATAATCATTGGGTACTCAATGAATGTGATTTATCCATATAAAAACGCATTAAAACATATCTGTGTATGTGCACTGATAGACAAATATTTCATTTGTCAAATTATCAGTCTGTAGGTTAAGACAAAATTTTGTCTTACCAAGACCTTTTCATAAAATACAAGGATAATTAGGGTCATTCTTTTGTACCATTTTCTTCCTTGACTATTTCAATCCATATAAGGATTCTTGAAGCTTTATTGAAAAAGTTTCTTTCAAACTCTTATATGCTTCAGACACCTCGATTACTTCAAGAATTTTTATATAACCTTCAGTATTGTCTAGCTAGACATGATAATTATTCATTATATGCATTCAAGTTTTCATATTGCCAGAGCAAAACAAATCTCATTGTATCCACCATAGGAGAAAACATCTCCAATAATGTCAGGATTTTTGCGACAAACCTTTATGCCCCAAGGCACAAATCATACTTGATATCTTACGGTTATACTATCGCATAATAATTTATTTGTACCCCACTGACATTATACCTTGATTTATGGACTATCAGTCCAAAACGTCACTTTTCTAAGTGAAACAATATACTTGAATTATGCATTTTACTTGGCCAACCATTTATCTGTCCACACTCTATGACATATTTGAATTCAAGATTCTCTTTCACAATTTATATCATTGAACGCTATCTCATGTCAAAGATACCGTTGACGGTTATTTGATATCGATTCCAACAAGACATAACTTATCGAGATCTCTTCATTTTTCATCATTTTTCTAGTACCTGAACCTTTTCTGAGTTTTTTTGAAGTGTTATGTCAATGTGCTCTTTTATAGAACTTCCCTCATTATCATAACCATATTGATCATTTGCTCCTTCATTCTTCAAGAAATTTTATATTTGGAACCGATTGATCGATTACGCTTCCGGCGTATCATAGACTCTGTCCTTCAAGGATTTCACATTGGAGTATTTGCAGCTGAATTATATCATAGGGTCAGTACATTCATCTGGCAATTGATTTGCAACATTATGCAAATGAATTATCCCTTGAACTTTAAGTTCACATATTTATTTAATGAGGATCTAGATAATTCATAATTAACCTTACACATAATTTCCAGCTATTAATTATCTCTCCCCATAATGTTAGCAAATCTAACATTCATCCCAACCTTATTTGGGAATTCATTTTTGTGCGTGATGGAGCAATTAAAATTATAACCGCACATTCAATATTTTAGATGAAATTATATGGTTCCTGACCCTGAACCAACTTTAATGGGGAAACCTTGTTGGCTTGATGCATACATGTGTTGCTACATGTTAAATAAAATTATCTCATACCAAATCTTATTTGGAAGTTTTGTTCTCATAACCATGATTTAGCTATAATTGGAGGCATACAATTTCTGCTAAATCAACCAGCATTATCAATATAATTTCATAATTTGAAACTGTGCTCTTAATTTAACAATTTGAGCAAACAACCTTACAAACACAAATTTGTAAGTTGACACCAAAGCACATGTATCATCGCATATATGCATCTATCATATAGTTACAAATGTTCTACATGGCAGGTGAATGGGCTCATATTCACCTTTTTATATGTTCCAAAAACTTCAGGGGGTTGCAATCACAACCTTAGCTGGTACAATGATCATTTTATCAAGAGAACAAGCAACACAAGAGAATTCTTGAAGAATCTTTCATTTCTTCATCATATAATCCACATGAATTCTCAATTACATTTGCGTTACATTTAAATCAGAATGGTTAACCAGTCATGCCAACTTTAATATATTTCAGTACACTTATAATTTACTTTTGCATGTGATTTCATCAACATGCCTATGTTTGTGTGCAACAGACAAGAGGAAAAAATGAATAATATTTATAACCCGCTTCGGTTGTAGTAATTTAAAGATATTAAATCTTTTCATAATTTATAGTCTCAATATTTTTTTTCAATTTATTCGAAACTTAAAAAGTTTCTTTTGAGACTTACTACAACCCCAATATTATTCTTCTGATAATAACATAACTCGTTAAAACTTGCAATTAATTTTGTGTACTATCACATATTCCATGACACCATCCATATGGTGAACATCTCCTCAAGGAGAAATTATATCATTATTGTCATAGTTAAAATTATTACGAGCAAAACATGTTTCTTGCTTTACTTTTGTTGTACCATAGGTACACAACCAATGATAAATTTGTATTGCCACACAATAATATTATTTTGATCATGGCACAACCTTTATGGACAAGAGTTTTTATTTCTTTTGCCCTTTTGGTATTTCACAAATAAACATACCATAATATTTATGACGTATAAACGTACACGACCATTGACCATTTCTACCAAATAAAAATTTATTTATTCCTCTCAAATCTCTCGTAGAGATGAGTTGTGACATATATATATTTTTTCAAACCTCCCATAGAGGTGAATTTTGGCATATATCCAACCCATAATGATTTTATCACATCTTGACTCATTCTCTTATAGAATGATCGAGCATTTACGATACTCATCACAAGTCACATTCTCTTCGAGAAACGGACTGATCATTTATATGTACTTCATAATTTTGTATTTTAAGCACATTATCATGGCTTTAAAATTCATCATATTTCCATGACACACCTCAACATCACTTTGAAAGATCAAGTGTACCTAGGGCTGGCAAGGGGACGGGGACGGGGACTGAGGGACGGGACGAAGGGGGACGGGACGGGACGGGGGACGGTTAGAGGGGATTTGGAGGGGGACCGGGATTGGGGGGACAAAAATAGGTCCCATCCCGTCCCACTATATATACGGGATGGGATGGGATTTTGGGGGACGTGACGTGACGGGACGGGACGTGACGGGTCGGGACGGGACGGGAGATTTTTTTTATTTTTAAATACTTATATATTTGTATTGAAATTAAACTTCTTTAGCTAATAAATTTTAAATTTAATTTTTGATTTTCAAATATCAAAATAAATTTTCAAATTTAAAGTTTGAATTTTCAAATTTCAAGATTGATGTTTCAAATTTCAACTTTAAAGTTTTAAATTTCAAATTTGAGAAGTTTAAATTTGTAATTTAAATATTTTAAAGTAATGTAAATTGTAAACTTTAAATTAAGTATTTTAAAGTTAGTTTAGTACTTTAGTTAGTTAATTAGTTTAGTACTTTAGTAAATATTTAATTGTATATATTAAAATTAAAATGCAAAACAATAATTGTATAAAAAAAACTTGAATAAAAGTTAAAACCTTCAAATTTATTCAATAGAACTTAGAAGTTATAATTAACAAATATTAGTGGAGTAACTAATCTACGCAGCCACCTTCTAGGAAGGGTTCTGTTTCAATAAGTTCTCATACGTAAAACTAATATTTGTTACAGATATTAGATGAGTAACTAATTTTACGCAGCCACCTTCTATGAAGGGTTCTGTTTCAATTAGTTCTCGAATGTAATCTAAAAATATCTGTTTTCTCATTTAAAATTTAATTCTAATTGTCGCATCATATCGATAGTGATATCCTCCGGTGTTGGCAAAGTTGCTAGAAATTCTTGTGCCTCTAATTATGTTGGGATATATACTATTAACCATGTGTTAAGAAATAATATTTATTAGAGAATAAATATTTGCTCAATTTCAATAGATCATATATTCGTTTATGGTGTCTATTTACTTATATAGTAGATGATTTAGTGTGTAGAGTTTTAGCTTACACATAGAGGATTAAATCATCGGCTCTTATAAGTATAAAGTTTTGGTTCACAATCTAGGATGGAAATTGGACATGCCATCGGGTACGATTGTAGCACAAGATTATATGTAATTTGTCCTGATTATGGGAACGGTATAGTTCCAACTTCTTGTGCTAGTACATTTTGTATGTATTGAACTGGATCGAGTAGAGATAGTTGTTTTAGACTGACTGACAAAAACATATTCTCTAAACTATTAAATGTACTTATATTCTTAATCCTGATATAACTATTATGATCTGTATATATTAATTGTCGTTTTGATTTATTAAAAGGTGAGATTCTGAGATGGGTCAATATGCCTGGTAAGTTGGATGATAATAATATATATTGGTGAAATAATAAGTTAGTTAATGGAATCCATGCCTCGTTATAGAGATTGATTGATATGCCTTTTTGAGAAACTTATAAGTTTTCATTGTGTCAAATCTTGCAAGTGATTTATGAATCCGACACATGAAATAAGTTAAGTAGTGCTCTAAAGGAAATTAATCATTAAGTTAAATTCGTCAGTAATTTAATTTATTGATTAGTATTTGAAATCTTAACATGGGGAATTACATAAGTGTTTAATGGGGAATTACGAAATAGAGGAGTGCAATTACGAATTTCTAGTGGAATGATTTGTAATTTATTATGGTAAGAATAATTCAAATTAATTATTTAGAATTATTTCCATAATAGGAAGCCTCGGTAATTAATTCTGTGGTCCCTATAGTGCCCATATTTAACTAGAACTCAGAATCCTATTTCTATGCAAAAAGGAAGAATAATATGGGTTTTTCTAGTCTTCTAGAAAAACTAGGTTTTCTAGTCCTTTTTGGATTAGGAAGACATCTCTATAAATAGGGATTCTCCTAACCTAGAAAAGTGATGATTAGTATTCTATTCGATACTTGCCCACCCAAGTATTGAGAGAGTTCAGATGTGACTTGGGATCACTGTAGAAGACCATAGCTATCTTGTAGATTCGCTTGAAGATCCGTTTAACTTGGAGATTCGCTTGAAGGTATCCGCTCACGCTTCAAGAGGTATTTATCGAATTAATTTTTAGTTTGTTTATGTGTTCTAGCATGATTAATGTGTTCTAGCATAAACGGTATTAGTTGTCTATTATTCATGTAAGTAGTAAAGATCCTTGATATGCTTCCGCTGTGCATATATGTTTTTCCAACAATTGGTATCAGAGCCTTGCTTACATCTTATTTGATAACATGATATACGTGTGTATATGGTTTCGATATATACATTAATATGCAGTTTTTACCTGAGTTTGGTGTATAGCCAATTTCAATTTTGTTTAATTACTGATTGTTAATAGTGGTGTATATCACTGTAATTGCATATGTGAACCAATCTTAAAAGTTCATTATTATTGCAAGATGAGTTACATTGTATTGCAAAGTTAAAAAGAATTAAAAGAAGGGAAGAAAACGGAGTGCTAAACATTGTGACGTAGATAATCTGCAGATTTGCATAAGTATTAAAACTCCAATTTTCAGCATTTTTTTTTAATTCTTTTGTAATTAATAATTGTTAATTGGTACTTTAAGAAGAAAAAAAAAGAATGAGATTGGTTATTGGAACTTTGTGGAAACTTGATTAAAACCTAATTTTTATTCCAAGTTTGTTTTCCAATTTATTTAAAAGTAATGCAATTTGCACGTGTCGGCGTCAACAACTATACAATATGGTATTATTTCTTTTTGCAGCGACTTTGTGTAAATTTTAGTCAAATTAGTGGCAAAAAGGTTTAGCTTCATGTGCCTGTTCTTTTTTTGATTGGCCAGGAATTATTATTATTTGAATTATTTGGGCATTGTCTATATTATATGACACCATTTTTTTCTAAGAGGTGTATAATGTACATATAATTGAGAGTTTGTGATTAATAAATAGTGCTACTATTAAATGGTCTATTTATTTGAGTTCACTTAGAAATTCTTAAAAAGTTTTATATATGTGAGATTACAATATGTGAATTCAGAATTATGATAAATAAATAAAACTATGAAAATGATTATTTATTTGAGTCATTAGAATATTCTCAATGTATCATGTATAAATTGTCCTAAGTGAATACTAGTGGTGAATATTTATTTTCTTAAATGGAGATTTATCATTAAATACTAGTAACACTTAATTAATTCATGAGAAGAGATATAAAGGGTTTCACCGGTCTAAAAGGGAGAAACCATAATATCTTGAAATCTCAAGTGTATTAATTGAAGGAACAATTTTGATATAAGGAGGTGTTGTGTGTCTTAGGTAAAGGAAAGACACATGGTAGGCCTTATGCTCGTGAGAAAATAATTAGAATAAAATAGAAATATGAATCAAGTTATTTTAATCTTCAACTATGCCTAAATAATTACTTTTTCAAATTTGGTCATAGTTTAGGTGGTCATGAATTTTATGATCTCTGATTGACTTGAAATTTGATGGTCCCATAAAAAAATCGTTTAGATGGGTTTAGGTAGTTTGTCAGATTAAAATTTGATTTGAATATTTGATAAGATCATTCTTTATACCAATTATGTTTATGTTAAATTTGGAACATGGTTGCATATGGTTATTTAACATGAATTGATATAAGAATGTAAGTCATATTGTTTTAATTCATAAAGATGCTTAAATCACTTGAATTTGAATTTGGTCATAGATTTGGAAATAAATATTTTTATAGACTCCAATTGACCTGAAATTTGGTAAGTTCATTAATAAAGGCCTAGTAAAAAGTAGTCATTGCTATGTGATTATATTTTTCTTTGAGGTCGTTAGAATGATTTTAAAGTTGTTCTTTGGAATTAAAATGTGATTTAGTATGAATGACATCCTTTATATTGATTTTATTTATGTTATATGTGGTACATGATCACAGATGATGAGTTAACATAAATTGATATATGATAAGGATGTAGATCTATTCATTTTTTCTTAAATCGTTTGAATCTGAATTTGATCATAGATTTGGAGATAAATATTGTTTTTGAACTCCAATTGATCAGAAATTCAGTAGGTTCATCAGAAACTATCAAATTTAAAATACTCATTGTTATGTAGTGATTTGGTAATTTGAGATCGTTTAGATGATGATTTTAGATAATTTTTGTATCTTGAAAAATTAATTTTACCGAAAAATTACTCGACTATAATATAGTGGTGATAGAGTTTGTTCTCTATGGTCTTGATGACTAAATTTTAGTGAAGTATTAAGTTCATGTGTTGGCTTAGACCTTCCTCCATAACGGATGAAATTAATACAAGTCATTAAAGTTTAATCTCTAGTTTTGATTATCTGTATTGACTCTCTTAAACTGAGTAATATTTGATTGGATCAATGGATCTAGGGATAATGATATTCACTTAACTTAAATTAACATATACTCTCCATCTGAGTTGGCTTTTGTTTTAAATTTGTTGAAGTGAATATCTGACACCACATATGTATGTTGCATGAGTAGTCATTTTTTCATCAAATTTTTTTTTGTTCAAGATGCATGGATATCTATGAGGTGTGTTTTGAATTTCAATATTCAATGTATACATAAACATGTTTTTCTTTTGGAATTTTAGAATTTCGTTCTTTATTCTTGATTCGTGTATCTATTTCACAAAATGATGATATATGATAAGAATTACTGAGCGGGAAAATCTTAAATTCTATTTTGGCCAAACAACGTTTTCAACCAAATTGATCATAGTTTTGGAATTCGAAAAAAAAAGAACTCTGATTGATCTGAAATTTGGTAGATCATAAGAACGACCTAGTAAGAAATTAATTTTTTTTTGGATCGTTATATGAGTTATTGGTCATATTTGATTAAATAGTAGTGAAGTATTAATTTTATGTGCTGGCTTAGACCTTCCTCCCTAACGGATGAAATTGATACAAGTCACTATGTGTTTAATTGTCTAGTTTTGATAATCTATGTTAACTCTCCTAAACTGAGTAATATAAGATTGGATCAATGTAGCTAGAGGATTTTCACTTGACTTAAACTAATACTAGATTCTCTAACTGAATTAGGTCTGTATAAGTTTATGGTGTGAATAATCGGTCATTGTACATGTGTATTGCATGAGTAGTTCTCCAATCCCAACGATTGGCTATTCGAGATGCATGGATATATATGTATAAATGAGCCCTGAATTTCGTTATTCGGGATTATTCGAAATATTATGATCTATTTAAAGTGTTGTGTCTCATATTCTCAATAGACTTTACACACCCACTTAGTACTACTTAAGATTTTCTCTTGGTAGAGATAAGATATTAACTTAATGAATGCATTGTGTATGTACCTAATGTTAGAAGAAGTTATTTTTTCAGTTTCTAACTAGATAAGAGATGAGTATATAATATATTTTTGGAACTCTTCTACCATTGAGTTTGATAAATATTTTATTTCTTGTGGTATATTGATGCATGGTTATTTTATAAGTATGAGAGAATTAAATTATACTAATCTGTCTCATAAGTGAAAATATCTTTTAAATTGAATGAGACTTATCTGTACATTAGGGTCTAAGCCATTTATTCTGAATAGAATTTTGAGGTTGGTTAATAGACGGACATAACTGTTCATTGAAAGTGAAGTCACTACCAACATGTACGTTTTGTTTAGAAGGAAAAATGACTAAGAGACCTTAGTTTTCCTCTTAAAAAAGATTTAAGAGGTAGTGATAAGTTATAATTAATCTATTCTGATTTGTGTAATAAATGAGCACATGGGCAAGAGGTGAATTTGAGTTTTTGAGTTTTCAAGAAAATTAGTCGTGATATGAATATAATTTTTGATGTTTTATAAGTCTAAACGTCTTGATAAACTCAAGATATTTAAAACACATGAAAGTATCATCATGAAAAATATATAAAGTCACTACAATCTAATTGTAGTGACGTAAACCTCTTAGCTCATAAGTCACTTATCTTATAGAATAATTGTCTTTCAATTGTCTACACTAGACACTCTATGATAGGTTGGTGTAGAAGAGAAAAGAATTAGACGCTTATGAAGATGAGGAGATTAATTATTGACTTATTATTAGTTATTTTGTTTCTTTTGGGATAGGTTCTAATAACTACATATTACATTCTGAATTCAGTTTCTTTCATATTAGTACCTTGAGCAACTATAGAACTAGTTGGATTTGACGTAAGTCTAATCTGTGACATGTTCAGATATAGGATTGTCCAGCACATGTGCTGAGTGGGAGAATAAGAAAAATTGGAATTAAGAACGGAATGTATGTGTTAATTGGATATCCTAAAGAATGAAACGAGGTTTATTATAATGTCCTAAAGAAAATAAGTCAATTGTTAAACAACTTTCTGATTTCTAGAAAAGGATAATTTTAGTAAACCATGTTCCTAGAAGTAAATTATCTTTACGGGAATTGAACAAAGAAATAACAAATAAGTCAATTGTAAATTCATACGCTCAAGAACATCTAATGGGTATGTCAGAATTGACGTCCCATTGCACTTAAGTAGTGGGAGAAACGTTACTAGACATAAGAAAACTACTATCTCAAGTAGTTGGAGTGATGTTGAGCAAATTAAAAGAACACTTCATGAGAAGTTAATATTTCATTATCGAAAGTTTTTGAAGAAAATATTAAAACTCAAGAACATGAAAGTGTGATTATAATAGTAGTACTTAGTCGTAGTGGGAGAATCATAACGAAGATTGAGTTGTTTTGTATGCTTGAGAGAACTTTTATGATAGAGCTCCTGAAAAGAAGTACACTCTTGGAGAGTTTCATGATAAGGTCTCTAAAGATCTAGTACAAAATCGATTTGTTATGACGAAGCACTACTAGACAAAATTGCATGAGAAAATAGCTTGATAAATTTTC
This sequence comes from Solanum sitiens, assembly GCA_016801875.1. NCBI lineage: Eukaryota > Viridiplantae > Streptophyta > Magnoliopsida > Solanales > Solanaceae > Solanum > Solanum sitiens. The sequence goes on from JABWTJ010000247.1 coordinate 906,400, forward strand.
TTTCGATAAGAAATAAATGAATGCCTGCGAAAGTTGTAAATGCATAGTTAAGAGTCTAAGTGGGAGATTGTTAGGGTATATATTATTAATCATGTGTTTTGACATAAGTATTCTAACAATTTTCAAGATTAAACATCTAAGTGGGAGATTGTTAGGGTATATACTATTAACCATGCATTTGGATATAGTACATTATAACACTTGTGATGGTTAAAAGTCTAAGTGGGAGATTGTTGTGATATATACTATTAACCATGTGTTAAGAAATAATATTTATTAGAGAATAAATATTTGCTCAATTTCAATAGATCATATATTCGTTTATGGTGTCTATTTACTTATATAGTAGATGATTTAGTGTGTAGAGTTTTAGCTTACACATAGAGGATTAAATCATCGGCTCTTATAAGTATAAAGTTTTGGTTCACAATCTAGGATGGAAATTGGACATGCCATCGGGTACGATTGTAGCACAAGATTATATGTAATTTGTCCTGATTATGGGAACGGTATAGTTCCAACTTCTTGTGCTAGTACATTTTGTATGTATTGAACTGGATCGAGTAGAGATAGTTGTTTTAGACTGACTGACAAAAACATATTCTCTAAACTATTAAATGTACTTATATTCTTAATCCTGATATAACTATTATGATCTGTATATATTAATTGTCGTTTTGATTTATTAAAAGGTGAGATTCTGAGATGGGTCAATATGCTTGGTAAGTTGGATGATAATAATATATATTGGTGAAATAATAAGTTAGTTAATGGAATCCATGCCTCGTTATAGAGATTGATTGATATGCCTTTTTGAGAAACTTATAAGTTTTCATTGTGTCAAATCTTGCAAGTGATTTATGAATCCGACACATGAAATAAGTTAAGTAGTGCTCTAAAGGAAATTAATCATTAAGTTAAATTCGTCAGTAATTTAATTTATTGATTAGTATTTGAAATCTTAACATGAGGAATTACATAAGTGTTTAATGGGGAATTACGAAATAGAGGAGTGCAATTACGAATTTCTAGTGGAATGATTTGTAATTTATTATGGTAAGAATAATTCAAATTAATTATTTGGAATTATTTCCATAATAGGAAGCCTCGGTAATTAATTCTGTGGTCCTTATAGTGCCCATATTTAACTAGAACTCAGAATCCTATTTCTATGCAAAAAGGAAGAATAATATGGGTTTTTCTAGTCTTCTAGAAAAACTAGGTTTTCTAGTCCTTTTTGGATTAGGAAGACATCTCTATAAATAGGGATTCTCCTAACCTAGAAAAGTGATGATTAGTATTCTATTCGATACTTGCCCACCCAAGTATTGAGAGAGTTCAGATGTGACTTGGGATCACTGTAGAAGACCATAGCTATCTTGTAGATTCGCTTGAAGATCCGTTTAACTTGGAGATTCGCTTGAAGGTATCCGCTCACGCTTAAAGAGGTATTTATCGAATTAATTTTTAGTTTGTTTATGTGTTCTAGCATGATTAATGTGTTCTAGCATAAATGGTATTAGTTGTCTATTATTCATGTAAGTAGTAAAGATCCTTGATATGCTTCCGCTGTGCACATATAGTTTTCCAACAAATTCATCATCACTACATTCAATTTGTGTTTTGATCCAACTTGCTTGTTTTTTACTTAACTTTGGCAAATTGTTATTGCTCCTTTCGGCATTGGACCAGTCTCTGAATAAAACTGTCTTCCGCCAAAGAATGTCTATGATCACCAATTTGAAACCTTGCCGCACTGAAAGCAGCCTCCGATGCAACTGATGAAGCTTGAATAGCTAGAACATCACGAACCATTTTGCTCAAAGTTGGAAATGCATCGCTTCGCCTACTCCACCATCCTAATAAATCTTCATTGCCATCTTTGATTTCCAATATTTCTAAAGATTGATTAAGATATTCTTCAAAATCATCACGGTTAATAGAATTAAGACCAAGAATACCTCGCATATAAGCTGAAATTGGAATTGAAAAATCAATATCAACATTAGAAGTTTGAGCAACTTCTCCTTGAAAATTTTCCGTAGTTCTATATTTTTCATACAACAGTTTTGCTTCTACTTTTATGCTAGACTTACACGTTTCACAATTTGGAATTTCTTCCGGTAAAATTTCTAAAGTTTCATAAAAAGTGTCAACAAGGCTTTGCACACCTTGTAATTTATAAGCAGGATGAAGTAAAGTAGCCGTTAATAAAATTTGAGGAATAGGAAAAAAATATTTTTTAAATTTTTCAATCATACCTTCAATTGCAACTCTAAATTTATCTATTTTTTTATATTTACAAAATTGAATGGTAAGAGCACAAATATTTATTAATACGGATGAAATAGTAGGATAATAAATTCCAGAAATCATGGTAGTAGCATCATAAAAAAGTCTTAAAAATTGTAATAGTTCTTTAGTTTCTTCCCAATCTTCATCACAAATTCTATCTAATGGGTCAGCATTATGAGCGTTAAAAACCATTTGTATGGGTCTTCTATATTTGTAAGCAACCAAAAGCATTTCGTAAAGAGAATTCCACCTTGTTTTAATATGTCTTGGAATTTTTCTAGGTGACAATTCACATAGTAAACAACGCTCATTAAATTCCCTAATTCTAGAAGCACTGTTTGTATGAAAAATCCAGGTAACGGCATATTCAATTTTTACGCTACCACAATCAAATAATGAAATACCATCTTGTACAACTAAATTTAATATATGTGCAACACATCTAACATGAAAAGCATTATTGTCAATTGGACATAATCTAACTTTTAACATATTAGCAGCGTTTGTATTATTAGATGCATTATCTAATGAGATAGACATTATTTTATCTATAATCATGTAATAAGCTAAAACATTTAAAAATTTTGAAGCTAAATATGCACCAGTTTTTTTCTCTATACATAGTTTATAACTTATAATTCTTTTTTGCAAATTCCAATTATGATCAATCCAATGTGCAGTAATAGTTAAATAATCATTTCCATTAACACTACGACCCATGTCCAAAGTTATAGACACTCTACTATCTAATATGCTAAATATAAACGAAGAAATTGACAATGTTTACCTTGAAATTCAAAAACATCAGATATAACAGTATTTCTTGAAAAACCTCTATAATCCGGATTATAAGTTTGTTGAATATATTCAATAAAACTGGGATTTGAAGGAAAACTATAAGGCAAACCACAAACAGAAACCATTTTAGCTAAATTTTCCCGATCTAATTCCTTATTATATTTACGTTGTGTTATTGGACCAGCGGGGTTAAAAGGATCTAATGTTCCTTGAACCATGTTAGAAGCCCCTACCGATGCATTATCGATAATATCAAATTCATTAATTGAAATTCCTTTTTTTCTATTGGCTAATGCTTTAGCTTCTTTATATTGAATCGGCACACAAGATAACAAATGTCTATTTAATCCCCCCGTTCCACCTTGACCCCCACCTTGTTTATGTTTAAAAGGTTGTTTACACTTATTACAAATAGCAACACTATTTTCTTTATCGTAAGTCATAAATTGCCACACAATAGAAGTTTTAGGGCGTTGATACTTCACCTTCTCCCTTGTGGGAGGTATAAGGGGTGGATGTCCAAAATTTTGCTCCGATAAATTGATAGTCTCATTTGGAACTTCTGTCACCGGACTAGTAGGTGTTTCTTCCAAATCCTCTTCTCCCAAATCAGCTTCTACTTCTTCACCTGAATTTTCATCAACACTAGGATTAATATTACCATAACGTCGTTCTAAACCTTCGTGATCGAGTTGAACATTTGAATCAATATCATAAGGAGTATCATCAACATAAGTAGAATAATTTATGTTAAATCTAACTCTACTCGTTGATTTAGATGAAGTACCACCACTTTTACTATTCTTTTTTTCTTTACTATTTTTTTTACCAAAATTAAATAATTTAAAAAGTCTACTTTCTTCGTTATCTTGTGCTTTCTCTTTTCCTTTACCGCTATTTTTTTTGCTAGAACTCATACTTAATTATATATAAAGTGTAATATAAAAATAATAATAACACAAAAATAAAGACGAAAAATAAAATATAAATATTATGAAACGAATGTACCAAACGTCTGCGTTAATAGCAGACGTTAAACCGATTGTTGAAGCTTGTGGTTTGTTGTAACTTGTAATTTGAAACTCCAACCAATACACTCCAACCAATACTTGATAACAAATATGAGATAATATAATTATATATATTGATATAATATGAATATTTTGAATTGAAAATTGAAATATATGGATTATAATAATATGAGAATTAAAATGGAATAGAAATTAAGATTGACACTTGAGAGTTGAGAGGATATAGAAAAATAGATGAGAGAAATGAGAATAGATGATTTTATAATAAATTGTAGGGGATAGGGTATTTATAATATTAAAAATGGGTTAAAGTGTAATTATTATAACTTGAGGGTTAAAAAAAAATTAAAAAAGTAGGGGGTGGTAGGGGGTGTTTGGGAACATAAAAAGTGGCAAAAATCCATTGGGGGGGCCCACTAGCCATTTCCCCAACTGATAAAAACGGTAACAATTTTTGAATTAAAAAAAAAAAGGGGGGGGGGGGATCCCGTGAACCGGCCGGTTCAACCAGGCCGGGTCGACCGGGCCACAGGGGTGAACCGGCCCCTGACCGGTCCCCTCATCCCCCACCCCTTAAACCCCCTAAAAGAAGGGGGCCGGGCCGAGCGGGACATGGGGCGGGTCGGGACGCGGGCCGGGACGGGATAACCCGGTCCCCCTGTCAGCCCTAAGTGTACCATCACTTTATCTTCTTGTCTTTCGATGGAGGATTTATAAACTTGTCAAATTATTGGGTTGACAACATTCACAAGTCCAATGACCTTTCACACCATTTTGATGATAAAAATTGCCCTCATATTTTGAAGGACTATTTAGAGAACCGGTAGTGTTCTTCCTTTTATAATTACCACAATGATGACTATTATAATTTTGTTCATCCACGCCCTTATTCACTTGTCATCTTTCATACTTATTATTTACTGCTACCACATCCATATGATAGAATGGAGCAATTGGGCGGATTTCAAACTTATCATATACTGCTACTACATTCGCTTTAGGGAATGGAGCAAATTTAATGAGACGAATTTCATTTCATCAAAGATATATTATTTTCCCTTAGTCATCATTTTATCATCGCTATGATGCATTGACTCAAACTCAATGTCTTACCCATATAAGGCGTGTCACGCCATCATTCTATAGGACTTGAACCCAATTACGGTGCATCAAAATTCAAATTGATGTCTTACCCTCTTGGTGTGATAGAACATATATCTATCGTCTAAACCTCAGACATTTTTTTATTACGATGCATTCGGACTTTAACCTGATGTCTTACCCTTTTTGGTGCGATTGATTTTGAATCCACCATCTTACCCTTCAATCAATGTCATATATGTCCATACAAATAAAATTCAACCATGAGCCTTTAAAAATATCAAGAATTATAGAAGCAAATTTAATCAAAAGAAGACTGAGAGATTTCTCACCTCTAGCAATTATAAATATTAATAAGTTTCTCATAATTAATACTATGAAAATCAACATGAAAATTTACTTCTTTATCCTTCAATTCTTTTCTGTTTCTGCTCACAAGTGTTTCAACAACAACACTTTGCGAAGTGCTACAACTTTTAAAGCATATTCGTGTTGATAACATGTTATAAAATCAAGCTCATAAGAATATAATCATAAAGAGAAGAAGGCAAGAGAAGTAGATAAAAGAAGAGGAATTTTCTTCTTATTCAAGTGTATATCAATGGTGAGTGATATCTCTATTTATAGTGTTGAGATATCACTCCCAAAGTCACCACATTAATAGATACAATAGTTATCTCTTAAGGTTCTTATCACCTTGGAAACACTTATACATGAATTCAATTAATTGTTGGATAACTCTAATGGATCATCCACATAAAACAATGAATTTATAACAATATGTTCAATTTATCTGAAATTTATAAAAAAAGCTAACAGGCAAGATGTATGTGATTTATCATTAAATATCTTAATGAGTATGGATAAGTGAAAAACATTTAAGTCTTGCAAAATATAAGTATTCTACCAATTCCTATAATCATATTTAAATACCATGAAGGCATGAACTAAGGAAACTCATATGCATGAAACTCTATTTTTTTTTTTCTTCTCTCAATTGAATTTTATATCGAATTGTGTTTTTTTAGATATTTAATTAGTTTGAAATGTGAGTGTCATATATTTGTGGTGAGTTTTTTCTTTTCTTTTCTTGTGTATATAGTTTTCTATTCTAATAATTAATTTTCTTAAGCACTATTAGTCTTTTCAGTGAAGTGTACTATATTAAATTAAGAAAATTATTTGGAGACAAATAATAAAATTTATAGGTAGATATTTCAAGTATGTTTCTTTTGAATATTTTTTGTGATTATATCATCTAATTTTTAAAAATTTAAGTGAGAATTTTCATTCATTAAAATATATATAGAAATTAAATTACTTCTACAATTATATCTTATAATAAAGCTAAAAATGCGTAACAACTTCATTTCCCTTTGTGTCACTACATGATGTTTTTGATCTATACTATACTAAAATAAAAATGTATAACAACTAAACTTCTTTTTGTGTCACTTTATGATATTTTTGATTTATTTGAAGAATTTTATTCCTTAGACCAAATATGATATACGTTAAATCTCAATGTTTGATTGTTACACAAAGAAATCAATGAATATTAGAAGGAAATTAATCTAAAAATAAATATTATGAATAAAATTATAAAGAAGACAAAATATTTCAAAAAATGTGAAGGTAGGCATACAAGTATCAATACATTTATTTTTGTGAAGATAAATACAATTAGCAGAATGAAAAAATATAGTATAATAAAACTAAAAGAGTAATAATATAAGTGAGAAAATAGACAAAAAAAATGTAGAGTGACAAGAGAGTATTTTCTTGTTCTTCCATGTATATTCAACTGTTTTCTAAATACTCAAGTGCAAAACATATCTTCAAGACGTCCATTTATATTGTTAGAAGAGGCATACAAAAAGATAGCAATAAAACATAATATTAATTATTGAGAATGTGGAAAAGATTAAAGGGTGTCTAAGATAAATGAGGAGATTATGGAGGTGTGAGTATTATTACACATAATAATGAAATTATATCTTGTAGTTATGAACATCAACATTAATCAACAAAACATTAATTATAAACAAATAATAATAATATTAAAAAGAGGAGAAAAATTAAAAAAAAACACCAAAAAATGAGAAAAAAAATAAATAGAAATGAAGGCCATAGAGAGACGCCACATCAACTTCTCTATTTTATACTTCTTTTTTATAAAATTTAATTTTCTTTTGATTAATAATTATTTTTTCAATTTTTTATTTTTTAATTGACGGATTTACTCTTAAATTTTTATTTTTTTTAGGAAGTAAGTATTCTGACTCTAGCAGTGTTGCTAATATTTTACTTCTTTAAGAGATACGTGAGAATTTGATTTTTCATACTTATATTTCATTTTTCTCCATATAAAATATTATTTATATATTATTTTCTTCATTAAAACTTTTTTATTATTTTAAAATATCAATATACTATCAAATTTACTAGAAAATCAAATTTTTGACGCATTCATTATTTTCATCTTATTGGTCAGGAATCGACTCAAATTTCAACGATGAGAACATTGGGATTTGTGTTTATGACGTAAAGAATCGTCAAAGTCCAAAGATTACAGATGGCTGTGCCACCGGGTATCTTGCTGCCACGTGCCATATTGTAAAGGGAAAAGAAAGTAAAATTAAAATGATAAATTATATTGCTTCTACTTTATGTTACGTGACACTCATTTTTTTTTTTTAAAATAATATATTTTAAAAAGTATATCATCTTATTAATTTTAAAATTACATGATTTAAAATAATATATATTTAAAAATTGTTTTAATTATAAATTTCAAAAGAGTTTTTTTAGAAATATTAAATTAAATAATATCACGTAAGACTAAAATGAAATGAGATGGTGAGAGTAATATATAAATATTTTGTTTGTTTCTATTTATATGTCGTCTTTACTAAAAATAGATAGTTCTTAATATTTGTTATTTCATAAAATCAATGCATAAATGATATTAGTTTTCTTATTTTATAACCTTGAAAGTATGAATTTGATCAAATTAAAAAATTTAAATGATTAATGGTCAATTAATTAAGAGAAATTACGCAGTTAAACAAACTTATATTACTTAATTAGTTATCATAACTATAGTTTGTTATAATTACCACTAGCGACTAACACTAACCATTAATTATGTGGGCTGACTTCGAGTTTGTATAATTAGCCACATTTATAATTATGTCGGCTAACTTCGAGTTTGTATAATTAGTCACATTTATAATTACGTGGGCTGACTTCAAGTTTGTATAATTAGCCACATTTATAATTACGTGGGCTAACTTCGAATTTGTATAATTAGTCACGTTTGTACAATTCAGCACATTGGTAATTCCAACTAACAATTCTTTGTTTGATTTGTATTTGTACATGACGATGATTTCCTGTGGTTTTTTAGTTTAATCACCAATATACATTTAATATTTTTTTAATATAATTTTTTAAAGTTTTTATAAACTTGTAGTTTTTGATTTTTGTATAATATATTTGTATAATTTTTTTAAAGTTCATATGTTTATGTTAGTATTAATTTATTATTTTGAGTTTTATCATATTATGATAATTTCAGACTTTGTATTACTCAATTATACAAAAATATGCAAATTACACAAAAGTAGCTGCAAATTATACAAACGATATGTGAATTATACAAATTATTGCCCCCTCTCGCTCGCCTCTCTCCTCCCTCTCCTAGTCTCGTTCACTAGATATACATATACATATGTATATCAGTTACATATGTACATTTATTTTGACAGATATACATATACACCTGTCTCTCTCTATTCACTGCACTCTCGCTCGTCACTCTCCTTCATAGTAGCCATGAATCGTAATTAGCAAATTATAGCTATAAAGCATAATTAAGCTATTTGTGAGTGACTAAAATCATTTTGTATTCTTTTATTAATTTAATTTCAAGATAAATACTAAAAATAAGAATAAATAATAAACTTATATGGAACGTAAAATATAAAATGATAGACATATAAATAAAAAAACGAAGAGAGTACTAATTATGCAAAGTGAGTAAGAAGGGGAAATGAAATGAGAATTTTCATAGTTTGACACCGCCTCTTTATTTTCTCTACATTCTCCAAGTGGGAACTTTATTATATATATATATATGTTCACTTCTTTAAATCTTTAGTATTAGTAGTCTTGATATGATAAATATATGTATGTATACACACTTGATGACAGCTGACTCCAAAGCTAATTAACTTGTTTCTAATCTCCAATATTTCATTCATTTTCAAATTTCAAGGTAATCTTTCCCTCACATATATAATATGATAGCAGTATTAATAGCAATAATCAATATGTATCTGTCACTTAACTTCATGATTATGTGCTAAAATTAATGATTCTGCTACACCTAGGTTAATTACTGTGTATTTTCTTTCTTGAATTTCTCCTATGGATTCTTGTAATGCATAATTGATGACAACTTCACAGCCATTATGTATTTTACTACTGTACTTTTTTTATCTTCCATAACACCTTAATTTATCTTTTAACGAAAATAGTTTAATTGGCGCTAAATATATATTTTTAGAGGTAATTCTCTTTGTAAATGTCCCTTAAAGCTTATAGCCACACCGGATTTAATAGCAATTAATTAATATCGATAAAAGCTTTATCACTCTGTGTTTAATTTGCATATTTATAATCGCTAAAAACTATTTTTGTTATAATGATTGTTTGGAGGGAAGTGTTTTTCTTGGTAAAAATTCATTTCCATTGTTGAATTGGCTCTTTCATCCATATATACCATGTGTATTTATTGTTATTGTATTTATAACAATTCAGGTGCGCGCAAGCTGGCTCCGACGCTGCTATCAGAGTAGTTTGTAACACAATGTTCTTAGGTGATCTTTGACTCTAAAATTGATAGAACTTGAGTTGCTGAGTACATAAGAAAAAAAGAATGAAATTTGGGAAAAAATTTAAGGATGAAATGGTGCCTGAGTGGAGTGAGGCTTATATGGACTATGGTGGGCTCAAACACCTTCTGAAAGATATAAACCACTTCAATACTCATAGAGAAGTAGATATTGAGAATCAAGGTAGTGAAATTGGGAAAATCCAACATAAAAATTCGATGAAGTTATCGAATGGAAAGTTGTTTATACCAGCTGAAATGGGTGAAAATGAGAAGTCATTTTTCGAAAAATTGGATAATGAGCTTGAGAAAGTTGATAGATTTTACAAGGACAAAGTGGAAGAGGCAAAGGGAGAAGCAGCTGAATTGGCCAAACAAATGGAGGCTTTGATTGCTCTCCGAAAAAAGGTAAAAGAAAGAGATACCAAAGGAGACAAAGCAGCATCCTCAAAGGTTACTTCTCCAAGCAGGGCGTCGAGTGAAGCTGGTATGTATAGTGTAGTTATGGCTTAAGTTTTTATTTCTCATTAACTTAAATTATCATGCTTTAGTTGTTACTACTCGAAACGTCATTGATAGATGCTTGGGATATGGTTAGCATTTTTGGAGGATCTGAGCAACTCTAGTCTGTGCATGTTCCATCAGACGTACACTTTAGAGGCTTGTTCATCATGAGTGATGGTGAAGACAAATAGAAATGAGAGCCTTAATCTTATTGAAAATATGCATAGCTCCCTGTGTGTAGATTATGTAGTAGGGACAAATCAAGCAATGATTATGAGGATTCATTGACATGGTATATTAAATTGCTATTCTTAGGCTAAGAACATTGTAAAATAGTTACACTATTGATATTACAGTATAGAAATGTTCATAGCTTACTCTATTCTGTTCAGCCATATATATAAGCAGCTTGACAGAACTTAGTCTCCACTGAATGATTTTAGAATCCTGTAATTCCATATTTTCATTGTGATGGCATTTAATGTTGCCGTAAGATATGACACTTGGGCCTAACTCAAACCCAAAGTTATCTCACGAGGGGACGTTTTGCCCAAGTCAATATAAGGAGATCACTAGTTCGTTTCCCAACCGACGTGGGAATCTAACTCACTTTAACAGTTGCAAAGATCGAGACTGGACAAGCATTATATGTGAACCACAAGGGTCATGGGCTAGTAGTGAGGATGTTGTGGATATTCTGATTGTAACTTTCTATTTCATGAGATTTTCGTCGTCTCTAATTAGACGTCCAAATGCAGAGAAAGGCCAACTAGACTTCAAAGAAGAAGTGGACAAGTTTGGTGAGAAAATCATAAAACCAGCTTCTTCTTCAAGCGAAAATAGAGATCCTTCGTTAGGTGAACATGGACGCACTCCATCAGACGTTCTTGAATGTGTCAAAATTCAAAATACATCCGACAATCCAAAATCATCGGTAGAAAGACTATTACTTGGTAACACAGAGAAAGAATGTAGCTTCAGTCAAGAGGAGCTAAAGGAGGTTGAAGCAAAGTTGAAAAAGGCCTTTGTTGAATTCTACCAGAAACTTCGCCGCCTAAATCAGTACAGGTTCTAAGAAAAGGATCTAACTTGAACTTCTTAAATATCAGATATTTTGGTGCTTCCATTCTGACTCTTGTTTCAATGATGAACCAGTTTTATGAACCTCTCAGCATTTTCTGTGATCTTGGAAAAATATGAAAAGGTAAGACTTCTATTCGTGAAGTAGGCGCAGAAAATTGCATTCTGTGAGCATTCACAGATGTGGTAGTACTTCTTTAGTTATCACTAATGACCATAATCTCCATGACTGGCTGACTGCAGATTACTTCAAGGAAAGTGATGAGATCGTACATGAAAATCGTGGATAACTCCTATATTGGAAGTTCTGATGAGGTATGTTCGAATCCACTGAATCCAATCAAGGGATTTGGATCATTCCCATGTTTCTTAGGTAAAAGGATGTATGTTATACATGTTGATAAGAAAAAAAAACTATTCTATGGACCAAATAGCTTACTCTTAAATTTAAGTGTTTTGAATTAAGTTGCACTATTTTACTGGTCCAAAAAGTACTCCATATGCCATCTTAAAATACACATCCTATTTGGAGTGTGCTGCAGAGTGTTAGGTTGTGGAGCCTGATTAATAATTGATGTACTGTCATATATTAACGTTTACGCGGTTTAACCTATTTTTTGGGCTGTACTATTTATTCTCCATTTATTCTCTGTAACTAAAATACTCTGATTTATTAATATATATATACCCCACCGCCGTGGAAGTTTACTCACGGGGTGTTACCACGATATTATTTTCTCTCTTTCTTTCTCTCTCTCTCTCTCGATAGTTCTTGTGTTCTTTATTCATCAAGTGTGTGTGTGTGGATTCGATCCCAACACAGAGGATATGTTGAAAAATGATAAAAATCCTCTTAATATTTAACACTGAGAAGTATGATCTTACAAAGACGAAAACTATTATAAGATGGAAACTATTATATGTACAACCTTCAACTTGCATGTCTTGTCTCCAAGATTTTGTTATATGCACTATTATATATTCACTTACTTTATTTTCCATGTTCTAGGTTACTGGTCTTCTGAACAAGGTAGAAGCAACAATTGTCAAGCACTTCAATTCTGAACGGGAGGACGACTTCAGATTAGTAAGGCCGGAAAGGAAAAGAGAGCAACACAGCATTTGGTTTCTTTCAGGTTGAGAACTCCTTTGTTAATGATTTTACTTCATAGTTATCGACATCTCTTTAACTTACAGATTTTATAAGAATTGTTGAGGAAAAGATGAAGTTATCATGGTTTCTAATATATCCTTTCAATGTGTAGGATTCTTCTGTGGATTCTCTGTTGCTCTAATTATGGCTATTGTGTTAATCATACAAACAAGAAAGTTATTGGACAAGGAGGAGGCTACAGTGTATTTGGATAGCATCTTCCCTCTTTACAGGTTAAGAAATCTTTCGGGTCTTTAAATAATCCGCGTCTAAAAAATGAAAGAACACAGCTAGATTCACCTACTTATGTTGAAAAATGCACTACTTTTGGAGGATCTGACACACACTCTCAATAGCATTGTATGAAAAGTCCGAGCATCATGACTTATGACCTTCTCAGTTTTTTCCTGATACCTTGAAGTTCTCTTGCAGCTTCTACGGTTACATCATCTTACATATGCTTATTGGTGCTGCAAATATATACTTGTGGCGATGCTATAGAATCAACTACTCGTTTATACTTGGATTCAAGCCAGGAACCGAGTTAGATCACAAGGAAGTTTTTCTTTTAGCCTCTGGTCTTGCAGTTCTTGTACTCACTGCTTGCCTGGTACAAGTGCATATCCGAATGGACCCGAGGATCCAAGAGTATGAGACATTTGTCGAACTGGTTCCTTTGGGCTTACTCATTGTAAGATTTTATATTTGAAGTTGAGCACACTATCACTTACATTTTGTTTGATGAATCCTCTCATTCAAATGCAGGGCTTAGTTCTCATATGTCTATGTCCTTTTAACATCATCTATCGTTCAAGCCGTTTCTTTCTTATACGCAGTCTATTTCGTAGCATTTGTGCTCCTTTATACAAGGTGGTTGATTCTACTATGCTTGGATTCTATACGCTTAAAGTATACGACTTTTGGACGAATTTACGAGTTGATAGTTTTCTTCTGCAGGTCAATATGATTGATTTTTTCCTATCAGACCAGCTAACCAGCCAGGTTTGTTACTTTATTGGGCCATTATATGATTCTTGTTTTTCTTAATTTGGATTTCTGACCTTCTCTTCTACATCTTCTTGACCTCAGACACAAGCGATAAGAAGTTTCGTATACTATATCTGTTATTATAGTTGGGGAAAATCCTCTACAGGACGAAAAATGTGCCATGTTAGTGATGTGTATATCGTCTTCTATTACATTTCAGCTGCGATTCCTTATTGGATTCGTTTCTTCCAGGTACTTAACAGTCCTCATGATCTTTACATTAGCCTATCTGTGTGTACTCAGTTGAAGAACTTAATGTGCAGTGTATTCGACGATTAATGGAAGAGAAAGAGATGAAGCATGGATTCAACGGTTTCACCTATTTCTCAATGCTACTGTCAGTTGTCTTTCAGTCAACATTCAGACTACGTAAAAAAACGACTTGGAAAGTTTGGGCTTTGGTTAGCTCAGGTGTTGCAGCTCTGGCAAACATATCTTGGGATATCAGGATGGATTGGGGTCTTCTTCAAATGAAGTCAAGAAACTTTCTTCTGAGAGATAAGCTCTTACTACACCATAAAACTGTATATTATATAGCTATGGTAATGTTTTCAAGTTGATGAAAACAAAGATATTATACCCTGTCTCTTATTTTTGCTAAATCTTATATTTTCTTCTACACATTTGATGGTAGATTCTTGAGGTTCTCCTGAGATTTGTATGGCTGCAAGTAGTATTGAGCTTTGACATGCGCCCACTACGTGGAAAAGTCATAACAAGCACATTTGCAAGCTTAGAAATCCTTCGTCGTGGCATTTGGAACTTCTTTAGGTAATTTTACTGTCCCTGAAGTGTTTAAGGGTATACTTTCCTTCATTGTAACATAACAGAGGAAAGAAAATGAATACGTTATAAGTTATCACTTCTCTCTCAGATTGGAGAATGAACACTTGAACAACGTTGGGGAGTACCGAGCATTCAAGTCACTCCCACTGCCCTTCATTACAGACGAAGACAAGGTTGGCAAAAATGAGTAGGATGACTCGAGTCTCTGCTTAACCTGATCTGTTTCATCGAAAGATGAATGTGTAATAGCTTAGAGTACCCTTTTATGTGAGGGTGGTATAGATTTTCAAGTATTGCTACTATGCAAGAAATCTCATTCATACTGCAAAAAGGAATAAGAAAAGAGAGAGGGAAGAGATCTATATGTACATCTGAACATGCATCTTTATACACAGCTTTTTACTTGGTGATATACTGAATATCTCATGCCAATTCCTGTTTCTTCTCTTTTTGCACTTTTTAAGTAACTACAAACTATCAATCCTCTCACTAAGTGAGACAACTTTGATGGTTGCGGTCATATATTTCACCCTCGATTTATCATCTACATCAGTGAAAAGAAAGATAAAAAGGGGAGAAGAGCTTCGTTCAACTCACTTCATCTTCAGTTGGTGTACTTCCATGACAGCACCCGGTGCACGGTGGTATTACCATCCTTCTTTTGATGTCAGAGTGTTCCGCTGGATTTTCTTGAACTTCCGAAAATAGTTGCTTCCATCAGAATCAAAGTCACAAATGGTACTCTGTCCTGGTCTGTTTCCCTTATCAATGTCCAGGACATAGGCATCACCTTCTAAAGCACGAACTACCTGAACAATATGAAGGAAGAAATAAGAAGCAAGGATTTTGTTTATAAACCGCTTTAAAGAAATCCGCCAGCACTAACAGAAAAAGAATTAAAAAAAGAAATTATTACTTGACTCATCCGCGGTCTTTTGCGCGATGAATGACGCACACAAGCAGCAGCACAAGCAATCATGTTAGCCATCTCTTCACTGTTATAATTTTGTCCCAAACATGGATCTACTAGGGCGTCTAATTTTCCACCATCCAATGCACTACTAAGAAAAGGCCTTGCCTGTGTGTCAGAAAGACTCTTCTTATGCTATGTACAAGTGGTAAACTATAAGAAGAGGGCTGACAACAATGATATCCATATCTTTGAAAATGGATTTAAGCATCAGCTACAAGAAACCAATATGTTGATCAAGAATTTGTGCACATCCAGTTAATAAACCACACTCAGGAAGTACTTAGTCAAAAACCAAGAATATGAAAACCAGAAACTACGGGAATGATTCCTAATGCAAAAATTTGTATTTGATAACTAGGTTATAAAAAATATGCCCCGGCAGAGATGTAAAGTTAATTCTGATTAACTAAAGTGACGTAACTAATTCTGTCTGTGAAGCTGCTAAATCTGAAAGTCGTCATCCTGATCTCAATTTCGAATTAACTTATGTAATTAATTCTGATCAATTGTGGGACTTAAGTAGAACCAACAGTAATAATCTTTGAGATCAACAAAATGATTCCAGGAACCGCTATCTCCCAGATTTCCTAAAAAGGGAGCCTTATTTTGGGAAAATTTGATAGATTATGATATCAAATTCATGGTGAACTCCATGCTTTAAGACTGAAACTTTGGACGTGAGATTTGTTCCATCATCAAAACGGGTGTCCGAAAACCAAATCATTTGGTACAAGGATGCCAAATTTCTTTCAAACATTTCTAACATGGACGCGAATTTTTATGCCTTTGGCTTGAGTCTTGACAGAGATGAACTTTTCAAGAACACCAGATACTTTTGATTTGCACATTTCTTTTGTACTAGGAAGGTGGTTTGCCAAATTCTGATTTAAGTGATTGATTACTACAAACAACAACAAAAACAACATACCCAATGAGGTCCCACAAGTTCGGTCTGAGGAGGGTAGAGTATCCACAGACTTTACCACTACCTCGTGGAGGTAGAAAGGTTGTTTCCGTGATATTCATTACTGCCGTGATAAAATTTCTCAGCCTTTTATCACTCGCAAAAAAAAAGAAGGAATAAAGGATAAAACTACCCAGTACTTCTCTAAAACCACAAATGATAAACCTTCCAGAGGATCAAGATATATAAATAGAAAGGGAACCTCAGAGAATTAAATTAGGTGCTTGCATGGTCTGCCTCAGATTAAATACAGTGCATACTAGCTAATTAAGGATAAGACTGTAGTAAGATGAAAGTTATTCCATATTGAGGATTTGATTAGTGCAGTTGGACAGAAAGTAAATTTAAGCATTATGCTATTTAAACAGTTAAAAAGGTTGCGCACAAACTTTCTACGCATGTATCTAATTGAACATTAGTTTTAGGCACTTAAGAATGCTGAATAGCGGTCAAGAAAGTGAAACAGTTAACATACCCATATGGCCAGACTGCTGCATGCGGAGGATTCAGTTGAGATTATAGGTGGACGCCCTGTAATTAACTCCAGGAGCATGACTCCAAAAGAAAAGATGTCGGACTTATCTGAGGTCTTTCCACTCTGTGCATACTCTGGGGCCAGATACCTGCAAGACGTCAGTTTTATCAAATACATGAAGAAATTGTGATCAGGAAATGTAGGTTTTACCAAGTTAGTTTTTAAGTGGTCCATCTACCTGAAGCTGTGTAATCCAGAAATCATTACTAATCATGACGTATCTTAAGTTCTACAGTT
Organism: Solanum sitiens; assembly: GCA_016801875.1. Classification (NCBI taxonomy): domain Eukaryota; kingdom Viridiplantae; phylum Streptophyta; class Magnoliopsida; order Solanales; family Solanaceae; genus Solanum; species Solanum sitiens. The sequence continues at coordinate 923,801 of JABWTJ010000247.1, forward strand.
TCCAAAATCCAAGCCCCTCTCCTTAACCCCCCACCCCCCAAACCCCCTCTTCCCCCAATCAGTGTTGGTAAGGGATAATCAAGGACTAGAAGCCCAACACTATCATACGAGGGAAAACAGCGGAAACATCCCATGCACTCTTCTCATCCTCCGAGCAGGAAAGCTTCGGTTATAACGCTGAGAAGAATACTGCATCATGAGCAAGTTGACCTAAAATCGAGGTCATTCAAGTCATCAATGTCTTTAAAATCCCCAGATTTGAGAGTCCTATTCTAGCTCGATTTTCTATAGATACCTGATATAGATATCAGTTTGCAAGTTGGATGAAATAATGTTAACATGGGAAGGGCATAGCCTATGCAACATAGGAGGTTAGCCCAAAAAAAATGAATATTAGTAACGCTATAACGAGGGAAGCACAAATTTTTACTTAATAAAAGTAGAAGAGACTGGTCCACTAAGTACGGTGACCTGTATATAGTAATTTTGCTTATTCTATGCTGATCTAGTCAAATTTTATCCCTCTGATATCTAATTCATGGTAGAAGTGACAGGGTCAATAAAACTCACCCAAAAGTTCCCACCACTCTAGTAGAGATATGACTGACATGATGGTCTGAATCAGATAAGAACTTGGCAAGTCCAAAGTCTGCAACCTGGATACAAATCAAAGTTCCCATCATGTTTAATAACTTACGAGGAAATATCTTCTTAGCTGTCACATGAAAATTAAAGAAACAAAAAACAGAATCAATAATGCAGTTAACATTTGCACCTGAGTAGATGCTCATTTGGGTCCAAACGTTAAGAACAAAAAACTATTTACATCAACAGCGGATTCTAGGTGTACTCAGAAGCCAGTTGTAGATAATATAAAACAGCCCGACCTTTCTTTGATAGTAAAGATAGAACAGAAAATATAGTGGCAATACCAAAAAGCGAAACACAAAGTTACCTTAGCTTCAAAGTTAGAATCAAGAAGAATATTAGCTGCCTTGATATCACGATGAATGATAGTAGGGTTACCTGCAGCCACAAGTTAGTATCTTCAGAGAAAGATTACCTGTGGTTGTTACATCAAAAGAAGTGATATTTATTCTATTCAAGCTGATTCAAGCAACCAAAATTGAATTGTCCAACCGAGCGCAAAGATAGGTTGACATCTATATCAAATTGGTAGTAGTGGAAGAAAATATACTAAAACTATTTGATTTCATATTTGAATGGCATATAAAATTATATGGGGAAAGTACAGTTACCCTGATGCATATTCATGTGATAACCTTCACAATTTAGGAATTATTATGGCCTTCTGCTATCCATTAGCAGACCCTAGAACCGATGTATTCAGCTCTCAAATCTCGAGGAGATTCAGAAATGGTATTATAGAAGTGAGGATCAATGGTATCTATTGGGAGGGAAAAAATATGATTTACATCCTTTTCAGGAGAAAAAGTGAAGATAGATATGTGATGACTATGAAAACCATTATGCTACCCAACTTGTCACAATCTACAAACACACTAACAAGAGTTCCCTCTGGAAACATGTTCAGCATTGTTAAAAAGTATCCAGGCCACTTAATATTCAATTTACCCCTTTGGACACCTCCAGTCAACTAATGGACGAACACGCAAATTAAGAACAAACATAGGAAGCCAAGACAGAAATGAAGCGCACTCACAATCTTCATGCAGATAGGCCAATCCTTTGGCTGACCCTATAGCAATTTTCATTCTAGATGCCCATTCCATCGTGGATTGTGCCTCCCCTGCATATCATACAATCTGTTCTAAATAGCATTTTGGTAGAAAGACCTTTATATCAGAGGAACTTATGGAAACTCTATTCAATTGGATATTTAGAAGTGATCAGAGAAGTATAAACTGATACAAGAGCATTTCTGTAAAATAAAAGTTCAAAAGAAAACATGCATCGGGGTAGATACGAACATTCTTTATACAAACCTTAAAACAGATGATGAAACAAACCACACATCTAAATGTGGTACTTATGAAAGATCCTCCATCAAATGTACCTCACAAGTGTGTTAAAATAATAAACCATAAGGGTATAAAGAAGTATGTGGAACATTGCAAATGAAGTGCCTGGGACAGCAGAAGTCAAAAGATATTAAATGCTGGTCTTTCCAAAAGCATAGAAATAGCAGTGCTTTACCATGCAAGATTAAAGGGCTGGGTTACAGAAGTACCATGTATTTGCAAGCTCTTCTTATACCTTCTCATGTTAAAAACCATGGTTTCTTGAAATTCTAGGCCACCTTCTTGTGGTATAGGCATATACCACGAGGAATCTTACTTAAAAGGCTTGGTTAAGTACCCCCTTAAAGATTGTCCATTTAACATGGAACTCATAACTCGTGAGGTGTATTTTACATGCTTTTCAAAATCAGTACAGTGAAACTAAGCTGCATTAAGGAAGCCACCATTAAGGTAGATTTACTTTAACCTAAATTATCAATTCTCTGCTGTACAAATATTAGCATAATCCAAAAAATGACTTAAGCTGGTCACAAAATCTTATTGATACAGGATTCGACCAACAACCAGAATTAAGAAAAAAGAGAAAGAACATACCATGTAAATGATACTCTAAGGTCCTGTTGGAAACAAATTCGTAAACAAGCAACCTCTTTGTTCCATTCATGCAGTATCCAACCAAAGACACGAGATGTTTGTGATGCACTCGGCTAATAGTCTCTACTTCTGCTTGAAATTCACGCTCCCCTTGATGGCTACCAACCTTCAACTGTTTAACTGCAATCTCTCTTCCAGTAGGGAGGACTCCTTTGTGTACATACCCAAATCCACCTTCACCTAGAAGGTTGGATGTAGAGAATCCACTAGTTGCTAACCACAGCTCTTCATATGTGAAATTTCCACCCGAAACAGCTAAATCCACTATGTGGTCTTTTGGTGAAAAATGATTGTCAGCTTCTGAATTAAGGGAATTGGAATGAGCATTGTTCTCAAAGCAGTGAAGTGGGCGGAATGGTGTCACTTGCTTTGGGGAAACAGGAGAACCATCTGCTACATTCTGCTGTCTAAAACTTTGACGCAGAACACGGTACAAGTCATCTGATGAATCAACCGAAACAATTAGCAAATGAATATACCAAGTTGAACTCATACTGGTTAGTAAACAGCTTTTTTGAACTTAAGTTAATAGATTAAACTGCTGGATTTCATAATATCAACAATTTGGACCCCATTCTAAATGCAAATTGCAATCAATGAAAACAAGCTCTGAACAAGGAACCTCTTAAAACAAGATTTAAGCATTATATCTGGTTAGACGGAGAAAGTTTCACATTTAAGAGATTAATGTCCAAACTGTCACATTTCCAGAATGGCATGGCATGTTTAAAAGCATAAGATTCTATCGATACTTTTGGTATGTGACATATACTTGATTATGTCTCAAAAAGTCCCTTTTTCTTCTTAAAACTCCATAGTCCATACACATTCAAACACAATCATATAAAATGAACATAAGAAGTATAAAATTTAAGAAATGATGATTGTCGTAACAATGAATTTAGAAACATAAGTCACTACTTCCATTACTAGTAAATTTTTAAAGAAGTTACTATTAAATTGTAAGAGGGAAAAATAGCAATTTGGATCACTACTTTTCAATAGTTGAATTTAGAGGTAAAAGTCACCACTTAATCAGTAAAAAGGGTTAATAATCCCTACTAAATCATAAAACAAAATAATGATAAATTTAAATAGTAATTAAATCATCTTTGATCTTGTTGAACAAGAACAAGGGTGATATTCAGGATTGTACCAGTTGTAGGGTAATCAAGTTGTTAGTTGACCCACACTATGAAAGTTTGGGAGAGAGTGGTGGAGATGAGGATGAGGAGGGGTGTATCCATCAGCGAGAACCAATTTGGACTCATCGTAGAGATTTCAACTACAGAAGACATACATCTCGTTAGGCGATTGATCGAGCAGTTTAGGGAGAGAAAGAGGACTTACATATGATGTTCATTGACGTAGAAAAAGCTTACAACAACATTATTAGAGGGTTCTATGGTGATGTTTGGAGGCTAAAGGTGTACCTGAGGCTTATATTAGGGCAAGCAAGGACATATATGATAGTGCCAAGACACGAGTCAGGACAATAGGAGGAAACTTAGGTCTCTTCCAATCATGATGAGGTTGCATCAGGGATAAATTTTTAACCTATTTCTTTTTGCTTTGGTGATGGATGAACTGATGTGGCATATCCAAGGAGAGGTGCCATGGTGTATACTATTTGCAAAGGACATAGTTTTGATTAACAAGACATAAAACAGAGTCAACAATATATTGAAGGTTTGGTGACAGACCCTGGAGTCTAAGGGGTTCAGATTGAGTAAGACCAAGACTGAATACTTAGAGTTTAAGTTCATGACATATCCACATGGAAGATGTGGAAGTAAGGATTAATACACCAGTCACCCCCAAGAAAGAAAGTTTCAAGTATCTAGGGTAAGTAATTAAAGGAAAAAGAGAGATTGACTATGAAGTTACACATAGTAGTGAAGCGGGGTGGAAGAAATTAAAGCTAGCACCTTTGTCTTATATGATAAGAATGTGCCACCAATCCTTAAACATAAGTGTTATGGAGTGGCGATAGACTAGTTATGTAGTAAGGGGCAGAGTGTTGACCAATTAAGAACTCGCACGTCCAAAAAATGAGAGTAGCTCAAATGAGGATGTTGGGATGGATGTGTGGCATATAGGAGAAATAGGATCAAGAAAAAAGCTATTCGGGAAAAAGGTGGGAGTGGCCTCCATGGTAGACAAGGTGAGGGAGTGAGGTTGAGATGTTCGGGCATGTGAAAAAAGAAAATGCACGCCGCAGCAATTTGGTGCGAGCAAGGGCAGACCCACCTTATGTCAAGGGGTGTCGACCGAACTGCTTCAATGAAATTTTTTAGTATTATATAATTATATCTAAAAATCTGAAAACTCAAAATGTAAGTAGAAAAAATATTAATGACACTACTTGAACAAGTGAGCTTCCTTGGCTCATTGGTTTAATGCGTGCGGATGGTGTCGTCATTCTCTAAAGTGTCTCCGAGTTCGACCCTCAACAAACTCAAATTTGAGTATATTCTGGGGCCTTTTTAGATAAAAGTAAGTGTTATAGGGATTCAAACCTCAAACCTTCAATTCCTATTCAAAATAACGATAAAATGAACCAATTGAACTAAAACACAATTGTATCCTATTATAGAAATTTAATTACTTGTCCAAAATAGGATTGGACACAATAATAAGTTATAGTAGTTTACTTGATTTACTTTTATTAGTATGCTTTAAATAATTTTTATCAATATATTCTTTTATGAACTAAGGAGATTTCATAGAAGGAATCAACAAGATGCAAGGCAAAAAATCACAGCAAAAAGAAGGGGTCTGCACCTGTACAAGATATTAATATAATGTTGTTATATCAATTATTTATTTTTAAATACCGACATGCCTTACAACAAATCCTGCATATGTCAGTGGGTGTGAGAGGTTGGTTGTAGCAGGTATAAGCATAGGTAGGGTCGTACAGGTAGGCAGGCCGAAGAAGTCTTTGGGAGAAGTGATAAGAGAAGGCATGGCTCACCTACAACTTACGCGAACATGATCTTAGATAGGAAGATTTGAAGATCGATGATTAAGTTAAAAGGTTAATAGTAGTTGAGCGTTGTCTAATTCCCTTATTAGCATTGTTATATTATTACCTATTTTTTTCTTTGACTTCAGTAGTACCTATTATTTCCTTTGCTTCAATTATCGTGTTATTTGATGTAGCTACTTGTTCTCTTCTTAATTGGTTCTTTTTAAAGACAAGGAAATCCGCAGCCCCTACCCTTAGGGCATGCACAAGGTAAAACTCTCACTCCTATGCAAAAGCTTGCAAACCACATATGAGAGGTAACCCACACTAGGCAATTTCGGTGCGACACACCCCTTGCTTTTGCTTACAATGGGTTTCAAATTGAGACCTCGACCATAAAAGTCTCATGTACAAACCATTGTGTCACCCCGAAGAGTCTCTTCTTAATTGTTTTTCAACATGGCTTCTAATTTTGCCACTGTATTTGCTTAAATACTTGATTTTTAAAATGCTTACTTGAACTGAGTATCTATCGGAAAATGTCTCTCTATCTTCACAAGCAAGGTAAGGCTGCATATACATGGCATTCCCCAAACCCCACTTGTGGGATATTATACTGGGTAAGTTGTCGTATCTAAATCATCTATGGCGAAATAAAATTCAGGCGAATTAAAAGTACTTAACCCTGAACCTTCATTTCTTTGCAAAATATCAAGCTAGCAAGGTAATCAATTACTGAAAAGAAACACAACATTGAAAGCTTCATGAGCAAAGAAAAATATTTTCTGGTTAATTGACTCACATTTCCCCTGAAAAAAGCAGCTTTAGTTGTTACTGTATATATTACTGATTCAACTACCTAGAATATTCTATATCAAACTGAAAAGCTTTACCTTTTGGCAATGGAGATTCACGATCACATAATTTTCCACATTTAAGCTTATTCCTGCAACAAACGAAGAGTATAATTGCAACAATGAAGAAAGCTCCGGTAACGCCTACAGAAATTCCAATTACAGATCCGATTGATGCACTTGACAGCGGTGATTGAACTTTAATCGACGAAGTTTCATCTCTAGAAATTGGTGCAGAAGAAGCATTCAGAGGAAACATTAACGCCGTTACTGGAGGCGGTGGTGACGTAAGTTTCGGAAAAGGCTTCGGTAACGGTTGAGTAAATGTAGGCCGCCGTGGCGGTGGATGTAAAGCGACTTTATCATCAATAGGTTTAACTATTGGTTTTAACGACGCGTTCGGTGATGACGGCGAAGGCGGTAGTGGTGAATGTGTAAAATTAACAACTGTTGGCGGTGGTTTAGGAATGGCTCTGATATCATTTTTGGCTTTCGACGACGGGGACGGTGACGGAGATGGAGACGGTGACGGTGAGTATGGATGCATAGGAGTTATGGAGTGAAGTGAGAAATGCATGAAGAAGAAGGTGATTATGAGATAATTAATTAATATTTACAATTAGTTCCTAATACAACTGCTTAAGTAGTGGACTTGAGAAAGTAGAAACCCCCGGTAAGTACACTACTAATTACTATGACTATGACCATAGTATCACGTTAATTACCGTGTGTTTCATTTATTTTGTTTTTTCTTCTTCTTCCTTTTTTTATTCGTCTTTTTATAGGCATATAATTAACGTGTATGTTCCTTCATTTTTATTTTTATTCTACTTATATTATGTTATATGTGTCTACGTTCAGTTTTATACAAATTTAAATATCTATTTATATCTATTCAAAATTAAAACACATAAATATCATTTGAAATTAAATTTAATATCCTTTTAAATCATCCACAATTGGAAAATAAGTAACTTGGAATTACAGGTATATTTATTTGTTTAACTTTATATAAATTTAAATATTTAGTTATATTCTGAAATTAAATTTAGAGCTCTTTTTAAAACGTCCACAATAGGGAAAAAAGTAACTTGAAATTTTGCTGTGGCATTTTATTTTAGGATAGATTTTATATTTTTGAATTTTGTGGCATTTTATTTTAGGATAAAATTTAGATTTTGAGGTTGTATGAACTATGAAGGAAAACTGACTAAATATATTTCTTGATTTAGAGCAGATATATCATTATTAAAGAAAATACAATGTATATACTTGCTTTTAACAGATTATATGTATTTTTTCTTTTCGTCGACAAATCTATATTTTCTAAATTAGAAGGCTTTTAAACTGATTTTTTAATTTCAAAAATGTTGTGTGGTGTTTAAGAATTACCTCACCCAAATGAAAGAAGAAAGAAAAAACATAATCTCTCTTCTGCTCAGTTATAAGACGGATTTTTAGGTTTAGAGTAATAAAAGAAAAAAATGAGGTAACTTTAAAAGTCTGTGAGGTGTTTTTGAAATTAAAAACCAGTTTTAGATTATAATTTTTTTAATTCAATATGTTAACGAAAAGAGGTAAAAATGTACTATTCTTTAGACGACAAAGATTTATATGCACCATCTGTTACATAGCAAAACTATATATGTATAGTTGTTTTATTAAAAGATAAATGTGCTCATCAAAATGTGTTGGTTAACTGAACAAGACAATTACCTATACATGATACTGAATGGTTAACAAAATCTATTGAACATGTAAAATCTGGTGTTAAATTGATACATCCTATCCACACAAAAATTAACAAAACTGTACTTGTAAAATCTAGTCTACTAAAAATCTGCGAAAATGCCGTCTGTATTGAGCTGATTTACTCAACTTAATAAGCAATTTAATAGTACATGTTTATGTAAAAGAAAACTTCCTTTGATCTCAACAGGAGTCACTTTTTATTGTTCTGTGCATCAGGTTCACTAGAAATTCCACTCAGCATCCATATCAAAGCAACGCCAATTAGGGCGCCAGAGAGATGTGCAATGTGATTAACATTTTGTAACGCGGAACCTCCATGAATACCTCCTGCTAATCCTGTTGAAGCTTGAGCTGCTTCCATCACCTGGATATATTCAGTGCCAGCACGAACAGAGGTCAAGTTCCTTCCATACGATAAAAAAGTTGAATAGAAACTAGGGGAGAATAAGAAGCATTCATTCAATTTATGTTCATTACTAGGAGTAGTTGGTTTGCCAGACGCAAAGAGAGCATCTTTACCATCACCCCCCGGGTTGTTGATAGAGCTTTGGCATTAATCTTCTCTAAGTTACTCCTTATATACCAAGTGAAGAGAGTATCTCTACTAGCTTGCTCCTCCCTCATTTCTATTACTCCGATATTAGAAACTCAAGTTTAAGCCACTAACAATGCAATCTTCTAGGAATATGAAATAAGGTGGGATAACTAGTACTGAATGTATACTTCGAGAGATGTCATTGGCCGAATATGATATAATATGACAGTTGGGAAATCACAGAAATCTACAGTAGCTCATAATCTATCAGAATATGACGAGTTTCATTTAAAAACCAACACATTTAGTGTAGGAGAGTGAATTATCAAATTTTGGATGCCTTAAAGATTGATTATGACAAAAATGGAAGAGAACTAGCTTTTTTAAGATAACCATCCACGTAGTATTTTTGTCTCTACTGGGATTTGAACATGAGAGCTCATGGTTCTCAACCCACTTCATTTCACACCCTTGGGCGCACAGAAGAGTACTTGATTACAGATAGTTAGAGACTTTTCAATAAACATTTTTATAATTGTTACTAAACTAAAATAAGAAAGAAACAGTCATATCGTCACAGTCTGGTGAAAGCAATTGACCTAGAACTTCACATTGAAGTGTAAATGTGATTATAACCCATTAAATTTGGGAAACAATTTAATGTTTGTGCTATAACCCTTGTAAATATATGTAGTAACCCTAGGAGACTGATTTATCCAGCAATTAAGCTATGTCGTGACAGAAATTTGACATGAATGTAACTGACTTGAATAAGTAACAACATCACGTATGATTGATTAGGTTTCAATTAGCGGAAAGAGCGGAGGCGATACCCTTTCTATCACAAACTGTCCCAATACAAGTACTTCAAGAATCTTTCTCCAGTCCCAAGACATCTGCAGTAAAAACAAAGATGGTTAGACTGGTTTACCAATCAAGCGCAACAGTATAATGTCGTCATACGTCAATCTACACACACAGACATTGATATTAAACTGAGGCACATTAACAAATACAATAAACAAGAGATGAAGAAATCACCTTCACAAGTACACTAATAGCAAAGAGTCCAAACACTGCACCAGATGCACCAACAGAAACAGCATTTCTTGGAAGAATCAACCATGAGACAAGGTTAGCTCCAGCCCCAGTTAATATATAAGAAAGCCACAATCCAAAGTTCCCTTCCTCCTCTTCAACGAGTTTTCCTGGAAGCTTAAATTAGGTTAACATCTATGATTATCATCTGCTATCAATTAGAAATTTTATCCTTAAGTATAACAAGAAACAGAAGTCTTACCAAAAATATACAAAAAGAAAAGGTTGCTTGAGAGGTGGTTCCTGTTTAGTAAAATGCAGATGAAAAACAAAACAATTAGACAGAAGTGATAAACAAAACAAGAGAGAAAGCAACTGATAATTCTGCTGGCCTATGGTTATTTTACTTTTCCATTTCTAGTATTAGTAAGATCAACTTAAAAACTCTAGAGTCTCACCAGTTAAAATGACAGAATGTTGCAGTCACAAACTGGTACCAAGCAGGCCGATTGTGGTATAAGTATAATGTTCTTACAGCCCGAACCTGATATAATCACTTTTTCTATTAGATCCCTTTATTCCAGCAGACAAGAGTAACATTATCTTCACAGAATCCAGGTGGATACCACCCTTCGGATGGCCGAGTGCCACTATACGTGTTCAATTGCTGATCTCTCATCATGCCACCCAGCATGTTCAATGGAACTCACCAGCCCTGGTCCAACTTACCAGGGTTGGGGGCATGTTCAATAGCAAACTGAATAAAACGAATCATAAATATTCGTTGTGCAAGTTTTCTTAACACCATTGAATTAAATATATTCAACGAAAGCTGCAATAAAGAGGGGGGAAGCAATTTCCAAACCTGGAAAACATGATCTGCTACATATATTCCCAGGTTAAGAAGTAGAATCCAGAAAATCCCATTGACACCCTTGTCTGGCTTCTTCCCTTCAGGCTTCGGAATTTCCAGCTGTGAGGTCATATCTAATAAAGATGTCATTTAACAGCTTAATATGTTACCTTAGCCGTATTCATCAGACATGTTAAATTAAACTAGCAAGTCAATTGAACACGGAAAATACACGAGCAACTAATCCTAGATAAACTTAACTCAGGCTACATATAACACAGAAGGAGTTTGAACTGTGGAGGAAAGTATCTTAATTTCCTTTTTAACTCCACAAACCTCTCCTCTTCACCTTCAAATTATAAATTCAACTTACAGTACAAAAGCTCTCTTTCTGCCCAAAAGCCCCTCATTGTTGATTATGTCTATAAAAAACCTAGTATTTTTTACAGGGAAATAGATATACAACAACATACCCAGTAAAAAAGATACAATTTTTTCTTTATTTTAGGTTTCAAAAGACAGTAACTATCAACATAAATCGAGAGATAATAGCAATTCTTGTCTTAAGTTGACTAACAATCAGTATAATTCGACAGATGAATAAACCCATTTTTAGAGAATGGGGTTTGAGATTTTCCCACTAATCATTAACTTAATAAATGATAAAAGGAAGATATAGGTGATACCGGAATCATTGAATTTACAGAGAAGACGAGTTGAGGAAATTGGAGTAATAAGTGAAGTTTTGAGTTTAAGGGCAAGTGTTGGAAGAGGGATTAATGGAGGTGTAGATAGCGGCATCGCCATGGGCATAAAAACATTGTGTTTAAGGCCCAGATGGTGCTGATACTGAAACGGAAGCTGAAGCTGTTTCATCACCGGCAAATCAAGAATGTAGAGGCACAGCTTATCGGTTTTTCATATCTCCTTCGTTTACACACCTGTCCTTTGTTTTTTTTCTAATATCCACGCTAAAATTCTACTAATCATAATAATTTAAATTTAATCAAATAATAAATAAAAAAATTACCAATCACTACACACTTTCTACTTTACCCTTTCTATTATTAGTAAGTATAATACTCCCTTCGTTCTGTATTATTTATAATTTTTATTTTGAGAGTTAAATTATAAGAAAATTTACTAGCATTTTGAGATTTATTTTTTCAGCTTATTAATATGTACAAATTTGTAATTTATAGTACTTTTCTTATAGTTAATTAAATTTTTTGTTTAAAATATCGAATTAATGTGATCTAATTTAACTTTAAAATTAATCAAATTAACTTTCCAAAAACGTAACATGATAAAAAATACCAGACGGAGGAAATATAAAATAATAAAGCAATGGATTTACTAATCATTTTACAAATTTATTTTAAATTTTGTGTTTTTAATTCACAAAATAATCGTATATTGGTCTTTCTTTCCTTAACTTGCAAATTCTTCTTTATCCTTTCTAGCAGGTAAATTGCTTTTGCTTTGCGCTATTGTGAACTATGTCAATAATTTATTTTTGAACATTTGATAATATAAGTGTTTTAGAATGTGTACAACCTTACAATAAATTGTAAGAATATTATTTCCAAAGATGAAATTAAATATTTTTTAAATGTTAAAACCAAAAAAATTTGATTCTAAGTGTATGCAGAAGGACCGAATTCTTTTATGAATCAACAATTGCAGTAGTTCATTTCCATGGTGTTAAATATATGTGTTCTTAAGTCATGTGAGTATTGTGTTTGACATGTATATATCTTCTCTTTTTGATATCTTATTTCTCCAAGTCTCTTCTAATATGGCATTCAACTTTCCCTCTCATCCAAAAGTATAGATTGTTAGTTAGGGCCTACTTTAATACACTACTTAACTATAGCTTTTAACATTCTGATGGAAAATTTTTGGTGATGTCCTCTTATCACAGCAAGAAATGCATGTTCTTTTCACATAGTTCGCAACAAAAGGACCATCCAAGGAAGATAGCATATATGCATTGTCAGGCTGCAACACAATTTTGGTGGTCGGTGTCTTATCTGTTTGAGGAACACTGAACAATGCTAGCTATAGTACTTAGGGATATGGTGTTTAGCTGGCTTCAGAAGAAGGAAAAGAAGACGTAGAGAATAAAATGTGGTTCCTATGTGGGTACTTTAGATGGAAAAAATATGAAAGTTTTTGTATCGAGTAGGAAATGATTTTGTAGGTGGAGGCATGTCTTCGTTCTTCGTTAACTTTTGGTGCAACCATAAGCTTTCTAACAATATATCTGACTGGCTGTTTATTTTTCGAGAAAATTTCTTTATAGGTGTTCTATTTGTTTACAACACTTCTATACGAGGATTTTCCTGAAGTATCAAAAAATTATGGTCCAATAGAAGACTACTTCCTAACTAGATTGAGGCATATGTGCCCTAGAAATTTAGAGTAACCTTATGAAGTATTCATGTTATACCCACACCAAAGTTAGAACATCAGGGTAAATTAAATATGCAGTAAAAGGTAATCTGAATTGAAATTCAATGAGGGAATGCAGAAGTTTCCCTCAGTTTCTTCTATCTCTGGAATTTTGCGGTACAACTTTGAAATAGATATTAGCCTCAGGAATAGCTGAGAAATATTCAACTTAGAGAATAGCTAGGGCAAAGTGAAAACATGAACCAGTAAGATATGACAGATGGAAACTATACATTCACCAATTATTTTGTACACGAGGCTAGGCAAGCAATGCACAAGAAGAGCTAGAGCCAAGTCAGTTACTGTTAATGAGAATGAAAGAATGCAACTTTGTAATGTAATCTTCTAGCAGTACATGAAAAGTCCATACAATTAGATAAAGCACTTTCTACAATTTTGTAGAGAACTGCAATTATTTAGTAAACATAACATAATTGGAGTGTAAAAAAGATTATTATTGTTAGAAACCACTAATCAAGAGCAGGTGGAGTCATCCCCAACCCCGAGAACCCCCTCCCCCCGAGTCCTCGAGGCGCACGCCCCGAGGACCCCCTCCCCCTCTTGAGTCCTTATGGGGCGCACGCCCCAAAGACCTCCTCCCCCCGAGTACTCAGGGCGCGCATCCCCGAGGACCCTACCCCACAGTCCTCCGAGCATGTAAATTTCCCATTTGGCCAATTTTTGTGTGCTATAGGACACCATTTCTTTTGGTGATCCATAATTCCGAGATCAATCTTTCCAAAATTTACACAAACGTACATTAAGAAATTATCTAAAGAGCAGGTTGGTCGCGACGTCCAAAACAACCCATTTTCAAGGCCATGGTCAACACATATATAATGACATAAAGTAAACACCGCCACCATAAGTGGACCATACCACACAATGCCATACAAGTCTTCATCAACATTACTATAGAGAAGTAAAGAAGTAGAAGAGGAGAGCAATTATTACCAATCCTTTAGCCTTTGGTCATCATTGACCTTTTCTACTCTTTTATCAATAATTCAAGAATAGGGCAGTAGCTAGAGTACCATAATTATAAAAGAAACCATATACAATTCGCTACAAGATTATATTATAATCTAATACAATACAGATATATACTAGAAAGTAGAAGAACATAGATCTTTAACCCAATCTGTTTGCATTGATCATCAATGACAATTTATCAACAATACACATGTAGGGCAGTAGTTAAAGAGATCATTACTCAAACGAAGTCATGCTTTATCTACCCTAACATTTAGATCATGTCATGTACATTACAATAGTCACTTTATAGGCTAGAAGAATCTGAATAAATCTTTACAAATTTCATGGTTATCTATCCATATTAGATCAACTATACCCAATTATCATCACATTATACCATATGGGCAGTATCTAAGGACAATTAACCATAATCGAGTCATATAGCAACCATCCCAACATTTTGATCACGATTTACTACTAGATAGGCTAGAAGAAACTAGATCAATTCAAGCCAATTCTTCTTTTACTTTGATCATACGAGATTTCTATCCATAATTCAATCATGATATTAACCTAAAACAGTAACTATGAACATCATCACTTATTTGAATTCAACATTAAATCATAAAAGGCAATGCTACATTGAATCATTGAAATTTAAGCTAATCATGTTCAAATATTCATGCAATGATCCACATGGAACCTTCATCATCAATTCATAATCAATTAACGTAAATATAAGTAATTCAACATAAAAGAATCACAACTCAATCAAGAACAAGCCATGATCACATTGCCCATGCAAGGGCTAAATCAATTTAGGGAAGGAACATGGGTTCATCATGCAATTGGAGTAAAATCACGTTCAAATCAATCCATTTACATCAAATCATCATGATATTTAATCATTCAAAACATTTTTATAAAGAACCCATGACTAGATTGAAGGAGAAGACTTTGATCATAAAAATCTCTTTTGAAACTTTGAGATTAACTCTCTAGATGGAAGGATAACTAGAGTCTTGAGATAGCTTTTAGTGAGGGAATTACATGTTATAAAGTGTATAAGGTGAAATTAAGAAACTTCATTGTAACAGTGAAGGAGTTCACTATACAGTGAATTAGTTCTGTAAGGTTGTTCCTAAAATGTGAGAAATGGTTTATGTGATTTCTTATGTATTTCTAAGGTGTTAAATGTTGTTATTATGATTATATTATGATATTTAAATCAAAAGATTCATATTTCCAATAAATATCCGTTTTTCATGATTTTTATGCATTATGTCATACTTAGTACATGTGATTGTACTAGTTCCATGTTTTTATCTATCTTTATAGTGGTTGGTAGGTGAGGAGCATTGGGAAGCAAGACTTGGATCATAGCATCATCCAAGTGAAGTTGAAGTATGTCCTCTCTTGATTCAAGGGCATACTTATCTTAGTATTCTTTCGTGAAGTATTGTAATAGACTTAGTAGTACTATATTTCTATTGTGTATGGGTCGTGTCCCAAGTACTTTTATGCCTAAGATTTGATGAAATGAGACTTATAGTATTTCCTATGAGTTTTATATGAAAGAGATTTTAAATACTATGAAAATGTTTGTGAAATTTTTTAATTCCGCACTACTTTTCACTATGTATATGCGACGAACGATACGAAAGTGCTTGTATAAGACCTCCGAGAGGCCAAATACGCCGTTTGCACTCCGAGAGTGTCATATCTTCTAGGGTGTGGTCTCGGTATGTGACAGGAAATTTATGAGGATTTTAAGGATTTGTTGGATTGTGTAGGCGTTTTACAATGGCGGAGGAAGTAGGGTAGATATATAGCCAAAAAGTAGGACATCGGCATCCGTGGTCTTTTCGTAGAATTATATATATATATATATATATATATATATATATATATATATATATATACTAAAATTTGTATAATATTATAGTTTGACATCCATACTACAAGAAGTCCAGATGGCTCACATGATTAATTAATGTTGAGCTTTCAATCTTGAGGATCAAGGATCAATTCACACTTTAATATATTTTACTTGATACACCAATATTCTAAAAATCTTAAATTCACGGCTATAACAAATTCTATTTTACTGTTTGATATTGTTGTGAACATACTGAGAAAAGGGGAGGTTTATTTAACATTCTCAATTTGTAGGTTGCAAATAGTCAACAAAGTAGGAATTGTTAGTCAACTACGTACCTACTTCTAAGATCTTCTAAAAAAGTTATTATTGAATGTGTTGTTTCTGCCACCTATTGTAATTACAAGTGTTAAAGAAATTAAATTGTTAGGAGAAAGGTTGAACCATTTCAATGCATAGTCAGGAAAAGGTCGGTTAACGCTCCTCATTTTAGTCACCTTTTAATCAATTTTTAGCATCTTAATTCCCTCAAAAAAAAGTCTATAAAAGATGAATGTTAGAAATATGCTAAAATTTAAATATATTAATATTATCAAACATAATATTAATACGTAGAGTAATTATGACTTCCTAAGAAGCAATCAAAATGATCAAGTAATGAAATCTACGTGATCTAAATAAGTTTTGGGTTTTTATATGACTATAAATGAAGATTTTAGAATTAAATTTGTGCATTTATTCTTTTATACCAATTGTCATAGTAGTATTCTATTCCTGTCATATTTAATGTTATAATTTTCTCCCAGTTATATATTGTTCTATTTTTTAGTATATGTTCGTTCTATTATACTTTAATTAATATTTTTCTTGATTTCCTTATTTTCATTTTTTTTTCCTCTTGTAATGTTTTTACTTGAGCCAAAAAATCTATGGAAAACAACTTTTTTATCTCCTAAAAAGGTAAAAATTTGAATAAACACAACCCTTCCACAGAATTACACCAGATTATTATTGTCGTAAATTATCTATGAAATAAAAAAAATTGGATATCCCTTTTGGAATTGCACGTAAAAATAATAATATGATATCATATGAAAAGACAAATGAAATTTTCTTTAAAATGATAAAGAGTTATTATTCCTATAAATACCCTTTCCATCTAGCCACTAGTATCATCACAAAAACAACACCAACAACAAGATATCATCATATTAATTCATTCTTCATGGAATACTCAACAAGTAGTCTCATCAACTCATTTCAACCCAAACAAAAACACACAACATTATTTAAACACCAAATTTCAGCCAGAATCCGTTTAGCAACAGAACTAGACATCCCTAATCTTCACAAACTTGTTACACAAATGGCAGAATACCATGGCTTATCACAAATATTCACTACCACAGAAACATCACTTTACAACAATTTATTCAAATCACAAAATCCGCCTTTTCACTCTCCAACAGCCCTCATCTTAGAAATATCTCCCAACCCTTTCCCTCAAACAACTCATACTACTACTACGAATTTCGTACCTATAATAAAAAACAATTACAATTTTAATAATTTAGAAATCCTGGACCATGAACTCGAGAGTTATAGGTCAAAAATTATTGGTCACGATGATAATAACGTTTATGTAGCGGGACATGTACTTGTTTATCCTAGCTATAATGGTTTTTTTGAGAAACCTGGATTATTTTTAGACCAAATGTTTGTAAGGAAGTGTTATAGAGGGATGAAATTTGGGAAATTGTTGTTTTCTAGTGTTGCAATGCAAGCTGAGAAAATGGGAATGGGGATGGTTGATTGGCTTGTGGCTGATTGGAATGAAGAAACTATTAATTTCTATGAGAAAATGGGGGCTCATTATATTCCTGAATATAGGCTTTGTAAATTGTATGGTGATCAACTTCAAGCATTTGGTAAGAAATCTGATTGATGAGCCGAGGATTTATCAAAAATAATTTCTCTATCGCCATAAAATAAAGATCACATATTATCCTATTAGATCTCACTTATGGAATCATACTGTCTATGTTATTGTTATTGTGATTGATGTAAGTTTTTAGCACCCATGTATTGCATTTAGTATGTATCTAGATCATATTTCTACGATCTTAATTTGTATTACATTTATTGGGAATATTATAGTGATGTTGCATGTTTGACTTGTTGAAAAAAAAAAATCTAGTGACACAAATCAGGGTTACGTTGTTTCAAATTTTTTGTTAGGAAATGTGTCCCAACTGCATATCTATTTTTTAAGGAAGATGAAAAAAAAGTATACTCCTTTATTTCAATGTACTTGTGTGTGTTTTAGTTACACATACTTCAACAAAATATTAATTAATTAGAATTGACGTTTACTAAATTAATCATATTCATATCTTAAAATATAATTTCTGCTTTTCATTGAATATATATAGTACAAACAATGTAAAAAAGTCCTTTTTTTTTTAATTGGGAATTGTTTTACTTACAAATAGATGAATCGAGAGCATAAGATAATTTATATTCATGGTAGTCTCATTGTTTAGGAATATGTTTTTTTTTTTGCCAGCAAAACTAGGTGAGAGGATCTAGGGCAGTATACAAGAACAATTTGTAGGACTTAATTTGTTATAACGAAAGCAAAAAAAAGGTTTTATAGTCAAATCTTACCTCTACGATATGAAAACACATTATATGGCTTAATTTTTTATAATGAGAGCAAAAAAAATCTTAAATTTATTTCTCTCAACCTCTGGCATATACAAAATTATAAAAGTAATTAACTAACATACAAATTAGTTGTATTATATCTTTATCTATAATTTGAGAGTCTAATTGAAAAAATCTTTAATTTGCACGTTATAGAAAGACAAATAGAAAAATTTGGGAAGCTTTCTTTGATGCTTGTTTTGACATAAAACCCGCTACTTAATTTGCTTCTCCGCAACAATGAGAAATCTAAGTTATTCTTATTCTATAATAATCAAATTAGAACTATTGATTATTTTACAGTAACTTTAAAGTAACTAAGGAAACTTAGTTAAAAAATTTCCTTGGATAAGAAAGAATATATTCGATAAAGTGCAATCAAATTCATGTTTTATTTTAGAATTTGTCTCTTGTGCTCTTATTTAGTAACGTGATCTACATTGCCCTATAGTTGTTTCTATTCTTGTGTAATCATTGAGTTAATTATATGGTGAATTTTATAACACAAATGTATGATTTAGAATAAATTGATTAGGTCTGACTTAATATGTAAATATTTTCAAGCTTTGCCCTTATTTACTATATTCTCCGGAATGATTAGTAAAATTAGTAACTTAAAGTTAATTTTTAATAAAAAAACTTATATTAATTTATTTTTCGTACTTGTTTATAACGTATTAGATTTAAAAAAATATACAATTTCAATTTCACATGTTAATATTATTGCTATTGATTCAAGTTAATAAGATGTTAACCATGTACTTGCGATACAATTTCTCTGATTTATTGTATAAAATATTCTTTACTAATATGAAAATGTGATAGTTATTCTAATATATTTTTATCATAACAATGTGCAATATATTTTACACAAATATTTTTCACTAGTTTCTTCTACAACCTAAATATTATCTGATCGAAAACTACATTATTAAATTAACAATAAATTTTGAAAAATGAGACCTTAAATTTTTAGATTTCTAAATCTAAAGGTTTTACTAGCCTCCTCTTAAGGCATATGTATTCTTTCATAGTAATTTTGATATTTAGTTCCGTAACAAACTTGATTGAGCTCGATCCGACGGCCTAACCTAATAATAATGTATCTAATAAGCGAGTAAAACATTTTTCGATACAAATTTATTGTGAAATTGCTATTGAACTTCATTCTTTGTCTCATAATTAAATTACATTTTTTTTTGTAAATACCAAATTGCACCAACAAATTAAAACGTAACCACAAATTTTGCAATAAGTTAAAAACAAGTCATCAATTATTGTGATGAGGACAAACACAATTATGTATGCCTATTTCATTTGCAAGACAAGGTGGTTGAACCTTATTTCCATCTTGGTACCAAATCAACCTTTTCTTAGCAAATTCACTTACAAAATTGTCAAGCATTTGAGTTGTAACACCAGGCATAACAACCACATGTGTCATGTCTCTTTCACATGAGAGTTGCCATTTATGAACAAACTCTTGTTCCAATGGTCTCTTGAAAACAACAGTGATACTATATTCATTCAGCATCGCGGTGATTCCTGAATTTCGAAGGCTATCTTTTAAATAACGAGCATTTTCTATGCACCTTTTAGCATCGTCTCGTAGTGTCATGTGACATTTTTTGCTCAAACTATACCATAAGAAAATTGGTGCATGACCGCCTCGACTACCAGAAATTGTAGCATCTATATATACTCAATATTTCTATTTCTTGAAAGTATGTCAACATGTTTTCTTCTTGCTATTAGGCAATATAATCATCATCATTTTATTTTTAATATCTTCAAAAGAAATGTAAAAAATAACTACACTATAATAAATTTTATGCCAAATATTTAGTAATAGTATAATAACTGTGTGACAATAATAAATATGAATATTATAATCAGTAGTCTATATCATTAAAAGACCGTAACGACTCTAGATACCGTAACATTAACTCAATTATATCACCCCTAAAGGGTACTTGATGGACCAATAAAGATGACAATAGAAATATATATGGTGAAACTCTTAACATTTTTTAGGAATGGTAATATAAGTCCACATAATGCTGCATCACAATGGATGTAGAACTTATGTTGAGAGTAACCACACTCTTTTAAGTGTCTCAATAACAACATCAAGGTTATCAATTCCTCCTTTGAAAGTAGTTCCTATAAAAAAAAACATTGATTCAATTTGTGATTAAAGTATATAAAAACAAGAGAAGATCAGATGATAAACTTCCTTCACCTTCGAGTTGGTTAGTGTATTAACTAGGCTATTCTAGAAACTTTACTCGAAAATTTAGAAAAAATGCACAAGTACCCCCAGACTATGACCAAAATTCCAGAGATACACCTTAATTAAAATAAGATCTTCTTATACCTCTGAATTTAATTTTTTTTGTAATTTTATACACCTTTTGTCTTACGTGGCACACTCCGTGACTCCACGCAATTGAGGCGCGTGGGAGATATTTGGATGCCACGTAAGCCAAAAAGGTGCACAAAATTACAAAAAAAAAAAAAAAAGTTCAGGGGGTAATAGGACCTTAGAATAGCTAAGGTGTGTCTCTGAAATTTCGGTCATAGTCTAGAGGGTAATTGTGTATTTTCCCGAAAATCTATGATATCTTTAAGAAAATCAACTATAATATTATTTAGGTACCAATATTGAGATGGAGAATAGCAGGTTTGTTTTTGTTGAGAAGCAACTTTGATCTTAAATCATGATAATCCATTTCCCCAGTTAACAAGGTACCAATAACTTCACATTCCATTTTATACATTCTTAAAGCTTTCAAAACTGAATAATGTGATTCTCCAGAAGCATATAGAATTCCATCTGGAAATTGCTCTCTCCTGCACGTACCAAATTAAAAATCCAAAACTCCAACTTCAAAGTGTCTTGAGTGCATTCCATAGTTGTTTTCAGTGAAAGGATCACCAAAATTGTTCAAGTGATGGCGTAGAAGAGGAGCTAATGCAACGTATTCATCACAATAAATGTTATGAGGATAATCATGGGTGGTTCGACAGTGTTAAAAAAGACATGTACCTTAGGCTCCCAAATTTAAAAGAGGCCTCATTTTTTATAATAATAGGTTATAAGTTATTATGTTTTAACCAATATTGAATATTATTTGTAGAAAAAGTAAACATTTCACGAAGAATGAAGGGATAATTAGAAGAAATCTGACATATTTGGAGTACTATATCTAATAAAAAATAATTTAAAATAAGAATAGTTATTTTATCAGATGAAAACTAGAAGAAATAAATTATATAAAAGTTATTAACAATTTAAATTTAAAGCCCCATTTGATTTTTGTTTTAGGTCACTAATATGCTTAAATCGATCCTGAAGATAACCTGCATGCATGCAAACAACAATACTTTGTCAAAAACATACACTATTCCCTCTGTACTCTACTTGGCACGGAAGTTAAGAAAGTAAACAAGACTTTTGAATATTTTGTGGACTTAAGTAAAGGTGTGTAGAATATATAAGAATGATATTTAACATTGTGATATTAAACCTGTTACGTGTAAAATTGAAATTAAAGAGACAAGAGGCGATATCTTTTTTAAACAAACTAAATAGAAAAATAAGAAAAACAAATTAAAAAGGGAACCTCTAATTAATTAAGAAATCATTTATTAGGAGGGGTGTTTGACTCTTTTTATCTTTATTTATGTCTTTAAGATATGGTAATTTCTTTGATGCATGCATGGTCCAAAATCATATGCATAAGTTAATAATTACTTATCATTCTTGGTATTTTATTGGCAATCGATGTGTATTAGTTTAATTTAAAGCCCATGAAACCATGTCAAGCATGATCATTTGAGAATGTTGTGGATAACGTGTGAAGGTGATCGATCCCCTCCCCCTTTTTTTTTAATTCGAACATGAACCTTAACTTATCGAATCGAACAAACTTCAAAAAATTAAGGTTTGAAAAAAGTAAAGGGCATAGAATAGGTGTGAATAAGACAATGCATAAATAATGTAAGAAGCATTTAGTCTATCTGTGTCATTGTTACTTTAGCTATTAAAGTAGAACAACAACGAGTTGCATGCTGCAGCCCTTCAAACTAGTCAAGAGTAATCCAAAAAGCCAAAGCTCACTAATGTTTTTACTTCTTTTTATCATAGGATATTTAAAATTTATTGATCTGACTGTTCTAATATTATATAAAGTTAATTAAAAAGAGAAGTCTCCTGCTCCGCACTAATTTAGAGGTATTATCTCCATTCTCAAGATGCAACTATAATCACAATACTAAAGAATAATATGGGAGTATACTATGAAATGTTCCAATTCTTTTCATAAAAAAAATATAACGAGTGATGTTTCAATTCGAAGATGAACAATCCAAAATTAAGCTATTTATTAGTTCTAATGATTGATAGAATGAATTTATTGACGAATCATTGTTCTGCAGTTTTACTTGTATAAGTTAGAATTCTTAAGAAAAAATCTGAAATTTGTGTGGTGGTTTTAATTATTTTATCGCACTTTAAGCTGTGATATTTTTAGGGATCTTTACATGAATAGTCAGATAGATTGTTTGATTATTTTTTATATTCGGTATATAAATAATAAACTAATATACATGATCATATATACATGGTATTCATCCACGTGCTATTTTAAATTGGAAAAATTGTATGAAATAACAAATATTTAATTCATATTAAATATTACGTTATAGCTATAGTTTACTTTATTTTCAATTCGCAGCTTCTGTTCCACATAGTTTGCTATCTACCAGGACCCATGATTTTGTATAAGAGGCAAAGATGTATTTGTACAAGGATATATACAAATCAAAGCAGTTCTTTTCTATCCCCATTTACACCATTTTCTTCTAAAATCTCTCACCCAGATTAGTTTTCTTTCACCCGCATTATTTTGAATTTTAATTTTTCGTTCTTTTCTCTTCCCATTTACACAATCTTCTTCTAAATTCTCTCATTCAGATTAGTTTCTCACCCACATTATTTTTTTAATTTTGAATATTCGTTCTTTTATCTCCGCATTTACACATTTTTCTCCTAACTTCTCTCACTAAGTTTTCTTTCACTAAAATTATTTTTGAATTTTGAATTGTCGTCATTACCTTTCCGATTGTGCTATTAAAATTTTAGGTAACCGCCAAAAACATGTTTGAAATCAACTTTATACTATTATTTTCTTTGTATTCTATATAATATTTTTATTTTTTTCCATGAATTTTTATATACAGATACAGATTCAATTAATACAATTTTTTATTTATATTATATACATATACAACTAAAAAGCATAACAAAAAGAACATATATTTATACAAATTACAACTAATACTATTTCTTACTTGCATATAGATTTCACATATACACTTATACAAAGAACACGTACATATACAAATTACAACTATATGTACATATACCATGGACAAGTCTAACAAAAAACACATGCATATACAAATATCATCTAATATACAAATAAAATTATCATAATTAAAGACAAACATGATTGTATACATATACAAATATAGAAAAATTGAAACGTTTTATATATAAATTATCCGATTGTATAAATGAATTTATACAAAATTGGCCAATTTGTATATAAATTTGATGTATATAGCGAATTATACAAATTATAGCTATAACATACAAATATGATTTTAATGTTTGCTAACCCTAAAATTTACTCTTTTAAATTTAATTAGTTGGATGGGCTGCTATTATTTTAATTTTTTCTAACTAATAAGTAATATCAGCCTTGAAAATGGCTACCAAGTGTAATTTTTACTGAAATAGTTGTTAAGTTGAATCTACTTTTTTGGGCCACAAGAACATGCAAGGCTCAGAGTTAGCTTTGGGCACCTAGTTTTAACATAGGGCAAATGACAAAAATTATATACTTTTAAGGTAAAATTATCATTTGTCCCTTATAAGTTTATAATTACAGAATCCTTCAAAGTGATACAATAATAGAAGCGCTGATACATTAATCTGATGCGCGAGATACATTAATCGTTAAGTAAGATACATTACATTTTATACATGATACACTAATCTGATGCGCAAGATACATTAATCTAATGCGCAAGATACATTAATCTGATGCGCGGGATACATTAATTTGATGCGCTAATACATTTATCCGATGCGTGAAAATGAGAGATTTTTGGAATTTGTAAAACTAATAGGGCATAATGACAATAAGAAAAACTTAAAAGTGAGATTCCTTTCATTTTTTCTTTAACATAACGTTTGAGAAAATTTCAGAAATAACTAACATTAGGTTGAAGTTACAAATTCATAAACTCAATTAATTTCTTAATCCTCCATGAGATTCTAAACTCATAGGCGATTCTCAAATACAAATTCTAAAATCAATCAACTTACTAATTTTTTTTTTATCGACCGTGATATCAATAATTTATATTTCAATCATTTGTCAATTCGAGTAGTATAGATATCTTCTTTAATTGTTTGTAATCGTCTTTGATATATGTATTTGCCGATTTCAATAATATAGATACAAAAAATTATGCATATACAATTTGATAAGTATATATATTATTTTGTTTAATTATGATGATCAATGTAGATACGGTTTTTATTCTTTTCTTCGCCAATGATTTTGCTTCCGTGGACATCATTAACTAACATTTGTATAGCAAGAAACATATACATGTACAGTAAAAAAATATTTATAAAAAGTATGTAGTAGCTCATGTGTAAAAAATCTAATCGACTATCTATTTTAAGATATTACTCTTTTAAAATAAATCTAATTACATAGTCAAAATAGATTAGTCAAGTTAGATAATTTTACGATTTCTTCATAATTTAGATATTAGTTTTCTTTAGGAAGAGCCTGTTGCATAGAGGTACTTCTGTTAGGGTAACGACTAAGCGTTAGGACATGATCCTATTAATATAGATTGTATTATAGTGGTAAGACTGTTTCATTTTTAATCAGAAATCTTGAATTTATATTTTGAATATAATTAAAATCTTGCTGGAAACACCACGTTTAAATAAGTTTTACAATAATTTAATGAAGACTCCAATTCAGAGTTCTAACTAAGGGGAAAAAAGGCATGATCCTTAGCTAACCCCCTATTTTATTTTTTTGCATAAAATTTGTAATTTATTGCATATGGTGCCATATGAATTTAATGCTACATCTATTGGAAGGCTCATTTCCTATCTTTGTCAGCAGGCTTAGAACAACACGTAGGAAATTTCTTATTATCCATTTGCAACAAAGATTTATATTCTAATGAACAAATGTACATAGAGTATACATTTTTAATACGGCTGTTATTTGATGGACGATTATTTATGTCAATTTCTCAATAATAATCACTAATAATTCTGTCTCCTCTATTTTTTTCTCCTAAAAAGGAATAATAATATATACGAAATAATTTCTAATTCAAGTCGCCACATAATACCAAATTACCAATAATCCCTTGGCTTTTGATAGCAAACACATAATTGCTTAAGGCCCCCTTCCTCAAAATTACCACAAATTTCATTAAATATGGAGTCGTATTAATGAACATTACTTCTTTTGTGATTATTTATTTGATATTCACTGATTTCATTATATTAATACGAAATTTATCTAGACGATGATGTATTAAAGAAAATAGTTCTAATTCGAGTTGTCACATATATCAAGGCCTTGGCTTTTGATAGGAAGCAAATAGCACATAAATATTAAAGGCTGGCCTTCTTCCTCAAGAATAATTGCGATGGATTTCAAAAAAAAAATTACTTAAAAAGCATACACAATCCTATCAAAGATTGAGGGCCTTCTTGTTTCTTTTTTTTTTGTCATATATATATGGGGGTTGAGTTGGGGTTGGGGTCAGTGGCGGAGCCATCCCTTCGGCGAAAAATTATAGTACTAATTATACATGGTTAAAATACTTCTTTTAGATATATAGTAGACGTCAAATCCCCTAAAGCTATTTCGTATGTATATTTTTTCATATTTTAAACCCCTTTATTAAAACTTCTGACTTCGGCCACTGGTTAGGGTGGGGTGGGGGGCTTAAGTCAATCATTTCTTAGATGGTTTAATACTAGTTTATTATTTCATTTACGTTTTATGTTTTAAGAAAAGAAATATTTGTCAAAAAATTCTACCGTGTATATAAAAAATAACAATGTATACGTAGATTAAGAAGAATTCATTATATGTGCATGAATATGATATAGTATAGGAAATCATTATGTTACTTACTAGTTTCATATTTTGACTCGATCTAAAGAAAAAGGTGACGACATTTTTTCTTTAATGAGTTTAAAAAGAAATTAAGAAAGTATCACATAATTTGAGCTATAGATAAAATGATTACTTTTCACAAATTTTTAATCACGGGACTAAATATTTAACTTGTGTCAAGAAGAGTCAATACTTGTATATATATATATTTATTAAATTAAAATTTAACCTCTATGCCCATGTAATTTTTTGATGAATAGGTGTCGCTCGATACCGTCGAGTAAGGCTTGTAGTTCATGATAAGATCACTGTCATACCTACTATTTATAATGATATGTACGTAACATTATTTTAATGTCATACAACTCTTCAAAGAATTGAAGGATTTCACAAAGTGTTATAAATTCTAATTAACAAGTTTTTTAACTTTTATGTGTGTATTGATAATTGAAGATGACATCTCAGTTTTTGTAGTATTATTGACTCAGAATTTTGACAACTTATTTAAGTTGCTCAAGAGATTATCCTTGTTTGACGTTCAAATTTTTCTTATTATCCTAATTATTATACATAACTTGAAATTTTAATTAAGAGAAAGTGATTTTTTGAAAAGTTCATTTATCTACGTGGTGTTATTATCTATTCGTAGTATAGATAGAGTTTGATAATGATTGATGATGTATGCTTTATAATTATGAAAATCTGATGAATTTTTTTTCTTTCTTATAAACTCGACACTGAAATTTAATAAATAAATTTTAATCATATCATCATAATTTATATAGGTAAGTTCTCAACTTCTATTAATATTGAAGATGACATCTCAAAACAAACCATTTGGAAACTATTTGAGAATAGTTGACATGAAAAGTGCCATGGAATTGTGAATTATTTTATATATATATATATATATATATATATATATGTAAATCGCTTTATATAATATAATTTGTTTTTATCTAATAGATGTAATTATTTTTTACGATTGATTAAGTATGCAACCTACCATATTTATTTTCTGGACTAGGTGTATCAAATGGTTTTACTCGAATTTCTTTTAGTTTTTCTTTCAAAAGTAAGTTAGCGTTTGCACTAGCACGTACAAGTTAAGTAAGATGTAGGCATGGATTTTATATTTTATTAGAGTAGAGAAAAAAAATTTATTTTGTGCAAGTTGATAATTTCCTTCAGTAAATTATTGCAAGTTCATTATACAAAAAAGAATCTTCTAGAAAAAAAAATAGTATAGAATTGATGTGACCTAACGTTCTATCATAAATTTGAGAAAATAAATTTGGGTAAGTTGAATTATAGTTTCAAAATGTCTTTAACCTTAGTTTTAAAAAACATATTCTATTTTAAAAACATAAATATGATTTATCCCGATAAATTATCAAAATTATTCATAAGGCCAAAATTATCATTTTTATAGTAATAGAAAATACATAAAGGCCCATATTAATAACATAATTACTAGCTACTATAACTCGTCAAATTATAATTTATAACGAAGATCCATCAATGAAAAATAAACAATAAAAACGTTAGTGACTAACTATTTTTTAATATAATTTTCTTATGAACAATCTCAAAGTCTCAACAAAGTATTTATTGATGAAATTCTATTATTATTATTTAATATCATCCGTTTTATTTAAAGAAAAAATAATCAAAAGGTGAAAAATATATATCTTTATCACTCTAGTGTAAGCCACCAGTATACCTCTAATCTCCAAATAACTTCCCTCTAAATTTTATCATAAATCTTTTCAAAATTAAAGTATATCATTAGTAAATTCCCTGTCCTTTTCCAATATTTATTGAAATTAATTGAGAGAGTGATTTCTGAAATTCCACTTTACCTACGTGTAATTATTATCTATTACAATGACTAATCAGTAGTTAATCGTTTCGTACTGAAGTTTGATACTAGTGTACTTAGTCGCGTTTCGCGCGGTTATAAAAAAAATTAAAATAAAATTACATATCAATATCAATAATTACTTTAATAAAAAGATTTTTTTTGTTAATCGCATAATTTTATAGAAGAGAAGCTATGAAAAATATTTAGATTAAATATGAAATTTATTAAGAAATCAGTATATGTGAACTTCGAAAAGTTAAATATTAAAAATAAATTTCATAGAGAAAAAGAGAAGGTAATAAAAATTGGGTATATTAGAACTACTTAAATGTAAACTTGTGATCATTTTTTTCTTTTTTATTTGAGATTTTCTTAGTATAATTTATATATAATTATGTAAACTTAAAATCTGATCGTTCTTTTATGCTTATTTGTAATCTTTTTTATTATATTCTTAGTAATTTTTGGCAATGTGTAACTCGGATTGCTATTAATAGTTAGTATTCATGACTATATAGTTAGTCAACACTATTATAAATCATTATCCACAATTACTATTACTTATCCTCGTCATCACCCAATCATCACATGTTTTAATTATTTTTATAATTGTACAATATTAGATTAATTTAATATTTGTATTAATAACTTTTTAATAATTAAATTTTAAATAAAAAAAGTTTAACAATCTTAATTAGTTAAATTTCATATCTTATTATTATTATTATTATTATTATTATTATTGCTATTATTATTATTATTATTATTATTATTATTATCATTATACATAGGTTTAGATATCCAATTATTTTTGGGACAACTTATATTGGGGGAAAAATGTAAAATCTAAAAATAACATAAAAGAGAACAAAAGAGAGAATTAACTACGCAAAAAAGATTCAAGAAAATGACACATACAAAATTCCTATTTCTTTTAATTTTGTTTGGCTTAAACACAAAATATTAAAAAGTATATTTCACATTTTAAATAAATATTACATTTAATATAATAAATTCCTAAGAATAAAAAGTCACAGTAATTAAGTGGATTAATAATATGACTTTGAACTTTTGTAACATAATAAGAGTAATGTTTGTACATTATTACACTAATAAAAAATAAAGAACATTAATTATAGAAAATGAAAAGACAAACAAATTAGAGTTATTGAGACAAATATTTTATGATAAGTAAATAGAAAGGTAGGAAACAAACTACATTTTTAAAATTATAAATTAATCGCAATTTTGAAATAACTTTAGAACTCCCAAAAAATAATAAATATGGAAATATAAAGACTTATTAATAAACAACTTGAAATCTTCAAAAAAATAATAATTAAGAATTGCAATTTTACATATTAATAAATAATTTATTTTTAATAAAATCATGTGTATTTTCAAAATTATAAATTAACTTTACATTCTTATGTTTTATCATTTTTGTTAATAAAAATTGTTTCACCGGACTATGAAAGTATATGTACGTATTTCTTTAAGTAGCATATCGATATTCATTTACTCATTTTCTACTTCTATGTTTTAAAATATTATATGCCACAAACACAATAAACTAATATTATCAATAAAAAAGTGAGAGATGAATTTACTGAATAAAAAATTATTTTTGAAGAGTGTTATCATTATAATATAATTAAATTATCTAAGAATCATATAGAGGTCTAAAGAGAATAAATTAGATATTTTTCTTTAAAAAATTCAGGATTTCTATCTTCATGAACACAAATAAATAATATTAAATGTATGATTCAACAAAGAAAGAGTTGTGATTATATTAGACATATCAAATTATTTTTCCTTGTAAACTCAAATTATGCAAGAATGTCTAACCATTTTCATTATAGATATATTTTCTATAATCGGCAAATTTGAATAAATAAGTTAAAAAATTATCTACCAAAAGAAGAAAAAGATAAAGAATAAGGAGAAAATTACATTTAAACACTTATAATCATTTTTGACAAAACATAAATAATTCAAAAGAAAATAATATAATAGAAACATTACTTCTTAAGGACCTAAAAAAATAAAGAATAATCACTATATAACTCAAAATCCATTAATCTCCATCTCTGGATATTTTTATTTCGTCCTATATACAAGAATCAAGAAAAATAATAACAAATAAATTATTAGTCCTAAAATGAATCTCAAAGTTAACAAAATAAAATATTATATCTCATAAAGAATAAGAAAAAATTACGTTTAATCATAAATTCTCATACATAATCATTTTTGACAAATAATCAATATATATATATATATATATATATATATATATATATAGCTCAAAATCCATTAATCTTCATCGCTTGATGTTATCATTTCATCCTATATACAAGAGTCAAGAAAAATAATACAAATACATTATTAGTCATATAATGAATCTCAAAGATAACAAAACAAAATAATTTATCTAGAAGAAATAAAAATATGCTGACATATTAGCCTTACTTGCTAATTAAAAGTAATATATGAAATAATATTTGAAAAAAGGGCTAACCCATCGGTGGCCCCCTAAACTTGACACGAATTTTCACTTAGACACCTTAACTGATGGATTTTCATTTTGAACACCTAACGTAGGGTACCTATGTGACATTTAAACACTTTTTGCACACCTGGAGTGCCGCGTGAGTTTCACTTATGCTAGGCGCGTAAACATGAGATTTTTGTCTGATGTGGAGTCCCCAACGTCCCCAACGGTAATATTACTCCACATCATTTATTTATATTGATGTTATTCCAATTATACTCTAATTTAAACCCCAATTTCTCTCTTCTTTTCCAATTTCTTCCTTCTTTTTCCATTTTTCTTTTCTTCAGCCTTTCATGTCAAGCTTCTCCAATTCTTCCATGGCATCTATGGATGAAGGTCGATATTGTAGGCGTAGTTGTCCATATCTCAACAAGCAGACCCACCCCCAACAAAAGGAAATACCCAAAAAGCCCCTTACTTTATCAGCACTACTAAGACCAAAACCTAGATTAAAAATAAAAATAAAGCAGAATCAACGACAAAATACACCTTCTACAACGAAAAAACAGAGGTAAAAACAAAATGGTGACAGCGCAATACCTCATCAACTTCACGTCGTACAGCCCGATACCTCGGAAATACAACCTTAAACCTGCAAATGTTGACAGAAAATACAACAATGGTTATTACTAACAATAAATTGAAGGAAAAACAACGCAATACATGCGAAGGAAGAGACATTGACCTAGGGTTTTCGTCGGAGAAGAAGGAGAAACAGAGAAAAGTACGAAAGAAAGTTGAAAGAACTTTGTGGAAAGATGAATCGATTTTCCTTTTTCTTTTATCTGATTTAATTTATCTAATAATTTGATTAAAAATTACGTGTAAATAAGTTTAACAGTTGGCATAATATAATTGGTAATTTAATCCACGTAGAACGGGTTGTGTTGCACGCGCCTATGGTCTACAGATGTTAGTGCAAAAAGTGTTTTAAGTGACACATAGGTACCCTACGTTAGGTGTTCAAAATGAAAATCCATCAGTTAAGATGTCTAAGTGAAAGTTCGTGCCAAGTTTAAGGGGCCACCGATGACTTCTGCCTTGAAAAAATGATGCACCTCAAAGCTTACAAATATTGTAACATGTCTTCCATTAATTCTCTAACCAAAGATGACTACAAAATAACACACAATTTTAGTGTGATTTTATAGTGTTAATGTAACCTTTCACATTAAATAATTAGAAGTTATGAATATGAAAGGCTTAAGAGGTTATGAATATGAAAGATCTGAGAGTTATGAATATTATTAATACTAATTTAAGAATAGAATTTATATAATTGAAGAGGTATAAGTTTATAAGAAAAAAATAATTGAAAAAAATAAGAAAAAATATCAAGTAAAAGAAGAAAAATAAGAAAAAATGAATGGAGGTCATAGAGAGGTGCCATATCACCTCCTCTATGATCCTCATTTATATATATATATATATATTGATTGGTGCTTTATATGGAAACAAAAATTGTGTCATTTTTAACAAATTAAAGTAATTGACAGTATATACCATTTATTCATAGTTGATTGTTATTAGGTCAATTCTTGATAAAGAAAATAATAATTTGGGTATAAATTAACTTGTTAGAGAACCTAATTATTAGTTAACTTAAGAAGTGCACATAAATACATCATACAATTAACTTGTAGGATTGATAGTAATTATAGGTCCAATCAAATTTTGTACGTTTTTTATGAAACAGACAACATCATCATTATAGATTTAATTAATGTAGTTGATCATTTTTGACATTTTATTTTAATTATTTAAATTCAACTTTTAACTAACACAATTTCTTTTTGTAATGAAAAGTCATATTATATTTATTTGACATGATTAGCATTGTTTTGGCTTAAGACATTACACAAACTCATATTAGCCAAATTAATTACAATCAACATAAATATGTCGAGCAAAAAAAGTTCCCAAGTAGAAATTAAGGAATCATTTCGAAACATGTTATTTTGAGATTAATTATTTCAAAACAAGTTATTACATTATTCATATGAGATAACTTATTCTATCACTATGAGATAAATGATAGAATAAATAACCCAACAATTACGTCCTAATACCTCAAACCAAACATATAGTAAAATAATGGGGAAATATTCTGAAAAATACTTCAACTTTGATCGTAATTGTTGTTACGATACCAAACTTTATGGAGGATCTTTTACCCCTGCACTATTTAAGAGTTTATATGCCCATGTGGACACATTACCATTTATAATTATGCAATATTTTTTATATCCACGTGGACACATATATACCTTAAAATACAATATTAAATAGTATAATTGGTAAAAGGTCATTTCCAAAATTTGATATCGTAATAATAATTTCGCTCAAAGTTCAAATATATTTTAAACTTTTTTCCTAAAATAATCATATAAATTATCTAAAAACTATTATATCTCATACCTCAAACCAAACGACACGTGAAGTTATAAGTCACTATCAGACATGATCAATCCTAGAATTGTGTGATAAGAAGAAAACTCTTAGAAGGAGTGGGGTCATTAAGAGTACACAAATATGTGATTCAAGTTCATTGAATGGTTTTTTATTATTAAACAAAACTTAAAGAAATTAATTAAGGCTAAAATCAAACGTGCTAATTTTTCTACATATAATTTTTCTATAGTCAATCGAAGTAAAGATGCTTTTTTTATTTCAACATGAACAAACCCTTGGAAAGCTATTTAAGAAAGAATAGGTGCCATGAATTGAAATTGTGAATTTTGTTATAATAAAAATTGGCATAAAATAGTCGTCAATTAATGTATATTTTTGTATATCAATTGTATAATGCATATAAAATATATATACATTAACGAATATAATTATTTTAGTAATCGATACGTAACTTGTCCTATTTATATCGGGGTAGGTGGATCAAATAGTTTTGACTTGTTTTTCCTCTACGTTCAAATAAATTAGTATTAGCACGTATACAAGTTAAGTAGAATGTAGACATGGAGTTTTATATTTAACTACAATAGAGAAAAATTCTTATTTTGTGCAACTTGATAATTTTATACAATGAACTATTGGAATTATAAAGCTCATTAATTACACAATTTTTTTTTAAAATGTTTTTTGTGCCCTAAAATGAAATTACTTTGTACAAAAAATAGAACAATTAAATAGTTGTTCTGACTACTTCTATTTATCTAGTTAAGAAAATTAGAGTACTTATAATTTACCACCCACCATATTTTTGTACTATGGAGGTATGGTGAAATGAAAAGTATTTTTCTATTTTTAATTAAAATCTCCTATGCAAATTTGGATATAAAATTATTTATTGTAGCTAGGGTAATCTTACTCCTAAGTCGTATTTTTTGGATGATCAATTCAAATTTAGTTGAGTCTCATTCAAATATCAGATATCGAGTGAAAAAATCAAACAAAAAAATCTTGCAATTGATCTTTGAGAATTATCCAGGGACGTTTAGCCATGATTTTTCCAGAGTTAAATACGTTTGATCATAATTTTAAGGAATTAAATTCATGAATTTTCCGAAATTTGGGAAACACTTAAGAATTATTTTTATTTTATTTTTTATTTCAAATTATTCACGAAAATCCAAAAGTAACTCCAAATTGTATTCTTGATCAAACACAACTTCCAATATTTTTTTTTAACACTAAAATCAAAACTTTTTTTTTACCATATACTTATAATTTTCATGACCAAAACGTCCTCAAGATTACACCATATGCTTTAAGTAATTACTACTAGTTTTTAATGATAAGTCACAACAATTTACAAATGAATATTATATAAGAAAGAAATTCCAAAAGTTTGGACATGTGAATGGATCAGTTCAAACTTGAAAGAACTTGTCATAGTTGACAAAAATTGTTGAAGTTAATTACAGAAGTTGTCACATTATTAATATTGGAAATATGGCATATCAGAGAAAAAATAAAAAAATATATGGAGTAATACTTATACTACTATATTATATATATATATATATATATGGCCCCATATAATGTGATTATCTGACATGTCCTTGGAATTACAGCTGCTTTTCCACTTATCAATAATGAAAATAACCTACCTTATATTATAAAAAAAAAACTAATAATAAACAAAAGACAAACACATATGTAAATAATGAAAACGACATTTTGTATTTCGTTATAATTTTTTCCTAATTTTCATGAGGAGTAGATAATTTTTCCAAGAAGAAATACTAGTAATTGTCTTATGTATTTGGATAAAGAATTTTGGTTTACTTCATGGTAGTTAATCATATAGAGAAACTAAATAATATTGTTATTGTGATGTATATATACATTTTTGTTATCTAATGAATTTAAGCGCTGATGATAAGAAGTATGATAAAATAAATAATTTTTTTTATTTTAATTAAAAGTCTCATATTTTAAAAAATTAACTATTGTTTTCCACGTATAAAAAATAATGAATTCAAATCAATTGACGGAGAAAAAAGAAGATGCAACCTGTAGTCAAACTTCCAAACTTTGACATCTCAAATGAATATTTCAAGATATAATATGATTAAATAATTAATAAGTATAAAAAAACGTGTGTTTAATTAGTTACACCAAGACGGTGGGAACAAAATAAAAATTCACAAATGTTACACAATTCATACAATGAGATAAATTTTAGACAAAATCTTGAAGAAAAGAATAAACAGAAAGAGAGTTATTTTTTTTATTTTTTTTTTCAAAAAATGGTAAGATGATAATTAATATCATTGAATATTACCAGTAGAAATTTGGTAGAAAAATACAACACATATTTAAGTTTTTAGTTTTATAAAAATAATTGGAGAAATTGAAAAAGACATAAAGACACTTGGTCCCCCTCAAGATGCAAATAAAGTATTTATGTGCATATGATCCTTTCTTGTTGGAAAGAATCACTAATGAAATTATTACTCATATTGCATATTCAGTGGACATAATAATTCTTGAGGATATATATATATATATATATATATATATATATATATATATATATAAATTAGAATTACTAAGATAGTACTATACAAAATTTTTGGATACATTTTTCGTTCCCTCTAGGATATGTTCCTATATTTTCTTAGATTTATCGCTTACACTAAACAATGTATCATTTGTAATATATTGAACAGTCAACAAATATATATAAAATGTATTATGTACTTATTATACTAAATAAAACTCAAACTTTACCTTAACTAATAAATAAATATTTTAATTTTGAATATGCATATTACTTATTCGGATTATTAATTAATTAATTTTTTAAAAAATGGAACTAGTGGAGGTGTAAGAGCATGTGCTAAACTTGGATCAATAACCATGCATGTCGTGTACTAATTGTCAATATTTAGCTTTATGAAAGAATCAAATAAAAAAATTGAAGATCTGATTCACATCTGAATCAACTTATATTTATTATATATTTGTTAAACCATAAATGTTAACCACTTTTTATGGTCTTTTGTGTTGTGTTTCCTTTTTTATACTAAATATATCTTAATTAATTACTCCAATAATTATCATTAAATTAAACTGTGTTAGGTAAAACTCGTTTGGTCCTGATTTTCTGTGTTTGAATCATTATTATCCATTATATTGTATTGTGTCGTTACTATACCTACAATATTTGTTTTGATTAATACTTAAAATGTATGTATTGTATTGTATTGTTAAATTTCGTTGTTACGTAACAATTAAAACCTCTATTTTATGGAACAACTGATTTGGTGTGTTCTCATTGTTACTTAATTTTTTTTTCCAATTATATTTTTACATAATATTTCAAAATACTATTTTACCCTTTACCTTAAGTATTTAAATATAGTCAAACCTCATCCCCTAGAATAATTAAGGATATTTTAGAAAAATTTTAAATTGCAATAACGATACAATCAAACCAAACAACTAAAATATTATTAAACAACAAACAATACAGTCTAGCGAAATATTATAT
Organism: Solanum sitiens; assembly: GCA_016801875.1. Classification (NCBI taxonomy): domain Eukaryota; kingdom Viridiplantae; phylum Streptophyta; class Magnoliopsida; order Solanales; family Solanaceae; genus Solanum; species Solanum sitiens. The sequence continues at coordinate 961,089 of JABWTJ010000247.1, forward strand.
TTACCATACAGTATAACACATAGAGTACAACACAATATAATACATTATGAAACAATGAGAGTTATAACATAATAATAAATAAACTAAGATTACATTTTTACTCTTTTTTTTTTTGTTTCCACGTTGGGTGAGAATATTGGCTTACACATTTGTTTCTTTTTTCCCATAATAAGATTTTCTCCTTCCTCTAATTTTTTTTTGTGGAGTCCCAATAATTCTATTTATGTAGAAAAATTCGATAGGTAAACCCTTTTCCTTTTGAAAATGCAATATAAAATTAAATTGATTTAAAATCAACTTTTTTAAATTATATTTTTTTATAAACATTAAAATTGAATAAATTTGTAAAATTTTTTGCTAACAACTATTATTGAGGGTTATGCTCGGATTCTCCATAACTTTTGTTATTTTGATATTGTATTTTTCAAAATATACTAATTTTTATAGTATCCAACACATATATATCGATATTTTTTAAAGAATTCAAACACTTTATTAAAATAACTACTTATTTATATATTCTTTGAAGGTGGAAATTATGAATTTTATAAAATTATTATAGTGGATTTATATTCTAAAAATTCTACACTCGTTAGATTCTCTTTTCAAAAACAAAAAGTTACCCCACTTTTATAGAAAAAGGGAAAATTGGGAAACAAAATAAGGTGCACTGACGTTTGTTGCCTTTTGGCCCACACAAAACTGTATCGTTTTGTACTGATTAACCACTTAAACTGTGTCGTTTTGTGTGGGCATAGCTTTCATGTATTTATGATTGACAATTGAACGGGTGGATCGGTTATTTTTAAGAAATCATGCTATTCTAAGTTTTCTAATATTTTATAATATATAATCAAATTTAGTTTCTTAAAAACTTTTCCATGGTATTAATTTTTTTACTTTTAAATATCAATTCAAAATATACTATTGTTAAAATATTTTATTTGTAAATATATTGTTAAAGAAGTACTTTAATTTTTTTACCAAAAAGTCAATAATGTAAAAATTTATTGTGTATTATTTGATCTTAAATATTTACTAGGAGTACTTGCATAAGTTTTGTGGTATTGATTGATGGACTATCTATTATAAAATCTTTTAATTTTAAACGTAATTAACTAAAGGTTAATAACAGAGTAAAGATTCAAAATCGTTCTGTTACAAGATGCCTAGGATCTAGATATATTTATATTTAATATATATATATATAAAAGTTATTCTATTCGAAAATATAAAAGTTATTCTATTTGAAAGTAAAAGTTCACAATTTTAAAATAAAAATAAATAGATTCGTAACTATTAGAGTCGTTGATTCAATGAGTTATTTATTATTTTTGGAAAAAAGAACAAATATATCTTTAACTATCCTAAATGGTATTCAAAATACTTTTGGTTATACTCTTTTTTTTGGCGATATAATGTTCTAAAAATATGACGAATGATATTTGCATATCATTTACGTTAGTTTCGAGATATATTTATTTTTTTTCTTTTCTTTTTTACACCCTAATGAGTATCTTTTTATATTACTGTCATTTTCTTGATTATATATTCATTCATTCATCTTTGTATCTACCATTTCTCCTTTCTTCCCATTTCTCCCAATTTTTCTCTGTTTCCATAGTACCCATTTCTTTTCTTTGGTTAAAAGAAGGAAATTTCCTTTCTTTACTACCAAACAAAGAAATTGGGTCTTTTAGTTTTCTTGTTTTGAAGCTATAACTTGTTATATATACTGTGTTTGAGTTTCTAACAATTCTATAATCATTTTTGAGCTTTTTGGGGTTTTGGGTTTGTGGGTGTGGAGAAAAGACAGCATTTTGTTGTTGTTATGGCAGGAGTTGGATCAAGATGGAAGGTTTTTCGGCCATTATTGTCAATTTCTTGGAGTTTTCTTCTGGCTGCCATATTTGTTTCAGCAGAAAGAAGTTTGAAGAAGGAGATTGTTGCACAAAATGCAACTCATCAGTCAGATGCTGATTTACTTACTTCAGTTGTGCAATTCTTGTGGAAGCCTGATGAATCTGGTTACCAACATGTTTGGCCGGTAATTCAAAAATTTGATCTTTTTAATTCTGTCGTATTTTGTGTTTTTAGATTAGTGGTGATTTGTTCGTTTTGTATAGTATAACATTGATTGATAGTAATAGTTGACTAGTTGGTACTGTTAGTGAACCTAATTAGTTTGATTGGGTGGGACCATTAATGGACTAAAATTGAATCTGGATCAATTAGAGATGCTTGAGAGTAAATGGAACCCACATCCATGAAATGCATCAATATGTTATCTTTATGCATGTTCTTGTGGTGCTTTTTGCTTTTTTAATCTTCTTAAGTTGGAGAATATGGATGTCAACATGTATATTTACTTGCTGTTTGAGATCAAGAAGAGATTAAGAATGAAGATGTTTAGAAAAACTGATCAAAAAAATCTAAGATGGACTCATATGAGTAAGTTGGTCAATGTGAAGTTTGCAATACAGACCAAGTAGTTAATGTTAATTTTCCTTTTGAAAGTGACTTGCATGATGCTTCTGATCTCTGAGATGGTGGCATGTTGGAATTTTGACTTCTGATTGGGTTGCCACTTCCATGTGCTACATTGACTTATACAATCTTACGTTTATAGCTTGGTCATATCTTTCATTAGGCTCCTGACCTCCTGTTTTCCTTATTCCTGTTGACATGGTTGACAAGGGAAGTTTTGAATGTTTGTTACTTGATGTCATTGCAGGAGATGAAATTTGGATGGGAAATTATTGTTGGTTCGATAATTGGATTTTTGGGAGCAGCATTTGGGAGTGTAGGTGGTGTTGGTGGTGGCGGCATATTTGTACCTATGCTTTCTCTCATCGTTGGATTTGATCCAAAATCATCTACTGCAATTTCAAAGTGTAAGATAGCGAGCCTAGTATAAGATTGACTTTTAAGAAATTTGATTGATAAGTTCATGATTTCAAGGACTTAACACATTGTGGTGAATATTTAGTTTATTCTGATCCTAGTGGACTTGCCCATAATTTCTGAAGTGATGGAACTTAATGCTAAATAGAAAGTAAAGACAAGGGAACTTAATGAGTAATAACTTAACAGACTCTGAACTTTTCGCCTGGAATTGTTCCTTACTCAAGTTTTCTGTGGAAGACTATCTTCATGCTCCTTCTTATCAATAAAAAAACTTCTTTCCCTCCAGAGTTTTCGAGCTTCATTCAGTCATCTTCTGTTGGCGGATTGCTTTATATTCTTTTCCCTTTCTGTGAGAAGTATATAGGGGCTTTTAGCTTAAGACACCTTTTGAATATGTAAACAGAAAATAGCTTCTAGATTAGACAAGCCATGCATATCAGATAATTTACTCCCTGCAGATGCGTTTTCCCCCGTCTTTTCCCTTTAGCCAGGATAGTGCAAACTCCCAGTGGAATTCACACTATATCAGCTCATTGCTGTCATAGCAAGTCCTAAATTTTGAATTTTCATCTTCTCTTATTAGCTGCTCTCTCCTGGTTAAGGGACTCACAGATTCTACTCTTGATTGTCAGGTATGATCATGGGAGCTTCGGTCTCTACTGTTTACTATAATCTAAAGCTCAGGCATCCGACTATTGATATGCCTATTATTGATTATGATTTGGCTGTTCTCATCCAGCCAATGCTGATGCTTGGCATTAGTATTGGAGTTACTTTTAATGTGATATTTGCTGATTGGATGGTCACTGTTCTGCTAATAGTACTCTTCCTCGGTAATATTGCACTTGAAATATGACACACTTTGTGTTTCCTTTACTCACTGCACCAACAAAACTTCTGAACTTGCGTAATTGTTGCAGGTACATCAACCAAGGCCTTTTTGCGAGGGGTTGAAACATGGAAGAAAGAGACTATCCTGAAAAAGGTTAATGAATTTTTCTTCCTTTTTGAATACTGTAGTCTGCACATTGAAACAGCATGTTTGAATTGTTGGTACTTCTGCTCCCTCTTTTCACCCTTTCTAGTGGGCATCCATTCTGTACAGTAGATAGCATGTCTGATAAGTGATTTTATTCCTAGTATCGTGATGCCTTGTCCCATTGGATTCTCGCAAGGCTATGTAAATAAGGTCATATATGTTAAAGTGTTGGTTCTGATAATCATATGTGTTTCGTACTTCAGGAGACTGAGGCTGCGAAAAAATCAGGCGCAAATGGTAGGCTGTACAAGCATTTTTTTATATATGAGTTAATGGGATTTCAATGTCAGTGTTTTTTTCTTTCCTGCTGATATGGTTTTTTGTGCTCATCGCTGGTGAAGACACAGAGTACAAGCTCCTTCCTGGTGATGCCAACGATGCTGAAAAGAAAAAAACAGAAGTCTCTGAACCTGAGGTAACTTACCGTAGATCTTGAATTGAGAATATTCTGCTTCTCCTGATAGTTTAGATCTAATAAGCTATGTCATTTTAGGTGCCTATCATGGAGAATGTATGCTGGAAGGAAACTGGACTCCTGTCTTTTGTTTGGGTTGCATTTCTAGCGCTGCAAATCGGCAAGGTTTTCATCTTTCCTTATCTGCATTTTTGTTTATGATCCACATATACTCAGAGTTGATGCTCTTGAGTTTGGATTGTTTATTAAAGTTGTTTCAAATTTTGTAAACTAACTCGCCTTGTGTTTTGTTGAAACAGAATTATACAGACAATTGTACACCACTATATTGGGTGGTGAATCTGTTGCAGGTTTGTGTTTATCTATGTTAAAGGTTGATGCAAACTCTTCAATCTCAAATATTATTCTTGCAATGAATATGAACTCTTTCAATGTCCTGCAGATCCCGGTTGCCCTTGGTGTATCATCTTATGAAGCTGTTAGCCTGTATAAGGGTTGGAGAAGGATTGAATCCAAGGGAGAAGACGGAACTAACTTCCGGGTGATGCAACTAATTATTTATTGCTTTTTTGGAATAGTAGCTGGTATGGTAGGGGGACTTCTTGGATTGGGTGGAGGATTTATCATGGGTCCTATGTTTTTGGAGCTGGGCGTTCCTCCTCAGGTGCGTGTATATGTTATCCTTAAGTGGTATGGAGCAAAAGAACATCATTATTTTTTCCATATATTAGGGCTACTTATCTATGGTTGGTTCATTTTGGTGGTTATGCTTTTGCTGAGTTTTATTTCAGCCGATAATCTTTTATGATCATGGATTTTACCATGACCATATTGTTTTGTTAAAAATCATAAATAACCACAAAATTGGACAACTGGTCCCTCAAAGTTGGTGGTAGGCTTTGGGCTGCAGGCTGATCTGCCTGATATTATATGGCAGCTTGAGCTAAGCCAGACCAAACTTGCATACAGGCAACAAACCTTTTGGAAATTCTGTGAAAATAATCTATGGGTACTCAAAATGGCAATTCATAATTAAAATTTATAATCATGAGTTCAAGCATGTAATTTTTGGATGCAAATGCAAAGTTGAAGGGATCTTAGATATGTTATATACACAGATAAATTCTTGACTTCCTGGATTGGAAGAGACTTTCAAACGATGGAAGTCCATAATAAGGTGCCCCGGATATCTCGATTAAAAATAGATGGCCTGAAGATTTTATAGAGACCATTTCAATTATCACTTGTTTAGTCATGTTTAAAAGCGCCTCTTGATTTTTTAACAAATTCCATTGTCAATAGAAACAGTGACGTTTAACACACAAGTTTGTGCCGAATGTTCACTTAATTGGGGTTTTTCCTTTTGAATGTAGAAATTAGTAAAATTCTTGGATACATGATTTCTCGGCATATTGGATTTAACATTTGTGTATTATGACATTCACAAACCATCTTGCTCCAGCTTCACGCATGAATCATTTCCCAATTTTCCTTCCGTATTTCATTTTACCCATACCTGTATCCATGCTAATCTTACAGTTAAAAGAGCTTATCTCGTCATCTCTGAAGTTTCTCATATTTTTTATTTCCCCCATGTGTGGTTGCCTTTTTGTCCTTTGCTTTCATTTACGAATTTCAGTTAATTGAGTTGTTAGATGCTTAGTCTTTAGTGTCAGTATATATCGCAAGCAGACATTAGGAAAATCTTTTATGCTTTGGGTCCCCACCATTTATTTCATGGAAGTTGTCCATGACTAAACGAAGGATGAAATTTAGGATTTTTGTGAGAAGTAAAATTATCCAGTTTTACTAGGATTTTATTTTTCTTTTAGAAGTTAATCCAATTATAATTTATAAACCAGCGTATGAATAAATTAAAGGGAGTTTTGGAGGAAGAATCATTTTACTTGATCCGTCTTCATATCTATTCAACTTCTTATCGTACTTTATAGCGATTGTCTCATGTTACTGTGTTTCTGCTTACTAGGTTTCAAGTGCAACTGCCACCTTTGCAATGATGTTCTCCTCATCAATGTCTGTTGTAGAGTATTACCTTCTTAAACGTTTCCCAGTTCCTTATGGTATGTGCTGATCTCTTAAATTAACAATCGACCACGAAATAGATTTTTACCTTTATATAGGAATTGAAAGTTGTATTCTTGCTGCAGCTCTGTACTTCGTTGCCGTGGCAACTGTTGCTGCTTTAATTGGGCAACATGTTGTAAGGAGAATGATTATGATACTAGGAAGAGCATCACTCATCATCTTCATCCTTGCCTCCACAATTTTTGTGAGCGCAATTTCACTAGGTATGTATATGTATTTCTTTGGCAACTCATCAGCATCAACATTTAGTTCTCCTCTCGAATGAATCATCACTTCATTCTTGATTCTGACAGGTGGGGTTGGTATCTCAAACATGATCGGAAAGATCCAGCGCCATGAATACATGGGATTCGAGAACCTTTGCAAATATGATCCTTAATTAAGTTCAAGTTTAGGTGAAGCAAACTGGTCGTACATTAGTGCTTCCCTAACTGAAGTAGAGGTTTATGTTGGAGACCGATTCTTGGGTTGGTGGAGGAAGATAAATCACCATCTCGATTTATAGCTAGTTCAATTCTACATTAGATATACACTGGCAAATGAATCTGCTGTGGAAGATTTCTGCTCTGGAGAAATCTGTTGTGGTATATTTATGATGTGGGTGTTTTTCCATTAGGGAATTTATTGTCATTTTTGTGTGAAATGGAATTCAGTTTTGAACACCAGAAATAATGGGAGACAAAAGAGGTAGAAATTCTTAAGTCATTTGATTTGTAAAACTCATGTGTTATCTTGGTGTAAAACACTATAATCTGAATTATTATTGATTCCATGTTGCCCCTTTTGCTAGTAAGTAGTAGTACTTGAGCTTTATTTATTGATGTCTCATTCAAAGGAAAATAATTATTTTTGATGTCTTGAAATTTGTTTGATTTGAGGACATTGTGTCAAAAATGATTCACTATAGTAAGAAAATGATGATTTCTTCTTACTAATTGCCAAATGCCTACTAAAGACGCTTGAAACAATTGGTGTTCGTTATTTGTATTGACGATTTGATTTTACATTGGAAAGTTTTACATTGGAGTTTAAGTGTTCTCTGATAAAGGCGCCGTCATATTTAGTATGGCTTGAATCAAGATCTTTTATGTATGAAGATACCCACTAAATATCTAGAAATACTTAATTATGAATTCACTTACTATTGTATTGAATCTATAAACTTCAAATGTTATATCCACCTCGAAGACGTTAGAAAGACAAGTGGATTCAACGGGAATTAAGAATTTTGATTATTCCTGCACTTGCTCCCTATTGTATGCTTATGAATTTTACTTGGCCTCTCCAAGTTTTGAATAAAGCTATAACCTAAGTTGCGTTGACTTTTTACTTTCACACTCGTATAAGATTCTTTAAAAATACAATACTTTGAAGAATTCAACATACATGTGTTGACATTATGAAGAGTTAAATCACATATCAATATTGTATTTTTCTCACATTCTTATTCTATGAATGTTTACCTAATCCAATTGCACGCATGTAAGTTTGGTCATATTTTTCTAAAAAAATATATAGGGGGATGGCTCTAGTGGATTGGTAGCCATGAAAGCTACTGGTCAGAGGACTTAAATTCCAGCTAACAATTTTAAACCCAAATTGATTGTCTTTGTGAGTTGGCACATGCGTGTCAATCAATTTGAATCAATTATTTCTACTATTAATAACCCCTCAAATCTCAGTGTGTCTCATGGTTGACAAGGAGAGGGTAGATTTTTTTTGTCGTGTTGGATACTCATTTTAAGATTTAATCGATTTTAATTTATATTGAAATTTTTTATTTTAAGGCAAGCATTGTCTTCAAAGATAATACTATCTCAAAGATCAAAGAAAATTATTTTTCACGAAAAATGAAGAAGGTAGTGGGGTTTGGAGGTGACAGGGGAAGGGGGTGGGAATGGTCAGAGACTGAGGAGGAGACAATAAACTTGAAATATCACTTATGTAACTTGTTTTTCCTATATCTATTAGGGGTTGTTTGGTTATTGGTTAGAGCTATGCAGGTATTAGCTATGCAGGGTTTAGTTATACAGGTATTAGCTATGCAGGGTTAGTTATGCAAGTATTAGTTATGCAAAGTTTAGTTATGTTGGGTTTAATTATTGGGGTATTAGCTATGTGGATATTAGTTATGTAGATATTATTTAGTTACATAGAGATTACAATACATGAATTATTAACTATTGATATTAAACTTGTTGTAAATTATTAATATATGTTATTTACAAAATAATAATACATGCTAATAAAATGTGAAATATATTGAATAATATATAATGTTAATATTTGATTAGCATATGTACGGTTAAAAATATACAATCAATTTCTAATATTAAAAACAATTATATATTTGCATAAATCAATCAAAATGGTAAGTATATAAAAAGAAAAAATAATAATCTATATATAATAAGAAATAAAAACAACACATATTGAAAGGAAACAATAAAATTTCTAATTAAAAAAAATAAAAATGATCTAAATATAAAAGAAAAACAAAAAAAAAACTTACATATAGGAAAACAATAAAGTTTCCAATTAAAAACAATAAAATAAATTAATAGGATAAATATGTAATTTATCACTTTAATACATATATAAAACTAATACCCACATAACTTATTCCATCTTCTATCCTGCATAACTTTATACATAGATTCTCTCGTAAATTATGTTGGTATTAACTATGTAGGACTACAAGATTGCAATCAAACATGGTATAAATTATGTTGACTTTTATACCTAATACAAAACTTCTACCAAACATAGAAAATCTAATGCAACTTTTTATACATGAATAAGATGTCTCCTATACAGTAACTAAACGGCTCCTTAGGAAAGTAATTTTCCTCATTTAAAAAAAAAATCTAAGAAAAAAGTTTTTCCAGATATTTTAATCAATCAAATATAAAAAAATATTTTCCTCCTGACCAAACACAAGCCCTAAAAGAAAATTGTTAATGTAGAATCTTAGCCCTTAATCTTTCTTGAGGTGGATTTATAGTGTAAGTAACAAGCAATTTCTAGCTAGTTGAGTAAATTGCACTTAATTTTAGATTACACAAAATGAAAAATGTCAATATGTCATAATTTAGGATATTGAAAGTCAAATATGGATGCCAAGAACCAAAGTCTAGTTGCTGCCTACCATTATTTTTAACAAATGATTCACAAGTTTCATGAGAAGACATTCAAATAGTTGAAAATTTTCTTTCAAAATTTGAAATTAAATTACTGACACATAATTATTTGACCTATAATTAAGGTTTTGTTTGGCTCAGTTACTAATTATTGCCAAGTGTTTATTTATCAAACTAGTTCATTATTTCAACATCAAATTTGAAACATAAATTTGGCTTAATAAGTAATTAATCTCTTAAATTTGTTAGGATATTTCATTTACACACTCAAACTAAGTCATGTTACAACAGAAACCTCAATTTCTAATAAAGTGTTCCAATTAGGTACTTTTAGTTCAAGTTTTTTTACTTTTATGTGTGTTTTCATTTATCTATTACATAGTTAAGTTGAACACGTAAAATATGTCATATCATTTAATTATACGCATCAATCTCAAATAGAAAAGTCATAGGTTTTATAACTTATTAATGCAAATGTGTATAACTAAAGGAGATGATATTTTATGTGCTTAACTTAACTAGCTAATAGACCAATAACAACACATAAAATAAAGGCATAATACATATATTAGACCCTAAACTTGGCTTCAAATTTTAACTTTGACCTCAAACTTTCATAATGCACAAATAGGCACTTTAATTATCCTATCTTTCAATAAATAAACACGCGAATATTTCAATCAAAACCGTGTTACACACATGCTCTGACGTGGAAAAGTAAACCACTCAGTGGCTGCCAACTAATTAAAAAATTTACACGTATTTTTTTAAGCATAATACATAAATTGGACCCTTAACTTGGCTTCAAATTATAACTTTGACCTTTAACTTTGATAGTGCACAAAGAGACACTTTAACTATCCGAAATTTAAACAAAAAAACACGCGAATATTTCAATCAAAACGCGTGTTACACACATGCTCTGACGTGGAAAAGTAAACCACTCAGTTGCTGCCAACTAACTAAAATAAATACACCTAGATTTTAAAAATTATAAAAATAAATTATAATATAGAATAAGGTGGAAGTGAAAATAAATTCATTTTTTAGGTAAAAAAAATTTAGTACCTCTTTTCTTCTCTCTCTTAAATATTCCTAATCTGAAATTAATGTTCCTTATATTCAAATCAAAGAAAAAATTGTTCAAGATATTTGCTGTAATTTAATTTTTGAGTTATCTATTTTTCTTCCTCAATTTAGTCAAGGTAACAAGATTCAACATTTTACAAACAAGAATTTGCATATTGTTGGTCAAATGTTCAAACTAATATGAGAATCTCTAGAAGAAACTAATGTTTTTATTGCAAAATTATTTCAGAGCAACCCATAAATATGGAAAGACATGAGATTCAATGAACTTCTCCTTCTTTTCTTTAGTTTGAAGTATATTTGTGCTTTATGTTGTCAAATATTTGACTGAAAAAACAGGGTGCTTTGTGTATTGTGATTGTCATAGTGAAGAGAATTGCAATTATGAATTTTGGAGGCCAACAAATGAACTTACAGTACTAAAAATTATTAAGTGAAATGGTGCACTTAAAGTATTTGATAAATTGTCTGATAGAACTTTTCACATATTTTTGTCAAGTTTGAGTAGCAGTCTGATATCTAATCAAAATGCCTTCAAAAATTGCATTCAATTTGTATAATTGTATACTCACCCCATCTTGTCAAAAAAGACTTCATTATAATTTTTTTCATAATAACAAAAAAGTAATTAAATGTCACTTGCATTTTGCAATGAACAACAAATAATGCAAAAAAGAGGGGAAAATTGTTGAAAAATTAGAAAGAGAGTTTAATTGTCATTTCAGTGTTTTTTTTACTGTTGGGCACTCGATTTTTACATCTGACGCGCCTAATTTGAGTGAATTTTACGTATTTTGCCATGTAGTTAAAGTGCCTATTTGTGCACAAACAAAGTTAAAGGTCAAAGTTATAATATGAAGCCAAGTTAAGGGTCCAATTTATGTACTAATTAAGGGTAGAATTGTCATTTTAGCAATTTTTTATCGTTTTGGGCCTCAAAAATTACCTCTCACTCGCGCAGAATGCGTGTATTTCACGCATTTTGCCAGGTAGGAATCGCGTGTTTATTTGTTGAAAGATAGTATAATTAAAGTGCCTATTTGTGCACTATGAAAGTTTGAGGTCAAAGTTAAAATTTGAAGCCAAGTTTAGGGTCCAATATATGTATTATGCCTAAAATAAACATTCAAAAATTGATCTAAATGTGTCTACTGAAACCCTTACTGGGAGTTGAGATATTCAATTGGAACAAAACCTTGTTCGAAAGTCTATAGATTGAGAATTTTCAAATTTTCACACATAAAATGATGCTAGTTATTTGTTCACGTTTATATCGACAATCCTTCAAACTTATCAATAAATTATATTTAAACATTTGAAGTACCATATGCTCTGATTGAACACATGACAATTTCTTACTCAAATTTGAAAAAAAACTTTTGCGCACGCTCTTAGGCACCAGTTACTTAGTTACGTTAAACACTTAAAATACATCACCTTTCTTAATTATAGACATTAGCTAAATAAATCGTAAAACCCCAAGCTTGTTCTAGTTGAGGCCGGTGTATAATTAAAAGAGATACCACATTTTGTGTAGCAATTAAGTTATCTACGCAATAGACACATGATAATACACCCAAAAGCTTTTCCAAAAAATATACACTTCATCATAAATTCAAGTGCTAAATTAAACCATGTTATAATTCAAACGTTTAAATAAAATTTATTGACAAATTTATAAATTTATGGAAATATCATGTTTTCCTTTTTTTTTTTAATTTTATGTGTGACAAAATTTTAAAATAATCATAGAACAAGTTGTTGTTTTTTTCTTTCAAAATCTAATCAATGTCCAAATTGGTAATGAAGATTTAGCTTTGTTTGTACGCGAAAAGTGCGGTTTCAATAGTTTGAAGTCTACCGCTATATCCACCTGCCTATCTGACTCAGGAAAAACTCGTCGAATCTGCTTTAACAAATTAGGGCTTCGAAAACCCTAAAACAGAGAGCTCGTTTTTTCCTTTTCGATCGGAGAAGAGAAAAATGGTGTTCTACTTCAAGGCTCGACCGGAAGCCGGTGACTACACCATCTTTATGGGTCTGGATAAGTATGAGAATGAAGAACTCATCAAATTTGGCTTCCCTGAAGACATCTGGTAACAACCCTTTTTCGGATTTTTATTTTGTTTTGTTTTTGGGTATAATTGAGTGCATTTTTTTGGTGAAAGATGAGACCTTGGTGTGATTTGAGGAATTTTGGGTTTGACTTTGTGTGTGCTTTGTTGTAAAGTTCGTCTTTTTAGAATGCCCATTTCATTGATTTGTTGTTCTTTGATTCCCCATATCGTTCTTCATTGTTGAATTTTTATCCAGTCAAGTATGGAGTAATTCTTGAATTGTTTAGTGTTTACAAATTCATAAATTTTCCGTAATTAGTATTGCTGTTCATTGTGTTTCGACTATGGCATTATTTTATTGTTGTTTTTTGGCTCCTTTTCTGGTAGACTCTGAACTGTTTCCTTGTTAATTGCTATATTCTCTTCACTGTTTCCTTCTTTGTACCTGGATTTGTTGCACTTGAGCGGAGGGTCTCTTCGGAAATAGCTCACTACCTCGTGAAGGTAGTGGTAAGGTCTGCTTACATTCTATCCTCCCAGACCTCACTTATTAGATTTTACTGAGTATGTTGTTGTTGTAGTATTGGTAGTTTCTTGTTTTATGAACAATCGGGCATATGTACAGATTCCAACACAATATTTGCAGATTACAGAAATTTACCAGATTTCTGTTTCAAATCTTACATGTTCCTCACATTCCCCTATAGCTGAAGAATTCTTATTGTATGCTTTTTAGCTTGTTGTAAATATACTACTCTTGGAGATTTTGCAAGTACATTGGCTAGTTGGTTGTTCGAATTCTTAGCTGGGTATGCTTTTTTTTTTTTGACAAAGTGAGTGTGTTTTATGTGCATTATCCAGTGATGTGAAGCAATATGTAGTGTGGTTTGACTATCAAAAGTCAATCTTTGGTTGTGCATTTGATCAGATTTTTCAACTCTTAAAGCATCTACTTTTAACACATAGATTTGTGTGTGACAAATGCTTTGGCTTGATGTTCTTCTTCTTCTCTTGATTGGCCTCCGTGTCTTGTTTTTTACTTGCAGTGATATTGATATTGACTTCCAATTAGAACATAAAATCCATAAGTGGATCGTTTTTTAGAAGAGAGTCTTTCCTTGTATACATTAAAGTAACTGAATATTTTTTTCCATCTTCATATAATACATCATGTTTTAGATGTATGTCAATGTATCTTAGAATGAGAATTATTGCCTTTGAAGTCTGACGAAGCTTGTTGAACTATGTTATCACACTAATAGAAAATGAAATATTGAGTTGTATTACTGTGGCATAGTTGAGCTTACCAAACTTATAAAAAATAAATAGTTTAATGTGTCTTGGAATGTTAGGGGACTGCATTTGTGGCAGAAAGCTAATCTGGGATATCACAGAGATAGTAAAGGAAGTCTGGGGTGACAATTGGGTAAATCATATACAATTGGAAGCCAGTGAGGGCATTGTTATTATGTTGGATAAATGGGAACAGGATGGAGAAAATAAGTAGTGTAGGCATGTATTCTGTTTCGAATAGCTTCACGGGAAAGAATCAAGACTTCAGTTGGCATCTAACTGGGGTTTATGCCGCAAATGACAGACATGAGGGGGAAGTTGGTGCTGCTAGGGGGTTGTGTGAAGGACCCTGGGTACTCTCCACGGATTTTAACACATCCAGACACCACTCCGAGAAGAATTTGTTACAGAATAAACAAAGCAATGACTGATTTCTCTAATTTTATTGAAGATATGGAATTGGTGGATCTGTAGCTGATAGGGGGAAAGTTTGGTGTGAACAAAAACTAATAGATCAAACAGAAGATACTTTTGATGTTTTACACTATTTATAGGAGCAATAGATAGATGCCCAAGTTGTAAGTTGTAATACTTTTGAAGGGGAACTGCATATTTTTTTTTGATGTAGTGACACCTGTGGATATTTAGATTAGTGTACTAACAATATTAAAATCTATTCCAACTAGTTAATATTTTGTATATGGATCTTTTTCTTCTATTGTGCCTTATTTTAGCTAAGTCTGCATTAACTCCATGAAATTGTTAATCTTCCGAGACAACTTCCTTCCATGTAATTTAAAGTCTATCTTGTCAACTTTCAAACACTTCCACTCACCATAGTTTCACACCTACGGGTCGATGCAGGTCATGAACAAAATCAACCCAAGCACATCAAAGATTTTTAATCTTATCAAATCTTGTATTCCTGAACATCACTAATCTATCGGCTACCTGCTATCCATCAATTCAAGTAGTAGGTAGCTCTATCCGTCCAAATTAGTCGGGAAAGAATTCACCTTGTATGTTCTGTGCTAGAATTTGAACCTTGAAACTCAAGGTTGTTACCACCTCTAAGTCACCCCCTTAGGGGCCTAATGGAAGTAGATCTTTAACTTTACTTTTTCCTTTGCTTTTGTGAAATTTTTGGAGGTTATGTGAATGTCTATGGCTATTGGTTATTACAGTTGCTTGCTTAGTCTTTGAAAGTATTAGATTGTTGCTGAGCATGTGGTACTATATGCAGACTGTCTTATGATAAAGATGTGTATATTTGTTAATTCTTTGATATATATATGAATTTGATTTGACAATGTTTACTATGTTGTAGGTTCCATGTGGATAAAATGTCATCAGCCCATGTTTATTTGAGATTGAACAAGGGTCAAACATTTGATGATATACCTGAAGGGGTATTGGAAGATTGTGCTCAACTTGTCAAGGCGAATTCTATCCAAGGTAAATATTTCTATCCCGAAAATGTAACGCCTTATTCATAGGTTGATGAATTTTCAATTCCCTTCCCGCCAAACAGAATAAAAAAGGAAAAATGGTAAAGAAGCTTCATTGTACCTGCCTTAAGATCTTGGTGAGACATGTTTTTTGGCACACTAGAATCCTCTTTTGGAGTAGACATGATACGTTCTCAATGTGAAGCAGTTAATGTTTATGTTAAAAAGACTATTGAAGTTATATGTTAGTATATGCCATAGATTCACATATATTGTACGTGTTACCTAATATTCCTCACAAGTAGTTCTTGTACATTGTTATCAGATGTAGGCGTTTTGGACATGCGATTATCTTATTTTCAAATTCTCCAAAAAGCAGGATTTGGGATTCCTAATTGTGATATAATTTTTTAAAAATGTAAAACATGATCCATAAGTTTATATTTTGTGAAAAAAGACTCATTATTTAAATAGTGCGAACAAAGACTCATGTTCAGAATGAAGAGATTGTCCATACCATATGAAAGTATTATACTAAAGAATAACACGTTTTGTAGAGGAGGCAGTATCCTTAGTAGATCTTATAGGTGTTTTCTAACTGTTAGGATTTCATAATTGGATATGTTGTCCTTTCTCTCTGTATTTATGGTTTGCAATACTATCCTCTTACCTTTTTCTTTAATACATCAAGTTACCATTCTAAAAAAATATTAAAGAATAACTAGTTACTACTATTCTTGACTAGTTGATCTTTATAAAATTATGTGTATTTGAAAGTTAGTAATCGCAAACATTCCTTTAAATAAGGAACATAGAGTTATGCGATTTATCATTGCTGCTCCTTAGGATATTCCAGTATCTTGTTTATGAACTATGGTTTGTTCATTTTTAAGAATGTGTAAGAATTAGAGAAGTTTTGATAGTTTACACAACTTGTGGGTTTTTCATTTTTATGAGAAAAAAATACGACTTAAGAAATCCAAAATGCTTGTGATTTCAAATCATGTCCAAACAGGGTCTTAAGTCAATAAGTTCTATTTTCACATGATATGAGGACCTCCATGATTTTCATGATGGCTTGAGTAGCTTTTACCTAAGGCTGCATACCCGTGTTAAAACTTCTTGTTCTTCCTCAAATTTGCTAGCTTTGCCATTTTTGGTCACTGTTCCAGCTGCATCATTTCTTCTTTTCAATAGCTTTATATCTTTTTCTTCTATCATTTCAGATTTACCTCTCTTTCTCATCTCTTCCAAATTAGTATTCAATCTTTCGTGGTCATTTTTCATGTCATAGTCTAGTCAACTCATGCCACATTTAATATTAGCATCTAGTCAGCTGAGACGTCATCCTCAAGTCAAGGGACGTATTATTGTCCAGTCAGTTGAAATGTCATAATCCACCATCCGGCTTCTGTTGCCTGTCTAGTGACACAGTCAATTAGTCTTATCAGCAAGACATCACTATGCAGTGGTCCTCTCTAGTCAGCATGTTGGTAATGTCACATTGTTATCATTGTTCAGTCAGCACTTTGTCAGATCCATGTCTTTTTCGCAATACATTACTTTTCCGATCGACGCTGCTCCGGCATCACATTGTTTCCTAGTGGCAAGTCACTTTCCAATGTAGATATATAACTCTAGTTGTTTCACCACCTTGCATTTGAAGTAGTATGTCGATAGGCAAAAGGATCAATCAAGTTGCTTTTATAATATATCTAAATGCACAAAATCTTTGAGTTAATTGAATTTAAGTTGGAGATGTTGCAGAATATTACATTATATGGACATCGTAGAATATTACATATTTGATAGTAAAACATTTACTGCCTTTGAGACATATGTACTACCTATATAAAATAAAGAGGGTAAAATAACAGCTTAACATATTGCAAGTAACCTAGGAGTAACTATATAAAAGAGTTTTTCTCATATATTGTTTCTAAATTAAAGGAATAATTTCTGTCTATTTTTTTTTTTTTAAAAAAACACTACGGAGGTCAACCTTAGAGTCAGATATCATGGCTATTCATGTGCCTTGACGCATAGTTACAGTTTGACATGTTTGTCTTGGTTAATTGACACTTTTTCTAGTGTGTGGTTTGAAGATCTTAGTCAAGCTTTTCTGTCAAGGGGAACAATTACCAAATGTATTATTTAATTTTTATTCTGTTGTAATTTTACTGTCAGCATATATGCTCGTAATTGTACATGAAATTCCGAATAACATTTAAATCAATAGTCTAGGTTTAAAGAATATGTTGAGACTGCTATTTGAGTAACTTCTTTTTATCCTCTACCCTGTCAATTCATTTAAATATCTTGGCAATTTGACCTTATTTTGGCAGGAAACAAGGTAAACAATGTCGATGTTGTTTATACTCCATGGCAAAACCTTAAGAAGACTGCCTCAATGGATGTTGGGCAAGTTAGCTTCCACAACCCAAAAATGGTGAGCATTTTCATGCATTTAACATGTTTGTGCTTTAACTAACGTGTGCAGGTTTAGAAATTCGAATGTTTTCCTGTGGTTGTGGAATTTTTTTCGGGGTTGGGGGGTTTGTTTTTATTGTGGATGTGAAAGTTAATATATATCATGATTTTTTATTAGGTTCGTACCGTGAGGGTTGAGAAGCGAATAAATGAGATAGTCAATAGATTAAACCGTACAAAGGTGGAAAGGAAGCCCGACTTGAAAGGTAAGTTGCACATTCTGTATATTAGTTTTATTATGAGTAGCCTGCAAAGGCTTAGTGAATTGTTTGCTGCAAAAATAATAACAACCTAATTCTATTTCTCCACTTGAAAGTTTCCATTTCTTAGGGTTTCTCGATGTCTGATGCACTTCTACAAATAATAGTAACAGCATACCCACTGTGGTCCCACAAGTGGGGTGTGGGGCAGAGAGGTTTCTGGAAGACCCTCTGCTCAAGAATCATATTTCAGAACAGATTTGAAAAAACAAACTAGAGTAAATGAGCTATGATGAAAATAGCAGAGAAAGAAAAGTACTAAGTACTAACAGCAAAATGGTAAAGATATTGAAAGTAAAAGTAACAACAGTAATAATAAAACTGAAGAATACAGTTATGCTAGCAAATTAATAATATTATTACTGGTAAGGGAGCAGAAAGGTGCTCTGACTTACTACTGTGCTCTACCACTGGGAAGAGTGAAATTGCTTGACTACTTACTAACTGTCTACCCTAATCCTCAACTTCCTTGCTTTCCTATTTAGTGTCATGTCCTCTCCCCAATTTTTGCAAATACTAAGATTTGAAACTTATTAAGCACTAGTTGCTAAACTTCTGATGTCCTGGTCAAATGTATGGTCAATCTATCGAAGTTAAAACTTTTAAGGCTCCTGCTAGTTAAACTGGGTTTGTTAAAGTGGAATATAGGGAGGAAAATCTTCTTTTTTGATTGGTGTAAACACATTAGTTTCTTGTTAAAAGGAAATACAGTTTCTCTGTTGTACTTCCCCTATTTCCCTTTCTTCTAAATTAGAGTCTAGATATTTATCTTGTGCAACAGTTCAGTAGTGATAAACCTTCTTGTTTGTGTTTTTAGCTGAGCGGGAGGCCGTCAATGCAGCTGAAAGGGCAGAGAGGAAGCAGCAGCTTAGAGAGAAGGTAAGATTATCTTTTCTTGGAAAGAAGGGCAAGTATGCTTGTTGAAAGTTTGAAACATGGGAACTGAACAGCACAAGGCATGCTGATGTATTATATTTCTGGGAAAATCAAGATATAGTGGGGAAATGTCCACAGAAATAGATGGCCTTACCCAGTCCAAATGACCTGCAAACCTGGAATCTGCACCTTATTGAACATGTGTAACCTGTCTCTTTTTAAATTTGTGGACCTGACTTGGTAAAAAGACTGATGTTCACTAGTTCTATGTAGATTTTTTAGTTGGGATCTAATATAAGGACTAGACTAGGTTGTTGGTTATTATACTGGGATGGTGGGATCTGATGTAGCCTATCTTTGCACATCTTTGTAGTCTATAATTACTTCCCCTGGATTTTTATAGAGTGATATAGTACTCTGGAGAAAATTGCTCAACTTGATACAAAACTGACGTCCTCGATTAATTTAACAAGTATGGAATGGGAAAGTCAAGAAAGATAAGTTTTACAATTTTATAGCCTTTTGCTTTTTAGTATCTTGTGCTTTAGTTTTAACTCCATGCCATGTTTGCTTTAAGTTGTAGCTTTTCCTGCTGCTACAGTTTCCTACATATGCAGTCGATCTTCTTTATCCAGCTTTGAATGTTTTAGTGCATTCTGATGTACATGTTAATCTCATATCTTTTCCATTTTGAATGATCAGAAACGACGAGAGGATATGGATAAGCTTGAAAAGGAAAGACAGGCTGAAATGAGGAGCTACAAAAATTTGATGGTTGCTGATAAGATGACATCAAACAAAGACATTGCGTCAGCTAACAAGTCCCTGCAAGAGATGGAGGAAGACTTCATGTGAATGCAAAATCAAATGGATTTAATTGTTTCAATCGCTGCCTTGTTTACAAAATACTAAATGAGAAGCTGCTTAAGAAGAATGCGGAGAAGAAAAAGGAAGAATAGGGGGCTGGGGCATCGGGGTGAGGTGATCTTTTGAAATGTTGTGTGTTCTTTTGAAACAATTATGATCCTTATTAAACATGATCAAATTGATCTTTGTAGGCCTGAACCTGTTTGTTAATAAGGGGGTATAGGAGTCATATGGGTTGGAGTTCAAGGAGAAGCTTACTTGTAAAACCAGTGTTTTTGAATTTAATGGTGAAGATGACTTGTTATGATTAGGAGGAGCACTTAATTGTTTTTCTTTTTCTCTCTTTTTGAATTACATATTGAGTGCAGCTTCTTATTTGTCAGCTTGCATATGTGGTCTCTTACATGGTACATCTAGAAAAAGGGATGTTACAGAACCCCAAGAGTCAATTGTTGGAATGGTAGGAAAAGATTTGGCCCTCAGTTACTACTCAAATTCATTTTCTATATGCTTGCTTTCTATGTGCTTTGAAAGAAAAGAGTAAATCCAACCAACATTGACTTAACTATGATGAAAGGTTTTAACTTGCATTGGTGCCAGTGGATAGTTAGTAGTTTCTGGTTAACATAGGTGATGTGGTGTCTCAAGAGTTTGTGGTCTAAACTAGAAAGAAATGGAGAGAAGAAGTTGAGGGAAGTGGAAACCATGAGTAGTAATGTTGTGAAAAGTCTCAGATAAAGTGTAGGGAAGGCAACTTTCATAGGGGATATTTCAAGTTCATTCTTTCCTCTTCGTCCACCCAACATTCACCCCTTGACCATCCCAACCCACACAATCATCGAACCCCACTCTCAATCCACTCTCATTGTATTCTGTTAGATTATATATAAATGTTGTTGCGATAATATTTTTTTGCTTAGTTACCAAATACTATAAAATAAGTACTCGTTTGGGTTGACTTATTTTAGGTGCTTTTAAGTAGTTTTGAAGTGTTCGGATAAAAATAAAAAGTGCTTCCGAACACTTATTTTAAAGCCAAAATAACAAAAAATAAGCCAAAAGCCATAAATTAAAACTCCTAACTTATGACTTCTGGCTTAGCCAATCCAAGCAGGCCCTAAGTAAGAAATCCACTTCTTTACCATGAAAAATATGTTTCTTCATACTAAACACGCCATACTATGAAGAAACAGATCGAGTCCTAACTCAATTTCCAAAGATATCTCATGAGTGAGGACTACCCAAAGATGGCATAAGGAACCTAACTGCCCACCGATAACTCCTTCGCGCTCAAGACTGGACATATGGAGTATGGACAATAAAAGGTCAGTGCCCAACATCAGATCCAATAATGAATTGGGTTAAGTCTAATTTTACTATGTCAAGAAATGAATCTTAGGCTTGACTCAACCTAACTCTGCATGATACGCGGACATCCATACCGTACATGTCAACAAAATATATCTTGATTTAATTCAAGTTCAAAAGTAAACTCGTGAGAAGAAGATCGCACAAAATCATATTACGAGAGCAAGGACTCGACTACCCATAGATGTGGAGCTCAACACCAACATGTGTGCTAATTTCCTCACTCTTTTTTTTATCGCATGACACATTTGTTTTTGATTTGGCATTTTTTCAAGGCAAACTTAACAACAAACTCCTTTGGGGTTAATTATCAACAATTCGTTACAATTTCTTTTTTTCAATTTATATCACTTATAATTCTTTTCGTTATTGTATCATATTAGTCACATAAGTTAATTCAGATAAGTTATCAATAAAAATTCATAATATCTTCCATTTAGCTAGTGAAGTTTATATATAAATTCCTCCTTGAATAATTTAAAATGTTTTGAAGAATATAAAGATTTCCGAAAATTTGTCAAATAAACTTCCATCAATTTCTTATATGAATTAAAGTAATTTCATTGAGTAGTCCAATAGTTATGATATCAAAATATAACATTTAGCCCTCACGAAAATGATGAATGTATTAAAATATGTTATAAAAGAAATTATTATATAAAGTTATTTATTTTAATAAATATTGTTAATATTTTACTAGTGTAGAGCGATATACATACTCAAAAAATTATGAATGTGCATTATGTCATATCATTCATTTTAGAATATGATCAAGTGTGAATATTATTCAAATGCAAATGATTTTCTTAAAAATTATGATTTTCGTATTGTATGAAGATGATACTTACGCAAAACAAATAAAAGAAGTAAATCAAATGAAATAAACAAAATATATTTTATCGATTTTTTTCAATCAAAATCTTCAATAAAATATAAACATGATTGATTGCTATTTTTTTTCTTAAATATAAAGTAACGTTTTTGTTATGATAAATATAATACATAAAATTTGTAAAAGTTATTAACCATGCAAATAAAAATGTATTATAATATAGATAAAAAAATTTCTAATACGATTTTAACATGTCACATCATCCATAACATTAAAAGAGGAGTGTTTTAAGATAACAAAATTATAGTGATGGTCTATAACTACTAAGAAGTTACTCCCACTATCATTCTCCATTATATATAGTTAATCCTCCATTACTCTTCCCTCTTCACCATTATTAATTTAACTCCACACACTCTTTTAACCTCCCTCCTAATTTTCATGATTAATATTATATTATAACAATGTTTTATATATCTCAATAAAACACTGTAAATAAAAGCATAAAAAACTCGCATCTAAAAAAGTATAAAAAAAAATTCTATACTCTCATCCTTTTATATATCTTCATTCAAATACTTTGCTTTGTCTTTATTTCTTGATGGACCGGGTGGCTTGACCCGACCCGACCCAATTTTGCCTTAATAAGCTTCAAATCAACGCAAATTTTGTCTTCTAAGTTCTAACACTGCTTCCAAAACCCTAAACCCTAAACCTAGACGCTTGTTTTCTCTCCTCTGTTGTACCATCACAACAATGGCTAAAACTTTGAATGAAGAAACTGTCAAGAAGGTCATTCGTCAGGTTTGTGTTTCTGGGTTTTATATGATTTGCTTTCAATCTTACTGTATCTTCTATTGTTATCTGATTATTTTTTTCCAACTATTTTCCTTTGAAGGTTGAATTTTACTTCAGTGATAGTAATCTCCCAAAAGATGGGTTTCTCAGGAAAACTGTGGAAGAAAGCGAAGATGGGTGTATCCTTTTTTAACCATATGTGCTCTCTATATAATTGTTTACTCAATTATTTTTGGGTCCATGTTGATTTTGTTTGTCATTTGTACTAAAGATTGAATTTTTAACCAAAAAAAATGATGAAAAAGATTGAATAGAGTTATTGAGGTCTTGGAAGAATGTTGTTGATATTGTGAATAAGTTGTTTGTTGAGAGGAAGTAAATGCACAGGAACTTGTATGTTTATTAACTCAACCAACTATGGAATTATATGATTTTGTCACTAGAATGTACTTAGGACTTAATCAAAGGACTTGTAGTGGTAAGTTGAGTTTCGACTTATTTGACATTTCTGCTAAAGATGAAGTCTTTAACCTTAAAAATTATTCCCTTTGTTTGATTTGTTTTGGCTTGATCAGGAGTTTTGAGGGTCAAACTAACAAATGTTTGGTACATAAAAAGCATTATAAGTCACAATGATTAACAATTCAAAATATTTAGAAGTATTTGAAAAAGTTCCATTAAAAAAATATCCTTTCTCTGTCCATGTCCAGATAGTAACTAACACAAATAATTGAAACTAAGAGAGTTTTAAAAAGTATAGGTAGAATCATTGAGGTATTGAAAGAATGTTGTGGATAATGTGATCATTAAGTTGTGCAAGTCTTTTGAAATCCAGGAAATATATGTACAACTTAAAAAGGTTTTATATGTGTTTTGAACTCACCTAAAATATGGAATTGTATGTATATCTGAATAACTGTGTTGGTGCCAAACCAGATATTGGAGGAGAGCTCTAGTAAGTAGACTAGCAAAATAAAACCAGCCAATTTTCAAAGAATCGTCATCATACTGGGTACTGGAGTGAAATGGATCCAAATGGATTCTAGGGATTGTTTTGTTATATGTTTGTGTGGATAAAATGTATTGTTGCACTTAACTTCATCTTTATAGTGGTAAGTTTAGCTTTGATATGTTCATTTTCACGGATGAGGTCTCACTTGGATTTGGGGATGGCAAAGCCAGAAGATATATCAGATGATACCGTGCAATCTGTTGCTGAAGCTTTAAGAGCTTCTTCTTTTCTTAAAATTTCAGAAGATGGTAGGTTTCTTGTTTGATTTGCTAATTAATGTGTCCCTTTGATCACTTAGTAAATTGGCTGATTGTACTTGGTTTATATTATAGGGAAGAAAGTTGGAAGAGCCAGTGAGCTTGCAAAGCCTGAGGAGGTAATTGAGCAAATTGATGTTAGGACGATTGCTGCATCCCCTTTGGAATACAGTGTCAAGCTGGAGGACGTGGAGTCTTTCTTTGGTCAGCATGGCAAGGTAATATCTGTAACTTTGCTCTTGCCTTACTTTTCAAGTGTTATTCTTGATTTACTTATGGTGAAATTTGGTATCTTTATTCTATTTGTGAAACTGATAACTATTGGTCAAAAAGGAGAAAAGAGAGATTGTGTGGGGTCATTCCTTGTAAAGAAACATTTCTACACTCTCTACCTGATGAGCAGCTATTGAAATTGTTTTGGTGTTCCAGTACATTTTATATAGTATTGTTTGATACATGTCCAAAATTTTGCCCGACTGTTGTGAAGTTTGCATTACTTGCATTGATATCCCAAAATGGTACTGCATGAAACGAGATTGGCCAACATGGTAAAATGTGTGCTGCCTGCCAATGATTTTTGTTTGCTTCTTCTTTAGGTGAACAGTGTGAGACTGCCTCGTCATGTAGCTGATAAAAGGATGTTTTGTGGCACTACTCTTGTTGAGTTCTCCAATGAGGAAGATGCGGTTAACATTGTGAAGCAAAACTTGGTTTATGGAGGAGTTGAATTAGAACTGAAACCAAAGTAAGTTTTTTGATTAGTAAGTTAATTTTACTAATGAAGATTAAACACCAAGAACAACACTTATCTCTACTATCCTAGAAAAGCTGGGCTGGGATCCTATTATATCTGTAATGATCCGATGAAATCCAGCATTACACCAAAATTTTAAGGCAGTACATCTTTTCTCAAGTTATATACTACGTTTTCTTACTTTGAAACATCTATGGTTCCTTTCCAACCAAATAGTTTATATAATGCAAAGAGGGGTAGTCTTCCAAATTTTTATCTCTGTCTTCCTCATCCTCTGGTTTTGCGAGCGACACAAAGCTTATTATACATTGGCTGAAACCATAGTAATTTATGAGTACAGTGGCGTTTTTCTGTGGTGTTACTTCCTTTAATTCTCTGACAATAGGGGGCATTTTGGTTGTACGTTATTTTAGAGTTAACAACTTCTAGTGACATTTTTTTTTAACAAGGTAACAACTTCTAGTGGCATATCATCTATATGAATAACTAACATTACAAACACTTCTCATACATTAGTGGATTTCTGCCTTCAATGATTTGTCTTATCTTTGAAACGAAAACATTATTTTGGCTATGAGGAGTAGGGGAGGGGAACTGATGCTGCTTGCTCTTAGAGACCTACTATGTGGTGGCTTTTTTGCTCTTGTATAATCTATAGTTTTGCTTGGTTGGCTGGGCGTCCTTTTGCAATATCTAACCATATGTACTAAAGGACTGCTGTGCCTATTTACATGCTCCACCTGTTGCTTTTTGTTTCACCCTTGCCGTATCTCAATATTACTGGTTTCGGTAGTTGGAAAGGTCCAAGCAACAGCAACAACATACCCCGTGTATTCTCACATGTGAGGTCTGGGGAGGGTGGGGTGTACACAAAACCTACCCTACCTTTGTGGGGTAGAGGTTGTTTCTGCTAGAGCTTGGCTTAAGTAAGTTGTTTCTCAGAACGTTTGAAAGAAATGCAAGAGTCAAAAGCTACAAGGAAAATATTGAAGAAAGAAAAGTATTGACATTAACAGTATAGACATTTCCACGTAAAAGCAACAACTATCATTGATGGAAAGGTAATACTAGCATAATAATAATAACAAGAGTAAGGGAACAGAGGTAGGTGGAAAGGTCCAATTAAATAAAATTGAATATATTTATTCATAGTACTACTACACATTTTTTAGTACTTAACATCTTCCAACCATTATTTTCAATATATGTATTTGTTTCTCAAACTCATAATGTCTTGTTTAAACAAATCCAACACTTGCTCAATGGAATTTGCGGTGGGGGGGATAGGATATCATTTATTTTAGCCTCCTGTGTGCATTGATGGGGAGTCATTGACGTCATTAGGGCTTAATAATCTATGGTGCATAATCTATTAATGTTTGTTCTGGGGAACTATGGATCTTATATTCTAGTTTCTTTTAATTGAGAAATCAATCTGCAGTCCACCCTTGTGATCAACTGCAGCCTCTGAAAATTGGGATAATGAGCCTGCCCTTCATCCTTCCCCACCTGAATACCAGACTTCATTCACTTGGCACACCGCTCAAACTTGTGATTTAAGTCCCCCAATGGTTGCAATTTGAGCTAAACCCTAGAGGCGGGATCTTATATTCTATTTGTCTGGGATTTGCTGTCCTAGGGGATTCATAAGTTATGATATGTGCTCTTTCTATTAAATATGTCCAAACTTTGGCTATGTAACCCGGTATCTCACTTTTAAGTAAGTAAATAAGATCTGTTTTTATTTAACAATCGTAGATCATGACCATGACTTGATTCCAGTGGGATGATATGTCTCATTTTTATGGCCACTGCTTTGAACTATAAGTTTTCATTGTTTTAAACTGTAGTAGTTCCAATCAATTCCTTTTAATGATTTCTCATAGATACTGCTGATCTGTGGTTATTCAGGAAAGAATTTGATGTTGAAAGAGCCATTGAAGAGAAAGAAGTTGAGCAAAACCATCCTCGTAGTGGTCCAAATAGTAAAAATAATTCAAATTCGGAGCTAGAGTGAGTATAATACTTCTGTTAAGTAGTGCTCAATAATTTGAAATTCTATTAGCACGCTAGGCATGTGGTTAACTCAATAGATGTGATGGTGGCAGCTATCCAAAGGGCTTGATTATTGCATTTAAGTTGAAGAGGATCTCTGCTAAAAGCTCTACAGAACAGAATGGTAATCATGAACTGGCTACTGAAAGTGCAAGTGCTCCTGAAACAGGAGGCAATAAAGATGCAACAAAAGACAACGTTGAAATGACAGATGAGAAGGTCCCAGAAGGCATTAAAGATGAAGGCAATGATGAGAATGTTGAGAAGGGTGATAAAAAAGATGCAGAGGATGGAAATGGGGAGACTGATGTTCAGAATCCTGAAGTTGCCGAGAAATCCATGGACAGTCCAACTGAAGATGATGAGCAAGCTCCAGCTGAAGAAAAATTATCCATTGCTGCTTGCAAGGATAACAAAGATATCGTTATGCGTGAAGACTTGAAGAGCGTATTCCAAAAATTTGGTACTGTAAAGGTAAATTCTCCTTAATTATTCATTTGATACTTCTTCATTGTAATTATATATGCATTATTTTGTTCTATATATGTTCTTCTTCATATTATTTGTTGCTGTTTCTTTTTTATCCTTCTCTTGGATTAGCAAAATGAATGTTGTTGTTTTCTTCCTGATTGGATAAACTCTCTTTGTGCCCATTAAATCAGTTGCGATTGTGGAACAGAAGTATTAGCAATCCAAATCTATT
This sequence comes from Solanum sitiens, assembly GCA_016801875.1. Lineage (NCBI taxonomy): Eukaryota > Viridiplantae > Streptophyta > Magnoliopsida > Solanales > Solanaceae > Solanum > Solanum sitiens. Next base: position 988,855 of record JABWTJ010000247.1, read on the forward strand.
AATTTACTTGGCATTTTGCTGGGATTTCATATTATATTAATGAAACAGTTTAAAATTTTATTTTAGTTGCATATTTGTGTATTAAGGACACATGTTTCTCTGGTTTCTTTCCACATTTCCATAATGGTTATTTTTCCTGGAAATTGTTTAAGATCAGGATAACTAGGTCAAATAAAACTGTAAATGCATCAGGAAAGCATAGTGTGACATTTGTAGTTTCATGGGTTTTCTTGTGCAGTTCATTGATTTCGCGATTGGAGCAGAATCAGGATATCTAAGGTTTGAAAGTGAAGGGGCTGCACAGAAAGCACGTGCTGCCGGTGTACTTGCTGAGGAAGGTGGTTTGGCGGTGAAAAATTTCATTGCTGTCTTGGACCCTGTTACTGGTGGGTGCTTTTATTCTATATCTAGAATTGCATTGATATTATCAATTGGCCAATGTTTATTTGTGCAATAAACCTTTGTTTTTGACTCCGCACTTCAATTAACACAGTTTACTTTCTTTAATTTATTTCATTTTCATTATTTATATCTCATCTTTTTTTGTGTGAATCGCCTCAATAACGAGATAGTTACTTGTGTGTGACTTTTTAATCAGGTGATGCTGAGAGGGAATACTGGACTATGTTCCGTAATGGCCAGCAGGAAAAACGCCGTGACTTTAAAGGGAATAGGGGAAGGTAAGTCTCAGCTGTCATAATGTTATTCTGCTGCATTCTTTCTCAAAAAACATGTTAGGTTATATGATCCCACTAATGGGCGAGTTCTTGAAACAAGATAACTATAGATACATGAACATGTTACTTGGTAGTATTTACATGGTTGCTGTTGTAGTTTCTGGGTTCGTTCAAAGCACATATCAGGTTATTAGGTCCAGTGTGTTGGTGCTTGATATAGTAACTCTTTGTATCATCAAGCTCAAGTCCGCAAAACTAAAATGAAAAGATGAAAGTGCATGCATCAACGATTGTTGAGATATTCTATTATGTAGAGCCTCAACTGAGATCTTGTTATTGTTCATGAATCTATAGGGGAGGAAGGTTCAACAGAGGTGGAAAGCATTCGCGTGGAAGGGGAAATGATTTTGGTGGACGCCCAAACAAATTCCAGAAAACTAGGTCATGAGGAATTCTATCTTTTGTACCATTTACGATGAATTCTCTTAACGTATCTTGTTCCACAGTACTACGATGATATACTTTCTCATCGTAATGTGTTGCAATTTTGTGCCTTAACTTATGTCACAATATCATAAAATAGTTGTGTTTTTACATTTTCAATATTCCTTAGTCAGAAGTGATATATTTACTTTTAACTTTGTTAAATGTGTCCATGCTTTTTTTTTTGTTGGGTTCTATACTAGGGCATTTAGAGGAATGGTTTCACTATAATCACCTAAATAGAAGAAAGTCAGTCTGCAAAGATATTCTTTTATATATATAATTATCTACATTAAAACTCACTCCAATCACCCCATCTATCTTAGCATCACTAGATTAATATTTGAGAGTTGTGTTTAGAGAGTTGAACTAATAAATTTTGACCAAAAAGTGTAGTATTTTAACCACACTGATACGAAGTACCACCATTTGTAATATTTTTCAGATTGTTTTAAGAATATTTAATCTTAAATATTAAAATATTAAATAGTCCAATTTAATTTCACTTCCATAAATAGTTTTAACTCTTAAAAATCGTGAAGGCAAAACTTGTGTTTGGTTTTGATTGAAAAGTGACAAATTAAATTGCTTCGTAGAATCAAGTGACTTCATTTTAGTTTGGACATTTTGTAACCCTTTTTTCACTTTTTTTATAATATAGGTTTAGTGATATTAAATACCCATATAATGACTTTAGTTTATGGAAATATTTTTTGTATCGAAAATTAAAGACCTAAAATAAATTTAAAGTATTCAGCCACATTTATGAAATTTAATAAAGAACACATAAAATCTCCATTGAGATTCTTTATTCATGCCATATACTATAAGGGGAGAATAAATGAGAACAGTTAGAGAAAATCTGTTGGGCAGTATTTTCTTTTTTCCCCAGTTGTTGTTGTACTTAAATTAGACAAGTACAGACTAGGATCAAATTATAGATTAGTTAAATATTTCACCATTAAAATTTAGCTATTCAAAGATTATATGAAAAAGATTAGTATATATTAATAATTTTTCTTATATCAAATATAACTTTAAAATGTTCACCTCTCTATCTTAAAGATAATATTATTTTCATTTTAAAGTCTTCTTTCATGAATAATCAGTAGTATTCTTCTCGCTAGCTATTTTGGGTAAGAGAAGGACTTGATATGACTACTATTAGACCTCCAACCCCAAAATGTCAATTTATATTTATATTGTTTGATTTTGTTTAGAAAAAAGGGTCAAAATTATCTCTCAACTTTGTTTTATTGGTTAATTATGTCCTTACTGTTAAAATGAGTTATTTTTATCCTTACCGTTAAAATCGAGTTATTTTTACCCTTATCGTTACTATTTTCACCATTTTTAACCCTCAATTGGATAGAAAAATCAAATCAATTAAAATTATCCAATTTCAATTGAAAGATCCGATTTTCTCTTTTTAATTCCTGACCCATTTATACCCAATTAAAAACACAAATCAAGCTCCAGCAACCCAAAACACCCATTCATTTTCTCCCTTTTTCGGCGAAACACCACCAAACCACCACTTGAAATCACCACTCAAAAGCCCCAACAATCAGAAACGACGCCAAGCAGAAAACATTAACAACAAACCCATTTTCCTTTACTTTCCGGTGACCACAGCCAGACCTTTATTCTCCATTTCCGGCCAGTTACAACATTAAACAAACCACCCACCGCCGAAATCATTCAAACAACTGCGAAATCGTTCCGAAACAGATGTCAAACACCACCCTCCACGCCAAAATCCGGTGGTAAAACCACACTTCCGCCCACCAGAACCCAGACCTCCATCACCCAAGCTAAAACAACCAGCAAATGACCACCAGACCACTAGTTCTCAGACCTCTAAACAACCAACCAACGAAACCCTACCGGAAAACAAGTGAAATACCGCTACAAATCAAACCAACAACATAATCAGACGAGTATCAAGGCTCGAAAACGACAGCCACAAGTTCATATCCGGCTAGGCTTAACAAGCAAGCAATATCATAGTTTCAGATCTGCCCGGAGGAAAGCGAAATTCGATGATTGAACGAGCTCCAAGATTCGATCACACTAGTGTGCTATTTTTGACTGATTGTGTGATCACTACATTTTGACTCATTTAACTACCGAACATTTGTTGTCTAGTGTTTCAAGGAGAAAGGAGATGGAGGAGATGGAGAAATTAGAGAAGTGGGTTTAGGATTTTAATTTGTTATAATGGGTCGGATCCGCATTAAAAGAAAAAATCGGGTCATTTAATTGAAATTGAGTAATTTTAGTTGATTTGGGTTTTTCATCTAATTAAGGGGTAAAAATGGTGAAAATAGTAACGGTAGGGATAAAAATGGTGAAAATAGTAACAGTAGGAACATAATCAACTAAAAAAAAAAAAGTTGAGGGATAATTTTGACCCTTTTCCTTTATTTTTATAAAAAAAGTTATGACAAGTATTTTAAACAAGCAAAATAGTAATTAAATTTAGAGTTTCAAATCATTAATAATAAGATTAATTTAATAATACACATCTCTAATTATATTTGCTTGAAAAAAACAATCCTTTTATTCTCCCCCCGCTCCTATTTATTTTTTTATCAACTTATCATTTTAGATTTCACGTCTATTAAGAAACTAAGTAAGTTTACTGTTATATCCTTATTTAATATATTTTTGAGTTTAAATTTTTTAATAAATGAACATTAATTAATTTACTTTGATTAACTAATATAACTAATGAACATATTTTTTATACATTAGTTTTTATGAAATAATAAATATTAAAAGACAATTATTTTTAATAAATATGAACAGAATAGTAGTAAACAACATTTGCTTTTTGTACATTTTTGTCAAAACAAAACTGTCATATTAAGCAAGTATAGGTGTGTTTATGCAATTTTGGGAAAACTAAAACCACTATATGAGAAAAGAACATTCTAGACTGTACAAAAATGTCATTTAACAAAATCAGATATGTAAGCAACCCTAGCTCCTCCACACGTTTATATTTCTCATATAAATTATCCTCTCTGCCTCTTTCACTTTATCATAACTTTATATCATTCATAATTTTTATTTTTAATGGCTTTCTTGTGTTTTTGGTTTGAGTTTAACAATGTCATAAAACTTGATGTTGTTGATTTGATGTATTAGATTTATCTTCGACCGCGGTTTCTCTGTATAAGAATTCGGGCTTATGTAATATCTAAAACATGTTATAGATGCCCTTTGCAAAGAGAATTGTTTCTTGCATCCTCTTTGTTGTTTGCTCGAATGATGGAGGGATTCGACATTAAAAAATAATGTGTGGAAACCTCTACATCATATGTATTGATCCTAGACGAATAAATTTCGTCAAAAATAGCATGATGAAATAGATAATAAACATTAGGCTTAAGTCATCTGTAGCTATTTAAAGTTGTCCTAATATTTCACTTGGACACCTTATCTTAGGCTTGTTCCAATTGAACACTTTTATTAGCATAAAAAAATACCTATTGAACATTTTTTTACAATCAACTAAAAATAAAAATTGTGTGTCATACACTCGCGATGATATGGTATAATAACTAATCAGAAAAAGACATGTGGCATTGGACCCATAATAACAATTAAAATATATATTAAAAATAAAATAAAATAAAATTATATTATCAACAAAAAAAAAGAAAAGAAAAATCTTTCTCTCTTTTTCCTGGACCCCAAAACACCAGGCACCACAACCTTCCCCAAAGTCCATTCTTCCTATTTTCATTTTTGCTGGAACATGCAAAGCCACTTCCGACAAAAACTGTACACTCCAATAACTGTACACCTACCTGCTCTCCTTTATTCTGATTCAATATTGTAGTTATCAATTTTTTTAATCTCATTCTCTTTCTTGAAAAAAAATCAAGATTTGTTGTATTTTATCTTCTTCAATGTTGTGTTCTTCAGAATTTGTATTATTTAATGATTTCAATGAAAATAAATTTAGATTCGTATTAGTTTTGTCGGAAAAGATAGAGTTTCGCCGGAACTATTTTTGACTCAATTTGATTTTTATTTCTTTAAATAATACTTTTCCGATGAAGAGAATAACGACGATATTGATAGTGACGGAATGATGCTAGAAAGAAAGAAAGAAAGAAAGAAAGAAAGAAAGAATGCAAGAATAGACGGAAAAGGGGTGTGTCGATCGATTGAGTTAAAGGAAGTTTCCTGATGAGCATGTTGGAACAAGAAGTCCACTGGGGAAGAAGACTATCAATGATTTTTAAAAAAAACATTATTTTATAGGTTCAAATTATGATTTTCTAATATTGACATGTCCAATTTTGATTCGTCAGCAAATAAAAAAATTGGCTTCACTCGCTTTATTGGATGTGTATTACACTCATAATGCCATGTCATAAAAAAGTAGTCAATTGAAATAATATTTGAACGGTAAAAGTGTTCAATCGGTACACCTCCTAGTTAAGGTATCTAAGTGAATTATGTAAACAACTTTAAGGGGGCGCATATGACTTAAGCCTAAACATTATCTTTTATGTGCTAAGTAACCCTCGTTCAAGAAGAGATACATGACCAAGGAGATCCGGCATGATTAAATTGGATCTACGACAAATTTTTTATCTAGCGAAATCAATTCCATATATTTTATTTGATCTAAATTATGTAATATGTAAAAAAAAACAAAGAAGAAGAAATATTTGTGTTGTTTTTTGAATTAGCTAGAGCTTACTTGAAATACCAAGGTATATAGTTAGTTTAGAATATTACGGCTTGGATGGTTGTTATATATTATATTGTTAGTTTAACTATAATTATTTATTTTGATTATTATTTATATTTTATTTGTATAGTGTAGTTTAAATTCAATCCATATATAATAATGAAAAGATTCAAATTTAATGTGATGTCACGACAAAATATAATATAATAACAATACATAACAACCATCCAAACAAAGTCTTAATTAAAAGAGTGATTTATGGAGTCCCATTAATTTGATTTTTTTGGTTAATTTGCTGAAGTTAGATATGTAGTGTTAGCCTTGCATTATTACTGAAATTGTTTGTTTTAATTTCTCCATATATCTATTAAATTTCTTTCCTTTAGTGATATTCTTATAATATAATTCTCCAACAAATCATCTCCAAATAACGTTTAATCTATATGAAAAAACTTGTATGAATCAAATTTAGCAGAGTAATTTTTCGTTTTTATTTTATCTTATAGTATTCCTAATATTTATCCGTAGATGTGTCAATAAGTTTGATCATTTTGATTCGATTTACTTGGCACAAAAATAAAACCAAAAAATAAGATATATAATAGGATTTTTTTTTTGATAAAAACATATAAAATTGTTCATAAAAAATAATCTACTATGTATATATAATTATAAAGTATGAATATAATTTGCCGGTTCAATTATTTTTTTCATTTCTTTGAAAAAAATTAAAGATCGAACAAAATAAAAAATGATCAAAATACTATCAATTTTAAAAAATGTAAAATAAAACCAAAATAAATTCAATTTAGTTCATTTTTTTCGATGTGAATATAATCTTTATCTATTATCATAATTTCATGAACAAAAAAACTATAATTATGTTTATTGGCAATCTCGTGTCTTATTTTTTAATTATAATATAAAATACTAAAGTTTGAGAATTTAAAAGAGGACAACAATTATATTTTGGGTCAAAAAGAAATCTGAAACAGATTTTGAGAATCTCTAGAAATATTTGAAAAAAATATTATTTTTAATCTAAAAATACTTTCAAAATCTATTATCAATGAAGCTAAATTTAGGGAAAGAAGTGGGTAGAAATTAAAGGAAGGTATTTTGATTTTGTTGGGAACTCTCTTTTAGTATATAAAACAAACAAGAGTTTTGTTTTAATTCAATTTTCATTTTGAGTTTCAGATAGTTTTATTAGTTCTATCTTGATCCAAATAGTTTCTAATTCTTTCTTTTAACTATAAATAATTTCGTTTTGTTTTCAACAAGAATTCATTAAAAATAAATAAATGCATTTTAATATCTCAATGACTAAAGTCGGTTAAAAATTTGATTGTTAACTTCATCGATTTAATGACGTCATTAGAAATATTCAATCATCAAATGCTGCTGAAAAAAATTATTACAATTTACTGATAAATAAAATGCAAAATATAAATTTTAAAAATTCACTCAGTTCACTTATTTCAAAATATATATAATAAAAAATTTATATAACAATCTGATTATAAGTGTTCCAATTAAATCGTTATAAACCATTCTATTCAAATTGGCCGAAAAAAAGCCTCAGTCAATATTTTAAAATTTTAGAGTCAATTAGAAGGATAATTACACATTTCTCAGTATGATATTTTGAATAAAAAATAATATGCCAAAGAACAACTTTAAAATTTTAGCACAATTAAACGTATTAGAGATGATTATCTTTTAATTTATTATGCTAATGGTTAGCTCTCAGTCACCATTTTTTAGTACTTAATAATTTTGCGATTTTGATGAAAATAAATCTCAATTCAAGAAAAAAGCTAATGGAAAGTAACTTTATTTTTCAATATAATTTTTAAAGTGTAAAATTAATAGACATAGAATTTAGTGTTGTTACGATCAATATCTATTTTGTATGTGAATTTGATATGACATAAGAAAAGTTGAATCAATAATCATCATATTATAATATTTTTAAGTGATCTCTATTTTTTAATAATAAAAGACATCTCAAAATGGAAAGTAATTAGAAGAAATGACCTTAAAATTTTGTGTAGTAACCCTTGATCAAACCATTTGAGATTATAAGCGAATGAAATCGTTTTATCTATCGAAGGAACTTATTATATACTTACTATCGTTTCTAGAAATCTGACTTTTCAATAGAACAAACTTAACACTAACTTTCTTTATCTTCTTTACATTTGAATGTTTTAGTGAAGTTGATTGACATTATTCATTCCTCTCTATCTTCTCATTATTCGTCTTTATACTAACAAAAAATACTGATCCACCTGAATAATATAAAATAGCCTCACTCCAACCCCTTTGTATGAAACTTCCTTCTTTGTTACAAATGCTCGTGGTGTAAGAGACCTTCTTTGCTTCCATCTCTTTTCACCACAAACATTTTATTTCAAGTTTTTAAAATTAAAATCTAGCAAAAAAAGAAAATAATAATAGACGATAAAAACGAAAAAAAAAAGTACATTAAAGTGCATTTCTTTGGCTAAAGCATATGTAGTAGGTTCAAAGTTGCCCGTTAGTACTGAAAATATTTGAAAATTTACTAAATATAAAACCAATCGAACGGCTGAGATTATTCCGCACACACATCATCCACCGTTGACTCAGTCTCACTATATTTTTGAAACCATAAATCCTTATAGGGTTTTCGAATAACTTGTCCGCCCTCTTTAACATTTGAATTCTTAACAGACCGTTTTTTTCCTCATTATTTTCTTCCAACAAAAACACACACCCACTTCTCTCTTTCTCTCTCTAGAATTTCTCTCACTAAATTTCATCACTTCATCTCTAGATCTTCAAATTCGTCTCTGAATTGGTTTTGTTTTATCGTGTTTGGGATCGATCTGCAAATGTGTTTTGTTCTCATTATTCCATTGGTTTGGTTGAATATTTTGAAGTTGTGTTCGGTAAGTGCAGATTTTCGTATAATGGTGATTGTATTTAATTTTTTTTGGTTTTTGGGTTTGATTGAATTGAATTTGTGATTTTTATGGTTGGATTTGTTAATTTATGATCTTTTGCTACTTGGGTAGTTGTAAAGTTTGAATTTTTGTTGTTGTTAAAAGATGGTATCTTGAACCCTAATTTGATCAGATTCTTATGTTGGATCATTTTATTAGTTTCTTTTTGTTTATCTTGCTTTGGGATTTTCGTTGATTTTGCTGGTTTTGGTTGTGTATATTTTAAATTTGTCTGTTTAATTCGTATTGAACCCTCAATCAAGTGATTGGTGGTATCAATGAAAATCTATGTTGGTAGGACGAGTTAAATCACTGTGATTTTGCTGATTTTGGTTGCGTATATTTTCCCTGAATTTGTATGTTTAATTCTTACTAAACCCTTAATCCAGTGATGGGTGGTAACAATGAAAACCTAGGTTAGTCGGACTTTCAAAAATGCTTACGGGTGTGTGTTGGATCCTCCAAGAGTAGTGCGTTTTGGAGGATTCGACATGGATGGGGGAACATTTTTGGAGAGTCTTGAGCTACATAGATGAAAACTGACTGTAGTTATTAAGGGTTCTTATTTCTGTAATATATCTCATGCTTTTTAGCACCATTGCGTTGTGATTTGCTCTGATTTTATCCTCCATTTTGTCGTAAGATCAGGTAGGAGAGCCCACATCGTAGGTGGCATATAATGAATTGGGGAAGACATTCTGGAGAAAATTATCGACCTTTGGGTGTTGGGTTATGCAGATTTGTCTTTGTGTCAAACAACCATGGAAAGTGATCGAATCAGCACTCCTTCAGATGGCACTAGCGGTAGTTACCAAAGAGTTCGACCTCTGCATGGGTAATTTTAAAGCACTGGACTATTGCTTCTTTCGTGTCACTTTTTAAGTGCCATTATGTGATTTTGTGCATTTTTTGTTTATTGAGTTTTTCTCATGCTGTGTTACAGACACTCTTCAGTCTTTTAGTGGACAGGACATTAAAGGCTATTAAGATGAAATTTGAGTTCAGATATAGTCTTTTAGTGGACAGTACATTAAAAGGCTATTTACATGAATTTTAAGTTCAAATGTAGTCTACTCTGGTAAATCTCACTCAAATAGTCAGTGGAATGTTGAACTACTCACTCATCTGGTGCTAATGTTAACAGGAGAACTAGCGGTCCTACGAGGCGTTCCACAAAGGGGCAGTGGACTCCTGAAGAAGTAAGTGGGCACTTCCTCGGCCGAGAACAAGTCGAAATTTTATGCATTCAAGTTGCTATTTTTTTAAACATATTTTCGTTTCCTTTTTACTTGCACACAAACTTCTTTTTCTCTGTTGGGAGAGGGTGGTAATCCATTTCTAGAATGGGAACTTTCTCTCAGGTTGGAATGGTGGTACCTAATTAAAAATTTTTGTCCGTGTCTACGAGGTGTAGGTCCAAGTACAAGTAAAAAAGGGAGTGTAGCATCAATTTATGATGAATCCTCATAAAGCAGAATATATTAGAGGATTCATATCTCTGCTTTCGACAAGTTTGGCATTGTGGTATAGTTGATTTGTCTATGCATTTAATAAAAAAGTATCCTACTCTGAGAGGCTGGTGATGACTACTAGCTGCTGCATATTTTGAAACTTTAAATAGATTTAGGGTAGTCAATTCATATTCACAAAAATATCAGAATTTGTATAATTCCTCTTTCTGGGAATTGTTTCCTCAAAAAGTTAGCCCGGGAATATCCGTTGTTAATAAGTAACATAAATTAATCAATGTAGATAAGAAAATACTGATATGTATAGCGTGTGATAAAAAAAGATAGGTATCCTATAGTCTGTATAGTTACCATATTATGTAGGAGCTCAAAAGAGATTATCAACATTGTGTCTTTCAGTTTGTCCAAAGAACTAGTAAATATAAACATACAAACTTGTGTTTTATGTGTTGCAGCTACTGAGCTCTCAAAACATCTTTCATTCTTTTACTTGTATCACATAGGAAGCAGGCAGGCTTAGTGATATATTTGGGGATAAGTGTTTTTGTCCACTTTCCTACCCATCAACTGTTTATAGCCTCCTTACTTGTATAAATTTAGCACAAGAATATCTGGTTCCCCCCTTTTCTCCAAGAGGTATATAGCAAATTTATCTGGATCAATACATATCAATGATACCCAATTTGAATCTGGTGATCTGCGTAATGGTCAAGGATTTAATTTGGTGGATATGTAGGAAGAACATCAGAAGTGTTCTATGTGCAAGATGGCTATTGGTTGGGCGTCTATTTAAAGTTTTATTTGCATCAGTTGTTCACTTCAATGTCCTTCTGCAATCCCTATGTTTTGATTTTCATTTTATTCATTTTTACATGTGGTGGAGTTTCATCAATTTCAGTATACATTTCAACTTTTTTGTTTTATATTGCTAACCACATAAATCCTTTTTTCCTTTCAGGATGATACTCTATGCAAAGCTGTCCAACGTTTTAAGGGAAAAAACTGGAAAAAGATAGGTAAACACACTGCCTCATCCTGTTTATTTATTAACCTAATGTGCTTGATATTCGTGGAGCATACAGCTGATCTTTCACCTTTTACACAAGATGCTGTTGGCAATGTTATCTCACCACTTTAACAGGACTATCTCAGCAGTTGGATTGATAAAATATGTTATTTCTAAGTAGATCACGCTTGAGGAGACAGTAAAGCTATTCTGATGCTTATACAATAACTCGAGTTTTTTTTTGGATGAAGTGATCAACTGGTCATTTTATGGACACATGAAGTAAAAGTTATTTGTCAGTTTCTGTGAAATGTCAGTTCCTGTGAGCAGAACTGTTTCTCTAATCATCTTACACACACTCTTTTGGTGACATGTGCATTGGTGCTTCTATTTGTCTTGACCTACTATAATGTGCTATAGTTTCAGGACAAAAGACCTCATCTACGTTTATGCTTAGAGTCAACATTTACTTTGAACGAAAAAGTCAATCTTAGTTCAAGAAAAAAAGGTCCAAACTAGGGCAGCTGTTGAACGTGTAGGACACAGTTACTGGTTGTTGAAGATGGAATGAGTAAAAATAATGTAAAAGTCTCTGAAAAGTTGGCCCAAAAGCATCTTCTGTTCTCAAATTTGGTCAAGCCCGCAGAAATCAACATTTACTTTGGGTTGGAAGTTAATCAAAGCTCTAGAATAAGACCTAGAGGTCCTCCTAGGGAGACCGTTCTGTTTTAGGAATTAGGATATGGTGTGTTTATACTTGTCGAGTTCTTTGAGATTCACCGCAGCAATGTGCTCGAAGGAGCTTTTAAAGAGAATAAGGATTTCATATTGCAAGGGGTGAAACTTAGGGGTGGGCATTCGGTATTTCGGTTCGGTTTCGGTTTTTTTTTTCCGGTTTTTTTGGTTTTTTCGGTTTTCGGTTTTTGGAAAATGTGTACCGAATACCGAACCGAAATATTTCGGTTCGGTTTTTTATTTCGGTTTTTTAATGGGCCTGCTTAGTGGGCTTTTTCAAATTTTAAACTTTACAATTTTTTTGTTTGATTTTTCAACTTAATGGGCTAAAAAGTAAAAATAGTGTAATATTTTTTTGTTTGATTTTTTAAAAGCTTATTTAACATTAATAATTATTAATTAATATAATATAAATATAGTATAAATTTAATATAATATTTCGGTTTAAACCGAAATACCGAATTCCAAAATAATACATACCGAAAACCGAACCGAAATACCGAAAAATACAAAAAAGTAAACCGAATACCGAAACCGAAATATTAAAAAAAATCGGTTCGGTTCGGTTTTTCGGTTTTTCGGTGTTTATGCCCACCCCTAGTGAAACTTCTCTTTTAATGATAATTCTCAGTGTTTTCCATTTAACAGTAAGTACCCACTTTTTTGCGCATCTTAATAGCAGCACCTAGTCAGAAAGACATTTGTTCTGGATGAGCTAAACCTTGTCTGTTTGGAGCAACTCTTGCTTGGGATTCACCGGCTATTTGTCTTCTGCATCAACTGTTCATTGCTCACTTGTTAGTCATATATTTTCTGACACCACCATAAATTGTTTGCATTGGGTTAGAGATGTTCTAGTTAAATGAGTTTTCCTTCCCAGTGTGTTAACCTTTCTCCACTATCATTTTCGTTAGAAATATTTGCTGGATTATGATTTTTGAGGCATCCATCTTTCCCTTCTATGATATATATGCTGCCTTTGAATTGTTTTACCTACAACTGCATTTGTAGTTCTATGACACATGTAGTCATGATAGCAGAAATTATTTATATGATATCAGCTTATTGCTACTTCTGCATTTGGGAATGTACTGATTGAGAAGTTTACTCTGTGCAGCGGAATGTTTTAAGGACCGGACTGATGTACAATGCTTGCACAGGTGGCAGAAGGTTCTTAATCCTGAACTTGTCAAAGGTCCATGGTCTAAAGAGGTAAATACATATGCTTTAATAATACATGGTTATGTGGAACACGCAGCATCCATGTATTTTATATTGCTACTAACTATTTACTTCTCGACTTCCAGGAGGATGAAGTCATAGGTGAATTAGTTAAGAAATATGGCCCCAAAAAGTGGTCCACCATTGCTCAACATTTGCCAGGACGTATTGGAAAACAATGTAGGGAAAGGTAAGCAAGTTGATTCTTTTGTTTTCCTAAATGGTATACATGTAATGTATTCATTTTTTTTTTTTTTTTTTTTTACACTTAAATATGGTTTCAGTTTTCTCTAGATTTCTTTTGTGAATAAAATTCCGAGAGCTTGTGAGGTTTCAACTTTCTAATTTTTCTCATTCAGTTTAACTGAGAACTCTAAACTCCAGATGAGCATTAATTTTCTTTTATACCTACTTAATTGCTGTTTTCCATCTAAACCCTTTTCACTAAGTGCTAGATGTTGTTCATCAACTAATGTTTGGACAAATCCCAACTAAAATTTAAGAAATGTATGTCAATGGAATCCTTGCCAGTGGAAGAATATAGAAGTTTTGTGGTGCAATTTTTGTGTTGAATTTTCTTTTATTTACCATAATTGAAATTAAGTGACAATTTCTCCAAGAATGAAACTCATATTTCCACTTCTATTTGTGAATATGTTACAATAATTTTTAAGAGTGATCTTTTCAGGTGGCACAATCATCTAAATCCTGGAATAAACAAGGAAGCATGGACTCAAGAGGAGGAGATGACTCTCGTTCATGCCCATCAAATTTATGGGAACAAGTGGGCGGAGTTGACGAAATTTTTACCCGGAAGGTACTTTTAAGCTGTCAGCCGCTCTCTTTTATAGAACAAGAGTTCTTCTTGGTTTATTTTCCCCTTTGAGTTGTTACACTGAGAATTCCTTCACTATTTTATATGACATGTAAAGATTTTTCTATGACTTTTCAGGACAGATAATGCCATTAAAAATCACTGGAATAGTTCTGTCAAAAAGAAATTGGACACGTTTTTGACATCAGCAACACTTGCTCAGTTCCCTGCTCTGCCTATTGTCAACCATCAGAACCAATCAATCCGTTCTTCGATAAAGTTGCAACAGAGCAGTGAAGATGATAGTGTTCGTAAAGAAGGAACAGAAATGGAGGAAGTTTCAGAATGCAGTCAAGGTTCAAATCTTGCTGGTTGTTCCCAATCTACAAGTGATATGGGCAACACATTTGCACATACAAGGGAGGAGGGTAAATTGCTGGAGGATTCAAATTACAGGAAGGACCCAAGCGCCAGTTCAGCACCGTGTTCTGACTACTATACCCCAGCCTTTGAAGATATTACTTTTTCAGTGGAAGAAGTGCCCAGTGAACTTGCCGAATCCAAGCTCCTGGAGCATAACTTTTCACATGACTGGGCAACATCAATGGGAAAAGATTGGCAGTTTAATCCAGATGACATACCTAATGTTTCTCCTCTGGAGTTGATGCAGGATTCTTCAGGTCTCTTCATGCAGTGTCTAACTGGTACTGAGAATCATGACATGGTATCGTTTCCACAGCAGAATGGAATGAAGTTCGAAACGACTAATGATGGGAGCATGGTTGTGGGATTACATCAGCCGAATGAAATGTTTACTTCTGTGGAGGGTTTCAGGATGGTATACCCTGAGGCAGAAATTCCTCAATGCTTCCCTTCGGAAACTGGTATGAATGGTGTAGATGAAACAGCGGGTTCTTTGATTTATCAGATCTCTGAGGGTGGAAATATGTCCATAGAAAATTGCAATCCTCTCTGTTCAGATGCTATGGGAACTTCATCCTGCCAACCATGTTCTGTTCCTTCACAGTTTTCTTCAGAGCAAAGCTCATTCATGTTTGGTATTGCCTCAAATCAGTTTCATAATCCTTCGCATCCAGCTCATGAGTCCCAGACAAGTAAATGTGATGGTTTTCCATATCCCATTGAATCTGATAGTCCTTGTGACAACATAATGGATGATCCTCTCCTGAAAGACCAACTGGATCAAACAAAAGATTCTGTACAGCTAGTTTCTGTGAATGATTTTGGCTCAACTTCTTCAAATACTATTCAAACCTGTCCGATGGTAAATGGAAATTCAGCTTTAAAAGAAGAGAAGAAGGATGGTGGAGCCTTATGCTATGAGCCGCCTCGTTTTCCGAGCTTGGATGTTCCATTTTTTAGTTGTGATCTTATACAATCTGGTACAGATACTCAGCAAGAGTTCAGTCCTCTTGGCATACGTCAGTTGATGATGACTTCTGTGAACTGTCTTACTCCATTTAGGTTGTGGGATTCACCAAAAAGAGATGGTAGTCCAGATGCCGTCTTGAGAAGTGCTGCCAAAACTTTCACAAGTACACCTTCTATATTAAAGAAGCGACACCGTGATTTGGTGTCACCTTTGTCAGAAAAGCGATGTGGAAAGAAGCTTGAAAGTGATCTCCGTCGAGAATCATTTTCTAATCTGGCTAAGGATTTTTCTCGACTAGATGTTATGTTTGACGACTCTGCAAATGAAAAAGCCATGTCTTCCCTAACTAAGGATCAAACTGTGGAACTTCAAGCTTCATATGAAGATAAAGAAAACATAAATCCAACTGAAGATGGACTAAAGGAGGAGGACAAGGGATGCAATGGACATTTGAGCTGTGGAACTTCTGGGAGACAGTTAGATGGAGGTGAAGTCCACTATAAAGATCAAGGAACAAGGGAGGGCAAAAGGACTGGAGCCAATGATGCAATTGGAAAGGTGAATCAAGTCATTTTGTTTCCTTTTGACCCCACTTTGTGTTTTCTGAGAGTGGTGGTGGTATCAATATTAGCATTACCATTTAATACTCCCTCCGTCCCATTTTATGTGAGGTAGTTTGACTTCGGCATGGAGTTTAAGAAAGAAAGGAAGACTTTTAAAACTTATTCTCCAAAATGAATGATAGGAATTTGTGTGGCTATAAATCATTTCATTAAGGGTAAAATAGACATTTTAAAGTTAAATTGCTACTTAATATAAAAATGTGTCATTCTTCTTGGAACTAATTGAAAAGGAAAGTAAGTCACGTAAATTGGGATAGAGGGAGTATTAAATATGTGGACTAAAACTCAATGAAAATTTTCACAATAAAAAAACTGGAGCTCGACGTTACGAAATTCCTTCCTTTCCATTCAAGATCTTCACTATCTGTATTTCCTTTGTTCCATTTTTTTCTAATTTGCTGGTGCTCTACAGTCTTCTACTCTTGTTGCATGATACCGTAACATCTTTTATAGTCAATCTAATTTTGGGTTGAATTTTAAAATTCTTGCACAGTTTTAATGTGGTTATGACAACTGCCGATGCTGATTTACATATGCTTGCAAGACCCATTCAATTTGTTCGACAGAGAATCCTTTAATTGGAAATAACTTTTATGCTCTGCTTGTTTCAGATAAAACAGCCTTCTGGAGTTCTAGTTGAACTGAATGCAAGTGATCTGTTCTTTTCTCCTGATCGTTTTGGAGCGAACTCTGACAGAGCTACAAATCTAAGCAATAAAGCTCTAGGAAATCAGTATGCGAGACGGCTTGAAGCTGCATCAAACCAAGGTCCTGTTTCATCTTCATTAGAGACTTCATGTTTCTCTGTTATTTGCTCTCCTCGTATACGTGGAAAGAAGGATGGAAGTAGTTTTGTTATCACTACATCGATGCAATCTGCTCCCACATCAACTGCCTTGGAGAACTCAGCTGAGACTTCAGGAAATGGAGTTGGAGCTGAGACTGTAAGCATGTAAGATAGTTGCTGTTCTTTTTATATTCTTTTGTGTTTTTTTCTAATACCCTTACCACAGCATTCCTGTCCTGCAAAATTAACGGCGCATTGACCCTGTTTCTCTGCAGATCTGGAGAAACACCTTATAAAAGGAGTATTGAATCTCCTTCAGCTTGGAAATCTCCATGGATCTTCACCCCTTTCCTGTCAAGCCCGAGACTTGATAATGAACTTACTTTTGAGGTAAATAGGATTTGTGAGATTTCATTATGCGTTCTGCGATGAGACTAATATCTTTATGTTTGCTCTTTTATTCTGCTAAAATTCCGGGCTCTTATTTATGTACTTTGAAACTTCGTAGGATCTTGCACTGTTTATGAGCCCAGGTGACAGAAGCTATGATGCTATTGGATTGATGAAGCAATTGAGTGAGCAGACTGCAGGAGCATTTGCAGATGCCCAGGAGGTCTTGGGAGGTGATACTCCAGAGTCAATCCTACGGGGGAGGAACTCCAAAAACCAGAAAGCAGATGAAAATCATTCTCTTTTGTCATCAAATGCTATGGTATGTCCAATTCCAATGTCAAGATGATTGCAAAACAATCTTGTCCCCGGTTATGATATCTTTTAATATCCTGTGCTGATTTATGTATGTCTTTTCACATGTCATCACTATGCAGTTTCACTTATGTGTTTTCACTTTTCAGATATACTAACTATGCAGTTTTTCAGAAATTTTAACATCTTTGCCTCTCAATCTTTTTATATTCCTTTTGGAAATGAACTTAAGAGGAAAATACTGTTGTTCTTCCTTTTTAAGTTTGTTCCGAAAAGAAAGACACCTATTCTGTAATCTTCTTAACTTTAAACTTCCCATTTTATTCTGAACGACATTCACATCCATAAGAATGTCATATTATTATTATTATGACCACAAGTCCTAAGGAAATGTTAGGCATGTAACAAAAGTCTAGTGTTTTCTTTCTCAAATTCTGTTTCCAGTCACACATCAACATGAAAAATTAGGAATCTGCTCATCGGTGAATTTACTAGTCATGAGAGTTAATTGTAGACTGAAATTTTTCACTTTTCTATTATCTGTTTATTTGCAGAGTGAGAGGCGTACGCTCGACTTCAGTGAATGTGGATCACCTGGAAAGGGAAAAGAAACTGAAAAATGTTGCTCAAGCAACAACAGCTTTTCTAGTCCTTCTTCTTACCTCTTGAAGGGCTGCAGGTAGCAGCAGCAAATCCTTTCAGGATGGGTGGAAATTCTTGCTGTAACATATATAAGATTTGATATACCTGTGTGTATTTATTTATTTATTATTTTTGCCTTATACAAATACTTGTCCAATTGTTTGTCAAAAGATAATGGATTAGATATTATCATTTCATTAAACATTATTCTGCTTAATCCCATTTGCTAAATAAGAAGTCTATTTTTGTACAAAAAAGCCCCCTCTTGAAGCTTTTATTTTGCAGGAAGCAATGATACTGCAGCTAGGGGATTGTGTGTAGTAATAGACTGAAATTGCTTGTACTAAAATGTTCCATTTTAGTACAAGTTTTAAAATATATATGGTTTTGTTACATACCAATATCATTGGTTGACCTTCCTTGAGAGTTTTTAACTGAGTTACTTAGGTTATGAAATTCATCTCTAGTTTGGGTGTTCCATGGAAAAAATGTGGTGTGCGTTCATCTATGCGCTCCACTTTGTATTAAACAACCCTTTGCACTGAAATTTTTCCTTTTGCACATAGCGTCTAATTATTCTTGATAAATACTTTGTGAATCAAGGGACAGAGGATTAGCAAAAGATGCCGCAACTCTGTAGAAGAAGCACAAATCTGTTTGTGTGGCGTAAATTAGTAAAACTATCCTTATGATTCTTAAGGGACGTGTAAGAGGAGAAAGTAGACAATTAATATGAGACGGAAGAAGTAGTAGTCAAATACCCTTTGGGGTGGCCAAGTGGTTTGAATTGGAGCTTTCATAAGGCTTCAAAGGAAAGCAAGAAATTTGCCTTTTGGGTCAAGTATTAAATTTCTAATCAAAATTTTCAAAAGAGGTCAAAGTGATATGAAACGGATGAAGTAATTCAGATAAAATCTCTGATTCTGTACAAAAGGGCTAAGATTGTGATCTTTTTCACTATTTTTGCTACTGCAAGTATCGCTAAGGTAGAGCTTAACGAAGCTAAAAGAAAAAAATAATCCTTTTTTTATGTATCCACTACTTTTGGTTCTTATGTTTTCCTGTGTTACTCTTATTTTACTACTTCAATTTTTTAATAACTACCTATTTTTAGTGATTATGTAATTAAAACTATGATTTTGTAGGGAGATACCTCGCTAAATGATGTTAAGTATTATAACTGTACTAACTCAACAAAGATAAAAAATAATTACATTTCACTTCATTTGCCGTATCAATTCTTTTGGTTCTTTTGTTTTTCCTTGTGTTATTTCCCAACAGTTGTTCACTTTTTAAAAAAAATCAACAATTGATACTAATTTTATCTTAAATGGTAAAAGATATTAATTCTAGATATTGAAAATTGAGACAGACTTGAAGGCTTTGGATCTTTGGAGACAATAGAATAGACACAAGAGTCGTGACTATAATGACCTCTAAGGAGTCGTTTGATATGGAGGATGAGATACACAAAGTTATTCCATGAATTGAGATATCCCATCGGATTACTGATCACCCATAGGTCAGCTTTACTTTAAAGATATTCAATGTTCCACCTTCACTTCATGGCACGAAATCGGAAAATGTAATAAAACCCCAAACTGAGAACAATTAACAGTAATTTCCCAAAGAACCAACACCATTACCAGAATTTTCAATCAAGCATATCAATGTTGTAGCACGCTCATAATAAAATGATTTATTAAGATATGCCAGTAACAATTGAAGGTATGCTGAAGAGGTTACGAAAATTGGTTTTGCTACATCAAGAAAAATCTGTTTATTCTACATTACAGATACAGGTTTATTATAGCCTCCAACTTAGGAGGAAACTAGTTATTACAAGGAGGGGGGATTGCAATCGAGTTTTAACTTGAGCAGGAAATACTCAGCTAGCTAACAACCTTAGAGAGAACATGAAGGAAAACAGAAATAGCCAGTAATGAACTCAACGAGCCCGAGTCACAGCAGCATGGATGGCATCTGTCAGGTGTGGAACTGTCCTGGAGCTTAGACCTGCCATGCTAATGCGTCTGCAAAAATAAACATGTGTTCCATGTCAAGGGCGTATTTGATAGTCAAGCTTCATAGAGGTTATCACAATTATATACCAACTAGTAAGAATCACGCTCTAGAAATGTTCATTAATACCATCATATTTTTCGTACTGTTCCTGAAAGCTAAGGTAGAAAGTAACTACAAAAAGAACTAAGTGATGACTAAGAAGATTTTAACAAGTTCTTCCCTGATCTCCCTTCCCACTTTCTGTTTTACCTTCCTTCCAAGGTAGTCACTGTCACTTTACTAGCTAAGAAAATAACTTATCAATTGACGGGGAGACATAATATTGTCTAATATGACACGAACAGAACTTTGTGACATAGAAAAACATATTACCCATCTGATGTCATGTAGATGTGGTATTCTTTGGTCATGAAGGCGACTTGTTCTTTGTTAAGTCCTGTGAAAGTGAACATTCCAATCTGCTTGATAATGTGACTCCAGTCACCAGGGGTACCTGCCAAGCAAAGAAACGTGAATAGAAATAGATAATCTTGTTCATGCAATGTTTGACATTTAAATGGTTAAAGAGTGCTTGACCGGAAATAAGGAATTGACCAAGTATAGAGACATCATGATTCTAACACCTGATGTGCCTATAGAGTTAAAAATTATCTTTTTCAATATAATGCGGATGGAGTTCAAATCAGAAACCCTGAGAGGAATTTAGAAAGAATGAGATCTATCAGAAGACGACTTGAACAATAGTTTCACGTCACCAAAGGCACCACATAAAGATGCGCTTGGGGATGGTTTTCTAAGGGTAGAAAATCTATTCAGCTATCATCATGGGGTGTTAGTTCCATTGGAATGAGCAATATTTGATGCAAGGAGAATTACACAAGGACTTGATGAGAGCACTAAGGGAGATCGAGATGTGTTATGTTTTGGAGAAATGATTAAAATTGTCCACTCCAGGTTTTGTTTGGTTTTACTTTTTCCTGGTTAACTTTCATTCAGGAGAATCAGCTTAGTACTAGTTGATCTTTTTCATCAACTATGTAGGTGAAATGAGCTGGATATATTGCAGCAGATTCGATTGGCAGCTGTGTACAACATTCATATGTAATTTTCATATATAAGGACACCTAACATGAATGATAAAATGAATAAAAAGAGCAGAGACTGAAGCAATACATATGGAAAACATGAATACGTGACTGCTACTAATTTTACCTTTAGCACGTAAAGCATCAAATAATTGCTGGCGCATTCTGATGATTCGATCAGCCATCGCTTTCAACTCAAGAGTCCATTCATGGTACAAGTTTCTGCATGAAATTAGTAATTTATTTTGCAGAACAATGACTAAACCTATTTTCTGAACATAAACTGAATTATTATATGATACAGAAACTAGGAAATGCATTTTCAGTGTCCGTGAAGCAATGTCCTGATGGCTGATATATTACCTGTCTTTGAGGATTGTAGCAACTATTGACGCACCGTGAATTGGTGGATTGGAATACATTGGCCTAATCACCAACTTCAACTGGCTCTCAACTCTGCTAGCTACATCAGCATTTCTGCACACCTGCAGATTTGAGAAAATTTAAAAAGATGAAACCGCTACACTACAAACTTTTGATATCTCTTACTGGCGGCGAAATTTTTTAGGTTATGTTCTAAGCTGTCAAGTTTATATATTTTGAAGTAAGCTATGAGGGTTAAGCAGTTCAGCAGTTCATAACTTCAACTCTAATGTACCTCCAGAGTTCAGCACCAGAAAAAAGGCCAATTTAGAAAACAGTAATAAGCAGTGTTACAAAAGGCGAGCGCCTCCTCGCCTTTGGCGAGAGGCGAGGCGAGGCGATGCCTCCTCGCCATTCACCACTGAGGCGAGGCGATATCAAAATGGCGACGTGTGGCGACGTGTGGCGACATAATGGCGACAGCAAAGGCGCCGCCTTTGTAAATAATTAGTCAAAATTAGGGTTTTTTTTATACTTTTGAAATTGCTGCTCTTCTCCCTGCCTGCGCGACTGAGTGAGCCTCTTCTCCCTGCGACTGAAAGACACACAGACTGAACACTGCTCGCGACAGACTCCCTCCCTCGCGACTCTCTTCTCAGTTCTCTCTGCTGCTGCGGCCTGCGAGGACAGCGAGGTATATCGTTTTTCTCTGTTCTTCTTCTTCAATTTTTTTCTGTTCTTCTTCAATTTTTTTCTTTTCTTCTTCTTTTGTAACACTGTGTAAGGCTGTAAGCACTGCTTACTGATTTAGTTTATTGTATTTTGAATTATTTGGTCTTTAAAGTTACTTTTTAGTATCTACTATTGGTTTTTGAATTGAATATTTGCTACTATGTGTTATTACTATTAAGATTTTGGATAAAATATGCAATTAAATATTTTTAATTTTTGGTATTAATTGGCGCCTTGATTCAAAAAGGCAAGCGCCTCGCCGCTCGCCTCGCCGCGTGGCGAGGCAGGCCCTTGTCGCCTTTTGTCGCCTCTCGCCGTCCACAACACTGGTAATAAGAAGTATCATTAGAATCAAACATGATTCGAGAAAAAAGAAGACACCACAACAAAAGAACAAATGAACACTTCATATGTTTCTGAATGAGGCACAGGTTATCATTTTAGACATACTATGCTTAAAGCTCCGACACGTTCACCATAAAGCCCCATATTCTTTGCATAACTTTGAGCAACAAGTACTTCACCTCCATCTGCCACAAACATGCGAACAGACTGTGCATCTGTATCTAGGCTTCCACTGGCAAAGCCCTATAATATAAAAGTTCAAATATCAAGATTAATCAACATGTATAAAATAAAATGTCTCATCTGAAAATGCTCATATAGAAAAAGCCAAAAAAGCTCTAGCTTCGGTTTGTTGGTAATTTTTCTTACCTGATATGCACTATCAAAGAAGGGTAGTAATCCTTTTGATCTCATCAATCTCCTAATTTGCTCCCATTGATCTTTGGTTGGATCCACACCAGTGGGGTTATGTGCACAAGCGTGAAGTAACACTATCGCTCCTGATGGAGCAGATCCAAGGTCTTCCAACAAACCTATCATGTACGAAAGGAATATTTCATAAATAAGTCAACATCACGCTGACACAAGCATACAATATTAAAGTTACTCCCTCAGGTTTGAACATACGGATTATAAAACATTTAAGTTAAGATGCTTCTTATATTCCATTATCATCAAGTAATACATCTATGTTCCTCCACTCTCTTATTTTCTCACATAGCATTAGAGCGTCTATGATTCATGTAGATAACCCTAAATAGCTTTTTCTCTTTCGAAGATTCTGCCAACCAACAGTCATTTTTTCACAGTTCTACTATTGCCTTTTCCAGTGCCCATTCCGTTGGCACCATTTCTCTTTACTGTGACTACAGTCGCAACATCTAGCATCTTTCCTATGACTATTTCAATTACCTGTGCCTCTTTACTATGCCGCACCACGCTTCGTTTCAACAATTGTTCTGGTAAGACAGGCTCTTTTAGATAGTTTCCTTCTCTCCACCCTCTGGCCTTTCAGTAGCACCACCTCCTTTTGACCAGCATTATTTCTATTCTTCCTCCTATGTTCTGACAGTGACCATTGCGGCGGCAAAAATTTTGTTCAACATTTCAGCAACTACATTTTTTGACAAGATCCAGTGATTTGTTGATCTAATTGGGTACTTTTCTATGTTTTCAGCATAAAAGTCGAATTGTTTAGATGTGTGTTGCATTCCATCATTATCAAGTTACATATTTATCTCCATTCCCTGATTTTCTCATGGGAAATATAGTTATGAGGAAAAACCACATAGGATGATGGCTTTACAAGCTTGTCAAATTACTGGAGACAGTTTAAATTTATGTCTTTACTATTTACACAACCAAATAAGTGATTCAGCCTCAACTTGATACAGATTTGTGATAATTTGCTATTATATACCAGAATAAGACTGAAAAGAACATCCATCTTTCAAGAAGAGATTAATAACAAAACTGAATAGCCAATTTTCGCATATAGCTACAAAAAATAACTTTATTATACTCCATAACTATAGTTTGCTAATTACGATTCTTAACTACATGTTAGAGGGAGGAAAGAGGCAAGTGAGATAGGGAGAGGGAGGAGAGAGGGCAGAGTGTAGAGAGGTGAATTGTATATGTATATTAGTTAGATAATTGTATATATGTAACTAGTATTTATATGTATCAATAATTGTATTTGTATATCTACATACAATTTGTATTTGTATACAATAGAATGGAGTTCAAACATTTGTATTTGTATATCCAGTCTCTCTCTCGCTTTATACAAACACAAATTATACATTTGTATTTATATAATTTGTGTTTGTATAAAGCAAGAGAGAGAGTCAGGCAGAAGAGAACGGCGCAAGGAGAGATTTGTATTTGTATAATTGGAAGTGTATAAGGCGGATAGATGTGTATTTGTATTTGCATATTCAATCTCTCTCGCTTTATACAAACACAAACACAAGCACAAATTATACATTTGTATTTGTATGATTGTATTTGTATGAAGTGAGAGAGAGACTGGCAAAATATAGGCGAGAGAGAGACTGGGCAGGGAGAGGAGAGTTGACTGAAAGAGAGGAGAGAGGCGACCGAGATATCAGAGATAGTGGAGAGAGGCAGAGAGAGAGAGGAGAGTGGAGAGAGGAAGAGAGGGGAGAGGAGAGAGAGGGGGGAATGTAATTATAGCTAGAAGTAAGTTTTAAATTGTGATTAATGAAAACTATAGCTATATTAGCTAATTAACTAGTATACGTTCGCTTAACCGCGTAACTTTCCCTAAATATATATCTACTGGAACAATATCCTGTTACATCACTTTCTTGTACGAAGAAGTTTCGTACCTTGAAAATGGAGTCCACGGGTTGCCGGATCATAGTAGCGGTAACTCTTAACTGACAACCCAGCTAAAGCGAAAATTTTTGTGTGGTTTCCCCATGTTGGTTGGGGAATATAAATAGTACGCTGCAGAGAGAAATACATCAAGGTCAATTCAACTTCGAAGATTGTGTACTCAATCAAGCAAAGAATTGAAGGAAACAAAAATGAAAGATGAGAAATCAAAGCAGTTTTACTTGATGATAGTGTTGAGCCAAAAATTCACCCCCAACCCTCAATGAGCCTGTGCCAGACAAGCACTGCACAGTTGTTACTCTGTTCTCTTGAATAGCAGGGCTGTTACAAGCAAAGAAAGAAAAGATCATAAAATAAAGGTCACTGGTATAAGATGTATTAAAAATTCGTAGCATATTAACAACTCTCTTTTAACCTTAATTTATATGAAGCAAGTCTAAAGTTTCAGCCATCCTTAACTTGAGAGCATATGAAAGAGCCTGATAGAAATAAGATAAAGCTGTCTGACAGCTCTAGACATTGATCTTACACTTCACCACATGCATCGAAATTTTCCTCTTTAGATCCTAATGTTCTAACCAATTTCGAAACCACATTTGCAAATAATTATGTTTAAATTAGATTACAGAATGACAACACACAGAAAAGTTGGGGGTACATCTGATAGCACCAACAACATGGAAGCAAAATATATAGAAGTGAATGGCAGTTCCAAGAACAACTGACACATGGAATGACATGGACGGGATCAGAAATCAGAAGTTGACTAAAAAATGTAATGTGGCCAGATGTTAATAGAAGCTTCACAAAGATTTACCAAGCAATCAACCAAACACTTGGTAACGAAGCCTTAATACTTCAAAGGACTGTCTTATGCAAATACATACACTATTATCTGCCTGCGTATCTCATCTGCAATACTAAACAGAGAATGGTAACTCTTTTACCTGTCAGCACCAAGTATCAGCTTAGCACTCAATTTATTGAAGTCTGCCACCCCAGTAATTGGAAGGTACTCTTTAATGCGAGACCTGAAGAAACCTTGAAGGTTAATCACATAGGTTTAAGAAAATATATGGGTTCAAAATTCTTGAAACGGAAAGCAAGTACCTATCATTTACTAGAAGTTGTTCTGCTTGTCTAACAACATTCAAAACAAGAGGTTTTCCTTCCTGATACCGCCGCACAAAGGGGAAAAGGAACACATTAGTATTTTTAGATAATATAATGGAATATTGCAGCACAAACTAAGGATCCCCGGATTCAATAGTCAGCCAGGAAAACTCAAGAGCTTCTTCTGAAATCTGAGAAAGGAGGAGTACTAAGAAAGTAAGAATCCTCAAGTCCTTTGTCAATAAACCTCCTTCCCAATTATTCCTCCAACGAAAAGATATTAAGAAACTTAAATCCAACTAGGAACTTTAACATCTCAATTACTTGGGCAGGCAAAAAAAAGAACTAGTTTTAGTCTGTGAGTGGAAAATCAATACGCCAACTTGAGAGATCCATTGTTTTGAGTACACTTGAAGAAAGGTTGGAGCAATTTAAACCCCAGGAATAAACACCTCCATGATAAATTGTTGATGGACTCTACTTTCTTAACAATAATATTATGCAATATACAAATTGGTTTTGACAGAGTCTGATCCAACTAGCCTACAGAACACAAATGCAATATTCTCGGTGATCTTTAAAACAAATACATTTGATCCCGAAGTATCAATTACCAATAGATAGGTATGACAAGTAGAAATCACAAAGTGAAAAACTTAGTAGATATATAGAAACTGTTTAGTCTGCTTTGATTTTTGTTTTACTTCTCAGAAAAAAATCAGAACCGTATAGTGTGTTTGGCAATGATATAACATGAAAATGGAAGCAATTTGAGTTTTATCACTGACTATGACAATCTAAACGTCATTTTTGTGAAAAATAAAATGATTTTCCGGAAGTACAAATAATCCTAGATATTTAGTCCAACTTTCTAAAGTTTTATAGAGATATCTTTAGTATTTGTTGTATCTAAGAGAAGTGTAGATGATCTAAAGAATTAGATATTTGTGTTTAGAAAAAATCTAGATAGTCTAGAGTATTAGATAATTGAGGGAGATATTCGAAGAAAAGTTAGAATAGTCTAGATTCTTAGTATCTAAAATCATCCCCACACAACTATAAATAGGGGTGGTATTAGGCATTTGTATATAACCTAAGAACAACCCAAATCAAATAGTCTTCTTCTATAACAAAGTTCCTTTATCCAAAATTCTTTCTCCTTTCTACCTTACTCTTATTTAGTTGAATCTTCCGATCTTACTTAACGAGTTTCCCCATTATCCTTTTCTTATGCTATTCTCACAGTTTTTCCATATCAAACACTCCCTCTATTTCAATTTCCTTAGCCTACTTTGACTTGGCACGGAGTTGAAAAAAATAAAAAAGACTTTTGAATCTTGTGGTATTAAATTAAAGATATGTTAAATGACCAAAGTGTCTTTAATCTTGTAGTCTTAACTATGTCCATGTGGAAAGTTAGAAATTAAAGAGTTGCTAAAAAGATAAAGACTCGTTATTTTTTAAATGGACTAAGAAAGTAAAGTAGGTCAAACAAATTGAATCAGAGAGAGTGCTAGTAAATATTGCTGAACAGTCGAGTAGGCTATATTAAATTTTATCAGTTATGGGCTTATGGCAATCCATAATCTTAAAAAAATCATTTCTTAGCAAAGCATCAATCAAACACTTCAGCATTGGATGAACTACTTAAAACAAAAATAATACCACAATCAGCAAGACAATCACAATTTAAGAAACTGAAATAGGAAAATCCGTTGTCAATACTCAGTAGTAATTTCCCGTGATTTTGGATTTCAATCATGGAAATATCTAAATCATGATTGCTTAGCTACCAAAAACAGTACTGCATTTATGACAAAAATGTTAAAATAAAAATAAAAAAATAAAGCAAATGAATGATCACCTCTGTCCTATATGCACCAACTCCCAAGTTCAACTTCACGGGGCTGGTATCTTTGTTGTATGCAACAGTAACCTAATAACCAAAACATAAAACCGAAATATGTCATCAAGCTTCAATCAATCTATATTTGGCAAAATCACAAGAAACTAAACTAAAAGTAGACCTCAACAATTAAACACACTTTTGGAAGATATTAATAACCGGTTTCCTATTCGGCCGCTCACTTTATAGGTAAAACAGAATCTGAAAACTTGATCCATCAATTTCATCTCTTCCTCAATAAGATTTCTTTTTAAAAAAACACAGAATTTGGAAAATTCAATCATTTCAATTTCAATTTCCATCAATCTGACAAAACTCAAGTGATCGAACTCAAAAGCTATATCATCCATTTTGTAAATTGAATTCTTTTAATAATAAAAATGGATGTCCTCACGATTAAAAAAAGCTAAAATTCCTCAAAATTCAGCTCATAATAAGAAAAGTAAACACGAAGACTTAGAGAGAGAGTTACGCCGAGAATAGGATCTTCGGGAGCGCGAACGATGTGAGAGAAAACAGACTGTTTTCCATCATTTCCTGAGGTAGGAGCACCGACTATGGAGTGGTTGCTATGACCTTCAACGGCGGCGGAGGACGACGGTTCAAGGTGCCTCGCCAGAACACTCAACCTCCGATCGGCGGAGGGTGACGGTGATTGTCGTGTGTGCATTTTAGTAGTACGGAACTTTTGCTTGCTATAGTACGCCTTTCTTTTTTAAGTTTGTTTACTTTGGACAATGATCCGTAAAATCCTTTATATATAGTAGTAAAGAGGAAAAGCTAGGGTGACGGGGAGGGTGATGGGATCGGTGTTATCTGATGACATGGCAGTTGTAGGGCCCATAATACTAACTGTCTATTTATTGGCGTTATTAGATGGCGATAAGCATTCTAGATGAAGGAAAGGACTTTTTTTTATATTTATGTGGCACGTTGTTCAAGAAATCAAGATTTTGTTGATTACGTAACCTTTTATTTCTTTTGCTTTCAAGCAAGGCGTGTGAACTTTGATTTATAGTATTTGGAAAATTGTTTAAGGGTTAAGATTTTTTTATTATAACTTACTCGAGCCTAGACGTATATTAAATATTTTTTTTCGTTTCAATTGATGATAAGATGTTTGACTGACATAAGATTTTTGAAAAACATCAAAATTGTGATTGATCAGTAATTATTTTAGCAAGGATAAAATATGAAATTACTATTTATCGTTGCATTTTTATAGTACATCCTAAAGAAGAACATACTAGTATATTATAGCCTGAAAGAACTTCTATTGGATCACCGCATGCTTGCTAAAAAAATAAAATTAAAAGAGAGAGATGTACAATTGTATTCCTCCAACACCTTGTTTATTTGGATGGTTGTAACTATTGTGTTTTAATCACATCATTACCTTAATATTTTTTATCCTAATCTATTCAAATTTTGTATTCATTAAAACAAATTTGCATACCCTATAGTCTATAGGGTAAAATCCAATACATTATATAACGATCCTCTGAACAAAGTGTGATAAAAAAAAATAGCTACGGAAGATAGGAATGTACATAATAAGCAATACATTACTAATCAAAAAGAAGTTAATTTGGTTTCATCCAACTGTTACGTTGATCTTTGTATGTAAGTTTTCTATCCAACACAAAATATGTTGTGGTGGAAGTGGCATATTTATTGTTGTATCATTTTTAATGAACCTTACAAGATAATCGAACTGAGTTCTGCAATATCAAGAGACTAGCTGAATCCAGAGCTCCAGTTTTGAGCTTCTTAACGAAAGGCAACCTTGTATTGTATTAATAGATTACAAAGCGAGAGAAAAAAAATGTTTCTAGTCACTAATCAACAAAGTTTGGTAAACACCGGTTCTAAAAACCGAAAAAATCAAAATACATACTCTCATTCAACTTTCTGCATTTTCCTCGGTACAAAAATGAAAGAGATCAAAGCAAGTTAAGCGCTAGTGATACTATAACATAGGAAGGCAGCTTACTCCAGCTTTATCCTGTCAATATCAGTCATGATCCCTTCAAGCTGAAAAAGAAACAAACAGCATATGCACGTCGCATGAATGTGTGGTAATATAAAATGAATAAAAACCATGGCTGAAAATGCTTATACAAGAATTACCTTCACGATCTGACGCAAAAAGTAATCACCATACTTCTTCGCGGACTTAGATTCTACTACACGGACCATATCCTGGAATGATGAAAGACATTGTGAATCACTTTGTAAGAATGTATGACAGTGTTTACTACCTTGGGTTTACAAGAATAAGCACAGTAATATCAGCCATATTGGATTCTACATGCATTTATGGCTATATTATTTGTACCGAAAGCTACAGGAAAGACTAACAAATGTTAAATGACACCATAACCAGCAAAACAATCAATAAGAGATGCCCACACTTGTTCGCATCTCTTGAGAACAAGGATAAAGGTAAATGCTGAAAAACAGTTTACGGTGATTATTCCTGAGCTACTCAAAAGGCATTATTTTGAATATGATTAAAAAATATTAACTATAAAACCCTACACACATTACCTAGATTATATCAAATAAATATTGTAGTCAGCCACCAATTACCCAATGGAGAAAGGATTAAACGAACAACATAACAAGATTTTTACATAATATGTTTCTTACTTCATCAATGTAGAAGTCCACATCGGCATTGGAAATTATCTTGCCATCAGAATCGACAGCATGTGTTTTGTGCTTGTATGTCATCAAAACCGCCCTGCGTAACATTAAATTCAGTATATAAGCCCACAAATACATAGATCACAGCTGAGAATTTGCATGATAACAAACCACTAAATGCATTAGATATTTGAGACCTTAAATTGGGTTCATCCAAATCCATGTAATTTGCAAGCTTCCCCAGGGAGATTGTTGAATACACTTTCAAATAGGACCTAACACCGGCCAATAATTGTTGCTGCTTCACTTCATATAAAAACATCTTCAATTGTAGCCTATAGGCATCCTGAAGTAGACAATATAACTAATTTAATAGCGATGACAGTTGTGTAAAAGCTGAAGAAAATATGGCATGTGGTGGGAGCATACAAACCCATCATCTGTGGTGGTTCAAATGTGCAGTCAAGAAATAAGAAACATGGAAAAAAAAGTTCATATAAAATACACAAGGATACTTGTAATGGAGATTGAAGGAGCAAATTGGATGTAATCGAAGATAACATTTCTGGAAACAAATGAACATTTGCATGGAGGATTGAGGAGAACAGTCTGTATCTTTAAATCTTTAAACTAAGCTAGCAGGTGGGATAAAAAGGCCCAGAAATTATGTCTAGTTAAAATAGGTACCTGGTTGTAATTTACAAGAGGCTCCTCAAAACTTGGAGCAGAAGGAGTAATGAACTTAGGGCATGCATATGAGAAGAGCTCGTCATAGAGTGCAGATGCCTCCTCATCATATCTCAGCATCCTCGCCATCTTCTCACCATACTTCTCCCTTAATTGAGAATTCACAGTTTCTTCAACAAGTTTCACTTGAGGGCACAATGACAAAGCTATGGCCAACAGGGCATACATCTGCTCATTTTTCTTTAGTATCTGCTCATACTGGGGTGACTTCTGGTGATACTGTTTTGTCTTATAGATATATAGAAGGATTTTGTTAAACTCATGGATAGCCTCTACATACCTGTAAAATGGTGAACCCATTTTCCAGATTAGAGGAAATAAAAATACTCTGCTAAAGCCAAACCAAATACAAATAGAACTTTGAGCATTTGAAGATGGGTAAGGTGGCACTTGTTGATTGAAGATTCCCCCCACCACACCCACACCCAAGGATGAAATCTAAACATTGTGATAAAAAAAAACTAAAAGATCAGCCGGCCTCCACTGTTATTATGATTCGACTGTAAACTAAATCAGTATCTTACCTCAACAAAGATTAAGTGGTTCACAATAAGCAACATAGCCAAAATGTTCTCCGATTCGAGAAAAATAACACTACCTAACCGTTGAGTTAAAAGAAAAGTGCATACTACTTTCTAGGGGTGGCAAAATCGAACCCAACCCGTCCAACCTGTTTAAGTTTAACACGCCCATTTATTAGCTCAGACCATTTCAACCCATAGAAAAATTGGATTGATAAATTGACTCATGAGAGATGTTGTCAAAATATCTTTTAAGAAAAAACTTGTTTTTTAAATTGATATTTAATATATTAGCAATAATACAGAAAAAATAATTTTATTAGGTACTAAAATGTTCTAAAAGAACAAATAAAATAATTAAACTTAGCAAAAAGGTTGAGATGGGTCTTGACCTATTCTATGACCTACTACTTGACCCGTTTTGACCAACCCCTTCCTATCCAAGCAAATTTGGTTGGGTTGGGTTGGGTCTTGACCCATTAGGACCCGCCCAAATTTGACCCAACCTGCCCAATTGCTACCTCTACTACTTTCTAATATCAGACAGGGAAGTTGCAAATTACTCATTTGCATCTACAGTACATTTTCTTCAGGTCTAAATGAGAAAAGACAATTTTGACCAAATATGAAAGGAATGCATATTTAAAATTTGCATGTTAGTAAACTTTTGACTAAATAAAAGTACACAATCATACAGAACTGTGCAGTACATGTAACAGAAATGCAAGAGTTGAAAGAAAATAATGATCAACATACCTCCTCAACATAAGATTAGCAAAACCATAGTGATATATTGTGGTTATGTGGCTCCCAATAACACTGGTGTAAACTCCCTGTTGAGTTATGTCAATTGGACGTAAGCATTTCAGGCCAGTATGATAATCACCCAACAGACAATGAACTCTGAGCAAGCCTATCATGCTGAAATAGCCCAAAACCTTCAAGACATTACTTCCACCACTGTAATCATACCCATCAGTAGCAGTAAACTCTTCAACACCTTCCTTTTCCCTCTCCAAGATTTGGATTATCGTAGATTTCTCCACAAGGGCTTGTAAGAAATTGAGAACACCGTAGACATTCCAAGCCTAATAAACATCAATATTAGAGCAATTTTTTAGACAATAAGATCATAAATGGTTTATTGATCATAAATGGTTTATTAAATCATAATAAGAAATATGTTGGTAAAAACAAACATCTTAGATATCCAAGTCAGGCTTTGTCAGCCAATCCAATCTCTTCACCTAATGACCACTTTGCACTATAATGATTAACATCCATCAATACCATAACTTTCTCCCTTTATTAAAACCAATATAGTCTTGCCCACAGTGGCGAAACTAGAAATTTTGCTAAGGGTGTTCATTAATTAATATATACCTATGAAAAGTAAGTTGTGACCTATATACTAGATATAATTTTCAATATATACGGTGTAAGTTTTTTACGAAGGATGTTCATTTGAACACCCATCACTGAACGTGGCGGCTTCACGGTTTGCCCATTCATGAAACAACAGCATACGTCAATGTATGACCTTAGAGACAAGCTACGAGCAATTCTTACTCCATCACGACAAATTGTATGACCATAGCTATACCTAAAAGGAAACTATTACTCAACCGTAACACATCAATGCCCTGGATAATACCAGATAAAAAATGCTTGAGAACAATGTTGCAGGTTTACAGTTAAAAAACCATGTTACAGATTATGCACATACTCATAATACATGTAACCAATAATAATTCAAGGGAATGCAGATAACTACACGGTCAATATTGTAACATTCAAACAGTTTTCCTTTATCTAAAATCAAGTCATCACGAAAGTTAAAAGAGTAATTATGCAAATCGTAAAAAGCAAGGAAATGTTATAAAGATCCTTAAAAGTAAAATAGAGGACTAACTGAACAAATTTCAGAAGTATATTTCAGATAGTGCTATAACTTGGACAATACGAATAGGTTAAACCAAAGGGAAGAAGAAAAGGCATGGTAATCTGTCAGCTATACCTGGTCGTACTGCCTTAGCAATGCAATTTCCTCAGCAGTTTTGCTCTTCATCTTTGCACGGTATTGACAGAATGCCTGGAATTGGTATACAAACTCATCTACCATGTCCCACAACCACTGGTTTGGCAATTGCATGTTAACCACACCATGCAGCACCACCTACAGCAATGCACAGTCTATGTGAAACTCAAGATTTATTTCACGAAGCCTATAAATGCACAGCCGTTGTTCCACAGTGTCGGGCTTAGCATACTAGCTACAAAAATCTATACAGTGAATAAAGTGCATTATTAAATAAATAAAATACGCTCTTTCTAAAAGACCTGCATAGTACTGCCCAACTTTGTCCATTTAACATATAGATGCTATTGACCTAAAACGGCTTCCCAAAAAAAGGAGAGGTTATATATAATCAGAAGAAACGAGACAAGGAAGAGAGGAAAGATTGATTTTGACAGTTCAACCAGTTCTCAGAGTACAAACATTCTAACATCATTATGCAAAGAAATTTTTTATATAATACTTGTTCGTAAGATCCAAAGTAAGACCCCAAAAACTAATATAGTATAAACAATCTATTCTGAATATCAACAATTTTGATATTCCTTTAGGCTTATGGAGTACGATTTATAGCCAAAGTAATCACAGGTCTAGTCTGAGGGGAACTCTATTTAGGTTGTTTTTTCTATATGGAGGAAGTACATGATTTAAGTAGCTTAGGTTAAATACATTGTCTGCAGTGCCAGTACCAATTTATATATATATACATTTATATATAAAGTAATCACAGGTCTAGTCTGAGGGGAACTCTATTTAGGTTGTTTTTTCTATATGGAGGAAGTGCATGATTTAAGTAGCTTAGGTAAAATACATTGTCTGCAGTGCCAGTACCAATTTATATATATATATATATATATATATATATATATATATATATATATATATATATAAAGAATATCACAAACACAGAGAACTTCACGTGCCGAGCATAATGATAACATGTCTACAAGCTTCACAATATAGGAATACATGTTCTAGAAAAGAACTACTTTAATTGAAGTATCTCATGCTAGAAAATTGATTCATTGCCAATAAACATAATTCAGTCACCAATATCAAATAACTATGTTTGAACTCCAAATATCATTCTACTATTTGCAATCGCATTACAATATAGGCCTAAATTGTTGACTTACTTTCAGACTATCGGGAGACATACAGCAAGTAAAAATCTAAGAACGCATCTAGTGTTAAAGAATCCCAATTATGAAGAATTGGAATAAAACAGGCATGGATTCATGGAACTGACCCTAATTAGCTTGGAATTGAAGCTTAGTAGTTTAACTGAGCTCACTGAATAACAGAAAACAACACATCAAAAAGGAATAAAAAGGCGAGATATTTAAAAACCTGGAAAAGGCTGCAATAATTATCCCACGAATCAATCCGCTGTCTAAGTGTAGGAGAAAGTCTAGCATACAAGTGACGGAACCACATCTCACGGTAAAGCAAGCAGAAGACATGGTCATTATCAACGTAAGGCGCAACAGCATCAACAGAAGGCCAAGGAGTTTCCTTAAACATACGCTCACTCAATGTTTGAAAAGAGGTCTCATACATCTGGTGAATCTCGTAAACATTCTTCTCTCTTATGTGCCTATACAGATGAACCACGAACGATTTTACGGAATCTGGCACGAAATTCGGGTCGTACCCGACTGCATCAGTTTCTTGTGGGTACCCTCCTTCTTCGTACTCGTAGTGAGCTGCCATTGTTGAGCTTCAACGCTGAAAATCAAAAATCGCAAATCGAGGGTTTAGGTTTAAGGCGAAACTGATTAACAGTGGTGAAGAAGAGGTGGTAGCAGAAGGTTTTGGATGTTCTTGACCTAAGGAATTTAGTGGAGAAGATGGGCTAATTGGGCTTTAAGATTTTGGGCTTTTAGAAATATTTGCGGCCTGCTTTTGGGGGGGGAATTTAGCAAAATAGTCACTTAATTACGTGTTATCAAACATTAGCCACCATTTTAAAAGCTATTAACATTTGATCATATTATATGAAAAGAATTGTGAATAAAAATATTTTTACTAAAAACACAAATTAACTTTAATACGGTGATTGTGCCACATGATTTTCAGCATACTTTATTGGAGTTCTACCATTACTTTTGTTCGTTTCCAATCATGTCATTTTTAGAAATCAAATAAGAAATTTCTCTAAGGACTCAAATATTAATTTTAAGTTATGCACGGTTGTTCATTACCAAAATTGGAATTCAAGTCTCAAGGGTAAATTAGAGTTTGACAGCAACGATCGAAAATTCATATTTTCATGGCGAAGTTTGTTTCTAGAATTGGCTAAGCCACACACACGATGGTATCAACAATCTTTAATCATTATGTCAAGTTTTGCTTTCTCGAACTGTTTTGAGGGTAGATATACCTCTAAATATTCATGAGCAATATGCAATTTAGCAAGTTGCAGAATTCGAATATGAAATTTAGGGAATGAAAATTTTGGTTTGCAAAGTAATTCCCTCAAGAATCCAGTATTAGAGCTGCTTATTCTTCCATTTGGATGATGTAATATGGTTACTCGTTTAAATAGGGAAAATTACTAAAACATGATATATTTTTTGTATCACTTTAGCTGTGTTGTATATCATCCAAACATAGATGCTTATACACTAATTTGTGCTCGTTCTAAATTTCAACACGTATATATCAAGGGGTACGAGGACAAGACAACTACAAGGAACTACTCCAAAATTCAGTATCAACAACTAAGCAGCGTTCATAGGAATACTATGATTCGTGCATTAGTCAGTCTACTCCAAATCAATTACTGATAGAATCCTTCCAACTCTACCAGCCTTCCACCACCAAGAAAATCAATGTTCCCTCATACTAACTATACAAAACCTGAAACTCTACCAAAATGAACCGATGCTGCAGCACTCATGTGCAGTTCAAAAGTTTTGCTATGCAAGTGATTGGGTAAGATTTCACAAGTTAGAGCTTCCACAATATTTCAGTCACTGCTCAAGGCATCCAACAGGAGGAAACTTCATATTATTGTCTTAGCCGGCTAGAGTTGGTACGAGATAAAGCTGGAACTTCCTGGTAATTATCAGATTCATCCTCCTCATCCGAGGACAAGAAAGAAGGACCCATCCATGCCTTGAAACTTTCATTCACACGTCTCTCTACATCTGGAGTGACCTCCATTGGATTTGCTTCAAGCATTTCTACTCCAAGATTGCGCCCACTGAAGTCACTTTCATCAAGAATTACAGCAGCTTTTCTTCTTAGAAAGAAAGCAGTCCCTCCATATAGAATCACCAGCCCCCATGAAGCAACCTCGTAACACCAAAACAAGGGTGCTGAGCAGCTGCTCCCTAAAGTGAGAAGGGTTGAACCAAGAAACAGTGCAAGCAGACCAAATACGATAGCAAAAGCAACATTGAGAATGGATAGACAGCGCACTCCACCTGAAACATAATGATGAAATGTTAGGAATACAAGAATAGGAGATGAAATGAATAAATCAATCTTCCCAGTAGAGACAAAAGACACTAGGAGGTCCATCTATCCAAGCCTTGGTGGATAGAGTTACCCGGAACCTGTGATGGTGGACGGTGGGAGGTAGCAGGTATCTCATGGAATTAGTCAAGGTATGCATAAGCCAGCCCGAACACCACAGTTATTTTTAAAAAAAAAAAAAAGAAACGAGTAAATCAATCAATAATTATTACCCACCAGCACACATGCAAATAGGCAGGAAACAAGAGCACCCTTCCTCCCACAGTAAGCAGTGAGACAGACAAAACCCAGAATCTAACAAATGTATTAAACCATCTATATATACGTAATTCAAAACCTCCTATCACGCATGTTAATAATCTTACAAAGTTCTCCTTAAATAGATAAGTGATAGCTCAGATATCCTAGTTTTTGGGACCTGAATCCTATCCATTAATACTGTTCAAGTTGGTTTTACCTTCAGAATGAATTAAAGAAATGGAATTCCTTCTGAAGTTGTCATCTCACATTTCGCAGACCTCATACTCCTTTATTAATATTATTAACAAGTTCATGGAATACCAATTACTGGAGACTGTAAATGAATCAACCAGTTCATGTTAAAAGCTCAAGTCGACTTACGTTTGTACCTCCCGGGTGTATATGGGCCCACCCCTCTACCTTCCTCCCACATTAAATACACAAGCTCAACTTCTTTATAGTTATTAAACTAAGAAAACCTAGCACTTCATGTCTCTCAATAATTTAACGGGCTGCACTCTGGAAGCTCAGATCGACTCATTCAGAGTTTAAAAAGACATCTTCACCACCCAACAGTTTCCTCCATAGATATAAAAGGTAAGTTATAACTGACTTAGCAGTTTTGATTCCCCAAACTCTTACGTGATACACTAAGCAAATAACTAAGATATTAAAAAATAGCCAAATGACCCTCCAACCTATTATTGGATTTCTACCTACACACTTATACTCATGGGGTTCTATTTCCCCCTTGAACTATTTTAAAATGAAATAAATAATCCCTCAAGTGTTGAGTTGGCATAGCGAGTGCATTTCACTCTCTCATCTGCCTTTGGCTTTTTTCTTTGTTTTCTCTCTCTTTCTCATTATCTATCTATTTTTCAGATCTGAAATTTGCCATGGTAGGAGTTTGAAGATTTTCCGACTCCCTTTTTGGAGCTCATCCCCTAATTAAACCTTAATCTAAATCACTTATCAGACTTTTTCTTCTTTTGTAAGATTTCGTGTCTTTATGGAACAGTGCTTTTAATTCTTTGAAGAAAGACACTTTTTCTACTTTCAAATATAAATTCAATCACTTTATATATCAAAGAGGGTTACATTGGATTTGTTTGTTGTAGAAGACTGAGCATTAATTGCATTTAATTTGGACAAGATAGGAAATATTCTGGGGGTAAGTTTTTGTTAAATTTTTTGATGGGTATTGAATAATGGCTGCTGAAGAAGACGAAGTAAAATTTTTGTGCAGCTTTGAGTAGGTGAAGGAGGTGGAAGAGTTAATGGTGAAAGTGGGGGAGATGATAAAAGGCAGAGGTAGAGGGGAAGATGGTGGTGGTGGAGGAGAGGATGGAGGTGGCGGCGAATTCACATTTCCCTGCAACTGCAATAGGCACTCAAATCTTCACCAAAAATTAAGTCCTCCGAGCCTCATGTCATCTGTATCAGATTCAAATTCCCCAATACTTTTCCCAAATCGAAGTTTTCAGTTTTCACTTTTCACAAAGAATTAAGGTTGAGAAATGATTGAAGAAGAAAGGAAGAAGAAGGAGAAAAATTTACTAGAGAAAAGGATTAATTGGTGAATTACACATGTCAAGTGTGTGTTCATCACAAGACACGTGACTGATTATAGCATTTTAAGGGGTTATTTAGTCCGGGGGTGATAGGACCCATGTAAAGTATAAATGTGTAGTTGGAAATCCGGTAATAGGTTGAGGGATCATTTAGCTAATTTCTCAAGATATCATGAACGCATTTTTTGTATTCGAAAGAGTAAATCAGAAAAAGGACCCAGACAAGTTGAAGAACAATCCCAAAGTTAATTATCTCCAGGAATGAACTCAAGCCCAAAATGAACACACTGAGAGTTGAGCTCACACACCAGTTTCCAACAGAAATATAAGCCGGCCTAGTTCAACCTAGCTCTTTGCTCGCATTGACAATCAAGCTCAACTCGTATAAATAACCTAGATCTAACCTCCAAGGCTCTCCTTAGCTCGACTCATTTTTAGCTTTACCTATAGCGTGTAAGAACATTTATGTTATAAAGATAGTCCTAATAGATCAAAGTTATGGATTGCTTCTTAGATGATCTAAAATTCTTTTGAAAAGCTCATAGCAAGGTGTACACGTGATATAAAATATTACTCCCTAGTCCCTCCATACCAATTTAGGTGGCACTGTTTGACTTGGCACAAAGTTTAAGAAATGAAGACTTTTGAACTGTGTGGTCTAAAAGAACCCTTAGCTATTTGTGTGGCTATAAGTCATTTCATTAACAGTAAAAGGAGAATTTTAGAGTTAAGTTGTTTCTAATTATTGAAAGGTGACATTCTATTTGGGACAAACTAAAATGGATAGTGTACCACATAAATTGAGACAAAGGGAGTAATTATTAACCACACACAAGAACTACTGCAAGGTTATGTATTGTTTCATTATATTCTGCTCTAATTTCTCAGAAGTATCTATACTCAGATGTAATTTCCACCACCAAAGCCATTCCTCTCGCCTTGTTCCATTCGCAATACTACTCTTTCTATGCACTTCTAGCTTTGCTCAATGTTTAGATTGTAGTAACCAGAACTTTCAGCTTACCAAAAGATTCTAAAACTCTTGACATGAAACTAGTCTACGCATGATCCACCTCACTGAAAAAGACGACGCCAGCTTACTTAACAACATTTCTGATAGATACAGACAATTGCCTTCCTTAGTCATCAGTGATGTTATTCAAATACCTTGCTATTATCATGCTTGAGAAGAAGATTTATTATTTATAAATTACATCAAATTCACAAAGTGAAGTAAATCAAACATATCACCTTTGTAGTCATAGTAATTACTTTATACGAGGAAAAAAAGCATCAAGAGCTAATTAAACTTCCATGAATACATGAAAAATGAGCAGTTATAAGTTCCAGTCACGGAAAGAACTAGTCCTCTCATAATTTCAACGTGGTTTAGACAAAATCTAGATCTACATTTCTCTGGTTGACATCTAAACGCTTGTACAGCAAAGGTTTGATGGTTATTACGATATTATTCGATCATGGGAAGTATGGCAAACTTCTCTTCATTATAACATCTTTGAGAGCTCGTCGATTTTGTACCTTCCAATCTTAAGCTGTTACAAACTTGCTATAACAGTGGGTTACTTAGCTTCGATTTGTACCACTGTGGATAGCTCCGTATTTCGTATAACAAACTTGAATAACCCTAGTCCGTTTAAGGAAGAAAACTACTGAAAAGGAATCGATGTTTCTCCTACCAAACTCTTGAATTTAGGTTTTTTTTTTCTTCCTAAAACCAGCTAGAACATAGACATACCTACCACAACAAATACAACAAGTAAAGAAAACAAACGGACAGAAAAACAATTGAATCTGTTCATCGATGCACAAGAACATCAGCGAAAGGACCTAATTTCTGCTGGTATGAGGAAAAGCTCAGATAGATTTTGCACATGAAGTTTTGGTACTTAGGGGGCATTTGACCTTGAAGTTTTGTACTTTTTTTGGTGTTGAACTCCGAAAAACATGTTTGGCCATAACATTCTGGAATTTTGAGGAATTTGAAGAACACTAAAAAACTGTTTTCACTTCAAATTACTCTCAAAAATTCAAAAAAAATCCAATTTGTATTCATGGCCAAACACAACTCCAATTTTCAAATATCATTTTTAACTTTGAAAACAAAACTTACTTTTTTCAAATACTCACAATTTTCAAGGCCAAACGCTCCCTTAACCTCTTGAGCATTATTTT
Source organism: Solanum sitiens (assembly GCA_016801875.1). Taxonomy (NCBI): domain Eukaryota; kingdom Viridiplantae; phylum Streptophyta; class Magnoliopsida; order Solanales; family Solanaceae; genus Solanum; species Solanum sitiens. Next base: position 1,030,531 of record JABWTJ010000247.1, read on the forward strand.
ATCCACAAACATAACAAGCATGAATCATTCCCGACAAGATCGTTTTTACACACCAATAATTTTAAAGCCTTATCCCCGAAAGGAAACGTGAGATCACCCACATTTATAAATACACAGAGCTAGAAAACTTGAAATGTATAAGTCAGAAACAAATCTGCCGGATTCTCCGCCCAAAATAGCTGATATCTAAAACAGTTCTAATTATAAGAGCAACACCAATCTGCAACCTTCCAACAGGCAAATACAAAATCTAGTATTCCCTCAACCAGCGCTATGCTTAAATGCAGTGAAAAGAGGCTCGCTTCCATGCGGAAAATAATATAATACAGTTGATGCATAGAGCTTAGAAAGGAAAGGGAGGTAAACGAGGAATTCTTTCGAAATCAGATATTTTCTGGAAGGACAGAAAAAGTAAATGCCTTAAATTTCCTACCAGTTGTTATAACTAGAGTACTACCCTTATTGGAGGTAACATGAACCACAGGAAAACGTATAACTCAAGAAATATACCCCTTCTGGAAGCACAATAGTTATTCTCAACAACCTTCAAGCATCCATGTCTCATCGGAGCAGCGTATGCAACCATAATACCTGCAAAGTTTAAAGCAGAAACAGTGAGAACTGTTATCTTCTCTCTTTTTTTTCTGATAAGTCAGTTATAGTTGTAGCTCTTATACAATTAAACATTTAAAACTGGTAGCAGCACACTTTGATCCCAGACACACAATCCTGTTATTTGCACCCCAATTTCAGTAACGATAGGATGCAAAGAAACAACAGGGGAAAGAAGAAGGCAGTAGAATTTCCAGGGTATTTATGTTGTACACATTATGTGAGTGTGTGAAATTCTTAATTCTCATCAATCTCTATCCTTCCCTTCCTAACCGAGATAGGATTCACTTTTGCAGACATTTACAAGATGAGGAGAGTTGAGATCATTTTTATATTTATAAGGACATATATGTGCCTTCCCTTCATTTCAAGTGTGAGGAGCGATTCAAATTTGAGAATTTCCCATAGCTGAACTCATGCTTGAACAAAAACAGGTTAGTTTTAGCCTCCAAAAACTATGCTCATCAGGTCAGATTAAGCATATATCCTTAAAATAATCCAAATAATAAACCTTTTTCATCTCTAACGTTCATAAACTTGGAATCCCAAAGAACCTAGGTCCAGTTAGGTTTTCAGATATATTGAAATTCCAATACAGCAAAGACTACAGGATTATAAGATTTTAATGAACTTTATCAGAGTTAATCAACAGATAAAAAAGAACTTCAATCAGAGTTAACTATCAATTATCTATATTCACGTGCAGTCTCAGAGTTACATCCTCATTCATAGCTTCTAAAACGTCTTTTTTTCAATTTCACATACATGTTGCAGTTTATTATAACCAGAGATGTCTTACTATATAAATATTTCCACACGTAGTGAACCTGCGAATCATTTGAGAGTCCAGTTTATACTTTTCATTTTCTATACAATATCTAGGGGAACTATCCTCAGAAAGACTAAATGCAACTAATTCTAGGCCTAACTGAGGTAGAAGAGACAATAAAACAATAAAATTCCTGACTATGTTATCTGTGTAGCTGTCATGGCATCACTGAAATACACATTCTACTCTTCGAATGTACTAACAACTACTTGTTTCCCTAAAAGAGAGAACAGATTAAAAATTTGTGCTATTATCCAAAGATACACAACCACATTTACCCTATAATGTTCCGAAGTCCTCACGTGCTATTAGTTAAACTAATAAGGGCGCGAAAATACACATTGTACTCTTCAAATGCAATAACAAAAGTCAATAGAAGATACATCTCATTTGCCTAAAAAAACTGATACTGAATAAGCATAAAGTACAAGCTAAACAGAGCAATTAGATGCAACGGCAAGGCCAAAAATATGAAACAGGCAATATCTTATTTGAATTCAATAACAAACTCAAAATTAGGTTTACTTCTTATTCGCATAAGACATATAAACCATATGATATCACATTTGTCAAACATAAAATATCTCACATCTACTCACCTGCAATTAGATACACTGCCGATACTGCAAAAATGAACGTGGAAGGAATGAACACAACCATCCAATAGTAATCCACAATCTCCTGATTAGTTAGGTAAAACGCACCAGGAAAACTATCCGAATCACCAGAAGTACTAGTACCAGTACCACCACCACTACCTTCAGAACCACTAGCAGCTATATTAGTGAAATTAATCGAAAGAGGCTGAATACGATAGTCACCACAAAAAGGCCGGCGTGCAGGATCGACAGGAAACACTATTTTCAAGCTGATAATAGTACATACAATAATAGCAAGTGATATTAGGGTTAAACTGCAGATCACAAACGGCCTTTGAAGACGATTAAATGCCTTGTCTTCCTCACGAAGACACTCGTATTCGTGCTTCGGCATAAACGCTTGCCGGAGTGCATCTCCGATTATCGCCATTTTTTTTTCCCTTCAACAACTGTAGAAAGGCATGTATGAAGAGTTGTGAAGGGGAAGGAGAATTTAGAGAGCTGGTGGGAGGACAAAATTGTGGAATCAAAATGGGGTTTGAAGGGGGGGAATGGAAATGCTAGTTGGTGCGGTATGTTCAAAGTTAGTTTGTTGCTTTTACCAGCTTTCAGATTCAGTACAGTCACGCGTCTATTTGCTTTTTTTTTTTTTTACTTTTGTATTTAATATCATGATGGCATGAATTTAATTTGTGATCTTATGCGTGAAGGATTGCCTATGTTTCCCAAACTAGACATGATTTTTTAGTGTTTTTTAGGAAGAATGGTCAATAATTAGTGTTACTCTGGACTATCTGTTTGAAAAATTATCTGATAATTGAGATTAATGTAATTATTAAAATATTAATTATATATTGCAATAATAATGATCTGTTTGTGTATTAATTGTAATAATTGCAAGATATTATTTGATTGCGCAAATATAACTACTTAGTTAGATTAAATCTTAAAAAATAACTATTAAAAGTTAAAAGGTAATATTTCAGAAAATATGTATCATTATAAATAATATTGATATATATAAAAGTAAAAAGTACACATCTTGTAAGAGCATTTTCATACTTTTTGAGGATGAAATCACTATCTTTTCTAGATAATTAGGAAATCGTTTGATAGAGTGTATTAGAAAAAATAATGTTTGCATTAGCTTGATATATTAGTAGTATTTTGTTTGGTACAGTTTTCTAAGCTATGCAAAACTAATGCTTATATTAATAATATATTTTATTGTGTATTAAAGAGTGTATTACTAATACCATCTATTTCTATGCATTAGTAATGTAATGAGTTCTAATGCATGCATTAACATTATTAAAGACACAATTACCCTTTTAAAAAAAAATTACATCCTTTCCATTATATTTGTGTAGGGTATTTTTGTAAACAAATATTTTTTTCTAAAAGCATTATGTAATGCATAATATTTTTAGAACACCAAACCAAGCGTTGCATAAAAGAATCTCATCATAACTAATGTAAGCATAACTAATACAAGCATTACTAATACACTATATTTTGCATTATTCTTATACACTCTACCATACGACCCCTAAGTGGGTTATTTTTTAAAAAAAATCTTCAAAGCTCAGTTCCAATAGTATAGTCCAAGGTACCAATGATTCACATTATAAAATCATTTTATCTCTATTTGTAGAAATCTCACTTCTAGGATTAGAGAAATCAAGGATTGTACTGATAAAAATAATGTTGGATAACAAGCTCTTTATAGGAGAGAATTGTATAGTCCCAAGTTAACTATACTTATTACTATTATAATAATAAAACAATTATAAATAATCTAATCCTACTCATATTATAATCATCATTGTAATCTAATCTAATCCTAGTCGTAATTAATTCTAATTAATATATGTAGTCTAGGCCTAGTGCAACTCCGATTCTACAGCAGTGTTGTAAACTCGTAAGTCAATTTCGTTCGACCTATTCCTTTGACATGTTCCAATCGTCAGCTTCCTTCTTCATCAACAATTGTTGTAGACACGTTGGTCAGGTGCGTTGGACCTGTTCTTTAACATGTTCTAATCGTCAGCTTCCGTCTTCATCAACACTATTTACCACCTCATACGAGCATTTTATGGCCCGCTAATTGGTGTTACCTGCACTTTCACTTCTTTCCGTATGGTCAACATCGGGTGTTTTCGAGCAGCGAGGCTTACACCCATTTGCATTAGTCCATCCAAGTTTCTTATCATTATGTATAAATGGTTGAATAGGTCATTTTGCTATCAAGGTTAAGGAGTCAATCAAGCATTCTAGGCGACGAAATTGAATACTCAAATAAAAAGCAAAGTTCACAACGCCAGCCTTGAGCAAATAAGAGGCGTGAGCCCCAGGTAGCACAGAAGTTGATGAATCGCGCGACAGAAGAACGTCCAACATAAAGATGTACACTCATGCATGTGAAATATTCATATTCGTAAAGTTTTTACAATTGTTGTGACCAAAATAATTCTTAAGCGGAATTCTTTTTCAAAAAACTGACGATATTCCCTAAACTACAAATTCAATAGTACCGATTATGAACCAAAAAGAGAAGAACATTGTCTTTCTCCATTACTTAGAAAAAATAGTCACCAACTCCTCCCTAGTCTTACCGAGGGAAGTATCCCACTTCATCTTATATAGATTCGAATTTAATTAAACTCCCACTCAAAATGGTTATTAGTCAAAAAGATTCATATTTTATAAATATGTGTCACGGAAAATATTCAAAAAGTAAATACCAAGAAAATGACAAATAAATAATGTAAAATAAAAAAATATATTTTAGATTTTTAAAAAGAAATTTAATTATCTCGATAGAAAATAAAAATATAAAAAAAAAAAGTAAAACAAGAAAACAAATGAACCAGGGTAAACAGAATTTGGCCATTTTTCTTTTCCCTTTTTCCTTTTTTATGATAGTAAAGAATATGTATATCCTTGTTCATTGTTCTATTGACATTTACCCAATATGACTATACGCTCTATTTTTATTGATGCATCCTTCTAGTTATTGATTAAAATGATTCTTTTTTTTAAATTTTTAATTTCAAAAGTAAAATTCACCATTAATAAGGTCAAATTAAAATATATAATTTTGAATAAAAATTTTGATTTCTTATTGAGCAAAATTTTTGGTTAACTGTTCGAAAAAAATTTAAGGAAAATGATGCGTAGACGAAGTAATAAGGAGGAAAAAACAAGCATGTTTGTGTTGAAAATTAATTATAAGTGTGATTCATTAATACTCATTTAGATCCATAAATAAATATATATATATATATATATATATATATATATATATATATATATATATATATATATATATATATATATATATATATATATATATATATATATATATATATATATATATTTATTTATGGATCTAAATGGAGTTCTCATTAAAGATGTACAAATAAATTAGGCCTTAATTATGGTTTGTCTGAAAAAGAGGAATCTTTTAATAGTAAAACTACATATTCATAGTAACATATTATATATATATATATATATATATATATATATATATTTATGTGAATAATCTAAATGGAGTTCTCATTAAAGATGTACAAATAAATTAGGCCTTAATTATGGTTTGTCTGAAAAAGAGGAATCTTTTAATAGTAAAACTACATATTCATAGTAACATTATGTGTCATGTAGTATATCAAAACATCAAATTATCGGATCAAAATGTCTAGACCTATTATTATTGGTAATCTTAAAAAAAACTTTTTCTATAAAATAATTATATTTCCAAAAAGATATTTATTTTTATTATAGATAGATAATTTTACAACTAGTAGCATATTATTATAAAGATTAGTTTTATTTTTTATAGGTAAAAATTTGGTATAGAGGGTAAAATATTTCATAAAAAAATTTAATGTTATATAAGGTTGTTATAATGAGGTGTACTTATATCAATTTGATCAAATGTTCATTTATATTGGAGAAAAGAAAAGGCCTTGATGTGCTCGTGGGAGTCGTGTGGCTGAATATATTAGAACAAATAATATAGGCATTAATTGTGTGTATTAGTAATACATTGTTTGATATACTTTTTCAGTCTATTAGTTATATATCTGATTATGTATTAATGTGTGTAGTATTAATATGAAAATTCATGATATTAGCAATGCAAGGAATTTATATGTGTATTAGCATGGTTAAAGATTGAGTTGTTCCTGGAAATATTTGTTACATCTTTTTATCATTTTTGTGGAGAGTATCTTTATAAACATAATTAATGCTAGCATTACTAATTTAATATTACATATATACAATGTTTAGCATTATATTTATACACCATACCAAACGATTTCTAAATATCTGAAAGTAAAAAGAAATAATACCCTTCATAATAATATACTATATATTGGACATGTGCGTAGCAAACTACTCTTCTTGAAAGCGCTACCCCAATTCTCTTGTAACCCACCTTATCAAGACCAATTCTGACCACTACCCCATGTTGCTTGAACTAGAAAGTGTCCCCTCTAATAAGGGTATACTCCATTCAGAATGAAATCCATGTGGTGCGCTCACCCTTCTTTCCAAGGTCTTGTCCAAGACTGCTTCAAAGGACAGGCCAACCTCACAAAACCATCACCCAATTTCAAAAGAAAATCACCAATTGGAATAAAAGTACCTTTGGGAACATCTTCTCAAAAAAGAGAAAAATCCTACCTAGGCTGGATTGAATTCAAAAAGCTTCCCTCCTACCATCTAGGCCCCTATCTCCAAAACCTCGAGTCCAACCTGCTAAAAGAGTACGATGACTTCCTACTTTCTGAAAAGAAATTCTGGAAAACTAAGTCAAAAATTATATGGCTTTGTTAGGGGATGCGAACACAAGCTTATTCCACACATCCACCATTCAGATAAGAAGGAAGAACCACATAGTTTAAGATAGCAATGGAAATCAAATTGAAGATCAAAACCTCATCAAAGACCACATAAGCCATTTCTTCCAAGAACTCTATACCACTAAGCAAACAAGTTCAGGGAGACACTTTTCATACATGATGGCCCTACATGATCCCTCTCGACAGAGACAACAACTATGTTGGACTCCCCCGAGAGAGTGAGATTCTCAAAACTCTGCACTCTTTCAAGCCAACTAAGACTCCTAGACCAAGTGTAATTCACCATATGTTTTACCAAAGATACTGGAACATCGTTAAAGGTAAAATTATTGAATTTTGTAATAACACTTTGAGAGCTCCTTCATGCACACCGAATTCAATTCCACCCTTCTTTTGTCTCATCCCTAAATGACCTAACCCTCCCATTTGAAGAAATTGTAGACTCATTGGATTGTGTATATATAACATCAATTACAAGTTGGTCACAAAGATAATTTTCAATCGCATCTAACCCTTTATGTCCCTCATCATTGACCCAATCCAGGCCAACTTTCTCTCAAACAAAAGAGCCTTTGAAAATGCCATCATTGTCCATGAATACATCAACCATTTTGGAAAAATAAAAGGAAAGAGCTCTAACATATATTAAATATCGATTTAGAGAAAGCCTTTGACAGGCTGGAACGGGCCTACATCAAGGATACCTGCCACTTCTATAACTTAACCTCGATTAACCACTTTCATAATGTCTTGCATTACCTCCTCTTCCATAGCCATTTTGGTGACTGGAAAGAAAGCAGACTTCTTCCGACCCTCTAGAGGAATCAAGCAAGGGAGTTTATATCCCCTACATATTCAAACTCGTGCATGGAAAGACGCTATAAGAACATAGCAAATGTTGTTAGAGAGAAACATTGAAGCCTAATTAAGATCTCAATAAGGGGCCTAAAAATCTCCACCTCTTCTTTGTTGATAATCTCTGTCTCATTGCAAGGGCTAACCTGAATAATATCAACATCATTACTGACATTCTTCACCCTTTCTGCATTCACTCCTGACAGAGACTCAACCACCAAAAATAAAAAATTCTCTTCTCGAGAAATTGCACGGACCATGATATAACAACGCGTTTCGACAATCTGAACATGGGCATGAAAGAGACATTTGGTAAATACTTGGGATTCCCCATCTTTCATAGTAGGCCGACAAATATTGATTTCCAATTCATCATTGATATCATGAGAAAAAGGATGGCAGGATGCAAACCTAAGTTCTTGAACCTCACTGGTATGACTGTATTTGCAAAGGCTACGTTGAGCAGCATTTTGTTCTATGTCATGTCGTACATAAAGTTTCCCACAAATTGCAAACACTATCAATACAGTTCAAAGGAATTTTGTGCGGGGATCCATTGTTGAGAAAAGAAAATACACCTGTTGTACTGGGATAGTATCACAAATACTAAAGCCACATGAGGACTTGGCCTCCAAAAGAGTGAGCTGAAGAACATGGCTATCCTCTCCAGTTTGGCCTGGAGAGCTAAGCAAAATCCAGATAAACTATGGAGTAAGTTTCTTGATGATAAATACAAAATTGCTGGAATGATACTTGCAAAGCTACATAGTGGAGAGTCCATTAAGGTGATGCGACAAACTTTATTTAGGACAAATGAATTCCACACTGCAATGCGATAAGCCAATTAATCGAAGGGCCCTCTTAAGAGAGAGAGAACCATCTGAAAGTAAAAAATATGTAGCAAAATGGGAGGAACTTTAAGGACTATATTTTACCTTGCACGAAAGATAAAAACGATCATTAGAGGCTACAAACTCACCAACGATGAAAGAAAAGATGATACAATTATTTGTGAGCTCACACACAATGATCTCTTCTCAGTAAAGACTGCCTACAGACGCATAAAGGAAACAGAGAACAAGAATAAACTAGAACCTAATGAGAAGTTTAAGTGGATATGGGTTGCTAAGTCACCTAACAAGATCAAAACTTTCCTTTATCTCCTCTGCCATAAGAGACTCCCAACGAACCATGAGTTACGAATAAGGAACTTAATGTCGACCCAAATTATCGTCTGTGCAGCAATGTCATAGAAGATGTAAACCACATCTACTTCAGCTGCCCCAAAATAATCACCTTCTGAAATTACATGGTTTCCTCTAGCCAACACATCGATAACGTCAGGCCTTTTGGCTCTAATAGAACAAACTAGATTAAAACTGGCACAACATAAGGGGAACGACTGTTTAGATTGGAATGTCGTTTTCCCTTTCTGCTTAAGGAACATCTGGCTAACAAGGAACCAAAATACTTTTAATGGCACAAACAAAGTGGTGCCCGTGAACCAGGTCATCATATCCCAGGCCATAGAGTTCCATTTAATAATAAACAAGGAAGGAAAAGGAAAAACAAACAAATCACTAGGTCAATTGGAACCCACATGGCCCAATACCTACAAGCTCAATGTCGACGGGTCAATCTAGAACAACCCAGGGCCAAGGGACTTGGAAAAGTAATCAGAGATAGCCTATGAAGATGGGTATTGGACTTTATGGAACACAACCCTCTTGCCAACCCTGTCAGAGCTGAGCTACAAGCAATGAGAAGAGGGTTGTTGTTAGCAGCCGAACACAACCTAAGCCCCATTGAAATTAATTTTGATTCCATTGAAGTTATTAAAATGTTATCTAGTATTCATTTGTGATATGACGCCTTGATTGTGGAGTGAAGGTACTTGATGACACAACTGAAAATCACGAAGCTGGAGCACGTCTTTCGTCAGCAAAATAGAGCAGCTGATAGACTATCAAAAGAAGAAGCGAAGGATGCAGTTTTTGGTCAGCCTACCATTTTTGCAAATGCGCTACCATGGGTGTAAAAGGAAGTGAACACAAATGTAATAGGAATTTATTATGCTAAAGTTAGGAAATGATCTGCTGGCTTTTTCCAAAATCGGCATGTGATCCAGAATATTAACATCGTGCCACATATAACCGTATACGGTGAACCTATTGTCACTAGCAACTCTTAATATTTAATATAATTAACCCTTTGATCGAAAAAATATCCTTATTGTTCAATTGTTGATCTAAAACCCTAAATATACCCTAAAATTAATGCGAGCCTCCAATTGACATAACTAGTTGATTAATAAGCTAAAAAAAAAAAGGGTCAACAGTGGTATATGCCATCAAAACATGTGAAATTGAACAAATACTTAATCGTTAGTAATAACACAAATAAAACTCAACCAAACCCAAATTTTATAGTGGGTTTTGCCTGACAAAACCCCGTCCTAACCCAATTATTTTATATTTCTTTAGTAAGTATTTATTTGTTGCGAAAATTGACTCGAGAAAATTATTGTCATTCTAAAAAAATTTGTCTAAATCAAATGTTGTATTTTTCCCCCCGGGAAATTAGCAAATATCCCATAAAAGTAAATAATTATAAATATATAACCCTTACATTCATACTCTACTAAATAATTATACTATACAACTCAACTAATTATTTCGCTTAACTGATACTCCTCCGTTTCACAAAAAATGACCTGGTTTAACTTGGCATGGAGTTTAAGAGTATAAAGAAGACTTTTGTATCTTGTGGTCCTAAATTAAAGTTGGGTTAAATGTACAAAATTGTCCTTTGATCTTGTGGCCTTAAACATGCAACGCGGAAGATTGATTTTAAAATATTACAAAAAAACAAAGAGGTCATTCTTTTTTAAACAGACTAAAAAGGAAAAGGAGGTCATTCTTTTTGAAATGGAGGGAGTATTAAATCAATATCATACATTGCATTGGTATAATTAAAACTGATAATTTTGCTTAATTGATACTAAATCAGTATATATATACTATACTAGAATCATTAAGAACTCAAGTTTCTTGTTCGGGGCGAGGCATATCAAAAACGCTCTGGGGTGTAAATTAAAAACGTAAATCCATAAGGCGTAAGTCCTAAAATTTGAGGCATAAGCCCTGAACATAAAAACGTAAGTCCTGGACGTAAAAACGTACGCCCGGGCGTTTTTAACTTATTTTTTTAATTTTTTTTTACTTTAAATCATATTTTTATTATTGGTTAATGATATTTCTCAAATAATAATTTTAATCCCTTTTTCTTCATTATTGAATATTAATACTTATCTCACATAAAAATCATAATTCATTGAAAAGTTTACTTTTGCTTATACATGCGACTACGCCCCGTAGATCCATGGGACTTACGCCCCCGTGTCTCGAGGCTTACGCCTCGCCCCATATTGTATAAAACGCCCCACCTCACGCCCTCGCCTTTTAAAACACTGGTCACTTTGTCCATATACTTTGTTATTATTTGGTAAATATTTTTGACAAATATCCCAAATTTCCAAATACTAGTTTTTTCTAGTATTTGGGCCAAATCTCATTATTTGGGATCTTTTAAAAATTGAACTTTATCCCTAATTTTTATCTTTTACAAAAACACCTCTATAGTTGTTGTTTACATTGTATAACATAATTTTTTACGTTAATTTCAAAGTAGTGATGAAATATTTTGTAAATTTATTGATGAAAATGATGAACAAATAACAAAGTCATGTGTTTTGTCTACTTCACGATGTATGAAATGATGCTTGTTGCACTCATTTCAAATTACCACATTGCTCTAGTGTTATGGACACTATTTGTTATTGTTGTAACAAAGATTCAATTGATTTGTATAATACAAACTTATGATTAGTTTTGATATTTATAAAATTTATGGGTATAAGTCATATTTTTCTAAAAAATTAAAATATATTTTTCAAATACTATGGTCAAACATATGATGAAATTTCATCCAAATTTTTACTTAAATAATATTTGCCAAAAATATTTGAAAATTTATGACCAAACGCTAACTAAAAGCTGATGCTCTGTGTAATGCATGGTGACGCTGACCACTTTCAATGAAGAATCTTTTAAATCAAACAAATCCCCACCGTCCGTTTAATAAATGTCGGCCGAACGTTCGGCCATCAACGTAACCAACAATTCTATGACATAGAAGATTTCACCGCCTTTTCTTCCCATTCGTCCTCTTCCATTCCTTTCCTTCGAAATCAACAATTTCATTTTACAAACTAAATTTTTAAAATTCGAAAAGTGACATATAAAATAAAATAAGAAAAGTATTTTTATTTTTAGTTTTTTTTTCAATTACCTCATACTCTTATTCATGTTTACTCGTTTATTTTTGACTTGATATATTTATTAAAAAATAATAATTAACATAGTAAATTTATCATTTTATTTCTATTAATTAATAAAATTTTAAAATCAATTTATTCATTAAAAAAGTTTTATATTTTTCATTTTTTTATTGAATTGTCAAAATAACAAATAAAATGAGATAAATAAAAAGTTAAAATTGAACCAATAAAAAAATCGAGGTAAAATAATATTGACTTTTTGTTGCGCTTGAAATTTGGAAAACAAACCAAAAATAAATTTATTTTTTAATACAAGCAACTCTAGATTTGCATAATGTATAAGTTTGATCGGTTGGAAAGGGGATGGAAAAAATAAATATAGGAATAATGTGGGTTTTTTTAATCATCAATAAATTAGGCCAAAAAATAGGTAGCCGCACAAGAAAAAGATACTATAATTACTTACAAATTATTATTTTTCAATTACTTACCATGATTTCCCCATTAAATAAGGTAAAAAGTTATTACATATATTCTCTACTCATTTATTTTCTTCAAAATTTAATAACATCTTTATAAAAAAAAAGGAGTCTCAGTCATTTCTTTAATTTTATAATCAAATTAATTCTATCTTAATTTTTTGATTTTAAATATGCGTTGAAATTAAATTTGTTTTCCTTAAATGGAATAAAAGAAAAAAAAATAATTCAAATAAATTGAAACTGAGCCAGTCCAAAATGTAAAAAATAATTTCATTGTAGGGTTTCACACAAAGTCATCCCTAGACTTCCTTTTGAGTCAAAAATGGAATGCAAATAAATAATTTTTAATATACATTTAATCTTTTAAAAATGGATAAAAAACAAATAGAGGAAAGTCGAATTGAATTAAAATGGAGGACTAAAATATTCATATTTGTCAATGAAAAATTAAACTAGAAGAAAAAGAAAAAGGTGCGATCGCAGATAAGAGAGAGAAAGAGCGCCGTGTGGTTCTACAAAACTGTTTGATTCACAAGTTCAGGGATTCTCGTGTAGATTGAAAATCTCGCCGGCGAATCTTTCTTTTGATATCGCCGGGGAGTTGACCGGTGGTTTTGATCGGGAAAAAGCTGGAGATTTTCCGTCGGAGGTGAACAGAAGTGAGAAATAGAAGGATGGTGAATTCAATGGTGGAAAGAGCAACGAGCGATATGCTCATAGGTCCTGATTGGGCTATGAATCTCGAGATCTGCGATATTTGCAATCACGATCCTGCGTATGCTTCTCTTTCCTTGCTCTTTTTAATTTACGGTTTTCTGTATGTTAAACTTTTGCCGTTTTTCTCTTTTACTTTTTGGTTTAGGTCACTTGAGAGTGTTCCAATGATTTAGACTGAGTTTAGAACTGGGTTTCGAAGTTAGATGTAGCACTTAAGTAGTTGCTTGTTCAGTTGTTGATGACTTACGAAGCTTTAGATGAATGTATAGGATAGTGGCAATTGTGTTATTTACCAAAAAGGAAAAAACTAATAGTACCTTTGTTGAGAATTTCATGAAAAAAGCAGTTAATTCGACGAGGTGATTGATTAGACTAAATCCTGTTTGGTTAGGAAGTCAGGGGAGTGCAAGTGACATTATGCAAAACGGAAGTGAGTGATTCTGCTGTTAGCTCCTGCTAGATAGGAAATCATTTTTGCACTGCGTACCAGTGAGCTTTAGTGTCATGCTTGTTAGTTGGATGAGTCTCTTTGGGTTGTCGAAGTCTAGTTTAGGTTTGCATTTCATTTTATGTGGGTAAAATATCCTTGTAAGTTCTTAGCTGTTGTCATGATGAGCAAAATGACCTTTCTTAGTCCTGAGTTCACTTTACTTTGTATGTTATGCTATCTGATGCATTGTTTTTCTTAAGAACTCTGATGAGCTACTCCTCCAAATATCGATGATAATTCTGGCGTCTATGGCTTTTCTTTGTCAATTGAGTTTGAAAATAGTGTTGTATAATCTGTTGTGCATATGTATTGTATTGTATCAAATTCATCCTCTCCTTGTGCCAAGGTTGTGTGCAAGGAGATATAGGCATATAGCTGATCCATAAACTGAAACGGTTGGCTTACCAGCCCATTGGATTCTTATTATTATTGCCTTGTCTCAAATTGCACTACTAGTATCCTAAAAGTTTAAGTCATTTTTACTTATCAAACCCCAAAAAACGAATCTTTTTTACTATGTTTTCTGACAGTATTGTCAAAGGTGGCGTTTGAGCCCTAAATGTAGCAACTCTAAGGTGGTGCATCTGTGAAAATGCCATTGACACATGCATCTTGGCAAAAGCATACGGCAAACCAACCAATGTTTTGTTCGAGAACACTATAAATTCTGAAGTTACATGAGTTCTGACTTGTAAAAGATGGCAGTGGATAATAAATATAGCCAAAACTAAGCGTGGTATTAATCCTTAAGAAGTGCCAGAAATTAATAAGTCTCTGACCTTGCTGGTTTATGTACCTTTCTACGAGGAATTAATATGTGATTTTTCTCTTAGGATTTAAGACCAATTGCATTTGGCAATCATCTCTACGTTTGCCCATTTTGTCTTAGGCTCCGACCTTCATGTCTTCATCAACCAGACGATTGGAATCATGACTGGATCAACATGTTGTTCCTGTGTGATCCCTTCCAATCGTGGAGATGAACAGAAATTGTCTCCATGTTTTTCCCTTCTGCACATTTTTCTATTCTCTGATTTTCAGCTTTTTGCTCTAAACTTGGTCTTCCTCCAATCTTTTTGATACATTCATTCCCTTTGTTTCCTTTTGAGTTCATAGACCTGAAACCAACAAAATAAGTTAGTTATGCTGTTAGACCTTTACTTAGAGAAGCTACAATTCAAGTAATAGACGTCAGTTCCCAACTAATCAACTCCCTCAAGCTTAAACTTTTGTTTATTCTCAAACAAAGAAAAAAATAACATGAACTTTTTACACATTACGTGCTCAAGTTTCTTATAATTATGGTTGCTATCAACAATTTACTTTGAATCACTCACATTCTCAACAACTCCCTTTTTGTACCTTTCCTCAACTAGGTGGACTAACTTAGTGAAGAGCGTTGGTTTGATCTTAACTTCACCCATTTAACAGTGAGTGCACCTGACAAACTTACCATCCCAAATACAAAATCTTGATTGCATCTGACAGTGCAGCCTATTTAAATGATCTTAAGTATGTCTTTAGCTGTATCTGCGGTACAAGTGTTCCATGTTTGGACACCCATTTCTGGTTTCCAGGGAGTTCCATCATATGCACAGTTGATAATTTTATCACCCCAATTGAGGATATATTTTACGTGCATTAAATGGAAATCAGGGTATTGTGGATGAAGGAATTGAAGATGCTTTGAAAAAATGACTGTTCTGTGTGTCAACTCAAGTGCTGGTACTTAAACCTTTTGTTTTGTTGGTCAAGATAAGAACCCGTGAACGGTATCTTTTCTTAGTTCTTCTGGTTAACTGGCAGTCACGCAGTGTGATCTTTAGGCCTTTTGTAAATAATTTCTGTAATATTTCTCATATGTGGTTCTTCAGAGTATTATAATAATATATAGCTTTCCCTTTCACTGAAAAAAAACATTAAATAGAAATCCAATGAACTAGACTGTAATTGCATCATGTAGTAGTGCTCACTAAAATTTCCCTCTTCCTCTTCTTTCTTTCTCTTTAAATTTTCTCTCGTTTTAATGGCTTGCCATTATGGATATGTGCTTTACCTTTGGTGGAAGATTGTTTAAAGTTATTATTGATATTTATGTTCTTTTTGGGTTTACGGTTTACCAGGCAAGCCAAAGATGTCGTGAAGGGAATAAAAAGACGTCTTGGTAGTAAGAATCCCAAAGTCCAACTTCTTGCTCTGACAGTAAGCTTCTTAAGCCGACAAAATTGATGCTTTAATACTTCATTCATATAGACTGTTAACTCTTCAACTTTTGTGCTACTTTGTCTTTCTTTCTTTTATGTAGGCGATGTTCGAGTGTTAAATTTATGCTACCTCTTTAGTCAGTTATAGTAGACTAGGGATCCAGAAAACTTTTTTCCGTCAACTCTTTCATGTTCATTATTTTTTCTTTCTCTCTTATTAAGTACAGATTAGGTCATATATGCTATATGATCATTATTTAAGAAAAACCACATATACATTATCATGGAGTATTTTTGAGGTGGAGTGGTGATATATGGCGCTATGCATCTCAAGCAATCTCTAATCAGCTCTTCGCGTGTAGCTTATTGTATAAAAAACACAGCTATTAGAGTGATGTCTAATCTTTCTGGTGACACACAGGGGTGCATCCTATGCTTTCTTGATGCTAGGTGCTTTCTTAAATTTGTAGTTGATTAGATGATCTGTTTGAAAATATGGATGTTTGATAAATAGTTCTTACACCCAAAGATGTTCCCTAGTGGTCAATGAGGTGGAATAACCCTGAGGCCTCGGTTCAACTTCAGCGGAGCCAAAAATCACTAGATAATTCTTCTTATCCGCCTAAGCCTTAGTGGACAGAGTTACTTAGGTAGCAGGTACCCCATGAAATTCGCTAGGTGTACACAAGCTGCCCCAAACAGTACCGTATTAAAAAAAAGATATATGGTTCTTGTAAAGAAATTACAAAAGGGTGTTAAATGACAATGCTCATCTACAATTTGAATGGATAAATATATTATTTACATTGTTGTACATTCTGCTTTAGAGTACTCTATCAGTGCTATGGCTTCGTCCTTGTCCTTGGGAATTCTCTTACTTTATTTGGTGGTTGTTTACTTGTAGATGTACCTTGCCGAACTTGCAATGAACTCACACCAATTAAGAATGCTACAGTTGTCCCTCATAGGTTGTGTTAGGGTTTTCCACCTTCCAAAAAGGTTTATAATTATCCTGAGTTACTTCACCCATTGCTTTAAGGTTTTGAGTTGAATGTTTAGATTCTTTCGCCTTGTAATAGAGTTAAACTTTGGTGAGCCCATTTCCCAATTGCTTCCTCTCTAGGCTTTTCCTTTTCTCAACTCAGCTCATGGAGCTTTTCAGGGTTTATACCTCTCTCAATTAAGTGCATCTATACACTAACATTACTCCAGGTCCACTAGCCTAATCTATCTCCCTCGTGGCCTGCTACTGTTGAACCTATTGAGCCTAATCTATCTCCGTTGATTCTAGGCCTGCTACTGTTGAATATCCTTTCGAAAAAGGGAGCAAAAATCCGCGTGCAGAAGGTGTTGAAGCTGTACTTGTATCTCATTGGTTGTGTAAAGGTTTCCAATATGATCTCGAGCTACTTGACCCATCTCTTTAAAGCTTTGGGTAGGATGACTATGAGCCTGTTTGGATTGACTTATTTAGGTGTTTTTAAACCAAAATAGCTTTTGAGCAGTTTTATAGTATTTGGCTAAACTAAAAAAGTGCTTATGAACACTTGTTTTTAAGCCAAAATAACCAAAAAAAAAAAGTCAAAAGGCATAAGTTAGAATTTCTAACTTATGACTTTTGGCTTATAGTCATAAGCCAAAACCCAAAAAGCCAAACAGGCTCTAAATTCTTTTGCAATAAAAAAGTTGAATTATAGTAAAAAATGTTCATTCCACCGGGATTGACTTCTTTACTGATCAAAATAATTCTGAAACCACTATATGAGAAATCGATTGAAGTTGGTCATTTTCTACAACTAGATGAAGTTTTCTAAGTGAACCAATATAGTACTTGGAAAGAAAGTTTCAGCAATAAGAAATACTCGCTCCGTTTGAAAAAGATGACCTCCTTTCCTTTTAGTTTGTTTAAAAAAGAATGGCCTCTTTTTTTTTTTTTTTGGTAACATTTTAGTTTCAACTTTCCTTTCCATGTGGCATGTTTAAGGCCACAAGATTAAAGGACAATTTTGTACATTTGACATAACTTTAATTTAGGACCACAAGATTCAAAAGTCTTCTTTATTTTTCTAGAACTCTGTGTCAAGTCAAACTAGGTCTGTTTCTTTTTGAAACGGAGGGAGTAATTGATTGATGAAGATAGGTCTGGGATTTTAGTTTCACTTGATGTTTGAAACAAAGGTCAAGTAACTTAATATTCCACATTTATATCATTCTCACTTTGAAACGAATGCCCCTCGCAATCACATTCAACTATTACAGGTTTTAATTAAAATGTACTCCTTGCTGTTATGCATCTTGTTGAAATCTTGTGATGCATTAAAATAAAGAAAGCTTTACGATTTGGTTGGGTTTTAGAATTGTTCAGGACTCCTTTCAGTTATTTTTACTACCACCATTAGATTTATACACTTTTCCCCTTTCTGTTAAGATCTAGTGGGCAAGACAATCATGATTTAGTAGATTCATATGGAAAATCTAGAAGTTCACTTCTCATCAGCTCCTAGAAGAGTTGGACAGAATAATGAATATTCATACAAAAACTGTATCTCAAAGTAGGTATGTCTTGGAATTCAAATATATACATATTTTCACTCAATCAGCTTATAACCTTTAAGAGTCTTTGGTTGCCTAAATTCCCCTTCATTAGCAGTGTGACCCTATGAGAAAGACTGATTTTTTTGATGTTATCTTTTAAGATTCTAAAATTCATGAAGAAATACTGATTGATTTACTGTTGCTTTAACATTTTTTTTTTTTATAACTTTGAACTCCAGCCTATCAAATTAATAAGTTGATTGGACATTATAATTGAGTTTCCATTTTTCAGCTGTTGGAAACAATTGTCAAGAATTGTGGGGATATTGTCCATATGCATGTTGCTGAGAAAGATCTTCTTCATGAGATGGTGAAAATTGTAAAAAAGAAGGTGACCTCTTGCTGACTCTCAAACTCCCTTATGTCTTCTTTGAACCTTTTTCTTTCTTCACAAAGTTAAGGCATCCCTATGTACTGTTCTGTAACAGCAACCTGACTTGCATGTCAAGGAAAAAGTACTAATTTTGATAGACACGTGGCAAGAAGCATTTGGAGGACCAAGGGCAAGATATCCACAATTTTATGGTGCATACCAGGAGTTGCTTGTAAGTCTTTCTGCTGGTTTTAATTTGTGCATCTGCATGTGATAGTTATTCATGTCTTAAGTATTCAAAACAATTAAGTAAAGAAACTGGGTCAATTGGTGATAGTTCAGTTTTCTAACCTATCATCCAAAATCAGCTACTAATTAGTATAGGGTCCAGTTGCAACATAGCAGTTGTTGGATGAATGCATATCACCAAGCAATTCAATGGTTGCTAATATTCCAATTAAGACGCTTATTGAACCAAACTTCCAGCTTCTACCACACGTACTTTGTTCATTCACAGTTGTCATGTCATTCCTTTAGCATTTGTTGCTTCTCAAAAATGGAGTTTTAAACATACTGCTTGATGTTTCAGCGCATTGGAGCTGTATTCCCTCAGAGAGCTGAGAAAGCAGCTCCCGTGTTCACCCCCCCCCAAACACATCCGCTGACTTCATACCCACAGAATCTGCGGAATCCTGAATCCGGTCAGGAAGCAGCTGAGTCTTCTGCAGAGGCTGAATATCCAGCCTTGAGGTGAATCTTATATTTCTAACTCTTGAAAGAATTTAGACTTTAAGTCATTTACTGTGATTTCTCTCTCTTTTTTCTTGTCCTGTTGTGGAGCTGTCAGCAGGTGCAGTTGGTATAATTGATGTACAAAAACGGAAGTGGAGAGCCAGTCTAGGAGAATACTTCTCCTACTTGTCCTAGCACAACTTTTTTGATGACTAATTTCTTAGAGCATGCCTTGATATATTTGATGGTTGAGCTCAATGCCTCAACCAAATGTAAATTTAGGTAGGTGATACAAATACACATGTTTAAAGTCAACGGGAAACCATCATTTTGATGACAGTGAAGAATCGAAGAGAATTTGGGATTAATATCCTCCATCAGCAATGATACTCTCTTATTGCCCAAAATGTAATGGACTAATGGGTGAATAACCTTAGGACTGGTTGCTGGTGTATATCTTCCTTTTTGTGCAATATCTGCTTGAACTTCCAAGGATCTTGATCCAAGTTCATTGAGTCTATCCAAATATCTGGTAAAATTGAGAAGTGGTAGGATCATAGCAGGCATACTGTAGGATCATTATTGGATTTTTAGGATCAGTAGTCTCCTACTTCGCCAATTATACTAGTTTTCTTCATTTTGATGTATTTTATGAGTTGTGACATCTGGATGTTAGGTCAAACTATCCAAGATTAATCTGCTCAGCTGTAAATAGAAATAATAATGTATATATGAGAATCCATTCTCACGTCTTCTTTTTATTTCAACACTTACCTTTGATATATTATATGTGTATGATTGGTGTTGATATCTCTCTTCTGAGATGCATTATCATAACTAGACTTGATGTTACTTGTTTTGACTAATTTGAACTCATTTATGTTGTCCTTTTAGTGTTAATATATTGTAATTGTTATAACCTGAAGCAAGATGAATGATTTGCAGCTGCTGGTGAATGTCATTTTATACCTATACCACATAACTTTTGGCTGTTAGGCTTGCTGTGGTAGTTAATTCTCATTTTCTTCTTTTTATGTTGCTAGTTTGACAGAGATCCAGAATGCACGTGGTATCATGGATGTCCTTGCTGAAATGTTGAGTGCATTAGATCCTGAAAACAAAGAGGTAGAGTCTTGCTTATAGAATCTGTTGAGGGCATTATTCAACATTAAGATATTCTTATTTTAATGCAAGCTGGGCAGGCTAAAAGTTTCGCGGTGTATTATTGTCAGCTCATGTAGTTGCTTCTTAGATACATATTTACCTCTAAGTAGAACACTGGATATATGGTTTTGAAATTTCCTAAATTTGATTCAGTTCTTTTGTGTCGAAATCTTTATCTGTTATTTTGCGGAGTTAATGCTCGTTGTTCACTGCGATAATATATTTGCTTGTTTGTTTACAGGGGCTGAAACAAGAGGTGATTGTTGATTTGGTGGAACAATGTCGTACCTACAAGCAAAGGGTAGTACACCTTGTAAACTCGACTACGTAAGGCCTTGTTTTACTTAGACTACTTCTCATTTAGTGCTATTCCTGTAAAATCTTGACAGGTTTATCAAAATTTATTTTTTGGGGTACTATATTCGTATTGATGAAGTGGAACTGATGAGAAAATTAGGGGCCCACTCGGACATATATTAGAATTTTTCCTTTTTTCCAAAAACTATTTTCAAATCAATATTTGGTTAACAAATTGTTGCTGCTACAATTTTCCAACTCCAACTTGAAGTTGGTTTTCAAGTTTGAGTGAGTGTTGCAAACCAGCTTTTTAAAGTGAAGTTTTTTTTTTCTTTCTCAAAATTGCACCATTTCTTCAAATGAAATACCTGTCGAAATGCAACTTCAATTGTCAAATACCCATTTTGAACTTAACTTCAAATGCTACTTTTTTCAAATATCATCTGATTCATCTCCGAACGCCTACCTAGATTTCTGAATCTATGGCCTCAACAGAAGCTCTAAAAAACTAAACCTTCAGAATCAAGTCTGGGAAAATTGTGTTAACTGAACCAAATAAAGCAAAACACACTTGGTTAGGTCAGGATGACCGTTCAGATGTTTTGGAAAGAGAGATCCCTATGACATTGTGACTTGCAAATATTATATCTCCCTATAGAGTACTACTGGTCCACAGCATCCTCTTAAGAAGGAAATGGTCTCTCTGACAGTGTGTCAGTTAATTCAACTTAACAGTTTGAACAAACATGGAAAACACACTTGATAGGACATAGATGTTGATATCATAATTAGTTTGACATACATGGTATCAAATTGTCGATAGACTTTTGGATTCTCGAATTTGACTGTCACGTTACCATGAATGCAACAGGTGGGAGGTGGGAGGTGGGAGTGGTGGAACAGGTTTTGTACCAATCATTTCACGGCCTCTTGATAAATTGAGTGGTTTAGATTATCAAAGGCAAGGTATAGAAAATCCCAAGGCCTGATGGGACTTTAAGGGCAAAAACCATCATAGTATGATGGTTTGTGATGAAAGGCGCTAATATAGAGGACAAAAAATATATATGTAATGCAAGAAAATGTAACTCCTAAACTCGAACAATAATTTCTGGATGAACAATTTGAAAAGCTATAAACTAAGTGAAACCTTTGAAGCAAAATTGTGTCAATCAAGTTCAAAACCATTTGAAGTATTTGATTAGATAATACGAGTTTTAAGTTTTCAGTGACTCAACCTTTCCTTTACCAAATTTCTAATTGCTTAGAGCCTGTCTGGATTAGGGGAATAATTAAGCACTTTTGAAGTATTGGAGCTGTACTTAAAAAAAGATGCAGTTGCGTGTTTGGTTAGAAGTGCTGAAGCTAAAATAGGCCGTTGATGTGTTCTGTAAATATGTTCTAACAAACACTATTTTTTATTGAAATGACTAAATTGCCCTTAAAGCTATTAACACTAACAATGAACTAATGGTTGCCATCTCTAAGCAGCCTTCTTCTCTCTGGTTTTGTATGTGTTAGTTTTTGAAGATGTTGAGATAGAAGTACGAATAATAAGCATATTCTCGCGTGCCCAAAATCTGCTTGCATTATGGTGTGAGATTGTGTCGTTGTCAATGGCCAGCCTTTTACTGTGAAATTTTTCAGTGATTGAACTTGTGCTTGGTGGTTTGAATTTTTGTTAGCTCAATATAGTTGCACTCTTCTAGTAATAACAACAGCATAGGTGTTCCATTGATGATTTATTAGACATTATTTCTGTAATGATGCTGACCTTGTTAAATGGTAGGATAGAGAACTTTTATTCTTTCATCTGGCCTTTGTAAGTGAAAGTTGGTGAATGGTGGTGTCTCTGCTGAAGTCAGAAGTGGAAGCAGGTGCAGTCTCTTTAAATAGTGTCCGTATGTGAATGATGTCAGCTGAAGGAGCAGGAGATGGAAGTATGTAATCTACTTGTATTAAAAATGGAGAAAAAATTTTTAAGACCAGGGCCGTACTCCAAATCTATGCTTAGCAGGAGCTTAGGAGATTCTCAGGACAACAACCTTTTGGATTTTTTAAAATCTGATTTCAACATTTCATGTTTATGTTAAAAAGTATGTATTTTTGTTGACAATCCTCTCAAAATTATTCTCGATAAATGATTTAATTGGATGGTTCTAATTGGAACCTGGAAGGTTTTTATTATTATTTCAGTAAGTGAGATGGGTATTCTCATTAACACACACTAGTGCATGTCACATGATTCTATTTAAAGAGGTGTAGGAACGCGTGTATTCTGTTGACCTGGACTCTTTAAGTAGTCAAAGTTTGTTGTGATTGTTGCTTGCTTTAGATGGTCTGGAATAGTTTTAATTTTTAGCAGTAAGACTTTAGGTTTTGAATTGGTTTATAGAGCCTTATCCACCGTCTGCATTTGCAGTTTGGGATGCTTTGTCGGGAAACTGAGAGCAGGAGGGAGGGGGGAATGCTTGCTCTTTTTATCTTCTGAATTTATTGATTAGTGTCTTTTAGATTCCTTTTTATTTATTTATGAGTTCCATAGCTACAGAATTTTTTTTATAGTGGAAGAGGGTAAGTTAATTAGTTGATGAAACTTGAAGCTTCTAATTTATGTCATGTTTATAAGTCAATTGTCGGGGAGAGAAGTGAAGGCTAATCATTTTTAATGCCATCGGCTGTCCTTATTTTTGCAGTAGAAGTTCTAGTGATTCAGTTAGGACAACAATATTTTATCAAGCAATACAAAAATGCTGGACTGGACATGATATTGGAACTTAAATCGAATCTCTTATTCTTAGTCGAGTCTTTGCTATGTTTTCTCTCTGCTCTGCCATAATTTATTATGCACCATTTGATTGTGATTCCTGTGGTATCCTTACATTTACCTAATACAGGGATGAATCACTGCTCTGCCAAGGGCTAGCGCTGAATGATGAGTTGCAGCGTGTATTGGCCAAGCATGAATCTATTGCTTCCGGAACTTCTGTTCAAGTGGAAAAACCAAAATCTCAACCACCTCAACCACTTGTAAATGTTGATGCTCCACTTATCGATACTGGGGACCGCAAACAATCAGACCAAGGGTAAGTAATTATTATCTGTGTCATTCTCTTATTTGACTTCTGTATCCCCCCACCCCCCCACCCACCCCACACAATTCTTGATTTCTTTTTGACGAGCTCATAGCTTAAATAGTGCATATGGATTTCTAGATTGAAATGTTAATTGCCTAACATGCGTGCCCTTAAAATTATTATCAACTAGATTAGGATGTTATCAAGGTTCAAAAGTCCTCTGTTACTGCAAGATTGATGGAAATATGTGACTTTTCTTTGTGATGCAGAATTTTCCTAGTCAGTGCTAGGTGATTGTACTTTAAATAAGCTAACCATTCCCCCAAAGAAAAGGGGAAATATGTTAGAAATCCTAGGTATTCTGTTTCATTTGAGTCGTCATATGTGACTATCTTTTTCATATAAATTGCTTGGTGTGTTTTTCAGATCTACATCAAATGCTAGCCTAGGGACACAGTTGCTTCTTCCTGCTCCTCCTTCAGCTAGCATTCCATCAACAACAACAAAAGTTGACCCGAAAATTGATCTTCTGAGTGGAGATGACTTCAGCTCACCTACAACTGAGAATGTCCTGGCCCTTGTTCCTGTTGGTGGAGAACCTCAGCCTGCAAGTCCCATTTCACAGCAGAATGCCCTTGCTCTTGTTGACATGTTTTCATCACCCAGCAACTCACAATCTCCATATTCAGCAGGGCAGACACATGCTTCGTCCCCTCAATTTCGACAACAGAGTTTCACTTCTACCCAGTCAGCTTTGTACCCAAATGGAAGTGTCCCCGGAACGACATATACACAAGGCTCTAACACGGCGTGGAACGAACAGATATCACAGCAACAGCAGCAGTCATCTTCTCCAGTTTATGGTGCGTTTCTTTGTCATTCTGCATGCATTCTGTTTTATATCAACAACAAAAAAAAATTTGCATGCATTCTGTTTTACTTTAAAATTCTATAGAAATATGTACTCTGTTCGCTGTAGGTCGAATTTGTCCTCATTATTATTCTCTATTACCCGAAAAGACCGGGCAACCATTAGATATGTTAGTGAAGAGTTAAACAGGGATATGCTGAAGTATAGCACGTGTTTGAAGTTGGTATGCCTCATGTGTAAAACCAAATTTCTGTACAGGTCTTATGTATTGCCTGAATTTTACGACCTCTTGCTCATTGAGTTTCTGAATTATTACTCACATAGTGCTTGTCTAATTTCTGATTAGGTGGTCAAAGCAGTTCGTTTCCACCACCTCCATGGGAAGCTGAGGCAGCAGAGAACAGCCAAACAGTGGGGAACCCTCATTCTCAACCGATGCAAAATAATCAGTTGTTGCTAGGTAGTCCACATGCCCTACCAATGCACAACAATCAGCTAATGTCTGGTAGTCCAAATGCTTTATCAATGCAAAATAGCCAGATGATGGCAACTAACAACCATCAATTGGCTGGTGGTTCACATGTCCATGGTATGTATGCACAACCGATCACTGGTGGACAGCCTGCAATGATGAATCAGGCTATGCAAAACAATCAGATGGTAGGCTTGCTTCCTCAACCAATCCAAGGTGGACAACCAATGGGTATGTTTCCACAACAAATGCCACCTGGGCACATGGCTTATATGTATGCCCAACAACAAATGTATGTCAACCAGATGGCGGGTTATGGCTATGGCTATGCTCAACCACAGAACACACAATTTCTTAATCAGAGAATGTCTGGGCTCTCTGTTAGGGATGATGGTGTCCTAAATAATTCGTCCTATCCAGTTTCAACTCCTTCGTACATACCATCTGGAAAGCCCTCAAAGCCAGAGGATAAACTATTTGGTGATCTTGTTGACATTTCAAAGTTCAAATCACCCAAAACAACTCCTGGCAGAGCTGGGAGCATGTGACAGTGACTGGTTTCTGCACCTTCCTTTTTTTCTTCAATATAATTCTACATCTATTTAGTAATCAAGCTTGTGTTTGTTCTGATTTTTCCCTCAACACTTAATTTTCGCACATTGTTTCTTTTAGTCCATATGCATTAAATGGTTCTTTGTGAGTTTGTGTACATTTCTTGTAGAGAGTAAAACCCAAGATCACAAAGAAAGTTGAGGAGCTTTCTTTTTTTGCCAGCTTGAATATGTATAGAATGTCTTCATTTGTGCAGCTTGGTGCTGTTATAACTTGTCATGCAGTTATTTGTGCTTTTACCTGGAAGTGTTTACAAACGATATGAACTCCAGTACTGGTAAGAGCTTTATGGCTCACTAGGGAAATATTACATCAATGCCTTACCTGAAAGAATTGTATTAGTAATATAATCCATTGTTTGCTGAGCTACAAGGGAGAAGTTAAGTTTTACAGTGTCCTCACTGTTTTATGTTTTGGTATTTGTTTCTATGTACTTTAAATGGAATATGAAGATATTATACTGCAGTGTGTAAACTGGTTGGTCGATTCTTCATGCTTGTGAAGTGAGATATCAGCAGGTGGTTCTATGATTTTATCAACCATTCATACTGCCCTTGAGGTGTATTGAGACATCTTAAGGGTGTGTATCATCTTCTGGTTTGTGGGACTTGAATAACTAATTTGTGGAAAACTTGCCCAGGATCAAGATGATGACGGCTTGCAGGTACAAAGATGTTCCCCAGATTTTACCATGCAGGCGTATATTTTCTTCTCCCAGTTGACTATTGATCAACAATTCGACATTCTACTTTTATGAGTCAATACTCTAATTTTCCTCTTTCATATATCTAATTAATTTCCTTGCAAGATAAGAATATATCAAATAGGCTTTTTTTGTACATATTTTAATGTTAATATTGATATTATTGCTGTTATCTATAAAACTGAATAATGTATAGAAACCGACCATGTAGTCAACTTTACCAACAAAAGCATTGAACATTTTATATTAACCTGTCTATGCAAATTGATTTACCAAGTAACTTGTCTGTGCAAAACTGATTATACCAATTACTAGTCTGTGTAAAATGAACGCATAAGATTTACCAAGAATTCCAGTAGGCATAATTTTTTTTTTATGATTTACCAAGAATTCAATTAGGCATAAATTTTTTTTTAAAAAAATGACTACCAAGAATCTCATTAGGTATGAGACAGATAAACTAAAAATGATTCCGTTGCCGGGACTTGAACCCGGGTCTCTCGGGTGAGAGCCGAGTATCCTAACCAACTAGACTACAACGGATGATACATTGTTACACCACTATTAATATATATATATTTTAAGTTATGAAGTGATAAATATATTTGATTTAATCTTAGAATTATATTCAGATAATCATCTTAAAATGTAATGTATTAATATTTAATTTTTTTATTTACTTTACTTTTTAAGAAATAGCATATGTAATAAACTTGTTGCAAGTTCGATCAACCTATACATATTTCGTTGTAGTATCACAACATCATAAACCACTGATGCTCCTACCGTTGTCTATTTATATAATTAAATTTTATGTTATATATTATATATTCAAAAGTAATAAATTATTATATATAAAATATTAATAGAGTTAAATTTTTACATGATGATTATGAATATAATTTAAAAATTCAATCCAAACAAACTAAAGAATCATTTCTTTAATGGAAGTATAAAATAATAGTGTATAAAACATAACATAAAATAAAGAGTTTTTATTGTATAAACTAGATAGCAGGCGCCCAATAACACTCAAGAAGAAGCTCAGGGAAGGAAGTGTTGATTTTGAGAAGCAGCTTCTAATAGAGTCAGATGTGAAAATAGTGACAATAGTGCAGGCGCATTTGCATTTCCCACTTTGAAGCCTATCATAGTTGTATTCTGCACCTATGACAATCTCTTTCAGAACATGATAAATCGCCACATCCACCTGTCGAAGGTCAGCTACAGCAGGTCCTGGTTTTTTATGCTGGAAAAGGGGAAAACACCGGTGCATGTCACCTTTGTTAACCACAGAAGCTTGACCTGTTAAAAATATACCAAATTTATATTACTACAAAAAAATATCAAACAGGAGATTTTCAAATTGTGTACACAAATTTTAATTTTTTCTAGAAGTGCATGGACTTAAATTCTGGTGAAGAAGTAATGTCAATAACCACAAAATAATGATTCATGTTAAATAAGACTGGTAGGAAAATTGCAGTGAGCGAGACAACTGATGCATGGTAAAGCTATGCCTTGTACAGGAGCTAATACAACAGTTTGGCATGTCACAACTGAATAATTAGACAAACAGACATAAGAAGCTACAAAATACATCATTTTTATGATCAAGTTTTTTGTATACTAACATAAATCGTTCCTTCAATATCGGGAGGAAAAAGCAATATCTTCTCCACTTTCATAAATAAGATCAATCATTAAATTAGTGCAACCAAAACACTACCACACTAATTTCAAAGATTTGGTCAGTTCTTTTTCCGAAAGCAATATCACAACAGATCAACAATTTTCTTTTGGTCGTGTTAAACATTATGTTTGCACATTTTAATGGTGCTCGAGTCTTTGGTTCTCCTCACTTTCTCTGTTTTGGAAATGGAGAACTTACTGGCAGCATAACGTTTATATTATATTCATCACTCACACACTAATCTATCTATTAATCCACTTTCTGTTTATGCTAATCAGAGAGAACCATGACATAGAAGCTGATTAGTAAACATATAAAATTCAATTTCTTGATGATTTCGCATACGCGAAATGTAAGAGCTGAAGTTTAGGAGTTCGTTCAGAATCCACGACCAACAGTATAGAGTCAAAATTACAAGTAAACTAATAGTTGAAGAGAAAAGTCGTATAATCAGTTTAAGCTCAGAACAATCCTTTCCTTCCGGAATCCCCAGAAGAAGAGAAACAATATTGAGTAGAAATGGAAAAAGATAACTCACAAAGTATAGAACAAATTCTTCAGTAAGCTCGTCCAAGGAGAAATGGTTGTTAAAGGTGTGATGGTTCTTAATGGTTCTTGTATGAGATTAGGGGATACAAAATGTAAAAGGGCCAATGATCTGAACAAAACCATAATAATCAGTTCAGCAAAACAGAGACACGATTACATGCTAAAAATATCAATAAAGATAAAAATCAGAAACACAAACACCGGTATTTTTAAAAAAAAATCTTGAAACTATTACAAATTGAAACAAGTTCTATTAAAAAGCGAAATACCTAAAAATAGTAAAATTAAGGGAAGGAGAAGAAAGGAGTCACCTTTGAAGTTCAATATGAAAACTCTCTCATAATCAGACATTGATAGTTTCTGAAACTTCCTGAATGGCGCACATAATAAGCGTGTATTCTATATTTATTTTGTGCAGCAGTTGCATAAATGTTGGCACAACTTACTTAGTTGGTGAGATGCGTGGAATATGTTTATAACAAAGCTTTTTGAATGATCTCATTGTACACTACATTACAAGTCGATTGATCATCATCGTTATCTGCAGTAGGAGGTCGAATCAATATTTTTATACAGTTTGAAATTTTTGCTCTCGATAAAGCAACATATAATTGACCATGGGAAAAAACTGGTTCACGTAAATAGATACCAACGTAATCTAATGTTTGTCCCTGTGTTTTATTTATAGTCATTGCAAAGCATAGACGTATAGGAAACTGTGTTCTTTTAAAAGGAATAGGTATTTTTTCATCCTCTGATGATAGTAGTGGTACTCTTGGAATAAATACGTGTTTGTTTCTGAAGTCACCACTTGCAATTTTACAACTTATAACATGTTTTTTGAAATCACAGCACACCACTGATGAAAATCATTTGGTAAGGAGAGGCTTTGATCATTTGATAAGGAGAGGCCACAACAAAGAGATTTTTAGTGTCAAGACATGTTTCAACATAACTTAAATTTCAACCAACTTCTTTAGCGGACCTCAATTTCAAAAAAAAAAAAAAAAAAAAAAACGCAAGTTCAACATCCGGCGAATGCAATCATAACTATAATGTTCATATTTATGCCATCTCTGATTTCGGTGAAGGGACACTATATTTTTTCCTGACCAAATTATCTCACCTATGCAGTCAATATTTTTTAAATGATTATGACCAACACACATTTAAGGGCTTGATAATTAGGCCCTGAAATAGCCATCAGCCATGAAAACTTCCATGTTCATCATCCCTGGAAACACTTGGTGTTGACAAATGAGGCCAGGCCAAAAGCTAAGTTCAATCTCACAACCTAAATACCACTGATATTGTAGCCAAATGGAATGTTAATGTGAATCCGGAACGACGTGTAGCTAGATCTCTTCACTTCATCTCTAATCTTATATAGTAATACGTTAGCAAAGAAATTGTTAGCTAAGAGGAAAACCTTACATGTGTTAGGCGGGAGAAAATGTCTATTACCAACAATAATGTTGGTTGGCAAATTCAATTTCTTGTAGCCTCGAGTGATAATGCTTTTTTTTTTTGCCTTTAAGGTTAGCTAGAAAACAATTCTTGTGTTGGGAAAACGTACCACTTTGTTAGAACTCTTTTGCTCTTATTTTTTTTGTTCTACTAAGTAGTGCAAAAATTCAAATTTTACCAGAGTGTTCCTCCTCTATCTTTGGTTCATTTTTTTAATAAATTTTTGTATCCTCTGGAAAAGACTGAAATTTTGACATTTGGAGCGGAAAGGTTGATGTGCATAATCAATTTTAGCTCAACATAAATACCTGAAACTAAAGAAGAAACGGAAAATTCCATGAAAGACCATAAAAAGAAAATACAAATTACCACAGATGAAATTCGCTGGAGAGGCAATACTGGACAGAAAGGGGAAAAGAGCACTCACAACGTATATAGATCATATGGGTCGCCTGAGGTAGAAAGTTCGAACAAAATTTTCAGCAAAATCGACCAGAGCGATTTTGTAAATCCAAATCTAAAGAAGAAAATCAGTAATTTAGATGGAACTGCTCGGCGTTAAAGCGTAGCACCGCTTGAAGAACAAAGATTCAACAAAGAAACAAAGAAACCTGCAGATGAAACTATCACAACCAAAGGCAGACGAATCATCTCATCGAGAAGAAGATAGAAAGTAGAAACAGTATGGGCGGTGTAAGCAGCACAACAGATTGAATGCCACGTATAACTGTACTTGAAAGGACGAAAATATCCCTGCGTGAAGCAGGCATGTTGACGAAGAGCAGCTTGCTCTAGTGCCTTGTATATATTAGTAAAAAGTAAAGTAAAATGAAGAATAGGAATTTCAAGAATTTGATTGAGTTATTTTAATAATAAAGAATAATAGTTTTGTGGGTTTTATTTGTTATTTTTATATAACAAATTCTTTATTTTATTTTATAGACTTTGTAATGAGATATTAATATTAAAAAATTGAATAAATAAAAAAATATTTCTTTTTTTTTTTTGCAACAAATTAATTGTAGGATTTTAGAACTTTAGGTTATAAACTTTAGAAATTTTGAATTATTATAAAGTTTTAAAGCTTTAGATTGTGAGCTTTATAAATTTTGAATTATTGAAGTGTCAATTTGAAGTTAGAGGTTAGTAGTTGATGTGTTTTTGAGCATAAGATGGATGTTTGAATGTCATGAATATATTAATTTTTTTTTTGAATTAGTAATTGAAGTGTTTTGAATATAAGTGAATTGTGTAAATATTATTGAGTTGGGAATTAATGAAGTACTTTTGAAATTAGAGAAGTTAGATATGAACTTGCATTACAACTAAGAATTTATAATTAATTATAATTTAAATTCATTATTACTTAAACTTAATTAGGATTTAGGAATATGAACTTAAAATCTTAATGACCTTAATTAATTAATACTTAATTTTAAACTTTATTAGAACTTGAATTTAATTTGAACTTAATTAAAACTTTAAAGTACTTGAAATATTATTAACCTTAATTAATTTAAATTTATTGAACTTAATTAATTTATAATAACTTGGACATAATTAAAAATATAAATTTGAAATTTTGATTAACTAATTTGAATTTAATTTTGAACTTAATTTGAACTTTAACTTAATTTGAGTTGTAGGATGATTTCACTGCACCCCCTTAACTTGCATCACTTTAGTTTATAAACCTTTTTGAATTTAGAAATGAATTTTGAAAGACTTTATTATAAGTCTTTAAATTGTAATTCACGTATTTTTTAAGGTTTAAATAGATTTGTTAGTTCATATTTGTGTAGCATATTTCTTGTATGATTTACATGAATGAGCTAAATTAAATTGAATTGAATTTGCAGTTGGGCAGAAGAAATTGTCAAAATTTTTGCTGTAAAAAAATGCAGTAAAAGCGATGGACAAGATGATTCTGTCTATCGCTTTTCTACATTATTTTTTGAAAATCCAAAAAAGTGACTGACTGAAACCTTTTGTCTGTTGCTTTTCTGGGTTGTTCAACACTTAATTATCACACACTAATCCTTTTAGTCCATATACATTTAATGATCGCCCTGATGTCTGAGCTAGGACAAGACCTCAATGACTATTTTGAATTTTGACCTTGAAATATGATTGATATTTTCACCCCGGATATATTTCTTTAGAAATATTTGGCGGGGTGGCCTAGGTGCGGACTGGGGGTAGGAGCGGCGTAAAAATGATTATTTTTTAAAAAAATTTGAAATATTTTTCAATTTTTTTATTGATAAAGAAATATAAGAATTGACGGGTGGATTGGATGATTGCAACGGCGACAGTAGGTGGCGTAAAAAATGAATTATTTTTTCAAAAAATTGAAATATTTTTCAAAAATATTTTTTTTAAAAAAATTTGACGGTGGTACCAAAATTCCCACGTTAAATACTTTTGTTCGATTTTGATAACTACTAAAATTTCCATGTTAAATACTTCTATCGATTTTAATAGCTACTAAACTTTCCACTTTAAATACGTTTGTTTGAATTAAGATAGCTACTAAAATTCTTAGGTTAATTATAATTGTATAGAATAACAAACTAATAATATAAAATAAATATAATATCTACCGTTTGATTTATTTGTGTTCCATAGCAAACTTTGTCAGTCTCTTTCTCCCTCATATTCTCGCTCGTTACTCTCCCTCTTTCGCTCGCTTCCTTCGCTCACCTCTCTCGCTTTACAACAATAGAATTGTATAAATTGTGTTTCTAATTGTATAAAGCGAGAGAAAATTGTATATACACATGCAAATACATATATCTTCGTCTTATACACTTATAATTATACAATAAAAATACTTTCCTGCTAAGTCTCTTTTGTCTTTCTCTCTTTCTTGTTTTATATAGATTCAAATTGTATATAATTTCTCTCTTTTTCGTTTTATACAATTCGATTCAATTGTATATTCTCTGTCCAAGTCTCTTTTGCCTTTCTCCCTTTTTCGTTTATACAAATTCAAATTGTATATAATCGTTCGATACACTTATAAATATACAATTCGTTTTATATACTTCGTTTTATACACTTCGTTTTATACAATTCTTTGCCCAAGTCTCCTTCTCTTTCTCGTTTTATAAAATTCGCTTCAATTGTATATGTATAGCGAATTATACATATATATATTTGCTATGAAGCACAATTATGTAAACTTTGATATAACATACAAATATAAAATTTATGTTTGCTCTATATATATATTATATATATGAAAGTTGCCTTAGTTTTTATTCAATTTTGGTTGCTACCAAAAATTCCACGCTAAAACAATATTGTTCGATTATGGCAACAATTTTTAATTTAAATCTATACACGTTTAAGTTAGGCAGTATTGGAATGAAAAAGAGAACGCAAATTTTTGTTTTGTTTTTGGTCAAAAGAAAACCCTAGGATCTTCTTCTTGTTTTTAGAATTTCAACAGAAAATTTTGTTTGTTTTGAGAATATAATGGGGAAAAGTAGTCGTCATCCAATGGACAAGGAGATGATGAACAATTTGGTGAAGTATGTAATGGGGAAGCCTTTTCCTCGTAAGCATACTGTTATGGATGTTGATGATGTTTACGGAATCAGAGTCTTCACCCCATCGCAAATCCTTGAATCTACCAAGGGCAAAAATAACAACATACGATTGTTGATCACTTTTCAGAATAAGGAGAACTGTAAAGTATTTGCTAGTAAAGAGGCCCCCGGGTTTTGGAAATCTACACCCAAACGCAATTCAATTTTTGATGCGAACAAGAGGCACATTGGCAACATCAAAATTTCGTGGTACTACTACTACAACGTGGATGATGGTAGAGACAAATCATCATCGAGATTGAGACAGAGTGAATGGCAGATTAGAGAATATTATCTCACATCCAAATATCTGCCACAAAGCAAAGTTGAGAGAAAAAATGTCTTATTAACCATGATGATCAAGACCAAAATTGCTGCTGCTAATAATGATAATAATAATGACAAGAAGATGCAGAGGATTATTCATGACAAGCAGGAGATCATGCAATCTTTACAATGCCTTAAACTTTAGTGATTGAACAATAGATTAGAGCCACTTTGCTTTTTAGTTTATGTTCAAAAACATTAATGATCAATATTATCTGCTGTTTACTAAGTTTTTTTTTTTCTTTCTAAATTTCCTTTATTTGATAGTCTGATATAAGTTTTATTCTATTTATAACTTGTGTGTGAAAGTAAGATTTCACATCTTTTGTGTATCAGCTGGTTTAATCTTTGCATCTGCTTGATGCATATAAAAAATGTTTTATTCTGTTTCTGAAACTCCTACGCGATTTAGCTAGTTTTAGAATTTGGGAGCTTAACGGTATGTACCAAAAGCTGGCAGGATAACCACTGCTGATAATTTTTTATATTCTGTTTCTGAAACTCCTACGCGATTTAGCTAGTTTTAGAATTTGGGAGCTTAACGGTATGTACCAAAAGCTGGTAGGATGACCACTGCTGATACTTTGATATTATCTCTTTGGCTGACTGATTCAAGGAGTTAAGACTATCAGTTGCTTGCAAAATCTGGTTCATCATTGTGCGCGGAGATGAGTTGCCAGTCTAATGGTGAGAGTGAGAAAGTTTCATTGCCTCGTGACAGGAGTAGTGTGCTGTAACCACAAGATGGACTTGCAACTGGATGGATGCATGTCAATATGAACAGGGTCTAATGGGTGGTTAATGGTTTCGTCCTCTGATGCGAATGTACCAATAAATATGTACACGCGAGTTACCAAAGATTCAGGAGGAAATTGAGTCGAGTTGCCAACAACTTCCCCTACAGTGACTCAGGGGCTGAACATGGAACTCATTCCTTGAACCAGCAGATGGCGACTGCTGGCTTTGCCGGAACACTTGCTCCGTGTTCGTCTTCGGTACTTCTTCTATATTTAAGGATTTGTGATGTTCTTTGTGATATTCTTTTAGTTACTTGTTTCTTCAAGCTGTCATATGCAAGTGCAACTTTATCTCCTAAAAAAGTGTCCTGTTCTTATTCCTGCATGGGCTGGTCAGATCCTTATTGTTCTTTTGGTCATTTTCTCCCTTCTGTTCTGTGTCAACTTGGCCTTATTTAACCTGTAGTTTCTTCTCATTTTATCTGCAGAATTAATTTCCCTCACATTTTCCAATACTCTAAACTGTGCCGTTTTGAATTTGGCAAAGTTTTCCTTTGTTGTTTGTGCTTGTTGTTGGGTTATGGTCTTTGTTAAAACTTGGAAGGTCTGGTCTATCTACAAAATATTTGTGTTGCACACTGCACTCTCCAAACCAAACCCAAACTTAACTTTGCAATTCTTCACATCAGTTTAACTTTATTTTCCCTTTTTGAATTATCTCATGAGTATCAACTCGCTTCCCTTTGTTTTTCTAGTATCATATAGCTTAACTACTAATGTAGGTTCTAATTATTAACAAGTTTAAAGTCAGAGAGTTCAATCATTTGCAAACATAGTGATAATATCCGGAGAACTCTACTCTCTAAGTTGTTGCTTTTAATTTTTACTTAGGTCTCTGAACTAATTGTTTCAGTGTTAGTTAGTGCTTATACTTGATTTTTTTGGGTACATTTGCTTTTTAACATTTCATGTTTATGTTAAGAAGTATGTTTGTTTGTTGACAATCCTCTCAAAATTATTCTTGAGAAATGATTTTCAGATTTATTGGGGCATTCTCATTAACACATGTAGCGCATGTCGCATGATGCTCTTTAAAGAGGTGTAGGAACGCGTGTGCTCTGTTGACCTGGACTCTTCAAGTAGTCAAAGTTTGTTGTGATTGTTGCTTGCTTTAGATGGTCTGGAATACTTTTAATTTTTAGCACTAAGAGTGTTTGGAATTGGTTAATACAGCCTTACCCACTGTTTGCACTTGCAGTTAAGAATGCTTTTTTTTGGAGGATAGTAACACTAATCTATATATTCACAGGTAGACTACATCCAAAATATGTAGTCCCCTTCAAAAGGTAACAGTTAAGAATGCTTTTTCGGTAAGCTGAGAGCAGGAAGGGGGAATGCTTGCTATTTTTTCCTTCTGAATTTATTGATTAGTGTCTTTTAGATTCCTTTTTATTTATTTATGAGTTCCATATCTACGGATTTTTTTTTCTTGTGAAAGAGGGTAAGGTAATTAGGTGAAGCTTGAACCTTCAAATTTATGTCATTTTTTAAGTCATTATCGGGGAGAGAAGTAAAGGCTAACCATTTTTAATGCCATCTGCTGTCCTTATTTTTTGCAGTAGAAGTTCTAGTGGTTCAGTTAGGACAACAACATTTTATCAAGCAACACAAATATGCTGGACTGGCCATGATATTGGAACTTAAATCGAATCTCTTATTCTTAGTCCAACTCTTTGCTATGTTTTCTCTCTGCTCTTCCATACATATTATGCACCATTTTGTTATGATTCCTGTGGGTCCTTACATTTACATGATGCAGGGATGAATCACTGCTCTGCCAAGGGCTAGCGCTGAATGATGAGTTGTGCCTTGTATTGGCCAATCATGAAACTATTGCTTCCGGAACTTCTGTTCAAGTGGAAAAACCAAAATCCGAACCACATCAACCTCTTGTAAATGTTGATGCTCTGCTTATTGAGGCCACAAACAATCAGACCAAGGGTAAATAACTATTATCTGTATCATTCTCTTATTTGACCTATGTATACAAACTGAATCCCCACCTCCTCCTCTCCAAATATGTTTTGGTTCTTGGTTTCTTTTTTGAGCGAGCTTATAGCTTAAATAGTACACGTGGATTTTCTAGATTGAAATGTTAAATTGTTAATTGCCTAAAACGAGTGACCTTAAAATTATTGTTTACTAGATTAGGATGTTATCAAGGTTCAAAAGTCCTCTGGTACTACAAGATTGATGGAAATATGTGACTTTTTCTTTGCGATGCCGAATTTTCCTTGTCAGTGCCAGTTGATTGTACTTTAAATAAGCTATCCCTTCCCCTTCCCTCAAAGAAAAGGGGAAATATGATGGAAATCCTGAGAATTCTTTTTCATTTTTGAGTCTTCAAATGTGACACAATCTTTTTCATATAAATCGCTTGGTGTGTTTTTCAGATCTACATCAAATGCTAGCCTAGGGACACAGTTGCTTCTTCCTGCTCCTCCTTCAGCTAGCATTCCATCAACAACAACAAAAGTTGACCCGAAAATTGATCTTCTGAGTGGAGATGACTTCAGCTCACCTACAACTGAGAATGTCCTGGCCCTTGTTCCTGTTTCACAGCAGAATGCCCTTGCTCTTGTTGACATGGTTTCATCACCCAGCAACTCACAATCTCCATATTCAACTGGACTGACACATGCTTCGTCCCCTCAATTTCGACAACAGAGTTTCACTTCTACCTAGTCAGATTTGTGCCCAAATGGAAATGTCCCCGGAACTACATACACACAAGGCTCTAACACGGCCTGGAACGAACAAATATCACCGCAACAGCTGCAGTCACAGTTTATGGTGTGTTTCTTTGTCATTCTGCATGCATTCTGATTTATATCAACAACAACAAAAATTTTTTTGCATGCATTCTGTTTTACTTTAAAGTTCTATAGAAATGTGTACTCTGTTCGCTGTAGGTCGAATTTGTCCTCATTATTATTCTCTATTACCCCAAAAGACCGGGCAACCATTAGATATGTTAGTGAAGAGTTAAACAGGGATATGCTGAAGTATAGCATGTGTTTGAAGTTGGTATGCTTCATGTGTAAAACCCAATTTCTGTACATGTCTTATGTATTGCCTGAATTTTACGACCTCTTGCTCATTGAGTTTCTGAATTATTACTCACATAGTGCTCGTCTAATTTCTGATTAGGTGGTTAAAGCAGTTCTTTTCCACCACCTCCATGGGAAGTT
The DNA here is from genome assembly GCA_016801875.1 of Solanum sitiens. NCBI lineage: Eukaryota > Viridiplantae > Streptophyta > Magnoliopsida > Solanales > Solanaceae > Solanum > Solanum sitiens. The sequence goes on from JABWTJ010000247.1 coordinate 1,068,985, forward strand.
TGAGGCAGCAGAGAGCAGCCAAACAATGGGGAATCCTCATGCTCAACCGATGCAAAATAATCAGCTGTTTCCAGGTAGTCCACATGCCCTACCAAGAAGATAACCCTAGCTAGTAAATAGCGATCATCTTCTTCTGTTCTAATTCAACAGAAATTTATGTTTGTTTTGAGAATAGAATGGGGAAAAGTAATGGTCATCCAATGGACAAGGAGATGATGAACAATTTGTTGAAGTATGTAATAGTCAACCCTTTTCCTTGTAAGCATACTATTATGGATGTCGATGATGTTTACGGAACCAGAGTCTTCAGCCCATCCCAAATCCTTGAATATACAAAGGGACAAGCAACAACACACGATTGTTGATCACTTTTCAGAATAGGGAAAACTGTAAAATATTTGATAATAAAGAGGTCCCTGGGTTTTGGAAGTCTACACCCAAATGCAAGGCAATTGTTGATGCCAACAAGAGACACATTGACAACATCAAAATTTCGTAGTACTACTACTACAACGTCAATGATGGTAGAGACAAATCATCATCGAGATTGAGAAAGAGTAAAGGCAGATTAGAGAAATATTATCTCACATCTAAGTATTTGCCCCAAAACAAAGTTGAGAGAAAAAATGTCTTATTAACCCTGATGATCAAGACCAAAGCTAAACCTAATAATAATGACAATGACAACCAAGGTGAGAAGATGCAGATTATTCTTGAGTAGCAGGAGATTATGCAATCTTTTCAATGCCTTCAACTTTAGTGATTGAACAACAGATTAGAGCCAGTTTGCTTGTTACTTTTTTCTTGTTTATGTTAAAAAACATTACTAATCTATATTATCAGGTCCAACTGCTGTTTAGTAAGTGTTTTTCCTAATTTCCCCCTTCTTATATAGTCTGATATAAGTTTTATTTTAAGTAAGGTTTCTTAGTCTTTTGTGTATCTGGGATGGTCTAATCTCTCTCTTTTAAGCTTTGCATCTGCTTGATGCATATAAAAAATGTTTTATTCTGGTTTCTGAAACTCTTACGCGATTTAGCTAGTTTTAGAATTTGGGAGCTTAACGGTATGTACCAAAAGCTGGTAGGATGACCACTGCTGATACTTTAATATTATCTATTTGGCTGACTGATTCAAGGAGTTAAAACTATCAGTTGCTTGCGAAATCCGGTTCATCATTGTGTGTGGAGATGAGTTGCCAGTCTAATGGTGAGAGTGAGAAAGTTTCATCGCCTCGTGACAGGAGTATTTTGGTGTATCCACAAGCTTCAGCGAGTTACAGAGAAATGTGGTGTACCCACAAGCTTTACTTACAACTGGATGGATGCATGTCAATGAACAGGGTCAAATGCGTGGTCCTTACATTAATGGTTTCGTCCTCTGATGCAAATGGACCAACGAATATGTTCACGGGAGTTACCAAAGATTCAGGAGGAAATTGAGTTGAGTTGCCAACAACTTCCCCAACAGTAACTCAGGGGTGAACATGGAACTCATTCTATGAGCCAGCAGAGGGCGACTGCTGGCTTTGCCAGAACACTTGCTCCGTCTACGTCTTCCAAAAACAGTTCACCCGGTTTTGATAGGTAACTGGCGCTAGAAACTCATTTGGATGACCAAGCTACCACCTAAGGTCATTCTTTTTACCTGGACAGCTCTATATGAGGCATGGCTCACCAAGACAACATAAAGAAAAGAAAAATCCCCTTCCCGAACACCTTCTTCTTCATTGTGAAGTGGCCTCGGAATTATGGAGCATATATTTTTGCATCTCTGGAATCAACTGGACCACACTCGTCACAGTCAATGATGTATTTGAGAGTTGGAGCCTACGGAAAGTTGACAAAGCCATCAAGATCTGGATTATGATTCCTGCTTGTATTTTTTGGTGTATTTGGTTAGAGAGGAACAAGAGATGTTTTGATGGAGAGTCAACGCTTTAGGCATTTTGAAGGCTAGGTGCATTGCAAATTTGTTTAGTTGGTCCAACTTGTATCCTGCACTCATTAGTTCTTGCTTAGATAGTTTGTATAGTTGGCAAGAGATTTTTTTAAAGATCAAATGCCATATCTTGTAAATCTTGCATCTTCTTGATGTTGTTATTAATACCACTTATCATAAAGATAGTATATTACCACAGTTTCCTCCATATTCCAAGAAGTGTCATGTTCTTGTTCTTGCATGGGCTGGTCAGATCTCGACTATTCTTTTCGTCGTTTTCTCCCTTCTGGTTACATATTACCTATAAATAAGGTTAAAATGCTCCCAGGCACTTTTTTTGAGACTACCTTTTAAAAGACCCCTTCAGTGTCTCTGATCCCTTTTCTGGTGGTCCTCAACCACCGGAATCTTTCCCTATCCTTTTTTTCTTTGAAAGCCTTTTTTTCACAATGGAAAATCGTATTTATTTAGACTAGGTGGGAAATCTTTTGACATTACAGAGACTATAATGTATTCTGATACATGGTTTGAATGGGTGGAAAATTCTAGGCACTACCACAGGAGGATGACTTTGAGCAAAGGGGCTCTGGGTTGGCTATGCAAAAGGTTGCGAGAAGCATCAAAAGTCAGGGGTAAAATGTTTAAGACATGGAGAGGCAGAGATGTTTCAACTAATATCTTTTGCTCTTTGAAGTTCAACAAGTTTGGTCGTTTTTTGTCGATCATTACGGTCAATGGCCAAATGAGGTCGATTATTATTTTTCCAGCAAACAAGGACAATGAGGGGTGGTTGGGACTTGTCAGCCGGATTGAAAGCTTCATTAATAGGAGGTCTTTAATGCAAGCTGGTACTCCAGCAGTAGGGGAGATAAATCATCCTTCAAAGAGGGGAGAAGGCAACTACAAGGATGCTCTCTTCAAGAACAAATGGATGGTGCAGGAATCAACTATCTCCAAGGTACAAGGCATTATGACAGCTTCTTCACACCATGATGGAAAGGTTCTTTTACAGAGATGCCTAGTAGGAAGCTTTCCAGTTTGCAACGAGATCCCAACAAGAAATGATATGAGAAGGTGGATTCAAAAAACTTGGAAAGGAGTTCAAAATATTCAGGTTTTCGACATGAATGACATTCAATTCCTGTTCAAATTCCAGTCGAGGAAAGATGCACAACACATTCTTCTTGGTAATTGGAAGAGACAGGGCAAACAACTTGAGCTTGACTGGTGGTCTCCGACATCTGGGGCTTATCCAGCCCACACCACCTTTCAATGGTTTTGGATTTGAGTACTTGGTCTACCTCTCCAACTATGGTCTGAAAATATTATGAAAGAGATAAGAGATAAATGTGGGGGATGGCTTGCGACAGAAGAAGAAACCACGATAAAAAACCATCTGCGATGGGCTCGAATCAAAGTGAAAGGTCCTATTGGAAAAATTCCCAGGGAAGTTGAAATTCAAGATGGTGGTTTGATTATTTCCCTTCCAGTTTGGGTTGAAGCTCCAGCAAAAATTCGCAGATCTGAGGTGGTTGAGCTTGACAGCCAAGAAGTTAGTCCTAGGCTAGAAAAGGAAAGGGATAAAGCTGCTAACTCCATAAAGCAAATGTTGACTTCCCAGGTTTTAGGGCAAAGGAGAGAGAGAAAGGATCCTGTGGATAATGATATGCATCTAAGGAGTGTTGTGGGGTCCAGTAGCCATGTAGAAAAAGCTGATGATGCCAAAAAGCGGATGTTGACTTCACAGAGAATTGGGCTAAGGAGAGAGGGAAATGATCTTGTGGATATGATGGGACATGCATTCGGGGGCCCCACTGCTGCAGGTCAAGTGAAATCCCAATCAAATTATTTGGGCCAGCCAACCCATTAAAATAGAAGCCCAACAAAGGTTGTTGAGCCTTTTATTAAAGATATAAACATTTGTCCTGCTAATACAGAAGCCCAAAATACTCTGTCAACATGCATAGAACAAAGTATGTGGAGTGAAGTGTCAAGAAGCCAGCTGGACGATACAGAGAAGCGTCATTCAAAGTCGATGATGGCGGAAATAGGGAGAAAAGTGCTAAAACTAAGGAAGGGGAGGTACATGGGAATTCTCAACAATTAATTCCTCTTAGTGATCCGACACCTCTCAATTGTGATGCCTCTGAATGTAGCAAAGAGGCAGAGGGGAGAACAAACCAATGGGTACAAGACAATATCCTCCGACTCAGCCAAATGTTTGGAATGTCTTTTGATGGTTGTTCTGGCGAAGCTTTGACCCTTCTATTAAAAATTGATCAAAGAAGGGAAAAGAAAGACTCCTTAGCCTCGAGTGCTACAGAACATAAGGACAATCAGATAATCCCTAATGAGCTAAAAAATCTAATCTTTGATGTGAAGTTCAAGGATGGAGAACCTAGGAGTGAATCTAGAAGCAGGGAGAGAAATTATGCCACCCAGTTACAATGAATTTAAAAATTCTATCATGGAATGTTAGGGGTTAAACATGGAGAACAAAAGGAATTTGGTGAAAAGCAGAATTTAACAGGAGGGGGTAGATATTATAGTTTTGATGGAACAAAGCTAAATGGGACAGTTGGCAATTATATACAACAATTAGGGGGAATATGTGGGGAATATGGTTGGAAGCGATTGGCAGCAATAGTGGAATTTTAGTTATGTGGGACAAAAGATCATGGAGAGGGGAGATGGTGGAATATGGAAACCAATCAATTACTTGTACATTATGTGGATTTAATCAAGAACTAACTTGGTTTCTCACAGCAATCTATGCATCATGTGATAGAAATGAAAGGATGAAGTTGTGGGAAGAATTAGGAGCTATGAGGAGTCTCTGTGAAGGGCCTTGGGTAGTATGTGGGGATTTCAATACTACTAGATTTCCTTCGGAGAAAACCAACTGTATCAGGCTTTGTAGAGCCATGATAGATCTGTCTAGTTGTATCAACGAATTGGAGCTGATTGACCCCCCTTTATTTGAGGGCTCATACACTTGGAGAGGAGGGGCAAATCATAGGAATGCCTCCAGGATTGACAGATTTTTATACTCGTTCCCATGGGATGAAATGTTCCTTCAAATTAGGCAATGTACTCTGCCTAGCTTGGGGTCTGACTATAATCCCATTGTCTTAACTTATGGGGATAAGGCTTTCAGGAGATCTTATTTTAAGTTTTAAAAGTGGTGTCTTAATATAGAGGGTTTCAAAAGTAAAGTTCATGAATGGTGGAGCTCCTTTGAAGTGCTGGGAAGACCGGACTACAAACTAGCTACTAAGTTGAGGTTGATTAAAACAAAACTGAAGGAACGGAGCACAGAGAATAGGGGGAACTGGAAGGCAAGGAAGGAATAAATATTGAGTCATATAAGGGACATGGAAGTTACTCAAGAGACTAGATCTCTTACTGGTGATGAACAACTTCTAAAGGTACACTTGGGCATGGAATACGAGAATGTGGCAAAAAATGAAGAATTTTTTTGGAGACAGAGGTCCAGAATTCAGTGGATCAAGAATGGCGATAAAAATACGAAGTATTTCCACATAATGACAACAGCTCACAAGAGAATCAACACCATTGAGTCATTAAAGATTAATGGAGAGTTTGTCACAACCCGAGACCATACCCTAGAAGATAGGATGCAATCTTGGATTGCGACCGGCGTCGTCGAACTCTCAGAGTCCTCAAACAAGCCTCATTCATATCATTCATCGCATATACATAGTGAAAAGTAGTGCGGAATTAAAACTTTTCACTAAAACATAATATAGTCTTTAAAACCCTTTCATATAGAAATAATAGAAATGCTAAGTCTCAATCTCATCATCTTAAGACACAAAAGTACTTTAATACGAAAATAGAAATAACATAGTCTATTACAAAACTTCATAAAAGAAACATAAGATGACATATATGCCCTCGATACAAATGAGGACATACTTCAATTCTTCTACTCGGACGATTCTTTTAAGCCCAAGTCTTCTTCTCCAAAAGCTCCTTACCTACCAAGGACTATAGATAGAAAATAAAGCATGGAATTAGTACAACCACATGTACTAAGTATGGCTATATGCATAAAATCATGAAAACGGACTTTATTGGAAATATGCATCTTTTCATTTAAGAAATCATAGTTTAAACATAAGAACATCATTTAGCAATTAAGAAACACATAAGATAACAATTAACCAAAAATAACATTTAAAGGCTCACTTTACAGTGAGTTTACTTCACTGTACAGTGAAGTCCTTTCACTGTTACAGTGAAGTCCCCTTTCCTTTCAACATCTCCTAGCATGTAATTTCCTCACTTAAAGTCATCCTAAGATTTACTTAAGTCACACAAAGAGAGACCGCCCGTACACCCTCTCTAGATGTGCCTAAACGACCCTTAAGATTACCTACGATGAGTCACATACATACTTAGAAAACAATCATAAACATTTATGTAAGATTCTTCTACCAAAGGTGATTCTAAGTCTCACTTGAGTGAGTGTGGAGCGACAGCCCATACAATCTCTATCACACACACACAAGAGATCCTATAGACTACCTCAAATAGAATCATTCTCACTAAACACACCAACACTTAGATTAGAAGACATTCTCCTTCCAAGGCCTATCAAAAGACCTACTTAAGTAAATCGAGAAGATAAAGTCCGTAGTGCAATAGCCTCTCCAAGATTACCTAAATAGTCCTTAAGACTTCCTAAGGTTTAGATCATGTCAACAAGATTAACCAACTTCCCTAACTAGAGTCATCCTCAAGACTTCCAAAGATAAGACATGAAGAGACCATCCTTTCATGTCCTCCTCACACTTTAGCTAAGGAATGCTTAAGTCACTTTAGATTAGGTACTCAACCATTCACATAGTTACTACATAGGTCATTAGTTCATTAGTTCATTAAGACTCATACATCACCTAAGACACTCACATAAAGCATCACATAAGACACTCACATAATGGATCACATAATGGTCTTTGGACAAGACCTAGGAACTCCACATAACACCTTCAAAGTCTATTGTGCAATGTCTAGATAGCGTCCCATACCACCACCTAAACCTTATAAACTTATCTAATGCTAATAGGTATTCCACATAATGAGAATAGGCAATAACCGACATAGACCATGGTAGCAAGACATGGAATCCGAAGTTCTATCCTACTTCGATGAGGTTGTTCTACTTGCTAATGGTAGAACTTGGACACATCCCATGTAGGCACATGGTTAAGGAATATGAAGGGTGTGCGAAGCATTCAATCTCTTATTTAATTGAATCCACTTCCCCCTTACTCATACTCACTCGGTACTAGCCTTAGTTCTCATAGATTAATTCACATTAAGGTTCATATAAATAGGTCCTTATCTAGTTCATGACCCCCTTTACATTCACCCTACCAAAGCAAGTTCCACTAGGGCATATATCACTTTAGCGACAAGAAGCTCATAGCGATTTTCCTAAGGTATGATATGATGCCGTTCCAGCCAACCATCCCTAAGTCCATCACTCATAACATGAAGGATACCATTACGGCTAACTACTTCACAATTCATAACCTTGCCACTAAGTTCAAGGTTCCACATAACATTGACCTTCTTATCATTAAGGTCTCACCTATATTTATTTATTCAAGACTAAGTTATAACACCCTATATCAAGACATCACATACTCATAACCATATATATATATCAAGTAAGAGATACAAGTCAACCAAGACAAGACATCACATACTTCACTTTTAACACATAATACAAGACATTCTAGGAATACTTCTAAAACAACCTAACATCTTCAAGTCATCCTATATATCATCATAACATCATTAATATACTCCACATAGACTCATAAAGTCAAATAGGAATAATCCAAGACTTAACCCTAACACTATACTCATAATGTCAAGACAAAGTCTAACATGATCACTTAAGGCAACATAACTAGAAGAATACATACATGACTATATAACTTCCCATGTCGATAAGTAATATCATACTCACATCATCAACTACACAAATAGCCACATAACTTCAAGTAATTGCTGTTGACACCCAATTTTGACCTTCCCCAATACTAATCAATTAACAAGCTTCTTAATCCTAAACTTTTTTTTAAAATAATTAGTTCCGTTAAGGCTTAAAAGGCTTTTCAAGTTATTCCTAATAAGTCTTGTCGCTTTCTTAATTCTTAGATATTACACGTGATTTACATAATAATGTACATGACCATTTTATGTTATGTTTATTCGAAATTCGCCTTTAAAGGTTTATTTTGTTTAAATATTTTATTTATTAATTTAGTTATATAATGGTTTGCATTTTTGAATCAATTATTTTATGACTGCGTCGATTATTTTATATCGTTAATTTTTTTTTTTAAAAAAATAAATAAATAAAAAAATTGTTAATTGATTACGTTAATTTGTCTTTAAGTTTTATTCAACTTATCCAATAATTTGGCTAGATGGGTTTTTAGATGAATTTGGGCCTCTTCTCCTTTCTCTAGTAGCCAACTACTTAAACCCAAATCTTTTGTTTCCAAATCAGCCCATCCCAATGCCCATTAAAATTCCCCAAGCCCAATTTCCCTTACTCTTGGCCCGTCCCCTCTTTTGTCCTTATCTCCAGATGGACCCCATCTCTTTCTTCTTTAGTAACGAGAAGAACAGAGCTGCAAAATGGAGAAGCGAAGCAGCCTCAAACTATTCCAAATCGCGACCCGCCCCGCCCCGACCCCTCAATTATTTTTTTTTCAGCGCGTGCGCCTCCCGCGTTCTCTCGTACAGCAAATCTTACAGGTGGATTCATCTTGTGACTCGATCGTCCTTTGTTCGAAATCGACGGTCCCCTTTTTTGAATCCGTTGAGAGTCGTACGTTTTGGAGCTATCTACAGCTTGCAACTTTATCTTTTGGGAGGGTTTTGAAATTTGGAGTGAGTATTAGGCCCTAGGTTTTTAGCCCAAGTTTGCCCTAGTTCTCAGATAGATAGCTGCTTTTTCTTTGTTCTCGAGGGGGAGGCGGAAAATTTTGGGACTGTTTTCAAAATTTTTGAAACAAAATATAGAAAATTTTCAGTTTGGGAATTTTGTTAAAAAATATAAATCTACCTAGCTGGAAAATACTCACAAAATCCTTCACAAGGCTGTGATAACAAAGGAGGGTGTTCCGAATTGAGATTTTTTTTTGTTTGGAAGGATAGACGTCCATTTCGAGTTTGAAATCTGGTCGGAATTCTGTTCGTTGTCCAGCACTTCGTGGTGGAAGGATCGTGATCACTCCAGCTCGTCGTTGTCTCAATCTCGCTGCACCGGAAAAGGTAAAAACCCCTAACTTGATTCCTACTCTTGTGTTGTTGTCGTTATGTATTTGGTTTTATGAATAAATTAGATCTGTTTGTTTCTTTCCTTCTTCTTCTTTTTCTTTCCTTCAAATGCCTAAATTTTTTTTGTGATTGTTCATGGATGTTTGAGTGGTGCATGGTTTCATCTCGTCAAATAGATTGTATTTTAGTGACGTTGGAGTATGAGGCATGTCATTCTGATTGTGGTTGTTTCTATTTGCAAGTTTTAATTTAAATCAATAGATTAGCTAATATAGAGCTTGGATGTTGGTACATTTTTCTCTCCTTTACATTGTCTTTCCAGTATGTCTTGTTTAGAATCGACTATATAGATTTTTTTATAATAATATGTATCCACGGCCTATTCATATTATTGAGCATATGGAAGAAAGTGGATGATGAGCTGAGCTGTCCAAGTGGTTACAGTTTGTACAGGTGTCATAGAGTTAGTGGCTAGATACTAATTTTGTTATTATTAGTTAGTTAAGCTTGAGTCAGTTAATACTTGTATATATACAGATGTACTATGCATAATTGAATACACGCTTTAAGCAATAAACAAAGTTTTTCCAATTCTCTCTGTTTTAGTAGATATTTTAATATGGTATCAGAACTTTTCTGATTGGATCTAGGAATTCTTCATCTGCAATTATTGAAGGATTGAGTGATTCATCAAGTGGAAAACAGAGATCTGAAAATTAATTTCAATGGCGAGAAGGAACGACCACAACCATCCTTTGTTCTTATCTTCTTCAGATGTTGCTGGATCGGTGCAGATTGGGATTCAGTTAACAGGCATGGAGAACTACACCTTATGGAGTCGTGCGATGCGACTCAACTTGCTTACCAGAAACAAATTGGGATTTATCGATGGCACAATCACACGAGATGCTTTTACAGTTGATTCTGAGAAGCAGGATTGGGATCGATGTAACGCAATGGTGATTTCATGGATCGTCAACAATGTCAGCAAGGAACTTATAAGTGGAATCCTTTTCTGCTCTAATGCTAGTGTGGTATGGAGAGACTTAAAGGAACGATTTGATAAAGTTAACATGTCTAGGATATATCATCTTCACAAAGCAATTGCTACTTTAACTCAAGGTGTTTCCCCTGTTGCTGTGTATTTTTCAAAATTGAAAGACCTCTGGGATGAATTTGATTCAATTGTACCTCCTCCTTGTTGTGAATGTCCAACATCGAAGGATTATGCTGATGGTTTGATAAGACAACGACTTCTCCAATTTCTCATGGGATTGAATGATAACTACAGTCAGGCTCGTAGCCAAATTCTGATGATGATACCTGTTCCTACTGTGAACCAATGTTATGCTATGCTCATCCAGGATGAGAGTCAAAAGGTTTTATATGGGGAGCAACTTGGTGATAACAGTGCAATTGATCACACAGCCTTACTTTCTAACAAAATTGAAGGAACAGGTAAGCCTAGAGGAGGTGGTTATGCAGGTAACACAGGAAGTAGTTCTGGAGGTAGTTCTGGAGGTGGTAATACAGGTGGATTTGGATATTATAGTGGATATTATGGAGGCAATGGTTCTGGATCTGGCGGTTCTAATGGTTCTGGATCTGGGGGAGGAGCTGGTAGCTCAGGAGCAAGTAGCTCTAGGTTTAGAAGGCCTTCTCCTTACTGCGAAATTTGTAATTTCAGAGGACATACTAAGGAAGCTTGTTTTAAGGCAATGCAATGCAGCTATTGCAACATGAGGGGTCATACTAGGGACAATTGTTATAAACTCATAGGTTACCCTGCTGATTTCAAAGGAAAGAAGAAAATCTCTGCAGCTAATCAACACACTGGAGACAATGGAGTCACTCCACACCCACACCATGTCCAACAACCTCACTTCACAATGGATCAATACAATCAAATTCTAAAGTTGTTAAACAAACCTCAGTTGAATGAGACTTCTGCAAATGCAAACATGACAGGTATACTTGCTAGCTCTTCTAGTTTAATCCATACACATCCTACACATTCACAATGGATAGTTGATAGTGGAGCCACAAACCATATGGTGAATGACAACTCATTCTTTAATACTGGATTAACAATTGCTAGAACAGGGAAGGTTCAAATACCTACAGGTGAGTCAGCTATGATAACTCACTCTGGAAAATGTCAGTTAGAAGGAGGTGATGTGATTACTGATGTATTATGTGTGCCTGAGTTCCAGTTCAATTTGTTATCTGTAGCTAGGTTGACAAAAGAGTTACAGTGTTGTGTTTCATTTTTCCCTGATTTCTTCATTATTCAGGACCTCTTCAATGGGAAAGTGAAGGGGATTGGTGAGGAACGAGATGGTTTGTACACACTGAACACCAAGATTAAGGAGGAATCTGCAAGAATAAAGTCTCTGAATGTAGCAGAATGCAAGGAAACAGCTGAGTTGTGGCACAAGAGGATGGGTCATGTACCCATGTCTGTGATTAGGAGATTAGACATAGTAAAGAATAAACAAGCATTTTCGTTACAACACTGTGATATATGTCCATTGGCTAGACAAGTTAGACTTTCTTTTCCTAATAGTGACACTAGAGCTTCTCATTGTTTTGATTTGATCCATATGGATGTTTGGGGACCTTACAAAGTTGCTACTCATAATAATATGAGATATTTTCTCACTTTAGTTGATGATCATTCTAGATGGACTTGGACATTCTTGATGCACCTTAAATCTGATGTTTGTACATTACTTAAAAGTTTTCTGACTTTGATAAAAACTCAATTTGGAAGGCAAGTGAAGGTACTTAGATCTGATAATGGGGGAGAATTCTTTAATACTCAATGTAAGGAGTTATTTGATCATCATGGTATTGTTCATCAAAGTTCCTGCCCACACACTCCACAACAAAATGGAGTGGTGGAAAGGAAGCATAGGCATATCCTTGAAACTGCCAGGGCTATTCGATTTCAAGGCATTTGCCTTCTAGATTTTGGGGTGAATGCATCACAGTTGCTGTCTATATCATTAACAGAGTGCCATCTACTGTTTTAGGGAATAAAACTCCTTTTTTCATGTTGTATCAAGTACAGGCCAGCTTATCACACATGAGAATCATTGGATGTTTATGTTATGCAACAAACTTGGTTAAGGGAGACAAGTTAGGGGCAAGAGCTATCAAAGCTGTATTGATGGGATATGGAACTACTCAAAAAGGTTATAGGCTCTATGATCTACAGAATAAAGTTTTCTTTACAAGTAGAGATGTATGTTTCCATGAGCACCTATTTCCTTTTCATTCATGCACTATGGATGATCTAAATAAAATAGATGCAGATGATACTGTGTTAATGCCTATTTTTCGTCCAACTAAAATTGCTGAAGAGTTTCCAATTGCAAGGCTTAGAGAATGTGATATTGCACCAGAACCAATTGGAACTGAGACAATAGTTGAAGCTGCAAGCTCTATGGATCCAGTTGGACAACCACCAGTAAGGAGAACATCAACAAGAGTTAGTAGACCACCTATCTGGCAGAAAGATTTCATCACAAAACCATGTTCCAAGTCTGCAAACTCTTGTTTATATCCCATTGAAGATAATGTTACTTATGATAATCTGGCTGTCCCCTATCAGAGTTTTATAGCTCAGATGTCTCTAGAGACTGAGCCACAATCTTATGCACAGGCTATTTTGGATAAAAGATGGGTTGAAGCAATGAATTCTGAAATTGAAGCTCTACAGAATAATGGGACTTGGAAAGTAGTTTCTTTGCCACCAGGTAAGAAGGCAATTGGTTGCAAATGGGTCTTCAAGATAAAGTATAAGGCTAATGGTGCTATAGAAAGGTTTAAAGCCAGATTGGTAGCAAAAGGTTACAATCAAAAGGAGGGTCTTGACTATCAAGAAACTTTTTCTCCAGTTGTAAAAATGGTGACTGTGAGATCTGTAATTTCTTTGGCTGCAACAAATGGATGGAGCATTCAACAAATGGATGTAGATAATGCTTTTTTACATGGAGATCTACAGGAAGAAGTATATATGCAATTACCACTGGAACTCAACAGTGATAACAGTGAGGGGTCACAAGTTTGCAGACTACTTAAATCACTTTATGGATTGAAACAAGCTTCTAGGCAATGGAATGTGAAACTCACAAATGCTTTGATTAAAGCAGGGTTTCATCAAAGTCATTTGGATTACTCATTAATGACAAAAAGGACAGCAGAAGGAATTGTGATAGTATTGATTTATGTAGATGATCTATTGATTACAGGAAGTAGCAAAAGGTTGATAGACAATGCCAAACAGGTTCTGAAGAGTAATTTCAAAATCAAAGACCTAGGAGATCTCAGATATTTCCTTGGTATAGAGTTTGCAAGAAATTCAGAAGGAATACTTATGCATCAAAGGAAATATGCCATGGAACTGATATCAGACTCTGGAATGAGTGGATCAAAACCATGTACTACACCAGTCGAGGTCAACCAGAAACTGACCACCTCAGAGTTTGATGATCATTTCAAGCTTGATAATGGTAATGTTCTGTTGGATCCAGGTGAATATCAAAGACTTGTTGGAAGATTACTGTACCTTACAATTACCAGGCCTGATATTGCCTTTGCTGTGCAAAGTCTTAGTCAGTTTATGCATGCTCCTAAGTCATCACATATGGAGGCAGCTCTTCGAGTAGTAAGATATGTAAAACAAGCACCTGGTTTTGGTGTCTTGATGTCTGCTAAACCAACCAACACTCTTCAGGGATTTTGTGATGCTGATTGGGGGTCTTGCATCAATTCAAGAAGATCCATCACTGGGTACATGATTATGTTTGGTAATTCATTGATCTCTTGGAAGTCCAAGAAACAGCCTACTGTGTCTAGAAGCTCAGCAGAGGCTGAGTACAGAAGCTTGGCATCCACAGTAGCTGAAGTTATTTGGTTGATTGGAATGTTCAGAGAATTAGGCATTGAAATGAAATTACCAGTGAAACTATACTGTGACAGTAAGGCTGCTTTACAAATAGCAGCAAACCCTGTGTTCCACGAGAGAACAAAGCATATTGACATAGATTGCCATTTCATTAGGGAGAAGATACAAAGTGGGCTTGTACATACTTTGCATTTGTCTTCTGTTGAACAACCTGCAGATATACTTACCAAAGGCCTGAGCAAGTTGCAACATGATCATTTAGTATCCAAGCTAGGAATGAAGAACATCTTCATATCATCTAGCTTGAAGGGGGGTATTGAGCATATGGAAGAAAGTGGATGATGAGCTGAGCTGTCCAAGTGGTTACAGTTTGTACAGGTGTCATAGAGTTAGTGGCTAGATACTAATTTTGTTATTATTAGTTAGTTAAGCTTGAGTCAGTTAATACTTGTATATATACAGATGTACTATGCATAATTGAATACACGCTTTAAGCAATAAACAAAGTTTTTCCAATTCTCTCTGTTTTAGTAGATATTTTAATACATATCTCATTCGAGTATGAAATCGTTTCATGTGTATCCCATTTGACTCTAATGGCTTGTTTCTCTTGTGCACTCCCGTATCTTCATTTGCTTTTACTCTAAAAAAGTATAAAAGGTTTCCTTTATCAAAATGTATTAACTCTTTGGTTAAATATAATTTTCTTCCATTATGCTTAGTTTCCACGTTGAGTCAACTTCACTGACCATGTGTCCTGTTATCATTTCCATATTAGCTTTCCTATTTTTTCATACTTGTTTGATATGTTGTGGGTGCATTTTATTGAAAGCTAGTTAAGTGTCTAGTTGGGTTTAACTCTAAGGATAGCTAGCGTATAGATTTATGGCAGATTTTTTGACAAAAGTTCTCAAGTTTCTATATTTTATTGGTTTGAAAATTATTGCTAAATCAATTTATTCTTGGATGCCTTGTGATTTTGCACTCTAAGTTGGCCTATATTGATTTGCGGTTGCGGGTTGTTCACTGCCTTTTGGTGTACCATTTTTTCGTGAATATTCTTTCATGTCCACTTTGCTTCACTCTTTGGCCTAATATTGCTCATAGTAAGGATTAATAGCGTGTGTATCATTTTTGAGGGTATATTACCTTCTAGTCCAATCATTTGTTTTTACCTGTTGGTAGAGTTTTATTTCACTAAGTCCTATTTGTCCCTTTGGCTTTAAAGGTTTTGTTAATAGATAGTTCTTAAGTAATCCTTTCATGATTAGGGGAGATTTGGTCAACTGATTGTGGATTTAGTATTATGGTTCGATTTCTAAAATACGTGTTCTAACGCGTTGATTCTACTGATTTTTTTTTGCCATACGGAGTTTGTTGCTTGATAAAATTTAACTCTAAGTTTCTTTGTTACGAATGAATATGTATTAATTCTTCATACTTCTTCCGTGTTTGCATGTAAAATCTGCTCGAGTTCGTCAAGAACTCTTTATTCCCCGCATATCGAGAGGGCCATCAAGGTTCTAATCTGTCTTCTCGAGTCAAACTTTGGGAAATTGGCGTACAAGTTTAGAAGAAAATAAAGAGACTGCCGAAGAGGGAGAGTTGAAGAATTTTGGCCCACTTTATTTATTTTTATTGTATTGTATTTATTTTCGGGCATAAGCCCTTGTCGTCCTTCGCTTTACTTTATTTATTTCGTGTAATTATTTTCTTAGTTTAGGACAGGTACAAAATGGGTCAAAATCCAAAACAGGTGGGTCCAAAATCCGGTCCAAGCGAACAGAAAACCCGGGATTGGACCCAAATCTCTCTCCCTATCTCTTTATATGCTTTTAAATTTTTATCTGTTTTATTTGCCGTTAATTTTAAAGTTAGAAAAATTCGAATCCCTGCTAAACGCCTTGCATGTTTTACCAACTTAAAATCAATAATTTTGCACATAACTCATTTAGATAATAAGTTAATTTTAACTTTTCTTCATTCTAAGTAGTTTTGAAAATTAAACAATTTTAGCCAAACTAAGTTAGTTGTCGGAAAATCGCATTAGCGGATATTTTAGGTGCCTAACACCTTCCTAAGATATAAATAAGAATTCCCGAACCCCTTAAATGTTTTCAATGATTTTATTTGTTTAAGTTCTTTTGAAAACATAGTTTTCTTAATTTTTCTTAAAAATTAAGTGGCGACTCTAAAAAAGTCATAAATTCTTAAACCAATATTTTCCGATAAAACAGAAATGGCGACTCTGCTGGGGATTAGGAGGATTCTAACCTTAAAACTAACTTTATTTGGTTATGTGTATAATTGTTTATTTGTTTACTTTATCTCTTTTAAACTGTTGCATTCATGGCATAACATTTTTTTCGTCAAACGACAATTATTTCATTTTCACTAAAGGACGATTATGCGGGTTCGCAGTCGTTCGTTAACCAAATATTTTCTTGGGACACCCTGACGAGCGTAGTTGACTACTTGATAGTCAATGATCGTTAACTGTTCCAGCCCAAGTAGTCCGCTTGGGTTACCCTTTCCACTCTAAATACATTCCACTCTTAGTTAAACTAAGATAGAGCGTGACCCAATCCCGAAAATAGCGCATCGGCCTAAGACGACCCAACACCCAAGGAGTGTTGGGCCCATTAGAAAGACCACCTTGAGTCTAAAGAGCCCACGGCTCGATAGGACGATCATATCTGTGTGTTCTGAAGGATGTATTGCGTGTTTAAATATTTGTTGTATCATGGGGGGTGGCAATTAACTAGTTGTATGTTTTTGTAGATGTCGAGTCAATTCCTCCATTTCAACATGGTCACCAAGACACCCGACATTCTCCGTGTATGGTGGGATAACCTCATAGATTGTCAAAAGAGAGAAATATCGATTCACCTGGGTCACTTACCTTCGATAATGGATTTCAAGGTTTGGCCCACGTTTATCGAGGTTATCACTCGGTTTTGGGATGACAAAAGGATGGTCTTTCGATTTGGAGATGTCGAAATAACACCGACATTGGAGGAAATTAAAGATTGTATAGACTCTATTGGGACGTGTGGTAAAAGGAAAAAATGTCCCGATCATCACATCCTTCTACCAGATAGGCCAACTGCCGGAGAATTGAGAGACATTGTTACTAGTAAGAGCTAATTGGTTGGAAACCCATGATATACCGTTAATGAGATTCTTCGAAAGATGGGGGCATGATAGCTATTTCGATCAATTTCCAAAAGAATTCCACGATCACAGTACTTGGAGGCAAACTCAAGTCATTGCATTCTCCGCATGCCTTTTAGGAACTATGGTGTTCCCAAAAGATGAAGGAAAGAATATCGACACCCGGGTCGTGATGGTAGTGGACGCCATTTTCAGAGGGATAGGCAAGAAACAAGAAGAAAAGAAATACTGCAGTTTGGCCCCAATTATTTTGGCCGATATTTATCGATCTTTGAGTTTGTGCAAGAACGGATTTCCGTTTTTCCAAGGTTGCAACATTCTACTTCAATGGTGGATGACTGAACATCTCTGCAAAAGGGACGGCGCTCGATCACAAGAGTTGGCCAAGCCAAGCCAGACGAGTCCCCTTGATAATTATGAATTCTACCTAAGCATCCGGAGATTCCCAATTCATACCACCAGGGGAGCGTGGGCAAGGGTATTTTATGATTTGAAAGAAGGAGATATACAATGGATGTTGCCGAACTTCAAGTCTGAGAGGATAGCAGCACAAGGGGCCAAACTTCCATTTTTAGTCCTTCCCGGCATCAGAGGATTACGGCCCTACAACCCAGCTAGGGTGATGCGGCAATTTGGTAGAACACAAATCACACCCGTCCAAGGGGATGCTAGCTCTTTTATTGTCGATTACAGCGAGAGCGGAAAAATACCTTTCGCCAAGATCATCCTTCAAGAGTGGGCTGGACGTGTCAACATGAAATGGGATATGGCTGAAAACAGATATGAAGCTGGGTATGTTGACGAATACAAGACATGGTTGCAGAATAATCTGTGTGGTGTAGTGAACCCAACACCACGCGCAGGTCGAGAAATTGAAGATGTACAGACAAGGCTTCAAATCCATGCATATCATTTTCAGCAAGAATGGGACCGAAGGGAGCAAGAATTTCAGCAAAGGGAGCGAGAATTTCAGAAAAGGGAGCAGGAATTTCAGAAAAGAGAGCAAGAATTTCAGCAGAAGGAGCAAGAATACCAGTTCCGAGAGTTAGAAAATCATAGGGTTTTGGCTGGGACGTCACAAGAATTAGCTGATACAAGGACTTGTCTGATGCGTTTGGATACGATCCTGGACGAGCAGATGAACACTCTACAAGTCGTACCAACATCTTTCAAAGCTGCGTTCGCTGAGCCGTACGTGTTCACAAGCAAGTGCATTATCCGCGAAGAAGTAAAGAAAGCCAGAAGAGGAGCAGAGCCATCAACATTCTAACTCCCCTACGTGGGATTGTTTTCTATCTGTATTCGCATTATACCCCCTCCCTGAAAATGTACCCCGTTTTGATTGAAGTTATGTAACGAACGTTATAATTTTAATTAAAGTTATTTTAGGGGGTGCAACAATATGTTTCATACCACGGTTGATTGGGCTATAAACCGACTGATATAGTTTAACCTCCCTAAGAAACTCATCACTTCTTTTCTCGTCTTCGGCGGAGGTAACTCTTGAATTGCTTTAATTTTAGAAGGGTCGAGCTCGATACCTCTTCTGCTGACTATAAATCCCAACAACTTGCCGGCTGGGACTCCAAAAGCGCACTTGGCGGGATTTAACTTCAAGTTGTAACGACGCAAACGATCAAAGAATTTCCTTAGATGCGTCAAGTGATCCGAACACTCACGGGATTTAATTATGACATCGTCCACGTACACTTCAATCTCCTTATGAATCATGTCATGAAAAATAGTCGTCATAGCTCTCATGTAAGTGGCACCGGCGTTCTTGAGGCCGAACGGCATCACCCTGTAGTGATATACGCCCCAAGGTGTAATGAAAGCCGTTTTTTCCGCGTCTTCTTCATCCAT
Organism: Solanum sitiens; assembly: GCA_016801875.1. Lineage (NCBI taxonomy): Eukaryota > Viridiplantae > Streptophyta > Magnoliopsida > Solanales > Solanaceae > Solanum > Solanum sitiens. The sequence goes on from JABWTJ010000247.1 coordinate 1,088,201, forward strand.
CAAAATTTGGTGATAACCTGCATAACAGTCCACAAATGACTGCATCTCATGTTTGGCACAGTTGTCAATCAAAATATGAATATTCGGCAACGGAAAATTATCCTTCGGGCTAGCCTTGTTGAGATCTCTATAGTCAACACAAATCCTGATTTTCCCGTCCTTTTTGGCGACCGGAACGACGTTGGCCAACCATGTTGGGTATTGAGTCACTTCCACCAGTCGAGACTCAATCTGTTTGGTGATCTCTTCTTTAATCTTTAAACTCAACTCAGGCTTGAACTTCCGAGTTTTTTGCTTCACCGGCTCGAACCCTGGATTAATTGGTAATTTGTGAGACACCACAGCGGTACTCAACCCATGCATGTCACCGACTTCCCAAACAAACACATCAACGTATTCATCAAGCAAGTGAATCAGTCCTTTCCTTTGATCCTCACTCAAGTGGATGCTGACCTTAACCTCTTTGACACATTCCGAATCTCCCAAATTCACCGTTTCCGTTTCCTCTAGATTTGGTTTATGCTGATTCTCAAACTGTCGAAATTCCTCGGCTACATAGTCTGGTTCCCCATTTTCTTCTTCATAATCGTCAACCTCGTCGTCACCTGCCTCATTTTGTTCATTTAGCTCGTGACATGACATGACATTTGCAGGTATGTAACTTATGTTACTGAAATAATAAACAAACAAAATTAGGAAAGTAAGGTATGGCAAACGACTAAATAAACAAAGTTAAAAATAAAAAGGCTTTCATTTAAATAATGCAAACTTTGGCCATGGCATGGGGCCATGTTGCCTTTTTGAACATCACAACGGAAATTCAAAAATTGAACAGTTAAGAAAATGCAGAAATGGTGGGTCTCGGGCCTCCTCCGGACAACCACCGATTTAGGGTGCATAAAATAACTCCTTTCTACCGAAGAGTTCGGGACATCAGGATCGGCGTGGAAGTCCAGTTCTGTAGCACTTCCCCTGGTTCAGCATCACGAATACCAGCTAGCTCGACCTCCTCCTCGACAACAGCATCGATCTCCTCGAAGAGGTCACGGATTCCTTCCCTAAAGTCTTCAGGCTCGGCATATTCTCGGATCGAAAAGGATTGATACAGATGCGGGATCGGCTTATCCAACCCTTGATCCTTTATCTTTTTCATCTTCATGTCGTCATCTGTGGGGGTGTACCCCAAACCATATCTGGATTCCTTAACGAGGACCGGAACAGGCTCAATAATTCCTTGGGAATCTCTTCCCAATCCGAACCCTGGCTCAAAACCATTCTGCAGCATCACAGAGGCTATCATCTTGTACACGGCAGGCATTGGAGTCTGTGGGGCCAAGTCTTCACTAGTGGCATTCACCAGCTCCACAGTGTAAAAGTCTGTACCTCGCGGTATCTCCTCAATGATCGGCACCTGTCTGCCAGAGTGACTCCCCTCGCCGTGAATGACCAATTCTTCATTCTTCCATACGAGTTTCATCATCTGATGGAGAGTAGAGGGGACGGCTCCAACCATATGGATGAATGGCCTTCCCAGAAGAAGGTTGTAACTCGTATCTATATCCAATACTTGAAATTGCGCGCTGAATTCTACGGGGCCCATTTGGATGATCAAATTCACTGCTCCCAACGTGTCTCTTTGAATCCCATCAAAAGCTCTTACGTTGACTTGGTTTTGCTCCATCTTTCTCAAGTCAAAACGCAACTGCTTCAGCGTTGACAATGGACAAATATTTAAACCGGATCCGTCATCTACCAAGACGCGATTTATGACCTTCTCATGACATATCACAGTGATGTGTAGCGCCTTGTTATGTGACCTCCCTTCAACAGGCAACTCATCGTCACAAAAGCTGATTCGATGACCTCGAATAACCTGATGAATCATGGCATCCACGTTATCACTACTTGTACCTGAGGGTACGTATGTATCGTCGAGAGCTTTCATTAAGGCCTGCCTGTGGGACTGAGAGCTCATCAGTAGGGCCCACACGGAGATCTGAGCTGGAGTTCTCTAAATGTTTGACGATGGAATAATCCTTTGGTTGCATCCTTCTCCAGAATTCTTCCGCTTCTCCTTCGCTTATCAGCCTCTTAGCCTGGTACTTCTTCTGTCCTCCGAGAGCAAGCTCGTCAGGAGTGTAACACCTTCCAGACCTGGTCATGCCTTGAGCAGCAGCGGTTTCAATAACAAACTTAGGTTTGACGAGAGTTTCTGACGGCACCAAGGCAACAGCCTTTGTAGGTGTCAAAATAACGAACTCTCTTCTTTCTTTGACACTTAAAGAAGCGACAACCTTTTCCAAGTCTTCATGCACAATAGTAGTAATCATCTTTGTTCCACGCCCATCTTCATCCGTTTCAATCATATTAACATTGTCACCCCCATGATTCGGCAACGGGTTTGTATTGACATTTGGCGGCGCCGGTTGGAGAGAAACTACCTCCTGATCAATCAGATCCTGGATTTTGTGCTTAAGGTTAATACAATCTTCTGTGTCATGTCCAACACTGTTGGAATGATAAGCACATCTTTGATCTGGCTTGTAAAACTTTGAATTGACATCCATGGGCTTGGGCCCCACGAGGTGGATGTATCCAGCCGCGGCTAGTCTCTCAAATAGTTTGGTCCGGCTTTCAGCGAGTGCAGTAAAGTTCCTTGAAGGCCTCTTCTCAAATCTGGGTTGGGGAGGATCATAATTGCCTTGTTGAGGAGGAGGCACCTGTTGATAATTTTTGGTATTTGGACGGGGAACTTGGCTTCTGGGATATGGATTTGTTTGGTAGTTTGGCGATGGAGCTTGGTAATTCGGGAGGGTTTTTTGATATAATGGAGCTTGGACTTGATAAACGGGCGATGGTGCTCGGTAGCTCGACTGTACATTGGCACAGTTGGAAGCAATATTCTGATAAGGGGATGGAATCTGGTAAGGTTGAGGGTAATTTTGGTATATGGGGGAAAGATTTTGGAGATTGAGGGGTGGACTCTGGTACAACGGAACTTGAGCGTTTGGATAGGTGGGGGTAGTATTATGGTTATTGGGATGGTTGGATTGCGGGTAGTAGGATTGGAGAGACTTTGGGGAAGGCCTGGAACGATCTTGGGAATGTGACGAGTTTCTGGGGTTTTTTCTTCCCCCATACGAGACAGCGGCAACTTCCTCTCTTTTCTTCCTCATCAATCCTGAAGACCCAGGTGAGGCGGATACACGGGATATCTTCCCCGACTTTAGACCATCCTCGATAGTCTCGCCAACTTTGGCTATCTCGGCGAATTTAGCTCCGACTAGCAACATGATTCTGTCGTAGTATTCTGGCTCCTGCACCCGCACAAACACTTCCACAATCTCTTTCTCGGTCATGGGCGGCCTTACTCTTGCTGCTTCCTTTCTCCATCTATATGCAAATTCCCTATAGCTTTCAGTTGTTTTCTGCTTCATCTTCTCTAGAGAATACCGATCGGGAACTATTTCGACATTATAGGCAAATTGGTCAATGAAGTCTTTGGCCAGCGCATTCCAACTGGGCCACTGCCTGGTTTCGTGTGACGTAAACCACTCGAGGGCCTCCCCACATAGACTTCGGCTGAAAAGCCGCATCAACAAGGCCTCATCCCTGCCAACTCCCACGAGCTGGTCACAATACGCTCTCAGATGAGCCATGGGGTTGCCTAGTCCCCCGAAGGTATCAAACTTCGGAATTTTGAACCCTTCAGGAAGGTTCAAATCTGGGTGGATGCATAACTCTTCGTAACTGAGTCCGACGACATCTGGGATGCACTGTAACTCTTTCATAGCTCTTTTGATTTCCTCCTTTATGTCGATCTTTGCTTCCTCCTTTGCCTTCCAATCTCTTTCCTGTTCTTCATAGTGATCCAACTTAGAACCGTGCTCCTCGTGCTCGGTAGGAACGGGAACTTGGAAAGTGGCTCTTTTTGGGAGGGGTGGAGCTATAGAGGGACTTGGAACGTTTTGGGCAGTCTGGTAGTTCTGTGGGTAATTCTGAGGATTGGTGTTCTGATTTAAATGGTGATGAGGTGTTTGGGGATTGAAGGTAGTTTGATTTTGGTTTTGGTTTTGATTCTGTGGCGGTGGGGCGGCTTGAGCATTCAGAGGATGGGGTGGCATTTGAAGGTGGTTGTTTGGAAGAGGCGGTGGAGTTTGGTAAGATATAGAAGCGTATTGGGGGTTTTGTATTGTTAGATCTATCACAGACGGATTATGCACAGGTGTAGAAGATTGATTCTGAGTTGGATCCGTGTTTGATGAAGGAAAGTATATCGGAGGTCTTTCATCAGCAATATTAGGACCAAATCCAGGCGGAGGCGCATCTTGTCTCCGTTGCATTTCAATTCTCATTTCAGCGATCTGTTGCATCAGTTGCATGATCAGTTCGTTCTGTTCCGCTATGGTGGGCTGAGCCACCACAACGTCAGTGAGACTTACTTCGTTGTTGTTGTCTCCCATGACCGTCTTTCCTTTGTCTGAATTTCGTCTAGGGAAGGAATCTGTAGGACCTTTCGATCTGGTGAAGTAAGGATGATCTGCCAGCTTTGATCGACACAGACCAGTTAAAAGGTACCTGAGAAGTGAAACAACTCAAAGGCAGATTTGTCAGTGCAGATTCGGAGTACAAAATGCATAATATCACACAGAGAGCAGATAAACACACAAGTTGCTTTGTTTGAGGATATCTTTAACCCACGAGCGAGGACGGGAATACATTTTTCTAACAAGCAGGAATTTGCTCATTTTAGTTTTGACACTGTCTCAGGAAGGCCAAATCGCGTTGAGCTAAGGTCTTCTTGCAGTTGCTTTCTGACGTCCGTTGATCTGATCTTTGTATCCTCTTGTAATATGAAAAGAACGAATGAAATTTTTTAAAAGATAGGGGCCGGGCCGAGAGAGGCTGCCTACGTATCTCACAAGGAGAATTCAGGCCCAACGTAGTTCGAGTTCGGGATAAAATATTTTCATTCATTCTTTCATTACGGTTACAAGGAAATTGAAAGACAACATTGGAATTCTTAAAAGATAACATGATGATGACACGTTAGTCATTTTTCTTCTTTGTTGCAGCATCACTCTCTTCCTTTCAGACGACCCAGAAATGGAGGCTTGTAGACGATTTCCTCACCGTCGTCCTCCTCAGTCAATTCGGGGTGAGCATTGTCGGGACCACTATTGGCCCCTTGCTCACGGATAGAGTATTTTCCGCTGATGTTCTGAAGTTTGTCTATCATGTCATGGTGGAACGCCTTGTTCTTCTTCCTTAATGCCGACATCCTTTCTTTCATAGCGATGAATTCCGTCATTTCCGCTTTCAGTTCTTCATCTAGTGACACATTTTTGGCCAACAGACTCGCGGTTTCCGAATCTATCTCTGCTTTTCTTGCCTCTCTTTCTTGAATCTGTAATCGAAGCATGTCCAATTTTTGACTTAGATCCTCTTTCTCTTCCTCAATACTTTCCTTCCTCTTTTCTTTTGACATCAATTCTTCGTCCAGTGTCGCAGTCGCAGCTTTGTAGACTGACGTGGCAACTTCAACCCTAAGCCCCTCCTCTCTGACCTCTTGAATCTTTTGTGTGATTTGTTCTATCTTTCTTTGTAACTCCTCTCCAGTGAGCCTCATCTGGATATTCTTGCCCTTATCCATAGCAGTGATTTGCTTTTCTGAGACAATAGAGTAATGTTTAGGATTTTGTCGTATGAGAGATGTCTTTTGAGTGAGAAACTTAAGACTCGGAAAATTTTGGTCGGACAATTTTTGTAACAGTGACTTATTTGTAGTTTTTGGAAATTTCTGAAAAAGAGTGGGTTTTCGATATCCTCATTCACAGCAACACAACACATAAGCAGTTAAATAGCACATATATCGCGTCCTAATCATGCATGTGACCCTTTTGTGCCAAGGGTAGGCCTAGCGAATCTGAAGGATGTATTGCATCATTTTCTATCTTCAAGCTGTTGAAGAAAGACGCTCCAACAAAATGGACTAAAGAGTGTCAGACTGCTTTCGATGCTATCAAGAGCTACTTGTCCAACCCACCGGTATTGGTTCCTCCGCGAGAAGGGAGTCCTTTGTTGCTATACTTGTCTGTTTCAGATAACGCATTCGGATGCGTGCTCGGTCAACACGACAAGACAGGAAAGAAGGAAAGGGCTATCTATTATATAAGCAAGAAATTTACTCCATACGAGTCTCGATACACTTTGTTGGAGAGAACGTGCTGTGCTTTGACGTGGCTTGCCCAAAAATTGAGACACTATGTCTTCGTATACTACATATCTCATTTCCAGAATGGATCCATTGAAGTATATTTTCAAGAAAGCGATGCCGACCGGAAAGTTGGCCAAATGGCAAATGCTGTTGAGTGAGTTTGATATCGTGTATGTGACTCAGAAGGCAATAAAGGCGCAGGCCTTGGCTGATCATCTTGCAGAGAATCCTATTAATAAAGAATATGAACCGCTCAAGACTTATTTTCACGATGAAGAAGTGTCGTTTTTGGGGGAAGATATTTCTGAAGCATATCCTGGGTGGAGATTATTTTTTGATGGAGCGGCGAATCACCAGGGAAAAGGTATTGGGGCAGTTCTAGTGTCAGAATCTGGTCAGCACTATCCCATGGCAGCTAAACTCCGGTTTAATTGCACGAACAACATGGCCGAATACGAAGCTTGTGTTCTGGGCTTGAAAATGGCCATCGACATGAACGTCTATGAGTTATTGGTTATTGGAGACTCAGATCTTTTGATTCATCAAGTTCAAGGAGAATGGGCTGTAAAGAACCCAAAGATGATACCCTACGTACAGTATGTACAGAAGTTATGCAAGAGATTTCGTAAGATAGAGTTCAGACATACTCCTAGGATACAGAATGAGTTGGCCGATGCTCTTGCCACCATCGCGTCAATGCTTAAACATCCAGATACTGACTATATTGATCCACTGGATATAGAGTTGAGAGAACATCTAGTTCATTGTTCACATGTTGAGGCAGAACCTGACGGTTTGCCTTGGTATTTTGATATAAAGAAGTATTTGGATTTTGGGAGTTATCCTGAAGATGCAACATCCAACCAAAAGAAGTCGATACGCCGTATGGCCCTCAATTTCTTTTTAAGTGGAGAAGTCCTGTATAAGAGAACTCCAGATTTGAGTCTTCTAAGATGTGTCGACGCTGTTGAAGCTGCGAAGCTTGTTGAACAGATACATGCCGGAGTTTGTGGAACGCATATGAATGGACTCACCTTGGCGTGAAAAATCCTTCGAGCCGGTTATTTCTGGATGACTATAGAGAATGATTGTTGCAAGTTCGTGCAGAAGTGTCATAAATGTCAAGTGCACGGTGATTTGATACGAGTGCCGCCTCACGAACTTAATGCTATGAGTTCACCTTGGCCGTTTGTAGCTTGGGGCATGGATGTCATCGGTCCGATAGAGCCAGTCGCTTCCAATGGACATAGATTTATCTTGGTTGCTATTGATTACTTCACCAAGTAGGTGGAAGCAGCTTCGTACAAGTCGGTCACCAAGAAAGTTATAGCTGATTTTGTTCGCAACAATCTGATATGCAGATTCGGAGTACCAGAATCCATCATTACTGACAACGGTGCAAATCTCAACAGTCACTTGATGAGAGAGATATGTGAGCAGTTTAAGATTACTCACCGAAACTCAACCGCTTATCGTCCTCAAATGAATGGAGCTGTAGAGGCTGCCAATAAGAATATCAAGAAGATTCTGAGGAAAATGATTGATAATCACCGAGGTTGGCATGAGATGCTGCCATATGCTTTGTTGGGTTATCGGACGATTGTCCGAACGTCGACTGGAGCTACTCCATACTTGCTAGTGTATGGAACAGAAGCAGTCATACCCGCCGAAGTTGAAATACCGTCCTTGAGAATTATCCAAGAAGCTGAGCTGAGTAATGCTGAATGGGTTAGCAAGAGAATTGATCAGTTAACTTTGATCGATGAAAAGAGAATGGTTGCCGTTTGTCATGGTCAACTATATCGACAGAGAATGATTCGAGCTTTCCACAAGAGAGTCAGAGCCAGAATTTTTGAAATTAGGCAGTTAGTACTTAAGCGCATTTTTCCTCATCAGGATGAGTACAAAGGAAAATTTGCACCAAATTGGCAAGGTCCTTACATGGTTCGCAAAGTATTATCTGGAGGTGCGTTGGTCCTGTCAGAGATGGATGGCACTGCGTGGCCAAAACCGATCAACTCAGATGCTGTCAAGAGACACTACGTGTGAAGATTCGGTTTGTGTTTCTACTATTTTCTTATAATTGTTCATTTGCTTGTATTTGCTTTGTTTTAAAATTTTATCCCTCTTTGTAATGAACTACGCCTGACCTGAATTCTCAAGAACGAGATACGTAGGCGGCCTATGTCGGCCTCGGTCACCCATTTATCCCCTTTAAATATTTTCTTTGTATCTGAACTACGTTCGACCTGAATTCTCAAGAATGAGATACGTAGGCGGCCTATGTCGGCCGCGGTCGGTTTCCTTTGTAATTTTCTTATCTTAGTCAGCCTTGGAGGGGGAACTACGTTTGACCTGATTCCTGCCTCAACGGGATACGTAGGCTCCACAAGGGTTCGGTCATATCTCCTGTAAGATTTCTATTCCTCTTTACAATAGAAACTGGGACAGAATTTTTGAGAGGGTCTCAAAAATTCTCAAGAAGAAGGTTTTTCCTCAGCAAGCCATAACTTGTAACTGGGACAGAAATTTTGAGGATGGCCTCAAAATTTCAACATGGGTTTATCGACAGCCTGGAGTGATTATGAATACTCCCCAGCGAATAAGCCTCCGAGCACCTAAACTCAAAGAAGTTCGCTAAGCCTGACGTGACATGACATTTGGCAGTGCCCCTTTTCAAAATATTACTTCTCGAAAATTTATTTTTTCTAAAATATTTCCTTTTTAGGTTTCATTTGTTTTGGCATAAAATATTTGTCTTAATCTATCAAGAGTTGGGAGATCAGGAAGATCAATTGGAGATAGCAGGACAAGGAGCAGACAACTGAAGAATCGACACAGATCAGTCCGTTTTAAAAACTAATAATTTTTCTGTGGATGCAGACTTATGATATTGCTCAGAAATCAGCAGATTACTCTGATCGATAAACATGGAGAAGTCAAGGGAGGAGGAAACTCTCCCAAAATCAATAGTTTCCTGGATTGCAGGAATCATGTTATATCGCTTATGGCGGAGGCTTGAGAATATGATTTGTTTATTTCAATCAATTTACAACAACATGATGTTCGTAAGGAACGTCCAGTTAAATTCGAAGGTGAATCAAGCAAAAATCTCAAGGAAGAGTTTATGGTTTCCGTAAAGAACGCTATTTGCAGATATGATATTATATATTACCCGGAAGGTTTATTTATGTTATTGTCTTGTTGCCGATCAAGACGATATACTATCTGGAAGTCAATTTACCATTATCGTCAATTAAGACAATATGATTATTCAGAAGAAGATCATGCATCGCGAGTCAATATTCATGCATTGCGGAAGAACATGCATCGCGAGTCAATATTCATGCATCGCGGAAGATCATGCATCGCGAGTCAATATTCATGCATCGCGGAAGAACATGCATCGCGAGTCAATATTCATGCATTGCGGAAGAACATGCATCGCGAGTCAATATTTATGCATCGCGGAAGAACATGCATCGCGAGTCAATATTCATGCATTGCGGAAGAACATGCATCGTGAGTCAATTTTCATGCATCGCGGAAGAACATTCATCGCGAGTCAATATTCATGCATCGCGGAAGATCATGCATCGCGAGTCGATATTCATGCATCGCAAGAAGATTTTATGCCTTGCGGAATTTAATGCATCGCGAGAAGACTCCATCTCTCGCAGAAATTTATACATCGCAAGAAGATTTCATACCTTGCGGAATTTATGCATCGCGAGAAGACTTCATCCCTCGCAGAAATTTATACATCGCAAGAAGATTTCATACCTTGCGGAATTTATGCATCGCGAGAAGACTCCATCCCTCGCAGAAATTTATACATCGCAAGAAGATTTAATACCTTGCGGAATTTATGCATCGCGAGAAGACTCTATCCCTCGCAGAAATTTATACATCGCAAGAAGATTTCATACCTTGCGGAATTTATGTATCGCGAGAAGACTCCATCCCTCGCAAAACTTTATATATCCCAAGAAGATTTAATACCTTGCGGAATTTATGCATCACGAGAAGACTCTATCCCTCGCAGAAATTTATACATCGCAAGAAGATTTCATACCTTGCGGAATTTATGTATCGCGATAAGACTCCATCCCTCGCAAAAGTTTATATATCCCAAGAAGATTTCATACCTTGCGGAATTTATGCATCGCGAGAAGATTCCATACCTCGCAAAATTTACGCATCGCGGGAAGATTTTTATACCCCGCAAGTAATCACGCACTATCAGAATGGAAGCCGTGCATTTCAAGAAGAATATTCACTTATTGGCATCAACTGCACTCCTGTATTCATGATAAGAGTAAGCAACATGAAGAGTACATCGACATCAAGAGAAGCATCAGCACTGCATCATCTTTAACTTATGTTGACATCATATGAAGAATACATTGACATCAAGAGAAATATTAACACAATCAGATTTTGTTTATTTCGACATCACATAAAGAGCGCATCGAAGATTACATTGCAAACACAAGACATAAGCTTTATTTGCTTTACGTCAAACCAATCGAGTTGACGTCAAATATCGAGTAGAACGATTAAGTGTCAACATGGTAAAAGACACTATCTCCCATTTAAATTGCATTTTTTATGCTGACGATTTTTATCTCAGTCTTTGTCGAGAGCATCCGAAAGGATGAATTCTCCAAGAACAAACCACAGGTGCGGACGACATCAACAAGGATGCAGCACAACGTGGAACTTTTCTTAGCAGCGAACTGGGACATAGTCCAAAGAGGATTGTCAAACTCTTAGGACGCGAGCAGAGGAGCGACTTCCACCACAATCAAACCACACCCCTATCAGAAGGCATGTGGGTTTTTCTTTCTTTGGTTCTTGTCAGTTTCGGTTTCGCATCCGGAAATTTTGGTGTCTACCGGAAGCAAGTTTCCTATCTGAGTGACAATACACCAAGAGTTTTGGAAATTATGTCCGCGTAATTTCTTACCTATGGATGTGAAGAGCTCCACCTTCATGGCTAAGAGGTTGCAAGCCTCTTTTTCTTACTCGACTTAATTTGTCACTCGTCCAGAACCAAAGGTTATCTAGCATAATATACTTCCTTTTCAACCGATCGAGTCGAACTACAAGCAGCCTGATTCCTGAGGTTTAAGGATATGTAGGCGGGCTCAATGTTGAAAACTCGGCTATATTCCAATATTCGATCATAAATTATTATTTTTTTTCCGAGCATTTTGATTCCCTTCATAATTTGGTTTCGAGATGACTTTTGATCTCTTTCAAATCGTGCGTTAAATCAAGTGTATTGAACTACAAGTGGCCTGAATTCTCATATAGTTGAGATATGTAGGAAGCCCACTTCCCGGGTTCGGCCATAACGCCTAAATCCTTACTAGATCCCTTTCTTAAGATGAATGTGTGGTCGGTCAAAACTGATTTGGTCAATTTCATTTTCCTCGAATTGCTTGCTTCAATCCAAGTAAAATGAGGGACAGTTGTTGACACCCAATTTTGACCTTCCCCAATACTAATCAATTAACAAGCTTCTTAATCCTAAACTTTTTTTTAAAATAATTAGTTCCATTAAGGCTTAAAAGGCTTTTCAAGTTATTCCTAATAAGTCTTGTCGTTTTCTTAATTCTTAGATATTACACGTGATTTACATAATAATGTACATGACCATTTTATGTTATGTTTATTCGAAATTCGCCTTTAAAGGTTTATTTTGTTTAAATATTTTATTTATTAATTTAGTTATATAATGGTTTGCATTTTTGAATCAATTATTTTATGACTGCGTCGATTATTTTATATCGTTAATTTTTTTTTTAAAAAAAAAAATAAATAAAAAAATTGTTAATTGATTACGTTAATTTGTCTTTAAGTTTTATTCAACTTATCCAATAATTTGGCTAGATGGGTTTTTAGATGAATTTGGGCCTCTTCTCCTTTCTCTAGCAGCCAACTACTTAAACCCAAATCTTTTGTTTCCAAATCAGCCCATCCCAATGCCCATTAAAATTCCCCAAGCCCAATTTCCCTTACTCTTGGCCCGTCCCCTCTTTTGTCCTTATCTCCAGATGGACCCCATCTCTTTCTTCTTTAGTAACGAGAAGAACAGAGCTGCAAAATGGAGAAGCGAAGCAGCCTCAAACTATTCCAAATCGCGACCCGCCCCGCCCCGACCCCTCAATTATTTTTTTTTCAGCGCGTGCGCCTCCCGCGTTCTCTCGTACAGCAAATCTTACAGGTGGATTCATCTTGTGACTCGATCGTCCTTTGTTCGAAATCGACGGTCCCCTTTTTTGAATCCGTTGAGAGTCGTACGTTTTGGAGCTATCTACAGCTTGCAACTTTATCTTTTGGGAGGGTTTTGAAATTTGGAGTGAGTATTAGGCCCTAGGTTTTTAGCCCAAGTTTGCCCTAGTTCTCAGATAGATAGCTGCTTTTTCTTTGTTCTCGAGGGGGAGGCGGAAAATTTTGGGACTGTTTTCAAAATTTTTGAAACAAAATATAGAAAATTTTCAGTTTGGGAATTTTGTTAAAAAATATAAATCTACCTAGCTGGAAAATACTCACAAAATCCTTCACAAGGCTGTGATAACAAAGGAGGGTGTTCCGAATTGAGATTTTTTTTTGTTTGGAAGGATAGACGTCCATTTCGAGTTTGAAATCTGGTCGGAATTCTGTTCGTTGTCCAGCACTTCGTGGTGGAAGGATCGTGATCACTCCAGCTCGTCGTTGTCTCAATCTCGCTGCACCGGAAAAGGTAAAAACCCCTAACTTGATTCCTACTCTTGTGTTGTTGTCGTTATGTATTTGGTTTTATGAATAAATTAGATCTGTTTGTTTCTTTCCTTCTTCTTCTTTTTCTTTCCTTCAAATGCCTAAATTTTTTTTGTGATTGTTCATGGATGTTTGAGTGGTGCATGGTTTCATCTCGTCAAATAGATTGTATTTTAGTGACGTTGGAGTATGAGGCATGTCATTCTGATTGTGGTTGTTTCTATTTGCAAGTTTTAATTTAAATCAATAGATTAGCTAATATAGAGCTTGGATGTTGGTACATTTTTCTCTCCTTTACATTGTCTTTCCAGTATGTCTTGTTTAGAATCGACTATATAGATTTTTTTATAATAATATGTATCCACGGCCTATTCATATCTCATTCGAGTATGAAATCGTTTCATGTGTATCCCATTTGACTCTAATGGCTTGTTTCTCTTGTGCACTCCCGTATCTTCATTTGCTTTTACTCTAAAAAAGTATAAAAGGTTTCCTTTATCAAAATGTATTAACTCTTTGGTTAAATATAATTTTCTTCCATTATGCTTAGTTTCCACGTTGAGTCAACTTCACTGACCATGTGTCCTGTTATCATTTCCATATTAGCTTTCCTATTTTTTCATACTTGTTTGATATGTTGTGGGTGCATTTTATTGAAAGCTAGTTAAGTGTCTAGTTGGGTTTAACTCTAAGGATAGCTAGCGTATAGATTTATGGCAGATTTTTTGACAAAAGTTCTCAAGTTTCTATATTTTATTGGTTTGAAAATTATTGCTAAATCAATTTATTCTTGGATGCCTTGTGATTTTGCACTCTAAGTTGGCCTATATTGATTTGCGGTTGCGGGTTGTTCACTGCCTTTTGGTGTACCATTTTTTCGTGAATATTCTTTCATGTCCACTTTGCTTCACTCTTTGGCCTAATATTGCTCATAGTAAGGATTAATAGCGTGTGTATCATTTTTGAGGGTATATTACCTTCTAGTCCAATCATTTGTTTTTACCTGTTGGTAGAGTTTTATTTCACTAAGTCCTATTTGTCCCTTTGGCTTTAAAGGTTTTGTTAATAGATAGTTCTTAAGTAATCCTTTCATGATTAGGGGAGATTTGGTCAACTGATTGTGGATTTAGTATTATGGTTCGATTTCTAAAATACATGTTCTAACGCGTTGATTCTACTGATTTTTTTTTGCCATACGGAGTTTGTTGCTTGATAAAATTTAACTCTAAGTTTCTTTGTTACGAATGAATATGTATTAATTCTTCATACTTCTTCCGTGTTTGCATGTAAAATCTGCTCGAGTTCGTCAAGAACTCTTTATTCCCCGCATATCGAGAGGGCCATCAAGGTTCTAATCTGTCTTCTCGAGTCAAACTTTGGGAAATTGGCGTACAAGTTTCGAAGAAAATAAAGAGACTGCCGAAGAGGGAGAGTTGAAGAATTTGGGCCAAAAGGCCCACTTTATTTATTTTTATTGTATTGTATTTATTTTCGGGCATAAGCCCTTGTCGTCCTTCGCTTTACTTTATTTATTTCGTGTAATTATTTTCTTAGTTTAGGACAGGTACAAAATGGGTCAAAATCCAAAACAGGTGGGTCCAAAATCCGGTCCAAGCGAACAGAAAACCCGGGATTGGACCCAAATCTCTCTCCCTATCTCTTTATATGCTTTTAAATTTTTATCTGTTTTATTTGCCGTTAATTTTAAAGTTAGAAAAATCCGAATCCCCGCTAAACGCCTTGCATGTTTTACCAACTTAAAATCAATAATTTTGCACATAACTCATTTAGATAATAAGTTAATTTTAACTTTTCTTCATTCTAAGTAGTTTTGAAAATTAAACAATTTTAGCCAAACTAAGTTAGTTGTCGGAAAACCGCATTAGCGGATATTTTAGGTGCCTAACACCTTCCTAAGATATAAATAAGAATCCCCGAACCCCTTAAATGTTTTCAATGATTTTATTTGTTTAAGTTCTTTTGAAAACATAGTTTTCTTAATTTTTCTTAAAAATTAAGTGGCGATTCTAAAAAAGTCGTAAATTCTTAAACCAATATTTTTTCCGATAAAACAATTGCCAATAAGGCCATGCTCATAATATTGCATAAAGTAACGCCGACAAGGTCACATCAATTGCAAATTAAACACATAACACCGCCACCATAAGTGGACCATACCAATCACAATAATATCGAAGTATAATTAATATCAAATTAAGGAAAACGGGGCAGCATACCTTCATCCCCTTATCCACACCTCAATTCAATGCCAAATCAACCAATCCAACATCACAAGGCCCTTACCCATGGCCATGAACAATAATTCAACCATAAACTCAATGAATCCACATCAATTCAATCTAGGTTTAACAATATAATATCAATTACATATCAATTGAACACAATTCTTATATCATTAGAAAGCCCATAAGAAACTACACAACAATTCATCAATATAAGCTTAATGTCAAGTAACCCAAAAAGTAGTCAAAACTAGGGTTCATCAATTCACATGTGTTCATAGGTAATTTATGTTAAAATCATCAATACAATATCAATTAGATCATAATTCAAAGTTTAGAAATCATTTATGCAAGAACCCATGGTAGAATCCCAAAATTGGACAATTCACTTTAGAAAACTTTGTAAAACACTTTGAGGATTGGGCTCCTTGATGAAATAAGTTTCAAGGATCAAAAGCCATACCTCAAGGATGATAATTATTCACTTTTATGAAGAATTCTCCTTCAAAACGCCACAGCAAGCTGATCCTTCAAGTTGGACTTCAATGGAGTCTTTGGGATTTCTAAGGGACTTTGGGGTTTTGATTATAGAAGAATGAATTATTCTAAGTGTTAAACACTTATATACTCATCTAAAATACCCATAAGACCCTTAATAAACCGCCTGAACTATTATTTAGACATGGGTGAATTTACCAATTCACCCCTGACTTGGCAGCAAATCTGCGCAGGAGACTTGCTTCGCGACGACCTGCCCATGACGGGGCGTCACGGGTGAAACGGGGCGTCATGGCCATCCGTTGCAAGCTCCAGTGGCTTGCCAAGGGTTCCCCCTACACCCTTGGACAAGGACCCCACGACGTAACCCTTGTTACGGGGCGTCACAGCCACTACTGGCCGTTGACAGCTCCGTCGCCAAGGCTGCCTGGGACAGCCTGCTCACAGACTTTTGGGTCCTTCCTCAAGGACCCTTTGATGGTCCTTGGGGATAATTTCTCGGACGTTTCCAACCCAAATATGATCATCTATGAGTTTAACACCTCTCACATGAATTTCATCCAAAACGAACACATAAAACTTGACGAAACTCGCCTAGACGTACAAGGTCGACTCAAGGCATATCTTTCGAATGCCTTGGACGTTCTTGATCGTTTGACCTCCAAACTTCACGAAACTTTAACCACTGCCTATACATGCTATATTAAATCTATTAAGAACCTTAAAACACCATGAAACACATATAAACACATAGAACCACATTTTAGACATTTAGGTGACTTAGTCGTCAAACGTCTTAGTCGTCCCTTGACGTTTGACTTCCAACACCTCTAATATTTTAGCTACTGCCTCTATACCACATATTAAACATAATTAGGACCTTAGAACATTAAGCCAACATGTTAGGCTCTAGAGCACCTATGTCATTTTCAAGGTCTTACAGAGTTATCCTCTGAGCCGGCGGAAATCAAGAACTTTATTGTGGTTTTTTACCACCATTTGTATAAAGAGGCAGAAGACTGGAGACCCTCACTAAATATTCTTAACGTACAGAGAATAACAATGGAGGAGCAGAGCTGGTTATCTAGAGAATTCAGTGAGGATGAGGTGCTAGAAGGGATAAGATTGTGTGCTTGTGATAAAGCACCTGAGCCTGATGGTTATACCATGGCCTTTTTTCAGGCATTCTGGGAAACTATAAAGGAAGATCTAATGCAAACCTTCCAACACTTTCATTGTCACCAAAGTTTTGAGAAGAGTTTCAATGCTACCTTCGTGGCTCTAATTCCTAAGAAGGTGAGGGCAAATGATCTAAGAGACTTCAGACCAATCAGTCCCATTACTGGTGTTTATAAAATAATTGCCAAAGTGTTGGCAGAAAGGCTAAAGAAGGTGATAGACAAGCTAGTCAACAAAAATCAAATGACTTTCATTAAAGGGAGACAAATAATGGATGCTGCTTTAATTGCTAGTGAATGTATTGATACTAGGATTATAGGTCATGTGCCAGGGGTAATGTGCAAACTGGATATTGAAAAAGCCTATGACCATCTTAATTGGGACTTCCTGATCAACACTCTTAGACAAATGTGTTTTGGCCCTACACGGCTCAAGTGGATTGAGTTTTGTATTAAAACCACCAGGTTCTCCATTTTGGCTAATGGAGAACCTGTAGGTTTTTTTCCTGCGGAAAGAGGTCTTAGACAAGGAGACCCTTTGTCCCCTTTCCTGTTTATCATTGCCATGGAAGGGTTGGACAGTTTGATGAGGGGTTTCAAAATAAAAAAACAGGATTAATGAGGTGATGGATATGACTCATTTACTGTATGCGGATGACACAATAATTTTTTGTGAAGCAGGAACAACTCTGTCACATCAGAATTATTCTGGTAATTTTTTAGGCATGCTCTGGACTTAAGGTGAATTGGAGGAAAAGTAGCATTGTTCCTATTAAAGAGGTCCAACAGATTCAAGCTTTGGCTAATATATTGAAGTGCAAGATAGATAAGTTGCCTACCGTTTATCTAGGTATGCCATTGGGTGCTAAGCATAAAGCAGTTAGCATCTGGGATGATGTACTAGAAAAATCAGAGAGGAGATTGGCACTTTGGAAATCTCAATATCTATCCTTGGGGGAAGAGTCACTTTGATTAATTCTGTTTTAGACTCTTTGCCAACATATGTAATGTCACTTTTTTTGATTCCCGGCAAGGTAGTCAAAGCTATAGACTCAACTTCCTTTGGCAAGGTAACAAGATTGAGAAGAGCTACAACTTAGTTAAATGGATGGCGGTTCAACAGTGCAAAACATATGGGGGTTTGGGATTAAGAAACCTAAAGGTACACAACAACAACTTACTCACCAAATGGTTGTGGAGATACAATTTAAAAGATCAAGTTCTATGGAAGGAACTCATTCAACACAAGTATGGTCAGGAAGATCAATGGTGTTCAGAGGAAGTGACAGAAACATATAGTGTTGGAGTATGGAGGACTATAAGAAACCTATGACTGGCTTTCAAAGACAATGTAAGGATAAAGGTTGGTCGAGGAAATAAGGCTCCTTTCTGGAACGAAGACTAGACTGGTCAAGGGTCCTTGGAAAATTTATTCCCTGGGTTGTTTTTCATTTGCTTGAATCCTGACAGCAAAATACAAGAAGTTTGGTCCCTACAAAGATGGAATTTGCTCTTTAGGAAATTTTTTAATGATTGGGAAATAGAGTGGGTAACGGATATGCTAGCTTTGATTGGAGATTTTCCTGGCACAAGTCTGGAAACAGATAAATTGTTATGGAGGTATCATAATGATGGTCAATTCTTTGTGAACAAAATGTATAAAAGGGATCTAGCCACAATTGCGAGGAAGAAATCAGGGCCATAGAGTGTTATATGGAAGAGTGTAGCCCCTACTAAGGTGAAGTGTTTCACGTGGTTGGTAACTAAGAGAGCTTGCCTGACATATGATAAACTTCAAAAGAGGGGAAATATTATTGCCTCAAGATATTATCTTTGTAAAGAGGCCCTAGAAACCAACAATCATCTGTTTCTCCACTGCCAAGTAACAACACAAGTATGGACTCTATTTACCAACATAATGAGTCTAAATTGAATTATGCCAGAACATACAGCAGACCTACTAAGTTGCTGGGTCAGAAGGGGAGGTAGTAAAAGCCAAAGGAGGTGGTGGAGAACCGTACCTGCTTGTATCTGGTGGAGCATTTTGAAGGAGAGAAATCAGAGAATTTTTGTAGGAAAAGAATGCACTATAGAGAAGATTAAGTGGAAAGTAATTACCACTTTAGGCTTTTGGTGTAAAGAAATGAACATAGAAGAAGAAATTCAACTAGTGGATTTCATGGAGCTTTGTAAGTAGTCCTGTTTTTTTGTTGGTTTTTCTATGTAACACTTTTGGAGGTGTCCAACATAGCCCTTAATGCTGAGGAATACAATGTTATCAGTTTCAAAAAAAAAAATCTCCCTTCTTAGTCCTGTCTTGTGTCAATTTGGCCTTATTTAACCTGTAGTCTCTTCTCATTTTATCTTTAGAATTATTTTCCCACACATCTTCCGATACTCTGAACTTTTCCATTTTGAATTTGGCAAAGTTTTCCTTTGTTGTTTGTGCTTGTTGCTTGGTTATGGTCTTGACAAAACATGGAAGGTCTGGTCTATCAACAAACTATTTGTGTATTGTACTTTTTTTTAATGACAAGGGAACCCGCAACCACTATCCTTTGGGTGCGCACAGGGTAAAAGGTAACCTGCACTAGGCAAGCCTGGTGCAACGAGCTCGACCTAAAAGGCGAACCCCTTGCTTTCGCTGGCAAGGGGTTACGAACTTGAGACCTCCAACATGGTAGTCCCAAGCTCAAACCATTGGCCATCCCGAGGGTTATTGTACTATATTTGTTGTTCCATACTGCCTTCTCGAACCGAACCCAAACTTAACTTAGCAATTCTTCACATCATTTTAACTTTATTTTACCTTTTTGAATTATCTCATGAGTTTCAACTTAGCTTGCTTCCCTTTGTTTTTCTTGTATCATACAGCTTAACTATTAATTTAGGTTCTATTATCAATAAGTTTAAAGTCGGAGAGGTCGATCATTTGCAAACATAGTGATAATATACGGAGAACTCTACTCTCTAAGTTGTTGCTTTTAGTTTTTACTTAGGTTTCTGAACTAATTGTTTCAGTGTTACTTAGTGCTTCTACTTGATTTTTTTGGTACATTTGCTTCTGTATGAATACCTATTTGCCTCACTTAGAAGGTTAGTTTAAGTTTTACAAGTCTCTTTGACTTTTTGGTCTCATAGAAAAGCGATGGTAATTAAGCACCAATTAAGGTATGACAGTAGAGTTGCCTTCAGTTTTGTCATCAAAAAATTGCACCGCTAAGCGCTCAGCTCTACTGAAGTTGTAAGTTTTTTATGCTGTTGTTTCTCCTGTCATTTACAGTCAATGTGTGTGTGTGGCCTTACAAACTGACTGATGACTTTGCAGTTGCAAGTGGAGCAAGAATATTTTGGCTGTGATGAATATGACAGTGGATTTGTCTTCAGTTTCATCATCTTCTAATGATGAAAAAGGTGTTGTCTAGATCAAGTCATGCAATGGACCGTGAAGCTTATGATTGTATGCAACCTTTGCTTGAGAGTGTATTGGAAGAGTATTTCGCTAGACTTTTGTATGAAGAGGCATGATAATCAAGGTAAATATTTGAAACTTGCTGTGATTTGTGTAAACTTTATCTCTCTCCCCTAGGTGGTGGAGAGATTTTGTTGAAGCAATTCCTTACTTGATAATGTTTTTCCTGTACAATTCGAGATGCAAATGCTTACCAAAATATGATCAATGAGCTTCTGCATCTCAATTAGAAACAGTTTTATTCAACAGGTTGCTGAGGACTTAAATATTTTGAATGGTGTTGCAAGTCAAAATGATTCTTCTGATGTCATTTCGGTGTCAGAAAACTTGGCTTGTGTAGATATTCAGACTACTTCACTGTGTAAAAAATCATTGCACCAGAAGTCTATTACATATGTGATTCCTATGTCAGATCAGTTTTCAAGTGCATTTCAGAAGTCTGCTGATTTAGATAATGCCCCGATTAATAAAATGACTGATGCGCTGCAACCTCCTAAATACTTTGTGCTACTTGGATGTGTTCCTAATCAATGAATATCAACTTCAAATCATGATTTGAGGTTGAAAACAAAAAGGCATGACCCCGCCCCCATTGAACATAAGGGATCCATGGGGCAGGCTCAATCACTTCCTGGGTAGGTGACTCTGAATGAACTCATAACTTCATTGATATCTTTGTCAACTTTTGGATTCAGTTTCCTTAAAAAAAGGTAACTGTGTCTGTTTGAACCCAACTGACAAGGAGATGATGAAGTTTTTGGATAGGTACGTAATAGGAAAGTTTTTTCCTAGTAATCAAAACGTTATGGAAGTCGATTATTGTGATACAGTCAAAATGCTAATCCATCTAAAATTTTTAAATCTACAGAGTGCGCGAAGAACACATGCTATTTGATTGCTTTTCAGATTTTTGAAAAAAGACCAATTTTTTTTGCTAGTAAAGCAGCCCCAAATCAAACATATAATTTACTTGTACTTCAAATATTTTTTTAGTCCTATCAAAATACAATTATGTAAGTTATTTCTCAAGAAAATAACAAAAAATATGATATGATTAATGACACTAAAATATCCAAAAATAATAATAATAATAATAAAATCGCCTAAAACAAATATGCAAATTAATAAGTCATAAAGAAATTGATCATAATTTAAAGTACTAAATCATGCTAAAATAAGTTTAGTAAGTATTAGTTACATGACAAAATATTAAAAGAAAGTAAAACTAGATCATGTATTTTAATTGTTTAAATCTATGTAAACAAAAAAAAAATATTCAATATTAGAGTTGTCAATATGGGTTAGGCCGGCCTGGTCTAACCCTGGATTAATAGGAATGAACTAAGATTTATGGAGCCCATTAAAGAAAATGACTTTTTAGCCCGGCCTGAATAAGCCTGCTAATTTGTGGGGTTTGAGAAATATCTGTAGGGCCGACACGTGGTCCAATAAAAATTAATTAAAAAATATAATTTTTAAAAGTGGACTGACCCAACAATCCTGTAGCCTATGTACTTGTGGGTTAGGCGGATCTTTTTTTGGTTCACAAAAAAAATGGGTTAGCCCGATCTGACCGTATAATATCAAAGTCAGTATGAGTTAGCCCGAATGGGGTGTGCTAGCCCATATTGACAACTCTATTCAAAATTATTGTCATTCTTAATGTTGAATTGATATTCTTTTTTATTATTATTAATTTTATTTTTATTTAAACTTTATTATAATTACCAACATGTATGGACTATAATCTTTGTTAGATCATTAAGAATTTTAACTTCCAACACGAAATAAATATATTAAAAGATAAAAACTATGAAAAAGTATAAGAGATAATTAAAAATTATATCAAAGTAAATATTTTACATATAAAATAAATTTTCAAAATTATATATATACTGTCGGGTTGCTTTGGTCTTGGGTTGTTTTTTTTTAGTTGAAACCCAACCCAAATATAGTCGAATTTTTTTCCACCACCAAATCACTAGTCGTTTTTTTGTATTTCACTCAATTTGCGGTTTTGTTCGATTTTTTATTCGATTTTGTACACCCCTACCCTGCACAAATAATGTGACTCATGCATCAGTTTTCTCCTTATAGTTACACACCTAACTTCAGTCAAATAAGGAATAGAAAAACATGAACATATTACTCACATTTTCTGTTAGAACAAATTAACCTAAACAAGTCTCAAGTAGAATATATATAAAAGATTGTTATAAATTTCATATTTCCAACTTTCTTTTCTAATATCTTTTGCAATATTATATATTTAAAATAATGAGGTAGCTTAATTTTATATTATCACATAAAGTATTCATTATAAAGTCTTGGCAGATTTATAACTACATATATAAGTAAAAATTATTTTTGGATCATAATTTTGAAGAAAATTATGTTCATTAATTATAATATATTTTATGATTTGTAATGACGAAAAATAAATTATAATGTCTAATTATAACATTTATTTTTAATGTCGATTTCTATCTTTTAATAATTTTATTTTATTATATATAATTATATTGATTGACACATGGAAAACACATATGCTAAACTAGTAATACTAAATATTATGAAATAATATTGAGTTTAATATCGAAAGACAATTTTTTTTATTTTTAAAGCACGAAGGCTCTCATTTGAATCTCGGAGATAACATTTTCAAGAAACTCTTCAAAAATTAATATTGTTTTAGGGGTGTTAATATTAAAATTGAAAAACGTAAAAATATTTCACAATGAAAAAATTATCAAGACACAAATGTGATACTTTACCGTTGCATGCATTAAAGATTGCTTCCGCAATTTGAATTTGTGCTCTAAAATCGCATGAAAATAACTTTATTGTTACTTCAAGACTTTTCTTGCTTAATGATATATGATTCAGCAAATAATAATAAAAAATTTCTCCGACATTTTTCGGATACTACATTAATAATACTCCAATAGAGAGGAGTCGGATTCATTTTTCTCGAGTAACTATTGAATTCAATCAGCCAATTATGCTATATCTCTATTGAAATTTGAGATACTCAAATTGAATTGGTAATCGATTTAAGACAAATCCTAATTAATATCTTTTTCGATAACTAACAAATTTTACTATTAAAGTTAGAGGTGTGTAAAAATCAAACCGACCGATAAACTAAATCGATAAAAGTGTTATTGGTTTGTTGTTACTGGGGTATTGGATTAACGATCTTTTTGTGATTGTATAAAAAAATTATTGGGTAATTTATTCGGTATTGATTTTTAATATTGGGTTATTAGGTAAACCTATAACCCATTAAGACTAGTAATTATCTAATTTTACTTTTACATAAATATTATATATTACTATATTTGTCCTTTAACCTTAAAATCTAAAGTAAAAACCTTTTATGAGCATTTGTAAAGTTACATTATTGTGTTTTCGCGTCAAATTCATTAGGAAAGTCATATATTTGTTTTATAAATATTTTCTAATTGGTTAAACCGAAAACAGAAAATTGAACCATTAAGAACTACAACTGATAAATCGAAAATCGATAAAGAATATTTTATTGATTTGGTTATGAACTATCTAAATGGAATTAGTACAAATTTAACTTTTTTTATTTTGTGGCCTCTATCTTATTTACTTAGTCAAAGTCATGTTCATACTATATGGATATCAAAAAAATAAAAATAATATATTTGTAAAAAAATTTCATCCATTTTTGTGATTTACCCCCCCCCCCCCTCTAATTCTTATCAATCTGATTATAAAATGACACACTATCTATTTCTAAAATTATCTTTCAAACAAAAAACTTAGCAATAATCTTTTTAATATTATCATCCATATCATGTCAGACTTTTTTGATAATATTCTGATCCTGATGTCGTTTTAGGTGATGATTCTGATCCAGATGAAAAAGAAAAAGATTATGGTGATACGCCGTCTAGTTCTAGCTCATAGGAAGATGTTAAGGATGATGATTTGAATGGTGACAGTGTCTTTCCTATCAATTACTCTAATACTAATAATATTGACGAAACCAAAGAAGAAGATGATGGTTATGAGGCTAATGAGAATGACGAGCCCGACAATGAGGACGAAAAGATGATTAGTTTATCTAGTATTTGTTAGGATTTTGCCCTGATTTTCTTACCATAATTTAAGATTAATTTTTCCTTAAAGAAAAGACAAAACATTACCATAAATGTTTTTACTTTTCTTGAAAGGAAAATATAATATTCTTTCATATTTGGTTTATTCTTTTCTTTAGGAAAAAGTTTTGGAGTAGCTAGTTCTTTTTTAATAGGAAAGGTTTTAGTACTCTATAAATATAAGTTGTTTCTTCTAACACAACACAACAATAGAATCCACATTGTAGTCGTTTAGAGACTTTTGTTTATGTGGAGATAGATTTATTCTCTCGACAGTTTCAATGTTTTTCTTTCTAATAGTATTGATATAATAGTATTTTGTTTTTTAGTATTAATTTTTGTTATCTGATTAATCAAACATAAGATTTGCAATTTGTAAGCTTCCGCATGACGCCTTATTCACCCCCTTCATAACCCAACAAGTGGTATCAGAGCACATGGTTGAATGATCCAATGATTTAACAAGATTGAAGAAAGGCTCAAGTGATTTCAAATCAATTTGCAACAAATTTGATGATAATGAAGATTTTTGTGCTGCTACATGTGGAGAAATTTTTCAAATATATTTTCAATCATCCTGCTGTTCCATGCTTTAAAACAAAATCAATTTTCAATAATTTTAACCCTTGTAAACTCTTAATGTTCGGGCTCCACTTTTAACTCATGCATCTTACTATTAATGCATGAGCTTCACTTTTAACCCATGCATCTTACTTTTAACGCATGTGCTCCACTTTTAACTCATGCATCTTACTTTTAACTCATGAGCTCCACTTTCAACTCATGCATATTACTTTTAACGCATGAGCTCCACTTTCAACCCTGATCATAACTTTTAACATAGGGCTCCAATTTTTAACCCATATCAATTTTTAATTCTTGGTAAGCAGTAGTGATACATGATGATTGTATGAAGAAAGAGGATCAAGATTATTATGCCAGAAAATTTAAGCCCAAAAGGGGATATTTGTTAGGGTTTTGCCCTGATTTTCTTACCATAATTTAAGATTTATTTTTCCTTAGAGAAAAGACAAAACATTACCATAAATGTTTTTACTTTTCTTGAAAGGAAAATATAATATTCTTTCATATTTGGTTTATTATTTTCTTTTAGTAAAATGTTTTGGAGTAGGAAAAGGTTTTGGAGTAGCTAGTTCTTTTCTAGTAAGAAAGGTTTTAGGACTCTATAAATATAAACTTGTTTTTTCTAACACAATACAACAATAGAATCCAAAATGTAGTCATTTAGAGACTTTTGTTTATTTGGAGATTTATTCTCTCGTCAGTTTCAATGTTTTTTTATAATAGTTTTGATATAATAGTATTTTGTTTTTTAATATTAGTTTCTGTTATCTAATTTATCAACCATAAGATTTGCAATTTGTAAGCTTCCGTATAACGTCTTATTCACCCCTTTCATAATCCAACATTATTTTATTTTAATGATTCATATCCTTCTATATCTTGGTTTTCTCTTCCGGTGCATTTTATCTTTTTCTCTTCTAGTTTATGTTATTTTACTCTTTTTTATTTTAGAGTTGTTGATGAATTTATTAAACAAACTCACTTTTGTTTTCTTTTAGTTTGGTTCATTTTATTTTTTTATTTCATTTTAGAGTTCTTGATGAATTTAATACACCTATATAAGCGATAGATGAGATACGACTTATGCTAAGCACATGTCTAATATTAAGACTATATTTCATACAAAGATCTAGTGTAATTATTTTACATATGATTCGATATTTCATTAGCAACAATCTAACATAATATCAAGTTAAATATAAACATTTGATATGTGTTACACCTCGATTTTTTGAAAAAAATAAGAAATAGAAAAAAATTAAATTGGAAATAGCAAAATTTGAAATTTTGCAAGTTATGCTAAGTTTGAGTTTTAAGTCAGTTTCAAACGACCATAATTTTCAGTATAGTATGAGTTAGGTGACCCATAAAATATCAAACGAAAGGTCTTGGAATCCTCTTTCCAATGCCGTTAATTTTGCTAATTTTCGAGCTTGTATGAGGGAGATATGCATGTTTGAAGTCCGGTTGTCTAGTTAAAAAAAGTTACCCATATTTAAGAGGGGTATTGTGGT
This sequence comes from Solanum sitiens, assembly GCA_016801875.1. NCBI lineage: Eukaryota > Viridiplantae > Streptophyta > Magnoliopsida > Solanales > Solanaceae > Solanum > Solanum sitiens. The sequence continues at coordinate 1,114,806 of JABWTJ010000247.1, forward strand.
CTATTTCTTTATTCAATTAACTTAAAATGAAATTTTGTAATATCCAGGGGTCTAAACTGATTTAGTTGAGTTTTACAAATCCTAAAATACTTGAGAGAAGTTCAAGAAGAGGAGAAAATGAGAAAAGTCAAGCATTCGTCAAGTTCCTGAGGAATTCGTTGCGGATTTCGCCAAGGGTTTGATCCCTAAGAGGTATGTGAGTTCACATAGCGTTGGGTTACTTTACCCACGAATCAATCATGATTAAGTTATTATCGTGTCTTTCGATGCATTATGTTGTTATCTACATGTTTTAAAGTTTTTCGTTATATTGCATTTTTATTACTGCTTTATATTGAGATAAGTTGAGTCGGAATGAGGTAAGTGTTTTTTTTCAGTTTTAGTTCAAGCTTGTTTCTTGTTTTAGATTTCCTCTCACATGCTCGTACATTTCATGAACTGACATCATTTAGCCTGCATAAAAGATGCATATACATTTAACCAGGATCAGGATCCAACGCTTCTTGATCATGTTGAGATCCAGAGTCGCTGGTGAGTTTCCTTACTTCGGAAGAATCCCTTTATTTTGTTTTATCATTTTAGTTTATCAGGATGTCGAGTCCATCTCAGGTAGCAGAGGCTTCATAGATATTTAGACATTATTTATTCATGAGTCTTTTCATTTCATTTCGTTTATGTTGAGACTTGTGATGTCACTTTGGTTAATTGAATGTTTATTTCTAAAACATTCTAAGTTATCATTTGGGTTATAGTTACTTCTTAAAGTGTTTTCATACAAGTAAGTCTTCCGCTAAGAGTTAAGGCAGGTCAATGATTCGCTTGGGGCCAATAATGGTTTTCGAGTTTCAATCCCGATTAGGATGTAGGATCAGAGCGTGATAATATATGACATTGCATTAATCTTTTCTTCTCCTTTTTTTTTCATTTTAAAATTAAATGTGTGTGATATGTAAAAAAGATCACCCTTAAATCACTTGGTTACACATGTTAAATCTGTATTCCTATAATTTATTGTTTAGTTATTGCTGTAATGTAATGATTGAGATAATAAAAAATTAATTGTGGCTTGTGAGGACAACAAACAACAGGAAATGAGAAAATAATTAACTAATTTTTTCCAAAAGACAACTTCCTTCTTAAATCTGGAATTAGCATACGATTTATTTGGAAATTGAAATGCTTTTCACATTCGCTTGATGTTAGGTATTTTATTTTTGACATTTAATTATGGAGGTGATGATATTACTGTAATATCGTAATTTTACTATTTATAGAAAAATCACTTTAAATATTTTAAATATAAAACAATTTGAGAAAAACACTTAGAAAAGAGTCACCACTTAATTTATTAAAGAAATTAGAAAAACTTAATTTAAAAAAACTCTAATAGATTAAGTCTTTAAAATTTAGAGAAAAGAAGTAAGTGGTTCTCATTTACACTTTAAGAAGATTTTTAAAGCATTTGAAGTGTCCGCTGACATGCGGTTATCCTACAATTTGGTTAAATATATTTTGTCTATTTTTTAGAAAAATGATTAACTTAAAAAAATAGGTAAATAAAGAATAATTTTCAATTTATAAGAAAAGAGAATATTAATTGAAATATTTATATTAAATTACAAGTAATTAAGAGTTTAACAAAATTAAGAATAAAAATTATAGAATTTATTTGATTCATTTTAAAATAACAATTTAAACCAATTTGATTATTTAAAGTATGAAAACCATTTTAAAGATATTCAATAAAAATAAGGAATTTTGTTAAAATAAACTAACATAAAGTATATAGTTCATCTTTTGAGGAATTTAATTAGGTTAATTAATACTTTTAGAGTTAATGATAAGAAAACAAACAATAAATAAAGACAATTAAATAATAAAGAAAGTGAGAGAATAATTTGGGTCTTTTGGGCCTATTGTTGCCCAGATCATTGGGCCAAAAGATGCTGATTTTTGGACCTCAAACCAATTCACGTTTTTGTATACACAAACTGTATATCAGTGTATACAACTTTGTATATCAGCCCCTTTTACTGCCTTCCGAACCTGTAACAGCTCCACTTTAGCCTGTTTCAGCTTCTCATACAACCTATATTCTCTTCCCGAACTCCACATGATTCCAATTGCGAGGTTGACTGGATAAGAAGGAGAATGTTGGATTTTAACCCGACGAAATGCAAAATGGGGAGCCCCTATGGACTCATAACAGAGACAAGATGGGTTCCCATGTAACAAAAGATAGAAGAATAAACTTAGCAGTTGTTCGAGGGAAATAGCATGGCTAAAATTCACTATGATCATATTATGGAATTGAATATATTTTGATCATCTCATAATTGCAACAGTAATAAAAGCTAACTAACTAAAATAAGTCATTATTTATTGGAAAAATGACAGAAATCCCAAATTTAAGTTCTTTTATTACCATTAACTCCTATTGATTTTATAAATTCTCAAAATTTCTCATTTTTGCGCATCAGATTAACGTATCAACGCATTAGATTAATGTATCGCGAACATCAGATTAGTGTATCATGTATAAAATGTAATGTATCTTGCGTGTATCTCGCGCATCAGATTAATGTATCAGTGCTTATATTATTGTATCAGTTTGAGGGATTTCTGTAATTATAAACTTATAAGGGACAAATGGTAATTTTGCCTTAATAGTATGTGATTTCTGTCATTTGCCCATTTTTAAATTTTTTACAAAACTAGTATAAACGTACTTCATTGTAACATTTTAGGGATATTTTATTACAAAAAAAAATTAAGTTGTGTGCAATGTTGTGGATCAAGAAACGTAACTCTGAGTAATGTTTTCTGCCTAATACGTTACTGTGAGTAACGTTTTACTCTAACTACGTTTTACACCTAAAACATTACTCATAGTAACGTTTATTAAGAATCCACGGGCCATTGATATCTGCGATTTAGGAATCAAATCTTGCAAATTACTGACCTAAAATGTTAATGTGGTAACGTTTTACACCTTAAACATTATTCACATTGAAACAATCAAATATTCTAATACTAGCTCAACGCTAAAGGATGTTGAATTATTGGATTTGGACACTGCAGTTGCGAGAAGGTCGCATTAGTGGTACATAAATTTACTTTTTTCTTTCCATCTTTTAAGTTCATAAGCTTGCGACATGCATGGGATTGAAAACTACGCACATAATCTTTGTCATTAGTCATTACCGTCACTAATTATCCTAAAAAATTTTAAAAATATTTTATCGATATAATAGATTAATTTAATATTTTATTTGAATTTATATTTATTATTTTTAAAATAATACAAATTTTATACATTCAGATATTGAGTAAATAATTAATTTTAACTATTTAATATTCAAATTTTAATTTAATGTTATAAAATTCAAATATACATTTCAATTTAGACCTCTAAATTTTAATATTTAGATGTGCATTTAAATTTAATATTAATAAAAACAAATGGAACCTCAATCATTTACCTGATAGATGACTCAAAATTATAGTGCCAGATCCGTTCCCTTGGAGAAGAGAATACACGAATCTATTAGTATGTTAGTAGAGAGAAAATGAATTGTATTTTACCTAGATGATAAAAAAGAAGGAACAAAATATAATTTAAATTATCTATTAAATATTCATAAAAAATATAGAATTACAATCCACTGTCTTTGAATTTATTGGAGCCAAAACATAAAAGGATCAAAATTGCCTCTGCACTATGCGATATAGATGACTTATACCATTCGTTATATTTTAAAATAAAAAATATCCTTACCTTTAACCTAAGAAATCATAATTATCCTAAAGACTTAACAGAAGTGATGTGGCAAGCCATGTGACACTAATTCCGTCACCTAGACTTACCAACTAAGATGCCCACTAAAATTTTTGACCCATTTAATAACTCAAACTCTAACCTATTTTTGGTAAACCCAATCCACTAAAATTAAGAGGGAAACATCATTTTATTTCACTTAGGTAGCAAAATTAGTGTCATCCACATCACTTCTGTTAAGTGTTAAAGATAATTGTGATCTCTTAAGATAACGGTGAGATATTTTTAATCCTAAAATATAACGAAGGAGGTAAATAACCCGTTTTGAATAATTTATGGACAATTTTGATCTTTTTTTTTTGAGTCAAAATAGTCCAATTTCACATCAATAGCGTGTGCGGGCGAGAGTGTGTGTTAATAGAGCAAAAGTGTGCGACTTTTCCTTGATAACATCATTCTCTCTCTCTAAACCAAAACAAATCATTCTCTTTCTTTTCTCAAACCTTACTTACAAATTATTGTGACCAGCTTTTTTGTAAAATTAAGTGTGGTACTAAAATTTCATGTGAAATACTTTATTCAATTTTGATAGCTACTAAAATAGTCACATTAAATATTTTTTATTTGATTTTGATATGTATTAAAATTTTGCTTGTTAAATACTTTTTGTTAGATTTTGATAGCTACTAAATATTTTACATTAAATAATTTTGTTCGATTTTAATAGCTACTAAATTTTTTACATTAAATGTTTTTGTTCGATTTTAATAGCTACTAAAATTAGCACGTTATGAAAAAAATAAAAGAACCCTAAGCTAGTAGATAGGATCTTCTTGTTCTTAGAATTCAACAGAAAATTTTGTTTGTTTTGAGAATATAATGGGGAAAAGTAGTCGTCATCCGATAGACAAGGAGATGATGAACAATTTGGTGAAGTATGTAATTGGGAAGCCTTTTTCTCGTAAGCATACTGTTATGGATGTCGATGATGTTTACGGAATCAGAGTGTTTAGTCCATCACAGATCCTTGAATCTACCAAAGGCAAAAATAACAACATACGATGTTGATCACTTTTCAGAATAAGGAGAACTGTAAAGTATTTGCTAGTAAAGAGGCCCCCGGATTTTGGAAATCTACACGCAAACGCAATTCAATTTGTAATGCGAACAAGAGGCACATTGGCAACATCAAAATTTCGTGGTACTACTACTACAACGTGGATGATGGTAGAGACAAATCATCATCGAGATTGAGACAGAGTGAATGGCAGATTAGAGAATATTATCTCACATCCAAATATCTGCCACAAAGCAAAGTTGAGAGGAAAAATGTCTTATTAACCATGATGAACAAGACCAAAACTCCTGCTGCTAATAATGATAATAATAATGACAAGAAGATGCAGAGGATTATTCATGACAAGCAGGAGATTATGCAATCTTTACAATGCCTTCAACTTTAATGATTGAACAATACATTAGAGACACTTTACTTTTTAGTTTATGTTCAAAAACATTAATGATCAATATTATCAGGTTCTTACAAGTTTTTTTTTCCTTCTAAATAGTCTGATATAAGTTTTATTCTATTTACAATAGTCTTTTCTGTATCTGGGCTGGTCTAATCTCTCTTTTTTTATTGATGCCTTGTGATTCACATCTTATTTCATATATAAAATGTTTTATTCTGGTTTCTCAAACTATTTAGAATTTGAAAATAGAATTTGGGAGTATGTACCAAAAGCTGATAGGATGACCACTGCTGATACTTTGATCTTATCTGCTTGACCGACTGATTCAAAGAGTTAAGACTATCAGTTGCTTGCAAAATCTGGTTCACCATTGTGTGTGGAGAAGAGTTGCCACTCTAATGGTGAGAGTGAGAACGTTCGATCGCCTCGTGACACAAGTATTTTGGTGTATCCACAAGGAGTGACAGAGTAGTGTGGTGTACCTAAAGCTGTACTTGCAACTGGATAGATGCATGTCAATGAACATGGTCAAAAGTGTGGTCCTTACATTAGTGGTTTCGTCCTCTGATACGAATGGACCAACAAATATGTACACGCGAGTTACCAAAGATTCAGGAGGAAATTAAGTCGAGTTGCCAACAACTTCCCCTACAGTAACTCAGGGGCTGAACATGGAACTCATTCCTTGAACCAGCAGATGGCGACTGCTGGCTTTGCCGGAACACTTGCTCCGTGTACGTCTTTGGTACTTCTTCTATATTTAAGGATTTGTAATGTTCTTTGTGATATTCTTTTAGTTACTTGTTTCTTCAAGCTGTCATGTACAAGTGCAACTTTATCTCCTAAAAAAGTGTCCTGTTCTTGTTCCTTCATGGGCTGGTCAGATCCTTATTGTTATTTTGGTCATTTTCTCCCTTCCGTCTTGTGTCAACTTGGCCTTATTTAACCTGTAGTTTCTTCTCATTTTATCTGCAGAATTAATTTCCCACACATTTTCCAATACTCTAAACTTTGCCGTTTAGAATTTGGCAAAGTTTTCCTTTATTGTTTGTGCTTGTTGTTGGGTTATGGTCTTTGTTAAAACTTGGAAGGTCTGGTCTATCTACAAACTATTTGTGTTCCACACTGCACTCTCCGAACCAACCACAAACTTAACTTTGCAATTCTTCACATCAGTTTAACTTTATTTTCCCTTTTTGAATTATCTCATGAGTTTCCACTTAGCTTGCTTCCCTTTGTTTTTCTAGTATCATATAGCTTAACTACTAATTTTGGTTCTATTTATTAATGAGTTTAGAGTCGGAGAGTTTGATCATTTGCAAACATAGTGATAATATACGGAGAACTCTACTCTCTAAGTTGTTGCTTTTAATTTTTACTTAGGTTTCTGAACTAATTGTTTCAGTGTTAGTTAGTGCTTCTACTTGATTCTTTTGGTACATTTGCTTCTCTATGAATACCTATTTGCCTCACTTAGAAGGTTATTTTAAGTAAGTTTTTGGTCTCATAGAAAAGCTGTGGTAATTAAGATATGACAGTAGAGTTGCCTTCAGTTTTGTCGTCAAAAGATTGCACCGTCGAGCGCTCTACTGAAGTTGTAAGTTTTCTTATGCTGTTGTTTTTCCTGTCATTTTACAGTCAATGTGTGTGTTGCCTTACGAACTGACTGATGACTTTGCAGTTGCAAGTGGAGCAAGAATCTTTTGGCTGTGATGAATATTACAGTGGATTTGCCTTCGGTATCATCATCTTATAATCAATGTAAACATTTGAACTTGCTGTGATTGTGTAAATTTATCTCTCTCCCCTAGAAGAGCATATGTGGTGGAGCAATCCCGTACCTGATAATGTTTTCCCTGTAAAATTCGAGATGCAAATGCTTACCAAAATATGATCAATGAGCGATCTGCATCTCAATTAGAAACTGCAGGTTGCTGAGGACTTAAATATTTTTAATGGCGTTGCAAGTCAAAATGATTCTTCTGATGCCATTTTGGTGTCAGAAAACTTGGCTTGTGTAGATATTCAGACTATTGCACTGTGTAAAAGATCATTGCACCCGAACTCTATTACATATTTGATCAGTTTTCAAGTGCATTTGAGAAGTCAAACAATGCCTCGATTAATGAAATGAGTGATGAGCTGCAACCACCTGAATACTTTGTGCTACTTTGTGCTACTTGGATTGGATGTGTTCCTAATCCATGAATATCAACTTCAAATCATGATTTGAGGTTGAAAACACAGAGGCATGACCCCTCCCCCATTGAACAAGGGGATCCGTTGGGCAGGCTCAATCACTTCCTGGGTAGGTGACTCCGAATGGACTCATGACTTCATTGATATCTTTGTCAACTTTTGGACTCAAAAGGATCACAAGACGCCTAGTGATAGTCCTACTCAACATGGTACTCAAGGTCGTCTGGGTCGTGTTGTATTTAGCAAAAAGGAACATAGGAGGGACTAAGCACAACTTTCTGGCTCAACTAAATAGCTAATATGAAAGTTTGCCTTATCAGCTTTTGTGCCTTATATTATATCGTACTTAAAAAAATTATTCTGTTGAATATGTGATAATGTCTCTACATGTTTTGTAAATGCAAGTTTATGAGGAATGCTAGTCTTATGAATTTAATCTGATGTAATTTAGCACTTAACTTTAGATGATAGAGTGCTAATTTCATGTTTACTTGTCGTACTGGTGAATTTGGTTGCGCTTCACGTGGTGTGATTGATCATTTACAAATTAATTATTAATTTTAAAATTGATTTACTACTATAGTTTATGTACTATAATGCTAAATTCTTTTGAAAACTCTTTAAATGTTATAAACCATAAAGAATTGTTTTAAATGTTATATTTCCCTTTTGCTTCAATAGACTCTATAGATAGAAATGTTTCTTTACACTCTACAAATAAAACAAACATGTAAAATAGAATAACTTATGAAAAATATACAAATATTTGAAAAGATAATATACTTGTAGTGCTCATTTGCTCCATTTAAACGAATGTCTGAGATCCTAATAATTTTACGTGAGATCTTTCTGTAAAAAAAATGATATTTCTGATGAATTCAGGAGCGGATTTATGTACATGTAAGGTACATCACGTGACACGACACGTCTTTATCAAAAAATTTTACAAAATATACCTATATAAAAATATAAAAAAAGTTAAAAGGTAAAAGAATTTAAAAAGTCACCCCTTACATGAGAATGTGTCTAGCGTAGATAGCAGAGGCGTAGCATTGAATACTTTGCTTCTCGAGTTCAATTCTCCTTGATAGGTGTTTTTCACCATCTTTGAGTCCTTTATCGATTAGAATTATATTTAAATAAAAATAATTCATTATCGTTTTCACCATCTTAGTATTTTTTTGCTATTCTATTTATTTTATTATATGCTTGAATCTTTATTTTTACTTATTCATAATAATTATTTTATTTTATTTCTCGTTGCAATCCTCTACTATTTGATCCCCGAAGAGCTATTATTCTTAAAAAAAGTTACAAACGTCAATATATATATATATATATATATATATATATATATATATATATATATATATATATATATATATATATATATTACTTAGTTGTAATTTAGTTGTGTTTCTAACGAGGATATTATTTATACCTTTCAAAATATGAAAATCTCGTTCTAATGACTTCATTTGAGCTTTATTAATATGATTTGAACATCTTTTTCTAATATAATATTATTACTGTAATTTGTTCAGTTTTTGAATTATTAAGAAAGGTTATCTAATAAAATTGTGATCTAAAATTAAATATAAGGCCCTGTAACTTCTTCCTTTTTTCAATTTTCTTTCAAAAATGTTAATTTTTTATTTGCAATACAATCTTCATAAAAATTTATTTAATAATATGAATATGTGACTGATTTAATTTAAAATTTTATAATAGTATCTAATTTAAAGAATAGACAATTTTTTCAAAAAAGATTAATTTTATCAAAATTTATATTTTTCATAAAGTCCACTACTAGTGGGCCTCAAATTTTTGAAGATCTAAACCAAAAACTTTATTAATTTTCTTCTTGAGCCATTTTTATTCCTTAAATGGTGATACCGCTTTGAAAAAATTCTGCTTATGCCACTGTGGGTGATGATATTTAACTGTCGATAATGATATGTAACTGCATATAATCACGAAAACAATTATGATTAAAAATAAAAAAGGTAGCACAAAGCAAACATGTTTTGAGTTTGATGATGTTGTATAGACTTGGTAAAAAGGATCCATTTTTATTCATAAATATTGGGGAATTGCAACATATGGCCAATTTGCGACAAATTTATGATGAGACTTTTGCACAAAGTAACTATTGCTTCTAATTTTGCTTCAAATTCTGAGTTTTAAATGCATATTAAATATGTTACAATAGTCATTTAAGGTGGAATTAACGATGGTGTCTTATTGCTATGTTTTTTTGTATTTTATTTATGAATCTTTTAAATTCATTTATTACTACTGAAATGAACAAAAAGAATTAGTGAGAAATAGTCGTTTCATCTTTTATCAATAAATGAGATAGACATTCGTTTTTTCAAACATATTACACAATTTAAAACTAAGAAAAAACTAGTTTTTTTTTTAAAAAAAAGAAAAAGAAAAATAGCAATCCTAGCTTTTGAGAGGTGCAACATGAGCAATTTTACGTTCACATTTATATAGATATATAGATTTGGATTTGACATGCCTACCAAGAAAATATTGATAGTTATTTTGCCATATTACATTAATTAAAGGGGAAAAGATTAAAAATATTCTTGTACTATATAAAAAGATAGAAAAAAAAAAAGAAAGGTCCTTCGTTTTTACTTTGGTTCATGCCCTTACTGTTAGAGAAATGAGCAAAAATACCTTTATTGAAACAGAATTAACGGAAGATTCTTAAACAATTTTGTTAGTCTTAATTTTTCTACCCCGTTTTCTTAATCTATACTCAACTCCATTTTTCTCACAAGATTTATTTCTTCTTCTTTCAGAACCCTAACCCCTCTTCTATATTTCTCAAATATATACGTAACTTTACAGTACTTATTCAATAAGAAGTTTAGTATTAATACGGACAAAGTTGTATTATTCACCAACTAAAACCATTTGAAAAGGTAAGATAGCAACTGCACTTCATCAACTACAAAATGAAGGGGAAAAAAAGAGATCAAACATGATGGCCAGAAAGGGACAAGGAATTCCAGATAATGATGTTAACTTTTAAAGACTAGGAATGGTACTTCATGTTTTGCTTGAATGCACTTAGAATATTACCATAGAAAATGTTTTGGTGGTTCTTTTTCAAATTCACATTTGTCTTGGTGATAGTTGACCACTAAAATGTAGATGTGAATTTGGTTGGAAGGTGTAACTTGTCTTGTTGACAGTTGACACTAAAACTTGTTAGTGTTTGATATATAGTTTTTGGTGTTGATGTGTAGTGATCAAAGGTTTAACATTAAGATCAATGGTTTAACATTTGGTCTTGTAAGTATTTGCTTCTTCTTGGAGTTGGGTTCAGAGGGTAGAAAAATTAAGACTAATTAAATTGTTTAAGAATTTTTTGTTACTTCTGTTTCATTAAGGACATTTTTGGCTTATTTTTGTAATATTAAGGGTATAAATGAACCGAAATATAAACGAAGAATATTTTTATTTTTTCACATAGTACAAAGACATTTTTGATCATTTTCCCTTTACTAAATGATGTTTAAGTATTAGGCCAGGGTAGATGATTTGAAAAATGAGTAATTAATACTAAGGTAAAATATGAAAAAATATTAATATATATCTTTTGTTGATATGTTAAAAGTAACAAATAAAGTTGAAAATATATTTTGTGAAGTAATGAACAAGTAAAAGTAAACATAATATTATGAATAATAATATACTAATAATATGAATATGAATACTAATAATATGAATATGAAATTAAAGATTTTGCTGCAAATGTAATGCAAATCAAAATCGTATTTTTGAATGACTAATGGTTATGGACAGAGTTGGATTTACGTGGGTTCCAGAGGTTCATCTAAATCCCTTCGATAAAAAATTACATTAGATATATAAAGTAAATTTTATTTATGTATATAAATATATTAATTTTGAACCTCCCATTTTAAATAAGAAGCAAGTTGTAGCATAGTGGTCGACTCCTAATCTCCTATAGGTTGACCCTATTGTTTAGGTTCAAATTCCATTGTGAACATTTTTTTTAGTTTCTCTTAATTAGTTTCAGCTTAAAAATTTCTTATAACGGAACTAACTTTTTATACCTATATATATTACTACTTCCTTGAAATTATGTTTTGTTATCTTTTTCACACGTTTTATACTTTATTTTTTGAAACCTGCACAAATAATGTGACTCATGCATCATTTTCCTCCATGTGATTACACACCTAACTTCAGTCAAACAAGGATTAGAAAAACATTATCATATTACTCACATTTTCTGTTAGAAACAATTCACCTAAGTAAGTGTCAAGTAGAATATATAAAAGATTTTATAAATTTCATATTTCTAACTTTTTTCTAATATCTTTTGCAATATTATATACTTAAAATAGTTAGGTAGCTTAATTTTATATTAGTATCACATAAAGTATTCATTATAAAGTCTTGGCAGATTTATAACTACATATAAAAGTAAAAATTATTTTCAATCGTAATTTTGAAAGAAAATTATGTTAATTAATTATAACATATTTTATAATTTGAAATGGCAAAAAATAAATTACAATGTCTTATTATAACAATTTTTTTTAACGTAAGTTTCTATCTTTTAATAATTTTATTCTCTTATATATAATTATAATGATTGACACATGGAAAACACATATGCTAAACTAGTAAATACTAAATATCATGAAATAATATTGAGTTTAATATCGAAAGACAAACTTTTTTTGTTTTTAAAGCACGAAGGCTCTCATTTGAATCTCGGAGATAACATTTTCAAGAAACTCTTCAAAAGTTAATATTGTTTTAGGGGGTGCTTATATTAAAATTGAAAAACGTAAAAATATTTTACAATGAAAAAATTATCAAGATACAAATGTGATACTCTATCGTTGCATGCATTAAAGATTACTTCCACAATTTGAATATGTGACTTAAAATCGCACGAAGATAACTTTATTGTTACTTCAAGACTTTCCTTGCTTAATGACATATGATTAAGCAAATAATAATAAAACATTTCTCCGATATTTTTCAGGTACTACATTAGTAATACTCTAATAGAGAGGAGATAGATTCATTTTTCTCGAGTAACTATTGAATTCAGTCAGCCAATCATAATATATCTTTATTGAAATTTGAGATACTCAAATTGAATTGGTAATCGATTTGAGACAAAACCTAATTAATATTTTTTTCTGATAACTAACTAATTTACTATTAAAGTCAGGGGTGTACAAAAATCAAACCTACCGATAAACTGAACCGATAAAAGTGTTATTGATTTGTTGTTATTGAGGTATTGGATTATCGATTTTTTTAGTGATTTTATAAAAAAAAAATATTGGATTATTTGTTCGGTATTGATTTTTAATATTAGGTTATTGGGTAAACCGATAACCCATTAAGACTAGTAATTTTCTACTTTTACTTTTACATAAATATTATATATTAATTTCACTATCTTACTAGTTACTATATTTGTCCTTTTAACCTTCAATTCACACTTCACAATGACTTTGACTTCACAATTTCACGTTATACAAAATGTTAAAATCCAAAGTAAGAACCTTATTTTTCTTACTTTCTCTTTGTGTTACACATGTATAATTCTTTTCGTGTTTGTTATTATTGTTTCTATTTTATGAGCATTTGTAAAGTTACATTATTGTGTTTTGCATCAAATATGTTAGAAAAGTCATATATATGTTTTATAAGTATTTTCTTATTGGTTAAACCGAAAACTGAATCATTAAGGACCAAAATCAATTAACCAAAAATCGATAAAAAATATCTTATTAGTTTAGTTAGGGACTATTTAAATGGAATTAGTACAAATGTAACTTTTTTTAATTTTGTGGCCTCTATCTTATTTTCTTAGTCAAAGTCACATTCATACTATATGCATGCCAAAAAAATAAAAATAATATCTATGTCAAAAATTTCATCCATTTTTATGATTTTACTCCCCTTAATTCTTATCAATCTGATTATAAAATGACATCCTATCTATTTCTAAAATTCATCTCTCAAACAAAAATACTAGAATTCATTCTTAGCAAAATTCATCTTTTTAATATCATCATCACTATCATGTCAGACTTTTTTGATAATGATTCTGATCCTGATGTCTTTTTAGGTGATGATTCTGATCCCGATGGAGAAGAAAAAGTCTATGGTGATACACCGCCTAGTTCTAGCTCAGAGGAAGATATTACGGATGATGATTTGAATGATGACAGTGCCTTTCCTATTAATTACTCTAATACTAATAATATTGACGAAGTTGTGGAAGAAGAAGAATACGAAGAAGAAGAAGTTGAACAAGAAGAGGAGGAGGAGAACAAGAAAGTAGAAACTAAGGAAGAAGAAGATGGTTATGAGGCCGATGAGAATGACGAGGCCGACAATGAGGACAAAAAAGATGATTAGTTTTCTAGTGTTTTATATTAATGATTCCTATCTTACTATATTCTTAGTTTTCTTTTCCAGTACATTTAAATTTTTCTCTTCTAGTTTATTTTATTCTCCTCTTTTTTATTTTAGAGTTGTTGATGAGTTTATTAAACAAACTCACTTTTGTTTTCTTTTAGTTTAATTTATTTTATTTCTATTTAATTTCATTTTAGAGTTCTTGATGAATTTAATACACCTATATAAGTGATAGATGAGATACGACTTATGCTAAGTACATGTCTAATATTAAGGTTAAATTTTCATACAAATGATCTAGTGTAATTATTTTACATATGATTTGATATTTCGTTTGCAACAATCTATATATCAAGTTAAATATAGACATTTGATATGTGTTACACCTCGGTTTTTGAAAAAAATTACAAATAGAAAAAAATAAATTGGAAATAGCAAAATCTGAAAGTTTGCAAGTTATGCTAAGTATGAGTTTTTAGTCGACTTCAAATGACCATAATTTTCAGTATAGTATGAGTTAGGTGGCCCATAAAATATCAAATGAATGGTCTTGGAATCCTCTTTTCAATTTCACCAATTTTACTAATTTTCGAGCTTGTATGAGGGAGATATGTCTGTTTGAAGTCAGGCTGTCTAGTTAGAAAAAGTTACCCATATTTAAGAGGGGTATTGTGGTTTTTTCCTTAACCAATTAACTTAAAATGAAATTTTGTAATATCAGGGGTCTAAAATGATTTGGTTGAGTTTTACAAATCCTAAAATACACTAGTACTTTGAGAGAAGTTCAAGAAGAGGAGAAAAGGAGAAAAATCAAGCGTTCGTCAAGTTCTTGAGGATTTCGGTGCGGATTTCGCCAAGAGTTTGATCTCTAAGTGGTATGTGAGTTCACATAGCATTGGGTTCCTATACCCACACACCAATCATGATTAATTCAGCGTAATTTCGTTCTATAATGCAAAGGATTTGAGTTTTTGATAATTTTGTTGAAGTTTCTTTCGAAATCTTGATTGTTGAGGTTTTGATGAGTTCAGACAATAGTATGAGTTTTAAGGTTGTTTTTTAGTGGATTATTGTATACTAATGTTGGGTAGTCGAATCTAAGTGAGTGGGAAATAAATCATTAGATTCTACAAGAATTAGGGTCGATAAACGAGTAAGGAAATTTGTCAATTTTTCTGGGAAAAGGTGTGGGGTGCTACACCACTCAGTGCACCCCAACCCAGGTCCTCTACCCTTTCCCATTTATTTTCGTTTGAGTTCCCTCGAATCGTACCTATATTTTATATTCAATTTCATCACTCTAAGGTACGTCTAAACATCAAGAGATCATTTATAACATGAGATCATAACCCTTGAATTCATAATTCAAATTCAAGGAAGAGATAAGAGTCAAGTCTAAAGAATTCCTAGAGACTTTGCAAAAGTTTTTTACAATTTTTAAAAACTTGTTTTAAGATTTAAGCATTGAATTTGAGTAAGAGTAGAATCGAGTTCATTTTCTTTAAAATATTATATGGGAACTAAATATTTTCAAAGAGTAAATGTTTTCACATTTAAGAAGAGAGGAAGAATCATATTTCAAAAAGGATTTTCATAAGCAGTTCTGAATACCATCTCTTTTAAGAGACAGATTTTTAATAAGCCAGCGAGAAAGTTATGTTTTTAAATATATGAGCTGAGTATATTTATGAAAGTAGTTTTGAGAAACGATATGGGAACGAGTTCATACAACTCAAAATCCTCATAAACTATGTAACCAACGTGGGTAGAAAGGGTTATACTTTTTAGACGGCTCATTATTGCTTCTTTAACATAGTTAGTGAATCTACTTGTTGAGGAGTTCTATACCCTAGAAAAGTATAGGACAGTTCTAACAACATGGGCGAGACGATATATCCTCAAATAGCTCATAGTGATCATTGTCAGTTAAGAATCTCCCATAGAGTTACTTGTATTTTCATATACAAATTTAAGTTATTATCGTGTCTTTCAATACACTATATTGTTATCTACATGTTTTAAAGTTTTTCTTTATATTGCATTTTTATTACTGCTTTATACTGGGATAAGTTGAGTCGGGATGAGGTAAGTGTCTTTTTTTAATTTTACTTCAAGCTTATTTCTTGTTTTAGATTTCCCCTCACATGCTCGTAGATTCCATGTACTGACGTCATTTAGCCTGCATAAAAGATGCAGATACATGTAATCAGGATCAGGACCCCGCACTTCTTGATCATGTTGAGATCCGGAGTTGTTGGTGAGCCTCTTTGTTTCGGAAGAATCCCTTTATTTTGTTTTATCATTTTAGTTTATTAGGATGTCGAGGATCTTGTCCTAACTTCCATCTCATTTAGCAGAGACTTCATAAATAGTTAGACATTATTAGTTCATGAGTCTTTTCATTTCATTTCGTTTATGTTGAGACTTGAGATGTCACTTTGGTTAGTATAATGTTTATTTCTAAAACATTCTAAGTTATAATTTGGGTTATAGTTACTTCTTAAAGTGATTTCATTATGAGTAAGTCTTCCGCTAAGAGTTAAGTCAGGTCAATGAATTTCCTTTGGGGCCAACAATGGTTCTCGAGTGTCAATCCCGATTAGAATGTAGGATCGGTACGTGACAATATGACACCTCTAACCTTCAATTGCATTTATCTTTTTTTCTCTGTTTTTTTTTTCATTTTAAAATTAAATGTGCGTGAGATGTAAAAAAATCATCGTTAAATCACTTGATTACACATGGTAAATCTGTATTCCTATAATTTATTGCTTAGTTATTGTTGTAATGTAATGATTGAGATAATAAAAAATTGTGACTTGTGAGGACAACAAACAACAGGAAATGAGAAAATAATTAACTAATTTTTTTTTTCAAAATAGTCAATATTTACCGATTAGACAACACACACAAAGACAACTTCTTCTTAAATCTGGAATTAGCATACGATTTATTTGGAAATTGAAATGCTTTTCACATTCGCTTGATGTTAGGTATTTTATTTTTGACATTTAATTATGGAGGTGATGATATTTCTGTAATGTGGTAATTTTACTATTTATAGAAAAATCACTTTAAATATATTAAATATAAAACAATTTGAGAAAAACACTTAGAAAAGAGTCACCACTTAATTATTTAAAAAAATTAGGAAAACTTAATTTAAAAAGACTCTAACATATTAAGTCTTTAAAATTTAGACAAAAAGGGTAAGTGGTTCTCATTTACACTTCAAGAAGATTTTTAAAGCATTTAAAGTCTCCGCTAACATGCGGTTATCCTACGATTTGGTTAAATATATTTTAACTATTTTTTTAGAAAAATGTTAACTTGAAAAAATAGGTAAACAAAGAACAACTTTCAATTTTTAAGAAAAGAGAATATTAATTGAAATATTTGTATTAAATTGCAAGTGATTAACAGTTTAACAAAATTAAGAATAAAAATTATAGAATTTATTTGATTCATTTTAAAATAACAATTTAAACCAATTTGATTATTTAAAGTATGAAAACCATTTTAAAGATATTCAATAAAAATAAGGAATTTTGTTAAAATAAACTAACATAAAGTATATAGTTCATCTTTTGAGGAATTTAATTAGGTTAATTAATACTTTTAGAGTTAATGATAAGAAAACAAACAATAAATAAAGACAATTAAATAATAAAGAAAGTGAGAGAATAATTTGGGTCTTTTGGGCCTATTGTTGCCCAGATCATTGGGCCAAAAGATGCTGATTTTTGGACCTCAAACTAATTCCTGTTTTTGTATACAAATATTATATATCAGTGTATATAGCTCGTATATCAGCCTCATTTCCTGCCTTCCGAACGTGTAACAACTCCACTTTAGCCTGTTTCAGCTTCTCATACAAACTATATTATCTTCCCGAACTCCACATGATTCCAATTGCGAGGTTGACTGGATAAGAAGGAGAATGTTGGATTTTAACCCGACGAAATGCAAAATGGGGAGCCCCTATGGACTCATAACAGAGACAAGATGGGTTCCCATGTAACAAAAGATAGAAGAATAAACTTAGCAGTTGTTCGAGGGAAATAGCATGGCTAAAATTCACTATGATCATATTATGGAATTGAATATATTTTGATCATCTCATAATTGCAACAATAATAAAAGCTAACTAACTAAAATAAGTCATTATTTATTGGAAAAATGACAGAAATTCCAAATTTAAGTTCTTTTATTACCATTAACCTCTATTGATTTTATAAATTCTCAAAATTTCTCATTTTTGCGCATCAGATTAACGTATCAACGCATTAGATTAATGTATCGCGAACATCAGATTAGTGTATCATGTATAAAATGTAATGTATTTTGCGTGTATCTCGCGCATCAGATTAATGTATCAGTGCTTATATTATTGTATCAGTTTGAGGGATTTCTGTAATTATAAACTTATAAGGGACAAATGGTAATTTTGCATTAATAGTATGTGATTTCTGTCATTTGCCCATTTTTAAATTTTTTACAAAACTAGTATAAACGTACTTCATTGTAACATTTTAGGGATATTTTATTACAAAAAAAAAATTAAGTTGTGTGCAATGTTGTGGATCAAGAAACGTAACTCTGAGTAATGTTTTCTGCCTAATACGTTACTATGAGTAACGTTACTCTAACTACGTTTTACACCTAAAACATTACTCATAGTAACGTTTATTAAGAATCCACGGGCCATTGATATCTGCGATTTAGGAATCAAATCTTGCAAATTACTGACCTAAAATGTTAATGTGGTAACGTTTTACACCTTAAACATTATTCACATTGAAACAATCAAATATTCTAATACTAGCTCAACGCTAAAGGATGTTGAATTATTGGATTTGGACACTGCAGTTGCGAGAAGGTCGCATTAGTGGTACATAAATTTACTTTTTTCTTTCCATCTTTTAAGTTCATAAGCTTGCGACATGCATGGGATTGAAAACTACGCACATAATCTTTGTCATTAGTCATTACCGTCACTAATTATCCTAAAAAATTTTAAAAATATTTTATCGATATAATAGATTAATTTAATATTTTATTTGAATTTATATTTATTATTTTTAAAATAATACAAATTTTATACATTCAGATATTGAGTAAATAAATAATTTTAACTATTTAATATTCAAATTTTAATTTAATGTTATAAAATTCAAATATACATTTCAATTTAGACCTCTAAATTTTAATATTTAAATGTGCATTTAAATTTAATATTAATAAAAACAAATGGAACCTCAATCATTTACCTGATAGATGACTCAAAATTATAGTGCCAGATCCGTTCCCTTGGAGAAGAGAATACACGAATCTATTAGTATGTTAGTAGAGAGAAAATGAATTGTATTTTACCTAGATGATAAAAAAGAAGGAACAAAATATAATTTAAATTATCTATTAAATATTCATAAAAAATATAGAATTACAATCCACTGTCTTTGAATTTATTGGAGCCAAAACATAAAAGGATCAAAATTGCCTCTGCACTATGCGATATAGATGACTCATGCCATTCGTTATATTTTAGAATAAAAAATATCCTTACCTTTAACCTAAGAGATCATAATTATCCTAAAGACTTAACAGAAGTGATGTGGCAAGCCATGTGACACTAATTCCGTCACCTAGACTTACCAACTAAGATGCCCACTAAAATTTTTGACCCATTTAATAACTCAAACTCTAACCCATTTTTGGTAAACCCAATCCACTAAAATTAAGAGGGAAACATCATTTTATTTCACTTAGGTAGCGAAATTAGTGTCATCCACATCACTTCTGTTAAGTGTTAAAGATAATTTGTGATCTCTTAAGATAACGGTGAGATATTTTTAATCCTAAAATATAACGAAGGAGGTAAATAACCCGTTTTGAATAATTTATGGACAATTTTGATCTTTTTTTTTTGAGTCAAAATAGTTCAATTTCACATCAATAGCGTGTGCGGGCGAGAGTGTGTGTTAATAGAGCAAAAGTGTGCGACTTTTCCTTGATAACATCATTCTCTCTCTCTAAACCAAAACAAATCATTCTCTTTCTTTTCTCAAACCTTACTTACAAATTATTGTGACCAGCTTTTTTGTAAAATTAAGTGTGGTACTAAAATTTCATGTGAAATACTTTATTCAATTTTGATAGCTACTAAAATAGTCACATTAAATATTTTTTATTTGATTTTGATATGTATTAAAATTTTGCTTGTTAAATACTTTTTGTTAGATTTTGATAGCTACTAAATATTTTACATTAAATAATTTTGTTCGATTTTAATAGCTACTAAATTTTTTACATTAAATGTTTTTGTTCGATTTTAATAGCTACTAAAATTAGCACGTTATGAAAAAAATAAAAGAACCCTAAGCTAGTAGATAGGATCTTCTTGTTCTTAGAATTCAACAGAAAATTTTGTTTGTTTTGAGAATATAATGGGGAAAAGTAGTCGTCATCCGATGGACAAGGAGATGATGAACAATTTGGTGAAGTATGTAATTGGGAAGCCTTTTCCTCGTAAGCATACTGTTATGGATGTCGATGATGTTTACGGAATCAGAGTGTTTAGTCCATCACAGATCCTTGAATCTACCAAAGGCAAAAATAACAACATACGATTGTTGATCACTTTTCAGAATAAGGAGAACTGTAAAGTATTTGCTAGTAAAGAGGCCCCCGGATTTTAGAAATCTACACGCAAACGCAATTCAATTTTTGATGCGAACAAGAGGCACATTGGCAACAACAAAATTTCGTGGTACTACTACTACAACGTGGATGATGGTAGAGACAAATCATCATCGAGATTGAGACAGAGTGAATGGCAGATTAGAGAATATTATCTCACATCCAAATATCTGCCACAAAGCAAAGTTGAGAGAAAAAATGTCTTATTAACCATGATGATCAAGACCAAAACTGCTGCTGCTAATAATGATAATAATAATGACAAGAAGATGCAGAGCATTATTCATGACAAGCAGGAGATTATGCAATCTTTACAATGCCTTCAACTTTAGTGATTGAACAATAGATTAGAGACACTTTGCTTTTTAGTTTATGTTCAAAAACATTAATGATCAATATTATCAGGTTCTTACAAGTTTTTTTTCCTTCTAAATAGTCTGATATAAGTTTTATTCTATTTACAATAGTCTTTTCTGTATCTGGGCTGGTCTAATCTCTCTTTTTTTATTGATGCCTTGTGATTCACATCTTATTTCATATATAAAATGTTTTATTCTGGTTTCTCAAACTATTTAGAATTTGAAAATAGAATTTGGGAGTATGTACCAAAAGCTGATAGGATGACCACTGCTGATACTTTGATCTTATCTGCTTGACCGACTGATTCAAAGAGTTAAGACTATCAGTTGCTTGCAAAATCTGGTTCACTATTGTGTGTGGAGAAGAGTTGCCACTCTAATGGTGAGAGTGAGAACGTTCGATCGCCTCGTGACACAAGTATTTTGGTGTATCCACAAGGAGTGACAGAATAGTGTGGTGTACCTAAAGCTGTACTTGCAACCAGGAGCGGCTCAAGCGTATTAGTGACCTAAAGCAAAAATTAAACGGGGCCTTAAATTTAATTGTTAATATCTTTTATATAAATTATTTCTTCTAGTTTTATCTGATAATATAACTATTCTTATTTTAAATTATTTTTCATTAGATATAGTACTCCAAGTATGTCAAATTTCTTCTAATAATTCCTTCATTTTTCATGAAATCTTTACTTTTTCTACAAATAGTATTCAATATTTGTTAAAAAATAATAACTTATAATCTATTATTATAAAAAAATGAGGCCTCTTAAATTTGGGGGCCTAAGTTACATGTCTTTTTTTTAACACTGTCGAGCCACCCCTGCTTGCAACTGGATAGATGCATGTCAATGAACATGGTCAAAAGTGTGGTCCTTACATTAGTGGTTTCGTCCTCTGATACGAATGGACCAACAAATATGTACACGCGAGTTATCAAAGATTCAGGAGGAAATTAAGTCGAGTTGCCAACAACTTCCCCTACAGTAACTCAGGGGCTGAACATGGAACTCATTCCTTGAACCAGCAGATGGCGACTGCTGGCTTTGCCGGAACACTTGCTCCGTGTACGTCTTTGGTACTTCTTCTATATTTAAGGATTTGTAATGTTCTTTGTGATATTCTTTTAGTTACTTGTTTCTTCAAGCTGTCATGTACAAGTGCAACTTTATCTCCTAAAAAAGTGTCCTGTTCTTGTTCCTTCATGGGCTGGTCAGATCCTTATTGTTATTTTGGTCATTTTCTCCCTTCCGTCTTGTGTCAACTTGGCCTTATTTAACCTGTAGTTTCTTCTCATTTTATCTGCAGAATTAATTTCCCACACATTTTCCAATACTATAAACTTTGCCGTTTAGAATTTGGCAAAGTTTTCCTTTATTGTTTGTGCTTGTTGTTGGGTTATGGTCTTTGTTAAAACTTGGAAGGTCTGGTCTATCTACAAATTATTTGTGTTCCACACTGCACTCTCCGAACCAACCACAAACTTAACTTTGCAATTCTTCACATCAGTTTAACTTTATTTTCCCTTTTTGAATTATCTCATGAGTTTCCACTTAGCTTGCTTCCCTTTGTTTTTCTAGTATCATATAGCTTAACTACTAATTTTGGTTCTATTTCTCAATGAGTTTAGAATCGGAGAGTTTGATCATTTGCAAACATAGTGATAATATACGGAGAACTCTACTCTCTAAGTTGTTGCTTTTAATTTTACTTGGGTTTCTGAACTAATTGTTTCAGTGTTAGTTAGTGCTTCTACTTGATTTTTTTGGTACATTTGCTTCTCTATGTATACCTTTTGCCTCACTTAGAAGGTTATTTTAAGTAAGTTTTTGGTCTCATAGAAAAGCTGTGGTAATTAAGATATGACAGTAGAGTTGCCTTCAGTTTTGTCGTCAAAAGATTGCACCGTCGAGCGCTCTACTGAAGTTGTAAGTTTTCTTATGCTGTTGTTTTTCCTGTCATTTTACAGTCAATGTGTGTGTTGCCTTACGAACTGACTGATGACTTTGCAGTTGCAAGTGGAGCAAGAATCTTTTGGCTGTGATGAATATTACAGTGGATTTGCCTTCGGTATCATCATCTTATAATCAATGTAAACATTTGAACTTGCTGTGATTGTGTAAATTTATCTCTCTCCCCTAGAAGAGCATATGTGGTGGAGCAATCCCGTACCTGATAATGTTTTCCCTGTAAAATTCGAGATGCAAATGCTTACCAAAATATGATCAATGAGCGATCTGCATCTCAATTAGAAACTGCAGGTTGCTGAGGACTTAAATATTTTTAATGGCGTTGCAAGTCAAAATGATTCTTCTGATGCCATTTTGGTGTCAGAAAACTTGGCTTGTGTAGATATTCAGACTATTGCACTGTGTAAAAGATCATTGCACCCGAACTCTATTACATATTTGATCAGTTTTCAAGTGCATTTGAGAAGTCAAACAATGCCTCGATTAATGAAATGAGTGATGAGCTGCAACCACCTGAATACTTTGTGCTACTTTGTGCTACTTGGATTGGATGTGTTCCTAATCCATGAAAATATCAACTTCAAATCATGATTTGAGGTTGAAAACACAGAGGCATGACCCCTCCCCCATTGAACAAGGGGATCCGTTGGGCAGGCTCAATCACTTCCTGGGTAGGTGACTCCGAATGGACTCATGACTTCATTGATATCTTTGTCAACTTTTGGACTCAAAAGGATCACAAGACGCCTAGTGATAGTCCTACTCAACATGGTACTCAAGGTCGTCTGGGTCGTGTTGTATTTAGCAAAAAGGAACATAGGAGGGACTAAGCACAACTTTCTGGCTCAACTAAATAGCTAATATGAAAGTTTGCCTTATCAGCTTTTGTGCCTTATATTATATCGTACTTAAAAAAATTATTCTGTTGAATATGTGATAATGTCTCTACATGTTTTGTAAATGCAAGTTTATGAGGAATGCTAGTCTTATGAATTTAATCTGATGTAATTTAGCACTTAACTTTAGATGATAGAGTGCTAATTTCATGTTTACTTGTCGTACTGGTGAATTTGGTTGCGCTTCACGTGGTGTGATTGATCATTTACAAATTAATTATTAATTTTAAAATTGATTTACTACTATAGTTTATGTACTATAATGCTAAATTCTTTTGAAAACTCTTTAAATGTTATAAACCATAAAGAATTGTTTTAAATGTTATATTTCCCTTTTGCTTCAATAGACTCTATAGATAGAAATGTTTCTTTACACTCTACAAATAAAACAAACATGTAAAATAGAATAACTTATGAAAAATATACAAATATTTGAAAAGATAATATACTTGTAGTGCTCATTTGCTCCATTTAAACGAATGTCTGAGATCCTAATAATTTTACGTGAGATCTTTCTGTAAAAAAAATGATATTTCTGATGAATTCAGGAGCGGATTTATGTACATGTAAGGTATATCACGTGACACGACACGTCTTTATCAAAAAATTTTACAAAATATACCTATATAAAAATATAAAAAAAGTTAAAAGGTAAAAGAATTTAAAAAGTCACCCCTTACATGAGAATGTGTCTCGCGTAGATAGCAGAGGCGTAGCATTGAATACTTTGCTTCTAGAGTTCAATTCTCCTTGATAGGTGTTTTTCACCATCTTTGAGTCCTTTATCGATTAGAATTATATTTAAATAAAAATAATTCATTATCGTTTTCACCATTTTAGTATTTTTTTGCTATTCTATTTATTTTATTATATGCTTGAATCTTTATTTTTACTTATTCATAATAATTATTTTATTTTATTTCTCGTTGCAATCCTCTACTATTTGATCCCCGAAGAGCTATTATTCTTAAAAAAAGTTACAAACGTCAATATATATATATATATATATATATATATATATATATATATATATATATATATATATATATATATATATATTACTTAGTTGTAATTTAGTTGTGTTTCTAACGAGGATATTATTTATACCTTTCAAAATATGAAAATCTCGTTCTAATGACTTCATTTGAGCTTTATTAATATGATTTGAACATCTTTTTCTAATATAATATTATTACTGTAATTTGTTCAGTTTTTGAATTATTAAGAAAGGTTATCTAATAAAATTGTGATCTAAAATTAAATATAAGGCCCTGTAACTTCTTCCTTTTTTCAATTTTCTTTCAAAAATGTTAATTTTTTATTTGCAATACAATCTTCATAAAAATTTATTTAATAATATGAATATGTGACTGATTTAATTTAAAATTTTATAATAGTATCTAATTTAAAGAATAGACAATTTTTTCAAAAAAGATTAATTTTATCAAAATTTATATTTTTCATAAAGTCCACGACTAGTGGGCCTCAAATTTTTGAAGATCTAAAGCAAAAACTTTATTAATTTTCTTCTTGAGCCATTTTTATTCCTTAAATGGTGATACCGCTTTGAAAAAATTCTGCTTATGCCACTGTGGGTGATGATATTTAACTGTCGATAATGATATGTAACTGCATATAATCACGAAAACAATTATGATTAAAAATAAAAAAGGTAGCACAAAGCAAACATGTTTTGAGTTTGATGATGTTGTATAGACTTGGTAAAAAGGATCCATTTTTATTCATAAATATTGGGGAATTGCAACATATGGCCAATTTGCGACAAATTTATGATGAGACTTTTGCACAAAGTAACTATTGCTTCTAATTTTGCTTCAAATTCTGAGTTTTAAATGCATATTAAATATGTTACAATAGTCATTTAAGGTGGAATTAACGATGGTGTCTTATTGCTATGTTTTTTTGTATTTTATTTATGAATCTTTTAAATTCATTTATTACTACTGAAATGAACAAAAAGAATTAGTGAGAAATAGTCGTTTCATCTTTTATCAATAAATGAGATAGACATTCGTTTTTTCAAACATATTACACAATTTAAAACTAAGAAAAAACTAGTTTTTTTTTTTAAAAAAAGAAAAAGAAAAATAGCAATCCTAGCTTTTGAGAGGTGCAACATGAGCAATTTTACGTTCACATTTATATAGATATATAGATTTGGATTTGACATGCCTACCAAGAAAATATTGATAGTTATTTTGCCATATTACATTAATTAAAGGGGAAAAGATTAAAAATATTCTTGTACTATATAAAAAGATAGAAAAAAAAAGAAGAAAGGTCCTTCGTTTTTACTTTGGTTCATGCCCTTACTGTTAGAGAAATGAGCAAAAATACCTTTATTGAAACAGAATTAACGGAAGATTCTTAAACAATTTTGTTAGTCTTAATTTTTCTACCCCCTTTTCTTAATCTATACTCAACTCCATTTTTCTCACAAGATTTATTTCTTCTTCTTTCAGAACCCTAACCCCTCTTCTATATTTCTCAAATATATACGTAACTTTACAGTACTTATTCAATAAGAAGTTTAGTATTAATACGGACAAAGTTGTATTATTCACCAACTAAAACCATTTGAAAAGGTAAGATAGCAACTGCACTTCATCAACTACAAAATGAAGGGGAAAAAAAGAGATCAAACCTGATGGCCAGAAAGGGACAAGGAATTCCAGATAATGATGTTAACTTTTAAAGACTAGGAATGGTACTTCATGTTTTGCTTGAATGCACTTGGAATATTACCATAGAAAATGTTTTGGTGGTTCTTTTTCAAATTCACATTTGTCTTGGTGATAGTTGACCACTAAAATGTAGATGTGAATTTGGTTGGAAGGTGTAACTTGTCTTGTTGACAGTTGACACTAAAACTTGTTAGTGTTTGATATATAGTTTTTGGTGTTGATGTGTAGTGATCAAAGGTTTAACATTAAGATCAATGGTTTAACATTTGGTCTTGTAAGTATTTGCTTCTTCTTGGAGTTGGGTTCAGAGGGTAGAAAAATTAAGACTAATTAAATTGTTTAAGAATTTTTTGTTACTTCTGTTTCATTAAGGACATTTTTGGCTTATTTTTGTAATATTAAGGGTATAAATGAACCGAAATATAAACGAAGAATATTTTTATTTTTTCACATAGTACAAAGACATTTTTGATCATTTTCCCTTTACTAAATGATGTTTAAGTATTAGGCCAGGGTAGATGATTTGAAAAATGAGTAATTAATACTAAGGTAAAATATGAAAAAATATTAATATATATCTTTTGTTGATATGTTAAAAGTAACAAATAAAGTTGAAAATATATTTTGTGAAGTAATGAACAAGTAAAAGTAAACATAATATTATGAATAATAATATACTAATAATATGAATATGAATACTAATAATATGAATATGAAATTAAAGATTTTGCTGCAAATGTAATGCAAATCAAAATCGTATTTTTGAATGACTAATGGTTATGGACAGAGTTGGATTTACGTGGGTTCCAGAGGTTCATCTAAATCCCTTCGATAAAAAATTACATTAGATATATAAAGTAAATTTTATTTATGTATATAAATATATTAATTTTGAACCTCCCATTTTAAATAAGAAGCAAGTTGTAGCATAGTGGTCGACTCCTAATCTCCTATAGGTTGACCCTATTGTTTAGGTTCAAATTCCATTGTGAACATTTTTTTTAGTTTCTCTTAATTAGTTTCAGCTTAAAAATTTCTTGTAACGGAACTAACTTTTTATACCTATATATATTACTACTTCCTTGAAATTATGTTTTGTTATCTTTTTCACACGTTTTATACTTTATTTTTTGAAACCTGCACAAATAATGTGACTCATGCATCATTTTCCTCCATGTGATTACACACCTAACTTCAGTCAAACAAGGATTAGAAAAACATTATCATATTACTCACATTTTCTGTTAGAAACAATTCACCTAAGTAAGTGTCAAGTAGAATATATAAAAGATTTTATAAATTTCATATTTCTAACTTTTTTCTAATATCTTTTGCAATATTATATACTTAAAATAGTTAGGTAGCTTAATTTTATATTAGTATCACATAAAGTATTCATTATAAAGTCTTGGCAGATTTATAACTACATATAAAAGTAAAAATTATTTTCAATCGTAATTTTGAAAGAAAATTATGTTAATTAATTATAACATATTTTATAATTTGAAATGGCAAAAAATAAATTACAATGTCTTATTATAACAATTTTTTTTAACGTAAGTTTCTATCTTTTAATAATTTTATTCTCTTATATATAATTATAATGATTGACACATGGAAAACACATATGCTAAACTAGTAAATACTAAATATCATGAAATAATATTGAGTTTAATATCGAAAGACAAACTTTTTTTGTTTTTAAAGCACGAAGGCTCTCATTTGAATCTCGGAGATAACATTTTCAAGAAACTCTTCAAAAGTTAATATTGTTTTAGGGGGTGCTTATATTAAAATTGAAAAACGTAAAAATATTTTACAATGAAAAAATTATCAAGATACAAATGTGATACTCTATCGTTGCATGCATTAAAGATTACTTCCACAATTTGAATATGTGACTTAAAATCGCACGAAGATAACTTTATTGTTACTTCAAGACTTTCCTTGCTTAATGACATATGATTAAGCAAATAATAATAAAACATTTCTCCGATATTTTTCAGGTACTACATTAGTAATACTCTAATAGAGAGGAGATAGATTCATTTTTCTCGAGTAACTATTGAATTCAGTCAGCCAATCATAATATATCTTTATTGAAATTTGAGATACTCAAATTGAATTGGTAATCGATTTGAGACAAAACCTAATTAATATTTTTTTCTGATAACTAACTAATTTACTATTAAAGTCAGGGGTGTACAAAAATCAAACCTACCGATAAACTGAACCGATAAAAGTGTTATTGATTTGTTGTTATTGAGGTATTGGATTATCGATTTTTTTAGTGATTTTATAAAAAAAAAATATTGGATTATTTGTTCGGTATTGATTTTTAATATTAGGTTATTGGGTAAACCGATAACCCATTAAGACTAGTAATTTTCTACTTTTACTTTTACATAAATATTATATATTAATTTCACTATCTTACTAGTTACTATATTTGTCCTTTTAACCTTCAATTCACACTTCACAATGACTTTGACTTCACAATTTCACGTTATACAAAATGTTAAAATCCAAAGTAAGAACCTTATTTTTCTTACTTTCTCTTTGTGTTACACATGTATAATTCTTTTCGTGTTTGTTATTATTGTTTCTATTTTATGAGCATTTGTAAAGTTACATTATTGTGTTTTGCATCAAATATGTTAGAAAAGTCATATATATGTTTTATAAGTATTTTCTTATTGGTTAAACCGAAAACTGAATCATTAAGGACCAAAATCAATTAACCAAAAATCGATAAAAAATATCTTATTAGTTTAGTTAGGGACTATTTAAATGGAATTAGTACAAATGTAACTTTTTTTTATTTTGTGGCCTCTATCTTATTTTCTTAGTCAAAGTCACATTCATACTATATGCATGCCAAAAAAATAAAAATAATATCTATGTCAAAAATTTCATCCATTTTTATGATTTTACTCCCCTTAATTCTTATCAATCTGATTATAAAATGACATCCTATCTATTTCTAAAATTCATCTCTCAAACAAAAATACTAGAATTCATTCTTAGCAAAATTCATCTTTTTAATATCATCATCACTATCATGTCAGACTTTTTTGATAATGATTCTGATCCTGATGTCTTTTTAGGTGATGATTCTGATCCCGATGGAGAAGAAAAAGACTATGGTGATACACCGCCTAGTTCTAGCTCAGAGGAAGATATTACGGATGATGATTTGAATGATGACAGTGCCTTTCCTATTAATTACTCTAATACTAATAATATTGACGAAGTTGTGGAAGAAGAAGAATACGAAGAAGAAGAAGTTGAACAAGAAGAGGAGGAGGAGAACAAGAAAGTAGAAACTAAGGAAGAAGAAGATGGTTACGAGGCCGATGAGAATGACGAGGCCGACAATGAGGACAAAAAAGATGATTAGTTTTCTAGTGTTTTATATTAATGATTCCTATCTTACTATATTCTTAGTTTTCTTTTCCAGTACATTTATCTTTTTCTCTTCTAGTTTATTTTATTCTCCTCTTTTTTATTTTAGAGTTGTTGATGAGTTTATTAAACAAACTCACTTTTGTTTTCTTTTAGTTTAATTTATTTTATTTCTATTTAATTTCATTTTAGAGTTCTTGATGAATTTAATACACCTATATAAGTGATAGATGAGATACGACTTATGCTAAGTACATGTCTAATATTAAGGTTAAATTTTCATACAAATGATCTAGTGTAATTATTTTACATATGATTTGATATTTCGTTTGCAACAATCTATATATCAAGTTAAATATAGACATTTGATATGTGTTACACCTCGGTTTTTGAAAAAAATTACAAATAGAAAAAAATAAATTGGAAATAGCAAAATCTGAAAGTTTGCAAGTTATGCTAAGTATGAGTTTTTAGTCGACTTCAAATGACCATAATTTTCAGTATAGTATGAGTTAGGTGGCCCATAAAATATCAAATGAATGGTCTTGGAATCCTCTTTTCAATTTCACCAATTTTACTAATTTTCGAGCTTGTATGAGGGAGATATGTCTGTTTGAAGTCAGGCTGTCTAGTTAGAAAAAGTTACCCATATTTAAGAGGGGTATTGTGGTTTTTTCCTTAACCAATTAACTTAAAATGAAATTTTGTAATATCAGGGGTCTAAAATGATTTGGTTGAGTTTTACAAATCCTAAAATACACTAGTACTTTGAGAGAAGTTCAAGAAGAGGAGAAAAGGAGAAAAATCAAGCGTTCGTCAAGTTCTTGAGGATTTCGGTGCGGATTTCGCCAAGAGTTTGATCTCTAAGTGGTATGTGAGTTCACATAGCATTGGGTTCCTATACCCACACACCAATCATGATTAATTCAGCGTAATTTCGTTCTATAATGCAAAGGATTTGAGTTTTTGATAATTTTGTTGAAGTTTCTTTCGAAATCTTGATTGTTGAGGTTTTGATGAGTTCAGACAATAGTATGAGTTTTAAGGTTGTTTTTTAGTGGATTATTGTATACTAATGTTGGGTAGTCGAATCTAAGTGAGTGGGAAATAAATCATTAGATTCTACAAGAATTAGGGTCGATAAACGAGTAAGGAAATTTGTCAATTTTTCTGGGAAAAGGTGTGGGGTGCTACACCACTCAGTGCACCCCAACCCAGGTCCTCTACCCTTTCCCATTTATTTTCGTTTGAGTTCCCTCGAATCGTACCCATATTTTATATTCAATTTCATCACTCTAAGGTACGTCTAAACATCAAGAGATCATTTATAACATGAGATCATAACCCTTGAATTCATAATTCAAATTCAAGGAAGAGATAAGAGTCAAGTCTAAAGAATTCCTAGAGACTTTGCAAAAGTTTTTTACAATTTTTAAAAACTTGTTTTAAGATTTAAGCATTGAATTTGAGTAAGAGTAGAATCGAGTTCATTTTCTTTAAAATATTATATGGGAACTAAATATTTTCAAAGAGTAAATGTTTTCACATTTAAGAAGAGAGGAAGAATCATATTTCAAAAAGGATTTTCATGAGCAGTTCTGAATACCATCTCTTTTAAGAGACAGATTTTTAATAAGCCAGCGAGAAAGTTATGTTTTTAAATATATGAGCTGAGTATATTTATGAAGTAGTTTTTAGAAACGATATGGGAACGAGTTCATACAACTCAAAATCCTCATAAACTATGTAACCAACGTGGGTAGAAAGGGTTATACTTTTTAGACGGCTCATTATTGCTTCTTTAACATAGTTAGTGAATCTACTTGTTGAGGAGTTCTATACCCTAGAAAAGTATAGGACAGTTCTAACAACATGGGCGAGACGATATATCCTCAAATAGCTCATAGTGATGATTGTCAGTTAAGAATCTCCCATAGAGTTACTTGTATTTTCATATACAAATTTAAGTTATTATCGTGTCTTTCAATACACTATATTGTTATCTACATGTTTTAAAGTTTTTCTTTATATTGCATTTTTATTACTGCTTTATACTGGGATAAGTTGAGTCGGGATGAGGTAAGTGTCTTTTTTTAATTTTACTTCAAGCTTATTTCTTGTTTTAGATTTCCCCTCACATGCTCGTAGATTCCATGTACTGACGTCATTTAGCCTGCATAAAAGATGCAGATACATGTAATCAGGATCAGGACCCCGCACTTCTTGATCATGTTGAGATCCGGAGTTGTTGGTGAGCCTCGAAGAATCCCTTTATTTTGTTTTATCATTTTAATTTATTAGGATGTCGAGGATCTTGTCCTAACTTCCATCTCATTTAGCAGAGACTTCATAAATAGTTAGACATTATTAGTTCATGAGTCTTTTCATTTCATTTCGTTTATGTTGAGACTTGAGATGTCACTTTGGTTAGTATAATGTTTATTTCTAAAACATTCTAAGTTATAATTTGGGTTATAGTTACTTCTTAAAGTGATTTCATTATGAGTAAGTCTTCCGCTAAGAGTTAAGTCAGGTCAATGAATTTCCTTTGGGGCCAACAATGGTTCTCGAGTGTCAATCCCGATTAGAATGTAGGATCGGTACGTGACAATATGACACCTCTAACCTTCAATTGCATTTATCTTTTTTTCTCTGTTTTTTTTTTTCATTTTAAAATTAAATGTGCGTGAGATGTAAAAAAACATCGTTAAATCACTTGATTACACATGGTAAATCTGTATTCCTATAATTTATTGCTTAGTTATTGTTGTAATGTAATGATTGAGATAATAAAAAATTGTGACTTGTGAGGACAACAAACAACAGGAAATGAGAAAATAATTAACTAATTTTTTTTCTTCAAAATAGTCAATATTTACCGATTAGACAACACACACAAAGACAACTTCTTCTTAAATCTGGAATTAGCATACGATTTATTTGGAAATTGAAATGCTTTTCACATTCGCTTGATGTTAGGTATTTTATTTTTGACATTTAATTATGGAGGTGATGATATTTCTGTAATGTGGTAATTTTACTATTTATAGAAAAATCACTTTAAATATATTAAATATAAAACAATTTGAGAAAAACACTTAGAAAAGAGTCACCACTTAATTATTTAAAAAAATTAGGAAAACTTAATTTAAAAAGACTCTAACATATTAAGTCTTTAAAATTTAGACAAAAAGGGTAAGTGGTTCTCATTTACACTTCAAGAAGATTTTTAAAGCATTTAAAGTCTCCGCTAACATGCGGTTATCCTACGATTTGGTTAAATATATTTTAACTATTTTTTTAGAAAAATGTTAACTTGAAAAAATAGGTAAACAAAGAACAACTTTCAATTTTTAAGAAAAGAGAATATTAATTGAAATATTTGTATTAAATTGCAAGTGATTAACAGTTTAACAAAATTAAGAATAAAAATTATAGAATTTATTTGATTCATTTTAAAATAACAATTTAAACCAATTTGATTATTTAAAGTATGAAAACCATTTTAAAGATATTCAATAAAAATAAGGAATTTTGTTAAAATAAACTAACATAAAGTATATAGTTCATCTTTTGAGGAATTTAATTAGGTTAATTAATACTTTTAGAGTTAATGATAAGAAAACAAACAATAAATAAAGACAATTAAATAATAAAGAAAGTGAGAGAATAATTTGGGTCTTTTGGGCCTATTGTTGCCCAGATCATTGGGCCAAAAGATGCTGATTTTTGGACCTCAAACTAATTCCTGTTTTTGTATACAAATATTATATATCAGTGTATATAGCTCGTATATCAGCCTCATTTCCTGCCTTCCGAACGTGTAACAACTCCACTTTAGCCTGTTTCAGCTTCTCATACAAACTATATTATCTTCCCGAACTCCACATGATTCCAATTGCGAGGTTGACTGGATAAGAAGGAGAATGTTGGATTTTAACCCGACGAAATGCAAAATGGGGAGCCCCTATGGACTCATAACAGAGACAAGATGGGTTCCCATGTAACAAAAGATAGAAGAATAAACTTAGCAGTTGTTCGAGGGAAATAGCATGGCTAAAATTCACTATGATCATATTATGGAATTGAATATATTTTGATCATCTCATAATTGCAACAATAATAAAAGCTAACTAACTAAAATAAGTCATTATTTATTGGAAAAATGACAGAAATTCCAAATTTAAGTTCTTTTATTACCATTAACCTCTATTGATTTTATAAATTCTCAAAATTTCTCATTTTTGCGCATCAGATTAACGTATCAACGCATTAGATTAATGTATCGCGAACATCAGATTAGTGTATCATGTATAAAATGTAATGTATTTTGCGTGTATCTCGCGCATCAGATTAATGTATCAGTGCTTATATTATTGTATCAGTTTGAGGGATTTCTGTAATTATAAACTTATAAGGGACAAATGGTAATTTTGCATTAATAGTATGTGATTTCTGTCATTTGCCCATTTTTAAATTTTTTACAAAACTAGTATAAACGTACTTCATTGTAACATTTTAGGGATATTTTATTACAAAAAAAAAATTAAGTTGTGTGCAATGTTGTGGATCAAGAAACGTAACTCTGAGTAATGTTTTCTGCCTAATACGTTACTATGAGTAACGTTACTCTAACTACGTTTTACGCCTAAAACATTACTCACAGTAACATTTTATTAAGAATCCACCGGCCATTGATATCTGCAAATTAGGAGTCAAATCTTGCAAATTACTGACCTAAAATGTTAATGTGGTAACGTTTTACATCTTAAACATTACTCACAGTGAAACAATCAAATATTCTAACACTAGCTCAACGCTAAAGGATGTCGAATTATTGGATTTGGACACTGCAGTTGCGAGGAAGGTCGCATTAGTGGTAAATAAATTTACTTTTTTCTTTCCATCTTTTAAGTTCATAAGCTTGCGACATGCATGGGATAGAAATCTACGCACATAATCTTTGTCATTAGTCATCACCATCACTAATTATCTTATAATTTTTTAAAAATATTTTATCGATATAATAGATTAATTTAATATTTTATTTGAATTTATATTTATTTTTTTAAAATAAATACAAATTAAAAATTCAGATATTGAATAAATAAAATATTTTAACTATTTAGTATTCAGATTTTAATTTAAAATTATAAAATTCAAATATGCATTTCAATTTAGACCTCTAAATTTTAATATTTAGATGTGCATTTAAATTTAATATTAATAAAAGCAAATGGAACCTCAATCATTTAGCTGATAGATGACTCAAATTATAGTGCCAGATCCGTTACCTTGGAGAAGAGAATATACCAATCTATTACTAGTATATTAGTACAGAGAAAAAAAATCGTATTTTACCATGATGATAAAAAAGGAGCAAAAATATAAAGTAAATTATCTATTAAATATTCATGAAAAATATAGAATTACAATCCAGTATATTTGAATTTATTAAAGTCAAAACATAAAAAGGATTAAAATTGTCTGTAAACTATGCGATATAGATTATTTATACCCTTCGTTACATTTTAGGATAAAAATATCTTTGTCGTTATTCGAAGAGATCATAGTTATTCTTAAGACTTAACAGAAGTGATCTAAACACTAATTTCGCCACCTGTAGAATGCCAACTAAAAAAATTTAACCCAATTAATAACTCTATCCTAACTCATTTTCGCTAGACCAAATCCACTAAAATTAAGAAGGAAACATTATTTTTTCCACCTAGGTGGCGAAATTAGTGTCATCCACATCATTTCTGTTAAGTGTTAAGAAAAATTGTGGTGTCTTAAAAAACGGAGAGATATTTTTAATCCTAAAATAGAACGAAGGATATAAATAATCTATATCGAATAATTTATGGACAACTTTAAATTTTTTTTTGGAGTCAAAATAGTCCAATTTCACATCAATAGCGTGTGCGGGCGAGAGTGTTTGTTAATAGAGCAAAAGTGTGTGACTTTTCCTTGATAACATCATTCTCTTTCTCTCTAAACCAAAACAAATCATTCTCTTTCTTTTCCCAAACCTTACTTACAAAAATTGAGGTGGTACAAAAGTTTCATGTTAAATATTTTTGTTCAATTTTGATAGCTATTAAAATTGTCATGTTAAATATTTTTATTTGATTTTGAAACTATTAAAATCTGCCCGTTAAATACTTCTTGTTCGATTTTGATAGCTACTAAATTTTTTACATTAAATATTTTTGTTCGATTTTAATAGCTACTAAAATTAGCACGTTAAACAGTTTCGTTCTATTTTGGTATGTATTACTTTACTTTTACCCTATATAGAAAAGAAATACGTTTAAGTTAGGGTTACAGGCATGAATTGAATGAAAAAAAATAAAAGAACCCTAAGCTAATAAATAGGATCATTTTCTTCTTGTTCTTAGAATTCAATAGAAAATTGTTTATTTTGAGAATATAATGGGAAAAAGTAGTCGTCATCCGATGGACAAGGAGTTGATGAACAATTTGGTGAAGTATGTAATGGGGAAGCCTTTTCCTCGTAAGCATACTGTTATGGATGTTGATGATGTTTACGGAATCGGAGTATTCAGTCCATCACAAATCCTTGAATCTACCAAAGGCAAAAATAACAACATACGATTGTTGATCACTTTTCAGAATAGGGAAAACTGTAAAGTATTTGCTAGTAAAGAGGCTCCCGGGTTTTGGAAACGTACACCCAAAGGCAAGTCAATTTTTGATGCCAACAAGAAGCACATTGGCAACATCAAAATTTTGTGGTATTACTACTACAATGTCGATGATGGTAGAGACAAATCATCATCGAGATTGAGACAGAGTGAATGGCAGATTAGAGAATATTATCTCACATCCAAATATCTGCCACAAAGCAAAGTTGAGAGGAAAAATGTCTTATTAACCATGATGATCAAGACCAAAGCTGCTGCTAATAATGATAATAATAATGACAAGAAGATGCAGAGGATTATTCATGACAAGCAGGAGATTATGCAATCTTTACAATGCCTTCAACTTTAGTGATTGAACAATAGATTAGAGCCACTTTGCTTTTTAATTTGTTTATGTTAAAAAACATTACTCATCAATATTATCATGTTCTAACAAGTTTTTTTTTTCTTCTAAATAGTCTGATATAAGTTTTATTCTATTTACAACAGTCTTTTGTGTATCTGGGCTGGTCTAATCTCTCTTTTTTTATTGATGCCTTGTGATGCACATCTTACTTCATATATAAAATGTTTTATTCTGGTTTCTCAAACTCTTATGTGATTTAGCTAGTTTAGAATTTGAAAACATAGAATTTGGTAGCTTAACAGTATGTACCAAAAGCTGATAGGATGACCACAACTGATACTTTAATATTATCTGCTTGGCTGACTGATTCAAGGAGTTAAGACTATCAGTTGCTTGCAAAATCTGGTTCATCATTGTGTGCGGAGATGAGTTGCCAGTCTAATGGTGAGAGTGAGAAACTTTCATCGCCTCGTGACAGGAGTAGTGTGCTGTAACCACAAGATGGACTTGCAACTGGATGGATGCATGTCAATATGAACAGGGTCTAATGGGTGGTTAATGGTTTCGTCCTCTGATGCGAATGTACCAATAAATATGTACACGCGAGTTACCAAAGATTCAGGAGGAAATTGAGTCGAGTTGCCAACAACTTCCTCAACAGTAACTCAGGGGCTGAACATGAAACTCATTCCTTGAACCAGCAGATGGCGACTGTTGGCTTTGCCGGAACACTTGCTCCGTGTACGTCTCCGTACTTCTTCTATACTTAAGGATTTGTAATGTTCTTTGTGATATTCTTTTAGTTACTTGTTTCTTCAAGCTGTCATGTGCAAGTGCAACTTTATCTCCTAAAAAGTGTCCTGTTCTTGTTCCTGCATGGGCTGGTCAGATCCTTATTGTTATTTTGGTCATTTTCTCCCTTCCGTCTTGTGTCAACTTGGCCTTATTTAACCTTTAGTTTCTTCTCATTTTATCTGCAGAATTAATTTCCCACATATTTTCCAATACTCTAAACTTTGCCGTTTTAAATTTGGCAAAGTTTTCCTTTATTGATTGTGCTTCTTGTTGGGTTATGGTCTTTGTTAAAACTTGGAAGGTCTGGTCTATCTACAAACTAACTTAACTTTGCAATTCTTCACATCAGTTTAACTTTATTTTCCCTTTTTGAATTGTCTCATGAGTTTCCACTTAGCTTGCTTCCCTTTGTTTTTCTAGTATCATATAGCTTAACTACTAATTTTGGTTCTATTTATCAATGAGTTTAGAGTCGGAGAGTTCGATCATTTGCAAACATAGTGATAATATACGGAGAACTCTACACTCTAAGTTGTTGCCTTTAATTTTTACTTAGGTTTCTGAACTAATTGTTTCAGTGTTAGTTAGTGCTTATACTTGATTTTTTTGGGTACATTTGCTTTTTAACATTTCATGTTTATGTTAAGAAGTATGGCTTTTTGTTGACAATCCTCTCAAAATTATTCTTGATAAATGATTTTCAGATTTATTGGATGGTTCTGATTAAAACCTGGAAGGTTTGAATTAATTTTTCGGTAAGTGAGATGGGCATTCTCATTAACACACTGTAGCGTATGTCTCATGATGCTCTTTAAAGAGGTGTAGGAACAAGTAGTCAAAGTTGTTGTGATTGTTGCTTGCTTTAGATGGTCTGGAATAGTTTTGGTTTTTAGCAGTAAGAGTTTAGGTTTTGAATTGGTTAATAGAGCCTTACCCACTGTTTGCATTTGCAGTTAAGAATGCTTTGTCGGGAAACTGAGAGCAGGAGGGGGAAATGCTTGCTATTTTTTTCCTCTGAATTTATTGATTAGTGTCTTTTAGATTCCTTTTTATTTATTTATGAGTTCCATATCTACGGATTAATTTTTTCTAGTGAAAGAGGATAAGGTAATTAGTTGAAACTTGAAGCTTCTTATTTATGTCATTTTTTAAGTCATTATCGGGGAGAGAAGTAAAGGCTAACCATTTTTAATGCCATCTGCTGGCATTAAAAATTTGGGATTTTTAAGTCATTATCGCGATTCAGCTAGTTTTAGAATTTGGGAGCTTAACGGTATGTACCAAAAGCTGGTAGGATGACCACTGCTGATACTTTGATATTATCTGTTTGGCTGACCGATTCAAGGAGTTAAGACTATCAGTTGCTTGCAGAATCTGGTTCATCATTGTGTGTGGAGACGAGTAGCCAGTCTAATGGTGAGAGTGAGAAAGTTCCATCGCCTCGTGACAGGAGTATTTTTGTGTATCCACAAGCTTTAGCGAGTTACAGAGTAGTGTGGTGTACCCACAAGCTATACTTACAACTGGATGGATGCATGTCAATGAACAGGGTCAAATGTGTGGTCCTTACATTAATGGTTTCGTCCTCTGATGTGAATGGACCAACGAATATGTACACGGGAGCTACCAAAGATTCAGGAGGAAATTGAGTCGAGTTGCCAACAACTTCCTCTACAGTAACTCAGGGGTGAACATGGAACTCATTCTATGAACCAGCAGAGGGCGACTGCTGGCATTGCCAGAACACTTGCTTCGTCTATGTCTTCCAAAAACAGTTCACCCGGTTTTGATGGTGGAATCACTCGACTGAGCTGCGACACTACACTGAGACTGATCACTTAACTTTTTTATTTTACATATGGTTGGGTCTAGTCAAACTGTCCAAGTATAAAGGCTGGGAGTACTCTTTTGATGGATTATAAATATTGTTGTAAGTGCATATGATTTTATTATAGAAGCAAAACTTGGAGAGATGGGGGAATAACTCGTATACAGTGTTGTTACAGACAACCTAGGAAAAAAGGCTTTTTTGTGTGTGATAATTTTGTACAGGAAGTAGAAGAACTTAATAGGATTCATTTCTATAAAGGTTCTCACAATTACTGTTGAGATTTAGAAGGAATATGCACGATTAGTAAGTGAATGATCTAGACCTTTTTGCTAGACTACAACACTGTCATATTAATCTCCAGGCAGTTGATAAGCTCAAATGGGTACACCAAAAAGGAGTTTATACAGTCAAGGAAGGGTATCAACAGTTGTGCCCTAGAAACCCTGTGATAGATAACTGGCGCTGGACCAAGCTACTACCTAAGGTCATTCTTTTTACCTGGACAGCTCTATATGAGGCATGGCTCACCCAAGACAATATGAAGAAAAGAAAAATCCAGTTCCCAAACACCTTCTTCTTCATTGTGAAGTGGCCTCGGAATTATGGAGCATGTTTTTTTTGTCTCTTTGGAATCAATTGGACCACACCCGTCACAGTTAATGATGCATATGAGAGTTGGAGCCTATGGAAAGTTGACAAAGCCATCAAGATCTGGATTATGATACCTGCTTGCATTTTTTGGTGTATTTGGTTAGAGAGGAACAAGAGATGTTTTGATGGAGAGTCAACACTTTAGGCATTTTGAAGGCTAGGTGCATTGCGAATTTGTTTAGTTGGTCCAACTTGTATCCTGCTCTTATTAGTTCTGGCTTAGATAGTTTGTATAGTTAGCGAGAGATTGTTTTTAAGCTCAAATGCAATATCTTGTATATCTTGATGCTGCTATTAATACCACTTATCTTATAAAAAACTAGTATATTACCATAGTTTCCTCCATATTCCAAAAAGTGTCATGTTCTTGTTCCTGCATGGGCTGGTCGAATCTCGATTGTTCTTTTCGTTATTTTCTCCCTTCCGAGTTCTGTCTTGTGTCAATTGGCCTTATTTAACCTGTAGTCTCTTCTCATTTTTTTGTCTGCAGAACTATTTTCCCACACATCTTCCGATACTCTAAACTTTTCCGTTTTGAATTTGACATAGTTTTCCTTTATTGTTTCTGCTTGTTGCTGGGTTACGGTCTTGTCAAAACATGGAAGGTCTGGTCTGTCTACAAATTATTTGTGTATTGTACTTTTATATTAGTTGTTCCACACTGCCCTCTCCGAACCGAACCCAAACTTAACATAGCAATTCTTCACATCAGTTTAACTTTATTTTCCCTTTTTTGAATTATCTCATGAGTTTCCACTTAGCTTGCTTCCCTTTGTTTTTCTAGTATCATATAGCTTAACTACTAATTTTGGTTCTATTTCTCAATGAGTTTAGAATCGGAGAGTTTGATCATTTGCAAACATAGTGATAATATACGGAGAACTCTACTCTCTAAGTTGTTGCTTTTAATTTTACTTGGGTTTCTGAACTAATTGTTTCAGTGTTAGTTAGTGCTTCTACTTGATTTTTTTGGTACATTTGCTTCTCTATGTATACCTATTTGCCTCACTTAGAAGGTTATTTTAAGTAAGTTTTTGGTCTCATAGAAAAGCTGTGGTAATTAAGGTATGACAGTAGAGTTGCCTTCAGTTTTGTCGTCAAAAGATTGCACCGTCGAGCGCTCTACTGAAGTTGTAAGTTTTCTTATGCTGTTGTTTTTCCTGTCATTTTACAGTCAATGTGTGTGTTGCATTACGAACTGACTGATGACTTTGCAGTTGCAAGTGGAGCAAGAATCTTTTGGCTGTGATGAATATTACAGTGGATTTGCCTTCAGTATCATCATCTTATAATCAATGTAATTATTTGAACTTGCTGTGATTAATGAAATGACTGATGAGCTGCAACCACCTGAATACTTTGTGCTACTTGGATTGGATGTGTTCCTAATCCATGAATATCAACTTCAAATCACGATTTGAGGTTGAAAACACAAAGGTATTGAACAAAGGGGATCCGTGGGGCAGGCTCAATCACTGAATGGACTCATGACTTCATTGATATCTTTGTCAACTTTTGGATTCAAAAGGATCACAAGACGCCTAGTGATAGTCCTACTCAACATGGTACTCAAGGTCGTCTGGGTCGTGTTGTATTTAGCAAAAAGGAACATAGGAGGGACTAAGCCTAACCTCTATTAAGTCAAAAAAAGGTAGTGAAATAGTATCACCAGAAAGCACAACTTTCTGGCTCAACTAAATAGCTAATGTAAAAGTTTGCCTGATCAGCTTTTGTGCCTTATATTATATCGTACTTAAAAAAATTATTCTGTTGGATATGTGATAATGTCTCTACATGTTTTGTAAATACAAGTTTATGAGGAATGCTAGTCTTATGAATTTGTTGGCAACAAATGCAAATCTGATGTAATTTAGCAGCTAACTTTAGATGATAGAGTGCTAATTTCACTTTTACTTGTCGTACTAGTGAATTTAGCTGCACTTCACGTGGTGTGATTGATCATTTTATAAATTAATTATTAATTTTAAAATTGATTTACTAATATAGTTTATGTACTATAATGCTAATTCTTTTGAAAACTTTTTAAATGTTATAAACCATAAAGAATCGTTTTAAATGTTATATTTCCCTTTTGCTTCAATACACTCTATAGATAGAAA
The DNA here is from genome assembly GCA_016801875.1 of Solanum sitiens. Lineage (NCBI taxonomy): Eukaryota > Viridiplantae > Streptophyta > Magnoliopsida > Solanales > Solanaceae > Solanum > Solanum sitiens. The sequence goes on from JABWTJ010000247.1 coordinate 1,157,135, forward strand.
TGTTCTTTAAACTCTACAAATAGAACAAACATGTAAAATAGAATAACTTATGAAAAATATAGAAATATTTGAAAAGATAACATACTTGTAGTGCTCACTTGCTCCACTTAAACGAATGTCTGAGATTCTAATAATTTTACGTGAGATCTTTCTGGAAAAAAAAAGATATTTCTGGTGAATTTAAGAGCGGATTTATGTACATGTAAGGTGGGTCAGAATTGTTTTACAAAATATACCTATATAAAAATATAAAAAAAGTTAAAAGGTAAAAAAATTTAAAAAGTCACCCCTTACATTAGAATGTGTCTAGCGTAGATAGCAGAGGCGTAGCATTGAATACTTTGCTTCTCGAGTTCAATTTTCCTTGGTAGGTGCTTTTTCACCTATCATTGAGTCCTTTATCGATTAGAATTATATTTAAATAAAAATAATTCATTATCGTCTCGATTAGAATTATATTTAAATAAAAAATAATAATTCATTATCGTCTTCATCGATTAGAATTATATTTAAACAAAAATAATCCATTATCGTCGCATCTCAAATATTCATATCATGTTAGTATTTTTTTGCTATTCTATTTATTTTATTATGTGCTTGAATTTTTATTTTTACTTGTTCATAATAATCATTGTATTTTATTTCTCGTGCAATCCTCTACTATTTGATCCCCGAAGAGCTATTATTCTTAAAAAAAGTTACAAACGTCAATATATATATATATATATATATATATATATATATATATATATATATATGATAAGCGTCGAATCCCTAAATACCCCTTCCCCTAGAATCCACTCCGGGTCGGAGTAGCAACTAGTCAAACTTCTTGAGCAGCCGAGATAGATTTAGGATGTCACTAGGCGACTAACCCACCTTTCCGATACAACTTCTTTCTACCGACCCCTCGCTGCTACGACATACAGGAGCTATATGGATATAATTGAAAGGGTTGGCCCACACCAGAGCCCACCCTACAAACGCATTCTAACTGCTTTTCTAGACTGCAAGCTGCATCTTCGGTTTGGGAATTAATTAAGGGAAAAGCTATATGAGGTAAAACTAGGAGCTATATGAGGTAAAGCTGAGAATACGATTTCCGACATTGAACTTCAAAAGAAAGGAGGAGAAGATGATTTGCGGAATCACTTCACTCCCAACCAACAAGCTTCAAACTGCAAAGCGCATGGCAAAGAAGCAGCCAGCAGCTTCAAAGCTTACCTGATTCAAAAAAAAAAAAAAAGTATTCTAAAAAAAGAGAAAGGTTAGGGGGCTGAGAAGCTCTTGCTTGCTGCTTGCTGTCTACTTCGCGAGCCTTCACAGCCAAGAGGGTCCAAGATTGCTTCGCCGAATGGGACGGACATCGATCTTCGCTTCTACAAGGCCATCTTTCTTTGGCTGAGCGGCATGTATTTCCACGGTGCTCGTTTTTCTAATTATGAAGCGTGGCTAAGTGATCCAACTCACATTGGGCCTAGTGCCCAGAAAGCACTTCATGACGCATCCCGAAATTTAATTGATTTATTTATTCCCTTTTTACATATGGAGGAAGACAACTTATATTTACAGGACAATCAACACACGGTTCCTTTATCCCCTTTTACCTTTCATGATGGGCAGCTTTATCTGATCAAGGGCCGGGGCACAAGGGTCCTGGTACTATCCAGGTGCGAAGAACCCCGGAGGTGACTGCAATGAGCTATATATATATATATATATATATATATATATATATATATATATATATATTAATTAATTAGTTGTAATTTAGTTGTGTTTCTAATGAGGATATTATGTATACCTTTCAAAATATGAAAATCTCTTTCTAATGACTTCATTTGAGCTTTATTAATATGATTTGAACATCTTTTTCTAATATAATATTATTACTCTAATTTGTTTAGTTTTTGAATTTTTAAGAAAGGTTATCCAATAAAATTAGTTGTCTAAAATTAAATATAAAGCCGTGTAACTTCTTCCTTTTTTCAATTTTCTTTCAATAATGTTAATTTTTTATTTGCAATACAATCTTCATAGAAATTTATTTAATAATATGAAGATGTGACTGATTTAATATAAAATTCTATAATATTATCTAATTTAAAGAATAGACAATTTTTAAAAAAAAGATTAACTTTATCAAAATTTTATATTTTTAAGAAAAATATTTTTTCATAAAGACCACGATTAGTGGGCCTCAAATTTTTGAAGATCTAAAGCAAAAACTTCATTGATTTTCTTCTTGAGTCATTTTTATTCCTTAAATAGTGATATCGCTTTGAAAAAATTCTGCTTATGCCACTGAGGGTGATGATATTTAGCTGTCAATAATGATATGTAACTGCATATAATCACAAAAATAATTATGATTAAAAATAAAAAGGTAGCACAAAGCAAACATGATTTGAGTTTGATGATGTTGTATACACTTGGTAAGAAGGATCCATTTTTATTCATAAATATTGGGGAATTGCAACATATGACCAATTTGCCTGACAAATTTATGATGAGACTTTTGCACAAAGTAACTATTGCTTCTAATTTTGCTTCAAATTTTGAGTTTAAAATGCATATTAAATCTGTTACAATAGTCATTTAAGGTGGAATTAATGATGGTGCCTTATTGCTATGGTTTTTTGTATTTTATTTATGAATCTTTTAAATTCATTTATTACTACTGAAATGAAACAAAAAGAATTAGTGAAAAATAGTTATTTCATCTTTTATCAATAAATGAGATGACATTCGTTTTTTCAAACATATTACACAATTTAAAACTCAGAAAAAACTTATTTTAAAAAAGAAAAAGAAAAATAGCAATCCTAGCTTTTGAGAGGTGCAACATGAGCAATTTTATGTTCACATTTATATAGATATATAGATTTGGATTTGACATGCCTACCAAGAAAATAATGATAGTTATTTTACCATATTACATTAATTAAAGGGAAAAAGATTAAAAATATTTTTATACTATGTAAAAAGATTAAAAAAGGTCCTTCGTTTTTACTTTGGTTCATGCCCTTACTATTAGAGAAATGAGCCAAAAATACTTTTATTGAAACAGAATTAACGGAAGATTCTTAAACAATTTAGTTAGTCTTAATTTTTCTACCCTCTTTTCTTAATCTGAACTCAACTCCATTTATCTCACAAGATCTATTTCTTCTCTTTCAAAACCCTAACCCCTCTTCTATATTTCTCAAATATACGCGTAACTTTACAATACTTATTCAGTAAGAAGTTTAGTATTAATACGGATAAATTTGTGTTATTCACCAACTAAAACCATTTGAAAAGGTAAAATAGCAACTGCACTTCATCAACTACAAAATGAAGGGAAAAAAAAAGAGATTGAACATGATGGCCGAAAAGGGACAAGGAATTCCAGATAATGATGTTAACTTTTAAAGACTAGGAATGGTACTTCATGTTTTGCTTGAATGCACTTAGAATATTACCATAGAAAATGTTTTGGTTTTTTTTTTTTTCAAATTCACATTTGTCTTGATAGTTGACCACTAAAATGTAGATGTGAATTTGGTTGGAAGGTGTAACTTGTCTTGTTGACAGTTGACACTAAAACTTATTAGTGTTTGACATATAGTTTTTGGTCTTGATGTGTAATGATCAAAGGTTTAACATAAAGATCAATGGTTTAACATTTGGTCTTGTAAGTATTTGCTTCTTCTTGGACTAATTTAATTGTGTAAGAATTTTCTGTTACTTCCGTTTCATTAAAGACATTTTTGGCTTATTTTTGTAACATTAAGAGCATAAATGAACCGAAGTATAAACAAAGAATATTTTTATTTTTTCACATAGTACAAAGACATTTTTGATCATTTTTCCTTTACTAAATGATGTTTAAGTATTAGGCCAGGGTAGATGATTTAAAAAAATGAGTAATTAATACTAAGGTAAAATATGAAAAAATAATAATATATATCTTTTGTTGATATGTTAAAAGTAACAAATAAAGTTGAAAATCTATTTTGTCAAGTAATGAACAAGTAAAAGTAAACATAATATTATGAATAATATACTAATAATATGAATATGAATACTAATAATATGAATATGAAATTAAAGATTTTGCTGCAAATGTAATGCAAATCAAAAATCGTATTTTTGAATGACTAATGGTTATGGACAGAGTTGGATTCACGTGGGTTTCAGAGATTCACCTGAATCCCTTTGATAAAAAATTACATTATATATATAAAGTAAATTTTCTGTATGTATGTAAATATATTAATTTTGAACCTCCCTTATGAATAAGAAGCAAGTTGTAGCATAGTGGTCGACTCCTAATCTCTTATAGGTTGACCCTCTTGTTTAGGTTCAAATTCCATTGTGAACATTTTTTTTTTAGTTTCTCTTTGTTTAGTTTCAGCTAAAAATTTCTTGTAACGGAATTAACTTTTTGTACCTATGTATATTACTACTTCCTTGAAATTATGTTCTGTTATCTTTTTCACACGATTTATACTTTATTTTTTTGAACCCTGCACAAATAATGTGACTCATGCATCATTTTCCTCCATGTGATTACACACCTAACTTCAATCAAACAAGGATTAGAAAGACATGATCATATTACTCACATTTTCTGTTAGAAAAAATTCACCTAAGTAAGTGTCAAGTAGAATATATATAAAAGATTTTATAAATTTCATATTTCTTAACTTTTTTCTAATATCTTTTGCAATATTATATACTTAAAATAGTTAGGTAGCTTAATTTTATATTAGTATCACATAAAGTATTCATTGTAAAGTTTTGGTAGATTTATAACTACATATAAAAGTAAAAATGATATTCAGAGCATAATTTTTAGGAAAATTATATTCATTAATTATAACATATTTTATGATTTGTAATGGCAAAAAATAAATTACAATGTCTTATTATAACATTTATTTTTAACGTAAATTTCTATCTTTTAATAATTTAATTCTCTTATATATAATTATATTGATTGACACATGAAAAACACATATGCTAAACTAGTAATACTAAATATCATGAAATAATATTCAGTTTAACATCGAAAGACACATTTTTTTGTTTTTAAAGCACGAAGGCTCTCATTTGAATCTCTGAGATAACATTTTCAAGAAACTCTTCAAAAATTAATATTGTTTTAGGGGGTGCTTATATTAAAATTGAATACGTAAAAATATTTCACAATGAAAAAATTATCAAGATACAAATGTGATACTCTATCGTTGCATACATTAAAGATTGCTTCCACAATTTGAATTTGTGACTTAAAATCGCACGAAGATAACTTTATTGTTACTTCAAGACTTTCCTTGCTTAATGACATATGATTAAGCAAATAATAATAAAAAGTTTCTCCGATATTTTTCGGGTACTACATTAGTAATACTCTAATAGAGAGGAGATAGATTCATTTTTCTCGAGTAACTATTGAATTCAGTCAGCCAATCATAATATATCTTTATTGAAATTTGAGATACTCAAATTGAATTGGTAATCGATTTGAGACAAAACCTAATTAATATTTTTTTCTGATAACTAACTAATTTACTATTAAAGTCAGGGGTGTACAAAAATCAAACCTACCGATAAACTGAACCGATAAAAGTGTTATTGATTTGTTGTTATTGAGGTATTGGATTATCGATTTTTTTAGTGATTTTATAAAAAAAAAATATTGGATTATTTGTTCGGTATTGATTTTTAATATTAGGTTATTGGGTAAACCGATAACCCATTAAGACTCTACTTTTACTTTTACATAAATATTATATATTAATTTCACTATCTTACTAGTTACTATATTTGTCCTTTTAACCTTCAATTCACACTTCACAATGACTTTGACTTCACAATTTCACGTTATACAAAATGTTAAAATCCAAAGTAAGAACCTTATTTTTCTTACTTTCTCTTTGTGTTACACATGTATAATTCTTTTCGTGTTTGTTATTATTGTTTCTATTTTATGAGCATTTGTAAAGTTACATTATTGTGTTTTGCATCAAATATGTTAGAAAAGTCATATTTGTTTTATAAGTATTTTCTTATTGGTTAAACCGAAAATCAAACCATTAAGGACCAATAGTAATAAACCAAAAATCAATAAAAAAATATCTTATTGGTTTAGTTAGGGTGTAAATGGAATTAGTACAAATGTAACTTTTTTTATTTGTGGCCTCTATCTTATTTTCTTAGTCAAAGTCATATTCATACTATATGCATGTCAAAAAATAAACATAATATCTATGTCAAAAATTTCATCAATTTTTATGATTTTACCCCCCTTAGTTCTTATAAATCTGATTATAAAAATCTATTTCTCAAATTCATCTTTTAAACAAAAAACTAGAATTCATTCTTAGCAAAATTCATCTGTTTAATATCATCATCACTATCATGTTAGACGTTTTTGATAATGATTCTGATCCTGATGTCTTTTTAGGTGATGATTCTGATCCCGATGGAAAAGAAAAAGACTATGGTGATACGCCACCTAGTTCTAGCTCAGAGGAAGATGTTACGGATGATGATTTGAATGATGACAGTGCCTTTCCTATTAATTACTCTAATACTAATAATATTGACGAATTTGTGGAAGAAGAAGAATACGAAGAAGAAGAAGTTGAACAAGAAGAGGAGGAGGAGAACAAGGAAGAGGAAATTAAGGAAGAAGAAGATGGTTACGAGGCCGATAAGAATGACGAGGCCGACAATGAGGACGAAAAAGATGATTAGTTTTCTAGTATTTTATATTAATGATTCCTATCCTTCTATATTCTTAGTTTTCTTTTCCAGTACATTTTATCTTTTTCTCTTCTAGTTTATTTTATTTTCCTCTTTTTTATTTTAGAGTTGTTGATGAGTTTATTAAACAAACTTCACGTTTGTTTTCTTTTGGTTTAGTTCATTTTATATCTATTTTATTTCATTTTAGAGTTATTGATGAATTTAATACACCTATATATGCGATAGATGAGATACGACTTATGCTAAGCACATGTCAAATATTAAGATTAAAATTTTCATACAAATGATCTAGTGTAATTATTTTACAGATGATTTGATATTTCGTTTGCAACAATCTATATATCAAGTTAAATATAGACATATTATATGTGTTACACCTCGATTTTTGAAAAAAAAAATTAGAAATAGAAAAAAATTAAATTGAAAATAGCAAAATCTGAAATTTTGCAAGTTATGCTAAGTATGAGTTTTAAGTCAATTTCAAATGACCATAATTTTCAGTATAGTATGAGTTAGGTGGCCCATAAAATATCAAATGAAAGGTCTTGGAATCCTCTTTTCAATTTTATTAATTTTTGAGCTTGTATGAGGGAGATATGCCTGTTTGAAGTAAGACTGTCTAGTTAAAAAAAGTTACCCATATTTAAGAGGGGTGTTGTGGTTTTTTCCTTACCCAATTAACTTAAAATGGAATTTTGTAATATCAGGGGTCTAAACTTATTTGGTTGAGTTTTACAAACCCTAAATACACTAGGGCTTTGAAAGAAGTTCAAGAAGAGGAGAAAAGGAGAAAAATCAAGCGTTCGTTAAGTTCTTGAGGATTCGTTGCAGATTTCGCCAAGGGATTGATCCCTAAGTGGTATGTGAGTTCACATAGCATTGGGTTCCTTTTCCCACACACCAATCATGATTAATTCAGCGTAATTTCGTTCTTGAAAGCAAAGGATTTGAGTTTTTGATAATTTTGTTGAAGTTTCTTCCGAAATCTTAATTGTTGAGGTTTTGATGAGTTCAGATAATAGTATAAGTTTTAAGGTTGTTTTTTAGTGGATTATTGTATACTAATGTTGGGTAGTCGAATCTAAGTGAATGGGAAATAAATCATTAGATTCTACAAGAATTAGGATCGTTAAACGAGTAAGGAAATTTGTCAGTTTTTTCTGGGAAAAGGTGTGGGGTGCCGCACCACTCAGTGCACCCCAACCCAGGTCCTCTATCCTTTCTCATTTATTTCCGTTTGAGTTTCTTCAAATCGTACCTATATTTTATAGTCTATTTCATTACTCTAAGGAACGTCTAAACATCAAGAGATGATCTATAACATAAGATCATAACCCTTGAATTCATAATTCAAATTCAAGGAAGAGATAAGAGTCAAGTCTAAAGAATTCTTAGAGACTTTGCAAAAGTTTTTTACAATTTTTAAAAACTTGTTTCAAGACTTAAGCATTGAGTTTGAGTAAGAGTAGAATCTAGTTCATTTTCTTTAAAATATTATATGGGAACTAAATATTTCCAAAGAGTAAATGTTTTCACATTTAAGAAGAGAGGAAAAATCAATTTCCAAAAAGGGTTTTCATGAGCAATTCTGAGTACCATCTCTTTTAAGAGATAGATATTTAGTAAACCAGCGAGAAAGTTATGTTTTTAAACGTATGAGCTAAGTATATTTATGGAAGTAGTATTGAGAAACAATATGGGAACGAGTTCATACAACTCAAAATCCTCATAAACTATGTAACCAACGAGGGTAGAAAGGGTCATACTTTTTGGACGACTCATTATTGCTTCTTTAACATAGTTAGTGAATCTACTTGGTTGAGGAGTTCTATACCCTAGAAAAGTATAGCCATTTCTGGAAACATGGGCGAGACGATATATCCTCAAATAGCTCATAGTGATGATTGTCAGTTAAAGAATCTCTCACAGAGTTACTTGTATTTTTATATACAAATTTAAGTTATTATCGTGTCTTTCAATACACTATATTGTTATCTACATGTTTTAAAGTTTTTCTTTATATTGCATTTTTATTACTGCTTTATATTGAGATAAGTTGAGTCGGGATGAGGTAAGTGTTTTTTTTCCAGTTTTACTTCAAACTTATTTCTTATTTTAGATTTCCCCTCACATGCTCGTAGATTCCATGTACTAACGTTATTTAGCCTGCATAAAAGATGCAGATACATGTAATCTGGATCCGCGCTTCTTGATCATGTTGAGATCCGGAGTTGATGGTGAGCCTCTTTGCTTCGGAAGAATCCCTTTATTTTGTTTTATCATTTTAGTTTACTAGGATGTCGAGGGTCTTGTCCTAACTTCCATCTCAGTTAGCAGAGGCTTCATAAATAGGTATACATTATTAGTTCATGAGTCTTTTCTTTTCATTTCGTTTATGTTGAGACTTGAGATGTCACTTTGGTTAGTAGAATGTTTATTTCTAAAACACTCTAAGTTATCATTTGGGTTATAGTTACTTCTTAAAGTATTTTCATTATGAGTAAGTCTTCCGCTAAGAGTTAAGTCAGGTTAATGAATTTCCTTTGGGGCCAACAATGGTTCTCGAGTATCAATTCTGGTTAGGATATAGAATCGGTACGTGACAATATATGACACCTCTAACCTTCAATTGCATTTGTCTTTTCTTCTTTGTTTATTTTTTTTTCATTTTAAAATTAAATGTGTGTGAGATGTAAAAAAAATCACCGTTAAATCACTTGATTACACATGGTAAATCTGTATTCCTATAATTTATTGCTTAGTTATTGTTGTAATGTAATGATTGAGATAATAAAAAATTGTGGCTTGTGAGGACAACAAACAACAGTAAATGAGAATAATTAACTATTTTTTTCTTCAAAATAGTCACTATTTACCGATTAGACAACACACACAAAGACAACTTCTTCTTAAATCTGGAATTAGCATACGATTTATTTGGGAATTGAAATGCTTTCCTCATTCGCTTGATGTTAGGTATTTTATTTTTGACATTTAATTATGGAGGTGATGATATTACTGGTATGTCGTAATTTTACTATTTATAGAAAAATTACTTTTTTAAATGTTTTAAATATAAAACAATTTGAATAAAATACTTAGAAAAGAGTCACCACTTAATTTTTAAATAAATTAGGAAAACTTAATTTAAAAAGACTCTAACAAATTAAGTCTTTAAAATTTAGAGAAAAGGGGTAAGTGGTTCTCATTTACACTTTAAGAAGGTTTTTAAAGCATTTGAAGTCTCTGCTGACATGCGGTTATCTTACGATTTGGTTAAATATATTTTAACTATTTTTTTCGAAAAATGATTAACTTGAAAAAATAGGTAAACAAAGAACAAAGTTTCAATTTTTAAGAAAAGAGAATATTAATGGAAATATTGTATTAAATTGCAAGTGATAAAGAGTTTAACAAAATTAACAATAAAAATTGTAGAATTTATTTGATTCATTTTAAAATGAAAATTTAAACCAATTTGATTATTTAAAGTATGAAAACCATTTTAAAGATATTCAATAAAAATAAGAAATTTTATTAAACTAAATTAACATAGAGTATATAGTTCACCTTTTATGAAATTTAATTAGGTTAATTAATAATTTTAGAGTTAATGATAAGAAAACAAACAATAAATAAAGACAACTAAATAATAAAGAAAGGGAGAGAATAATTTGGGTCTCTTGGGCCTATTGCTGCCCAGATCATTGGACCAAAAGATGCTGATTTTTTGGACCTCAAACCAATTCATAATTTGTATACACTAACTGTATATCAATGTATACAACTCGTATATCAGCCCTATTTCCTGCCTTCCGAGCGTGTAACAGCTCTACTTTAGCCTGTTTCAGCTTCTCATACAACCTATATTTTCTTCCCGAACTCCACATGATTCCAATTGCGAGGTTGATTGGATAAGAAGGAGAATGTTGGATTTCAACCCCGACGAAATGCAAAATGGGGAGCCCCTATGGATTCATAACAGAGACAAGAAGGGTTCCCACGTAACAAAAGATAAAAGAATACACTTAGCAGTTGTTCGAGGAAAATAGCATGGCTAAAATTCACTATGATCATATTATGGAATTTAATATATTTTGATCATCTCATAATTGCATCAATAATAAAATCTAACCAACTAAAATAAGTCATTATTTATTGAAAAAATGACAGAAATCCCACTTTTAAGTTCTCTTATTACCATTATCCCGTGTTAGTTTTCAATTTTCCAAAATCCCTCATTTTTGCGCATCAGATTAATGTATCTCGCGTATCAAATTAGTGTATCATGTATGAAATTTACATCAGATTAGTGTATCCTGTATAAAATGTAATATATCTTACTAAACAATTAATGTATCTCGCGCATCATATTAATGTATCAGCGCTTATATTATTGTATCAGTTTGAGGGATTTCTTTTATTATAAACTCATAAGGGACAAATGGTAATTTTGCCCTCATTTAAATCAATTCATCAAAATAATACAATCTTAATTTTTTTTTACAAAACTAGTATAAATGTTTTTCATGGTAACGTTTTAGGGATAGTTTATTTTTAAAAAAATTAAGTTGTGTGCAATATTGTGGATCAAGAAACGTAACTCAGAGTAACGTTTTCTGCCTAATACGTTACTGTAAGTAACGTTTTATAAAATGTTACTCTACGCCTAAAACATTACTCACAGTAACGTTTATTAAGAATCCACGGGCCATTGATATATACAAATTTGGAATCAAATCTTGCAAATTACTGACCTAAAATATTATTGTGGTAACGTTTTACACCTTATACATTACTCAGAGTGAAACAGTCAAATATTTTAACACTAGCTCAATGCTAAAGGATGTCGAATTATTGGATTTGGACACTTCAGTTGCGAGGAAGGTCACATTAGTGGTAAACAAATTTACTTTTTTCTTTCCGTCTTTAAGTTCATAAGCTTGCGACATGCATGGGATAGATATCAACACACATTATCTTTGTCATTAGTCATCACCATCACTAATTATCCTATAATTTTAAAAAAATATTTTATCGATATAATAGATTAATTTAATATTTTATTTGAATTTATATTTATTATTTTTGAAAATAAATACAAATTTTATACATTCAGATATTGAGTAAATAAATAATTTTAATTATTTAGTATTCAAATTTTAATTTAATATCTTAAAATTTAAATATGCATTTCGATTTAGACCTCTAAATCTTAATGTTTAAATGTGTATTCAATTTTTTACGTCTTAATATTAATAAAAACAAATGGAACCTCAATCATTTACAGAATAGATGACTCAAAATTATAGTGCCAGATCCGTTACCTTGGAGAAGAGAATACACCAATCTATTAGTATGTTAGTACAGAGAAAAAAAATCGTATTTTACCATGATGATAAAAAAGAAGGAACAAAAATATAAATTACATTATCTATTAAATATTCATAAAAAATATAGAACTACAATCCACTGTATTTGAATTTATTAAAGTCAAAACATAAAAAGGATTAAAATTGCCTGTAAACTATGCGATATAGATTACTATTGAGATGAAAAAAGAAGAATAAAAACTAGTCGTTTCCTATTCACTAATTTGTCAATTAGTTAGTTATAAGTCACATTTAAGAAAGTAGTTAGGAAGTTAGTTACAAGTTATTAGTCTTCATTGTGTATATATATATAGCTCATTCATGATCTAATAATAATACAATTTAAACTTTCATCTTCTTCTTCTCATATTCAGATTTCTATATTGTGTAAACGTCAATTCTTCATGATATCAGAGCAGGTTACAGAATTTGCAGAAGTGTTCTTTCACACAGCATTCATCTAAAGTCATCTGTGTGTGTATCTGTATCTGCGTGTGAAGTTTTTTTTTAAGTTTCTTGAGAAGTAAATCTGCAATTGCAGAACTATGTTTCCGCTGTAAAATTGACGAAGAAGAAGAGAAGTTAACATGACACAAGGAGATCAAACCACGACTAAAAGCAGCAGTATAGAAAGAACTTCTGGAAATCCAAGTACTGGTCCAATTGTGTCAATGAGAAGGAGTGGATTATAGTCATCCATTGTTCTTGAGTCCTACTGACATCAGTGGAGTAAGTTTGATTTCTTTCCAACTCTTTGGAATAGAAAATTATTGGCATTGCTAGGTCGAAATAAAATTGGCTTAGTAGATGGATCTTGCAAGAAAGAAAGTGTAGGTGTAGAATTGCAAGGTCAGTGGGAAAGAGTCAATGCGATTGTGTTGTCATGTCTTCTAAATTCAGTCTCAAAGAATCTACTAGGAGGAGTAATGTTTGCTTCATCAGCTCAAGGTGTATGGAATGATTTAAAGGAGAGATTTGATCGACTGGATGGATCAAGAACCTTCAGCTTGTACAAAGAAAATGCTACATTACAACAGGAAACAGAGTTTGTATCTGTTTACTTTACTAAATTCAAGGCCTTATGCGATGAGTTTGAAGCATTGGTGCCTCCTCCTGCATGTGAGTGTGATAAGGCAAGAAGCTTTGTTGATAATCTAAGTAGACAAAAGTTGTATCAGTTCTTGATGGGACTGAATGAATCATTTGGACAAGCAAGAAGTGAGATTTTGTTGATGGGTCCAATTCCTACTAAAATCAGGCATATGCCATGGTTTTGAATGATGAGTGTCAGAAAATAACTTCAAGCAGGTCAACTATGGGGTTAAGTTCTATAAGTAATACAGGAGTAGATTCTCTAGGGATGTATTCAAGAACTGGAGCCTCTACAACACAAGGTAATAACAAGTTCAAGAAGAATTTTGTGGTTGTATGTGAATTCTGCATGTGTAAGGGACATACCAAGGGGCAGTGTTATAAACTGGTTGGATATCCCTCAGACTTCAAATCCAAGAGAAAATTAAATATTGGGAATGGAGCATACATTGTTGGTAATGATGAGAATGCCACAATAAATGATGGAGTTGAAGGTATGTCTGGTGGTTCATCTTTCAGTTATGGAAGTAACACAAATGTGCATATGAAAGTTCATCAGGTGATATTGATGAGTGTGCTAATCAGTTACAAGGTTGCAGTTTCACTAGAGTTCAATACAATCAAATTCTTCAAGTGCTTAAGCAGAACAAAGGCTATGGACACAAGGCTGATGATACTAGTCAATCACATGAAGCTCAGGAAAATACTGCAGGTAAGGCCTTGTTAATTTCAATAAACAATTATGTTTGTATCATAGACACATGGGCATCAAACCATATGGTGTCAAAGATTGAAATGATGAGAAAAGATTCTGTAGTTAAAGTGAACAATCCAAAAACATGTGTACTTGCCAACTGGTGGAATGTCATATGTGTCTCATACAGGAAAGTGTCAATTTCACCATGAAGTGTTGTTACTAATGGGTTTCATATTTCAGATTTTAAGTACAACTTGTTGTCAGTTAGCAAGATGACAAATGAGCTGAATTGTTCAGTTACTTTTTTCCCTCATTTTTGTGTATTTCATGAGCTTTACACTGGAAGGTAAGGGAAGTCGGTAAAGAAAATAATGGTTTATATTTGCTGTTGAAGAATTTGACACTAGATCAACTAGAGCATAAGTCATTTGTTGTTCCTGAGAAGAGGTTACAATTACATCAATTATCAGAAGAGGAAGTAGATGTGTGGCACAAGAGAATGGGACATGGATCTTCTCAAATGATGAGGAAAGTGTTTCTTGTTAGTTCAGAAAAATTAGATAGTGTACTAAACAAATGTTCAGTATGTCTTTGTGCTAAACAAACTAGAAATATGTTTCCTGTTAGCAGCATTAAAAGTATTCAAGTATTTGATTTGGTTCATTTGGATGTATGGGGTCCATATAAACAAACAACTTTTGATGATAATAGATACTTTCTGACTGTGGTTAATGATTTTTCAAGGATGGTATGGTTATTTTTGCTGAAAAACAAATTTGATGTGTGTGTTACATTAATTCATTTTTTACAGTTTGTAAAGATTCAGTTTGATAAAACAGTAAAGGTGGTGAGGTCTGATAATGGGACTGAGTTCATGAACAATGTATGTGCTAATTTGTTTAAGGATAGAGGTATAATTCATCAAAGGTCTTGTCCTTACACTCCACAACCGAATGGAGTAGCTGAAAGGAAGCATAGACATCTCTTAGAAGTTGCTAGGGCTCTAAGATTTCAAAGAAAGATTCCTGTAATGTATTGGGGTCAGTGTGTGATTACAACTGCTTATTTGATTAATAGGATGCCTAGTAGCATTATAGGAGGTAAATATTCATATGAAAGATTGTATGGTTGTAAGCCTATGTTATCTCATCTAAGGGTGTTCGGCTGTTTATGTTATGCAAAAGTACTGAATCAAAATGACAAACTATCCTCCAAGTCTAAGGCTGTTGTGTTTATGAGGTACTCAGAAACTCAAAAGGGGTATATTTTGTTAGATTTGAAAACTTGTAGTTTTTTAGTAGAGATGTGTTGTTCAGAGAGTCAGTGTTTCCATTCATGATCATCTCAGCTAATTCCATTCATGATCATCTCAGCTAATAATGAGGGAGGTCTACTTGTAGATGGCATGACTGATAGCATGTTGAATGTAGATTGGGAGTTTGTGTATAACAAAAGAGTAAGTCAAGAAAAGGGTCAGCATGAGTGTATTCAAAGTGACTGTGATAACAAAGAAAGTCAGAGAAGTGTCATTGATATTGGTGAACAAAGTAGTGTGCAAGAAGAAGTACCATGTGCAGAAATAGAAGAATCTGCGAGAGTTACAACTAATAATCAGACAATAGGAACTAGGAGGTCTACAAGAGGAGTTCATCCACCAGTTTCGATGAAAGATTTTGTGTCACTTAACATGGGAAGAGATACAGTATCAAATAAATGAGAGTATAGAATATAAATACTTATCAAAGAAGTATCAAGACTTTGTTGCTGCTACTTCTACTCAGATTGAACCTACTACTTTTGTTGAGGAAAGTAAAGAGCCATTGTGGGTTGAAGCAATGCAGGCTGAAACACAAGCTTTGCAAGATAATAACACATGGAAGCTTGTTGAGTTGCCCAAGGGGAAGTCTGTTATTGGATGTAGATGGATCTACAAAATTAAGAACAAATCAAATGGAGAGATAAAAAGGTTTAAGGCAAGATTAGTGGCCAAAAGATATAGTCAAAAAGAGAGTATAGATTATAAGGAAACTTTTTCTCCAATGGTAAAGATGGTTACAATAAGGACTATACTTGCATTGGCTGTATCAAAAAAATGGCATATCCATCAGATGGATGTGTATAATGTTTTTTTGAATGGTGATTTAGATGATGAGATATATATAACTGTCCCTCAAGGTTTTTCCATTCAGGGGGAGAATAAGAACATAGTGTGTAGACTGAAAAAGTCATTGTATGGGCTTAAACAAGCACCAAGACAATGGAATCACAAGTTTGCACAAGTCCATCAGGAACTGGGGTTCAAACAAAGTCAGTATGATCATTCTTTGTTCACAAGAAGAACAGCTCAAGGAACACCAATTACTCTGGTGTATCTTGATGATATTCTAGTGACATGAAGCAGTTTAAAGCTGGTGGAGAAGACAAAACTATCCTTGCAACATAGTTTTAAGATGAAAGATTTAGGTGAGTTTAAATACTTTCTTGGTATAGAGTTTGTAAGGTCAAACATTGGTGTGGTTATGCATCAAAGGAAGTATGCTCTTCAACTCATTTCTGAGGTAGGCATGTCAGGAGCAAAGCCAGCTGGAACACCTATAGATGTGAATGTAAAGTTAACATCTAAGCAGTATGATGATCAAACTAGAATTAACCAAGATGAACCTCTAGCAGATCAGGCTGCTTATCAAAAACTAATTGGAAAACTGTTGTATCTAAACATGACTAGGCCTGATATTTCCTATAGTGTACATACACTAAGTCACCTATAGATGAAAATGTAAAGTTAATATCTAAGTAGTATGATGATCAAACTATAATTAATCAAGATGAATCTATAGCAGATCAGGCTGCTTATCAAAAACTAATTGGAAAATTGTTGTATCTAAACCCTAAAGCCTGATATTTCCTATTGTGTACATACACTAATTCAGTTCTTACATCAGCCTAAAAAGTCTCATGATGTTGCTCTTAAGATAGTGAAGTATATTAAGAGACAACCAGGGCAAGGGATATTGTTATCTAGTAAATGTGGAGCTGAGATCACATCATACTGTGATGCAGACTGGGCAGCATGTCCTCTTACAAGGAAGTCAGTCATATGTTATCAAACTTGGAGATTTAGTAGTGTCTTGGAAAGCTAAGAAACAAGCGAGTGTATCAAGAAGTTCAGCTGAGTCTGAGTATAGATGTTTGGCTTCCACAGTAGCAGAGTTAGTTTGGGTGATAGGTATGTTAAAAGATCTTCAGACTGAAGTTCAATTACCAATTCAAATTTATTGTGATAGTAAATCTGCTGTACAATTGGCTTCTAATCTAATATATCATGAGCGTACTAAACACATAGAAATTGATTGCCATTTCATCATGGAGAAAATACAACAAGGCTTGGTCAAGATATTGTATATATCAACACAAGAATAGCCAGCTGATCTCTTAACAAAAGGGCTTAGCAAACCTCAACATGATTATCTTTTATCCAAGCTAGGAGTCTTGAACATATTTGCTCCTCCTAGCTTGAGGGGAAGTATTGAGAAAGATGAAAAAAGAAGAATAGAAAAAGAAACTAGCCGTTAGTCCTATTCACTAATATGTCAATTAGTTAGTCATACTGGGAATTCAAGAATGTAGTTAGGAAGTTAGTTATAAGTTATTAGTCTTCATATGTATGTGTGTATATATATATAGCTCATTCATGATCTATTAATAATACAATTCAAACTTTCATCATCTTCTTCTCATATTCAGATTTCTATATTGTGTAAACGTAAATTCTTCAATTATTTATACCCTTCGTTACACTTTAGGATAAAAAATGTTCTTACAGTTATCCGAAGAGATCATAGTTACCCATAGGACTTAACAGAAGTGATGTGGACACTAATTTCGCCACCTAGGCTTGCCAACTAGAATCCCACTAAAATCTTTGATCCAATTAATAACTATACCCTAACCCATTTTCGCTAGACCCAATCCACTAAAGTTAAGAGGGAAACATCATTTTTTTCCACCTAGGTGGCGAAATTGGTGTCATCCACATCACTTCTGTTAAGTGTTAAGGAGAATTGTGGTGTCTTAAATAACGGAGGGACATTTTTAATCCTAAAATAGAACGAAAAATATAAATAACCTGTTTCGAATAATTTATGAACAATTTTGATTATTTTTTTTGGGGTCAAAATAGTCCAATTTCACATCAAGAGCGTGTGCGGGCGAGAATGTTTGTTAATAGAGCAAAAGTGTGTGACTTTTCCTTGATAACATCATTCTCTCTCTCTAAACCAAAACAAATCATTCTCTTTCTTTTCCAAACCTTACTTGCAAATTATTGTGACCAGTTTTTTTTTAAAAAAAAAAAAAATTGAAGTGGTACTAAAATTTCATGTTAAATATTTTTGTTCAATTTTGATAGCTATTAAAATAGTCCTGTTATATATTTTTATTTGATTTTGATAACTATTATAATTCGCCCGTTAAATACTTTTGTTAGATTTGATAGCTACTAAAATTTTTACATTAAATATTTTTATTCGATTTTAATTGCTACTAAAATTCACAGGTTAAACAGATTTGTTTGATTTTGGTATTTATTACTTTACTTTTACTCCTATAGAAAAGAAATATGTTCAAGTTAGGGTTACAGGCAGGAATTGAATGGAAAAAAAAAGAACCCTAAGCTAATAAATAGGATCATCTTCTTCTTGTTCTTAGAATTCAATAGAAAATTGTTTATTTTGAGAATATAATGGGAAAAAGTAGTCGTCATCCAATGGACAAGGAGATGATGAACAATTTGGTGAAGTATGTAATTGGGAAGCCTTTTCCTCGTAAGCATACTGTTATGGATGTCGATGATGTTTACGGAATCAGAGTGTTTAGTCCATCACAGATCCTTGAATCTACCAAGGGCACAAATAACAACATACGATTGTTGATCACTTTTCAGAATAAGGAGAACTGTAAAGTATTTGCTAGTAAAGAGGCGCCCGGGTTTTGGAAATCTACACCCAAACGCAATTCAATTTTTGATGCGAACAAGAGGCACATTGGCAACATCAAAATTTCATGGTACTACTACTACAACGTGGATGATGGTAGAGACAAATCATCATCGAGATTGAGACAGAGTGAATGGCAGATTAGAGAATATTATCTCACATCCAAATATCTGCCACAAAGCAAAGTTGAGAGGAAAAATGTCTTATTAACCATGATGATCAAGACCAAAGCTGCTGCTAATAATGATAATAATAATGACGAGAAGATGCAGAGGATTATTCTTGACAAGCAGGATATTATGCAATCTTTACAATGCCTTAAACTTTAGTGATTGAACAATAGATTAGAGACACTTTGCTTTTTAGTTTATTTTATATATTATCAGGTGATTACTAAGTTTTTTTTCTTCTTCTAAATTTCCTTTAGTCTGATATAAGTTTTATTCTACTTGCAACAGTCTTTTGTGTATCTGGGCTGCTCTAATCTCTCTTTTTTTATTGATGCCTTGTGATGCACATCTTACTTCATATATAAAATGTTTTATTCTGGTTTCTCAAACTCTTATGTGATTTAGCTAGTTTAGAATTTGAAAACATACAATTTGGTAGCTTAACAGTATGTACCAAAAGCTAATAGGATGACCACTGCTGATACTTTAATATTATCTGCTTGGCTGACTGATTCAAGGAGTTAAGACTATCAGTTGCTTGCAAAATCTGGTTCACCATTGTGTGGGGAGACGAGTTGCCAGTCTAATGGTGAGAGTGAGAAAGTTTCATCGCCTCGTGACAGGAGTATTTTGGTGTATCCACAAGCTTCAGCGAGTTACAGAGTAGTGTGGTGTACCCACAAGCTGTACTTACAACTGGATGGGTGCATGTCAATGAACAGGGTCAAATGCGTGGTCCTTACATTAATGGTTTCGTCCTCTGATGCAAATGGACCAACGAATATGTACACGGGAGTTACCAAAGATTCAGGAGGAAATTGAGTCGAGTTGCCAACAACTTCCCCTACAGTAACTCAGGGCTGAACATGGAATTCATTCCTTGAACCAGCAGATGGCGACTGCTGGCTTAGCCAGAACACTTCGGTACTTCCTCTTCTATATTTAAGGATTTGAAGTGTTCTTGGTGATATTCTTGTAGTGACTTGTTTCTTCAATCTGTCATGTGCAACTTTATCTCTCCTAGAAGTCCTACCATTGTCCAAAAATAAAAAAATAAAAATAGACTCTCCTTAAGCCAAAAATATAACTTCTCGCAATTCATAATTGTAACTAATGTAATTATGGAATATGGATGAGACAAACATACTTTTACTGTTCTGATAAAGGACAAATAGACCTTTGCATTTTTCTGCACTTTCGATTCCCTACTTATGATTATCTTTTCTTAATATTGTGGGTGAAATAGGTTAACGAAGAATCGTGCTGGCTCTTTGAAGATCATGAAGGGAGGAAACCAGGGCCACACTCTCTTGTGGAGCTTTATTCATGGTTTCATTATGGATACATTGTGGACTTAGTGATGGTGAGTTTGTGTCTTGTACAGCAGTTTGCTGGGTCTTTAAATTAGCACTACAGCACATGGTGCATCTGTTTCTCGTACTGTCCCAATCTTTCTGTTGGAAGATGTTTGTTTCGTTATGTTGGATGTACCATTGGATTTCTGAGCTATGTACTATATGTAAAACAGTTCACCCGATTTTGATGGTGGAATCACTCGATTGAGCTGCAACACTACACTGAGACTGATCACTTAACTTTTTTTATTTTACATATGGCTGGGTCTAGTCATAGTAGAAAAGCTGGGAGTACACTTTTGACGGAATATAAATATTTTTGTAAGTGCATATGATTTTACCGTAGAAGCAAACTTGGGGAGGTGGGGAATAACTCGTATACATTGTTTATACAGACAACTTAGGAAAAAAAGCTTTTTTCTCAGTGTGATAATGATGTACAAAGAGTAGAACTTAATAGGGATAAAGGTTCTCACAATTTCTGTTGCGCTAAGTATATTACCATAGTTTTCTCCATATTCCAAAAACTGTCATGTTCTTGTTCCTGCGTGGGCTGGTCAGGTCTAGATTGTTCTTTGTCATTTTCTCCCTTCTGTCTTGTGTCAATTTGGCCTAATTTAACCTGTAGTCTCTTCTCATTTTATCTGCAGAATTATTTTCCCACACATCTTCCGATACTCTAAACTTTGCCATTTTGAATTTGGCAAAGTTTTCCTATATTATTTGTGCTTGTTGCTTGGTTATGGTCTTGTCAAAACTTGGAAGGTCTGGTCTATCTACGAACGATTTGTCTATTGTAGTTTTATAGTAATTGTTCCATACTGCACTCTTCAAACCGAACCCAAACTTAACTTAGCAATTCTTCACATCAGTTTAACTTTATTTTCCCTTTTTGAATTATCTCATGAGTTTCAACTTGCTTCCCTTTGTTTTTCTAGGATCATATAGCTTAACTACTAATTTAGGTTGTAATTGTCAATGACTTTAAAGTCGGAGAGTTCAATCATTTGCAAACATAGTGATAATATCCGGAGAACTCTACTCTCTAAGTTGTTGCTCTTAATTTTTACTTAGGTTTCTGAACTAATTGTTTCGGTAAGTATGTTTTTTTGTTGACAATCCTCTCAAAATTATTCTTGATAAATGATTTTCAGATTTATTGGATGTTTCTGATTGAACCCTGGAAGGTTTTAATTAATTTTTCTGTAAGTGAGATGGGCATTCTCATTAACACACTGTAGCGCATGTCGCATGATGCTCTTTAAAGAGGTGTAGGAATACCTGTGTCCGGTTGACGTGGACTCTCCAAGTAGTCAAAGTTTTTTGTGATTGTTGCTTGCTTTAGATGATCTGGAATAGTTTTAATTTTTAGCAGTAAGACTTAAGGTTTTGAATTGGTTAATAGAGCCTTACCCACTGTTTGCATTTGCAGTTTGGGATGCTTTGTCGGGAAACTGAGAGCAGGAGGGTGGAATGCTTGCTATTTTTTTCTTCTGAATTTATTGATTAGCGTCTTTTAGATTCCTTTTTATTTATTTATGAGTTCCATATCTACGGATTCTTTTTTCTAGTGAAAGAGGGTAAGGTAATTAGTAGAAACTTGAAGCTTCTAATTATGTCATATTTTTTAAGTCATTGTCATCTGCTGTCCTTATTTTTGCAGTAGAAGTTCTAGTGATTCAGTTAGGACAACAATATTTTTTTAAGCAATACAAATATGCCGGACTGGACATGATATTGGAACTTAAATCGAATCTCTTATTCTTAGTCCGAGTCTTAGCTATGTTTTCTCTCTGTTCTTCCATTTATATTATGCACCATTTGGTTGTGATTCTTGTGAGATCCTTCCGTGATGCAGGGATGAATCACTGCTAGCGCTGAATGATGAGTTGCGTCTTGTATTGGCCAATCACGAATCTATTGCTTCCGGAACTTCTGTTCAAGTGGAAAAAACAAAATCCAAACCACATCAACCTCTTGTAAATGTTGATGCTCTGCTTATTGAGGCCACAAACAATCAGACCAAGGGTAAATAACTATTATCTGTATCATTCTCTTATTTGACCTCTGTATACAAACTGAATCCCCCCTTCCTCCTCTCCAAATATGTTTTGATTCTTGGTTTCTTTTTGAGCGAGCTCATAGCTCACGTGGATTTCTAGATTGCAATGTTAATTGTTAATTGCGTAAAATGAAAATTATTATCAACTAGATTAGGATGTTATCAAGGTTCAAAAGTCCTCTGGTACTACAAGATTGATGGAAATATGTGACTTTTTTCCTTTGTGATGCAGAATTTTCCTAGTCAGTGCTAGGCGATTGTACTTTAAATAAGCTATTCCTTTTCCTTCCCTCAAAGAAAAGGGGAAATATGATAGAAATCCCGAGTATTCTTTTTCATTTTTGACGCAATCTTTTTCATATAAATCGCTTGGTGTGTTTTTCAGATCTACATCGAATGCTAGCCTAGGCGCACAGTTGCTTCTTCCTGCTCCTCCTTCAGCTAGCATTCCATCAACAACAATAAAAGTTGACCCGAAAATTGATCTTCTGAGTGGAGATGACTTCAGCTCACCTACAACTGAGAACCTCAGCCTGCAAGTCCTGCTTCACAGCAGAATGACCTTGCTCTTGTTGACATGGGGTTTCATCACCCAGCAACTCACAATCTCCATATTCAGCAGGGCAGACACATGCTTCGTCCCCTCAATTTCGACGACAGAGTTTCACTTCTATCCAAATGGAAGTGTCCCCGGATCTACATACACACAAGGCTCTAACACGGCCTGGAACGATTATGGGGAAAAGTAATGGTGTGATCCAATGGACAAGGAGATGATGAACAATTTGTTGAAGTATGTAATAGGCAACCCTTTTCCTTGTAACCATACTATTATGGATGTCAGCCCATCCCAAATCCTTGAATATACAAATTGGACAAACAACAACACACGATTGTGGCTGCTCTCATTCTCTGTTTATTAGATAGTTTAATTAATCAAATAAAAAATATATTATTTTCTTTGATTATATGCATTCACCTCAATACGTCATAATACTACACATATTTTCTTCTTGATGGAAATGCATATAACATATTTATGTGGTTAACTTAATTACTGATGAACAAATCACGCTCAAACGTTTTATTGAAATTTGAATCGAAACATGACTTAGTCATAATATCTAAATGAAATATTATAAATGTTAAATGATTGATTATATATTAAGCCTTTTTAAGAAATATTTATATAGTCAATTTGGTTTCTATTTTAATTTTTTTTTTATGAAAATCAAATTCAACATTCATTGTTTTTAAAATTAAAATTAAATTAAACAAAATAAGTACTCTCTCAATCCCATTTATGTGGCACCCCCTCTTTTAGTTAATCCTAGAAAGAATATAATCTTAATATAACTAGAAATAATTAATTAAAAATTCCCCTTTATCCTTAATAAAATGATTAATTACATAAATATCTAAGGATTGTTTGAAACGATAAATTTCAAAGATTTCATTTCTTTCTTAAATATCGTATCAAGTTAAAAAGTACCATATAAAATAAATCAAAATAAATATTAATTTTCTCAATTTTTATGAAAACCCACTTGACGTATCAAAGAAATGTCATTATTTAATTTGAGACGAAAAATATATTTTCTCAAAGGTTTAACAAATATTATGTTGAGTCTTTTAATGATTTATAGGTCTTATACCATAAATCATATATTATTATAAGTGAGAAGCTTTTAACTTAAAAGTTGAATTTTTATTTTATCCTTATTTTATCCCTAAATTAAATTAAATATTATTATATAATTAATTTAATATTAAATAATAATTTTATTTAAATTCATGCATCTAGACAGAATGATTCAATTTTTTTGGAATATTAAATTTTCTATCTCATCATTTTTTTACTCAGTGGCGTAGACTGAAAATTTGTTAAACGTGTCTAAAGTAAAGCAAAAATAGGAAAAAAATGTAAACATGGGGATTTAAACTTTAGTGCCAAACAAACTTTTGCATACTATTGCCACTAAGCTAGTGCTCTATATCTGGAAAGTCATCCCGTTTTTTAATATAAAAAACTATTTTAAAGAAACCATATTAAATAAAATATACAAAATGTTAATTCAAAGGTTTGAACTTGGTATTGTGTAAGTATTGAGCGCACTCTTATCACTGAGCTACGGCTCATTAGTATTTTTGAAGGTGTTCAAAATATTTAATATATCAATATGAAGTAAGATTTGGCGTATATATATAACGAAATTTTTTGACGAAGAGTGTACAAGCAACTGTAGCTCCGCCCCTATTTCTACTCCTATAATTTCTAATAAAAAAATAGTGAACATACCCTTCTAATCACTGCATTACTAACTAATAAAATATGAACTTAGATTCAACAAATGTTATCAGAAAATGGAGTAAATACACCTAAATATGAACTTAGAAGTAAATACACCTATTAGTTTTGTGTAGTAAATGCTTGAGGAAGTTATTCATGTACCAAATATGGATAATGAAAAGTCAAAAAATAACTTTTGATTTTAATTTATAATAAGTGAAATAATGAAGAGTCTATCAAAGACACTTACCTACACTCATCAACACTCACTATTTGTAAAAGGCGAAATAATTTGATGGACTCCTATATTTGTTCACGTTTGTATTATGAACCCTACTACTTAACTAATTATCAACTACACTCTTAAACTCAACAAAACACACTATATCAAACCGCTGTGATCATTGACCATGCGGCATTAAAGTGGCTGAATTGGCGAGAGAGTGTGACTACACGCATCTGAAGGCAAGGTGAACATCATATTTAAACTTGAAATATTAAAAAAATAAAAATAAATAATTTTTTAAAAATCACCTTCTTCCCTAAAATCCACCTACTTTTTTTGCTTCCATCTCCATCCCTGCCCCCAACCCCTTTTACTTTCTTCTCCACACCTATTGCCATTTTTTAAACGGACCTTTGTTATTGGCACCTCCTTGACATCAAGTTCACTGATTTGCAGTGAAGTGAGAGAAAGAAAGGCGATGCTAATACCCTTTTCGTCAAAACGGGAGTGAGAGAGAAAATTGACGCTACCTTTTTCGCCAAAACGCTCGCTGTTTTGTTGATACAACAGAGAGCATGGAGAGGAGAGAGGTCCCTGATGATTCGCAGGGGTTCACCGGTGGTGTGGCAATTTAGGGTTACTGATTTTTTGGAGTTTGGAGAAGGAGGAGAGAAAAATAGCGAGCGTTTGCGATGGTGATGGAGACGAGCGAAGGAGAAAGTATAGGTCTCGCCGGCAAGAGAAGAAGTAACTCGGCGATTTTTGCCGGTATATTTTGGATTTTACAGTGTTGAAGAGCGAGAGGAGGGGACAGAGTCCCAAATTTTACTTAAAAAAATGATTCAAAATTTATTATTTTACCTTTTATTTAATAAAATTTTAATTAATAATATTTAAATATAGTTGTTGAAGATAATTATGACATGTTATTTATTTATATGACGTGGATTTGACATGTCATTTATTTAAGGGTGTGTGAACTACACACATGGTATGAAGGTTTAAAAATATTTTTTTTTATTGAGTTTAAGGGTCCAATTGATAAAACGTTAAGTAGAAGGGTTGTATAAACATATACAAGTATAAGAGTCCATCAAATTATTTCGCCTTTGTAAAAAATAAAATGATTATCAATTTCTAATTGTAAGAATCCTTACCAATTCTTATATTTGTTTTCTTTATAATTTTATTCATATATGTTTATCTTTTTTTTATTGAGAAATATGTGAATTGACATGGTTACAAGATGAAAGTTCTTCAAATACAAAATTGTAAGTGAATTTTTTATTTTTCATATCTCCATCTTTTTGAATTCTCAAATATATCTTTGGAATTGGTTATTATACTTTTGTATTCTTCATTTCTTTTATCTTTAGAATATAAATATAATAGAACTAATCCTAATTTAAATTTATTAACTATTTTGATAATAAGCTAATCATATTGAATCTCTCGGTACATTTTGGATGCCTCAATCGTTTCAGATTAAAATAGCTATCTTCATAACAATAATTTTTTTTAATAGTTCCTACATATGATAATTCCAAGTGAATCTTATAATGTGTACAAACAATAGATTGATATATAGACAGAACATGTACTTATAATTTTATCCAGTCATATGCATCATTCAGAGAGAGAAAAATTAGGACGTTAAAACAAATTATTCCAGGGTATGCATTTTGAACCATGTATTTTAGTATATATTTATTTTGTTTTAAATTTATGTCTTCCCCTGTTGAACTATTGAATCCACAATATTCGAGGGGGAATTTGTTCAAGATATTATGCAACACAAAAGCGATGGTATGTAACTATTGAATCATTTTTCCTTTACTTACATATTTGATCTGTTTTTATAATGTATCTTTTTCATTTTTGTGTGATTGCGAAATATGTTTTGTTGTTTTTATTGAATTTTTGAGCGATGAAATCAGCATCCATCTAATGATTTTCGAAGTGACTATCTTCATACAAGGTATGCAACAATGTTATGAAAGTATGGTCTCAACAAGGCCAAGACGGGATATGTTAGCGAGAATGATGATCCTACAAGGCCGAAGAATGACTACACTCCACCAATAAAAATTGATCTTATTAATTTAGAATAGATTTTTATGTATCGATTCACCGACAGTTCTCTATGATCTATTATTTTTAAGATACATTAATTAGTGTTTTGAGTATTGCTTCCCTTTTTGAAGATATTACTTCTAAATGTGAAGAGTTTTTATATTGAAAATTATTTATTTCGCTTTTCATTTTGTTTTCAGTATATTTAATACATTGTTAAATTTTGTCTCTTATAACTTATAAGTATAGTATATATCACTATAGTAGATATTATATTATTAGAAGATACAAAGTTTTTAAAATTTATTACGTATATGATACACTATTACTTTTTATAACAAATTTGTATGTATCATAACACCTGGTACTATATTTTTATACTTGATACAAATCAGTTAATTTTTAATATATTAGTACCTTATAACATTATGTCTCTTATAAATTTAGTACAAATGACTACACTTGATACAATATTATAAGTTGATACAAATTTATCAAAAATATATTATGTATATGATAAACAATTATTATTTATCACGCTTTCAAAATCGCAAATCGATGTGTCTCAGAAAATGTGATACTATATATTTACAATTGTTACAATCCTCTTAATTTGTAATATATTTAGCATCTTTTAATATTATGTCGCTTATTCGATGCACAACACAACTCTAATCTGGTACATATCACAACATTTGATACTATATTATCCGGTACAAAAATTTTCAAACAATTAATTTTCAGATTTATTATGTTAAACAAATCAATGCAATATGATAGTGTTTTCAGTACTTAATAACAGTTACAAATATATTAATTACTTAATCAATACAATGTATATTTTAAAAATAACTTTGTATAAAACACAAAACAATACACAATTCACTTTATCATAAATTAACAATAAAAAGATATAGGCAGAATTGAAAAACGTACATTTCAATTTATTGAATCAGAAATTAGTAAACTAAAAGTACTTTTTAATGTAAACATTTGTAACAACAGAAAGAAATGTTATAATATGAGAATTATTAGATCTAAAAAAACAAACTACTCCAAAAAAGTATTGATCTAGATTCTTCTTTCGGAAAGAAAGTACTAGTTCTTGATTGAGGCCTTCTTGTCCACATCGCACACAACAATTCGTGTTTGATGTTACTTTTTTCATCTGAATCTTTCTTTTTTTTCCCTTTAATAAGTGGGCCTTCTTTTGTATCTTGGTGGCAAGACAACTTTTTTCAAAACACATTTGGAACCTACCAATTATTTTTGTCCGGCATTGATTTCATTGGAACTGAATAACACACTAATACATACCTGTAATTATACCAAATATATTTATTATTTAATATTTATTGTATCATTCCAAAAAAATATTACACTTCAAGATACATTATTATAACTAGCTCAACAGATCATATATACTCTTAGTTTAACATACATATTAATGTCCCCATAGTTTTACATGTTTTAAATACATATAAAAAAATGATACAAAACACATCTATATCTATCACAATTATCCGTTTCTATTCATTGATACACTAAAAAGAGTGAAGATTTCAAACATATATGATACTTTGTAATTATCAACCAATGATACACAAATCTAAACACCTTACACATACAACACAACACTCAATACATAAGATGCAACCTAATTATCAATATAGTTTGCAAATATATGTTTATCATAAATAATACAGTAACAAAAAAAATTCAAAAAAAACAATGAAAGTTATATGATCTGTGTATCACAAAAGTATTTGTTCACATACCTTTTGTTAGCAGATCTTTTAACTCATCTGCAATGGCGGAAATAAGGTTCACAAATAAAATATTTTCGCCAATCACTATTCCATCACTTTTGTATCGCTCGTACCTAACATCACTTTCTCATATTCTCGAATTCCTTAACAATATCGAAACATTCATTATGAATCTTCACAAAATTTTGCTGTTAATTTTCTTGAATCAAGTTTTTACAGTTTTTTGAAAGAACCGGGAGACCTAATTTGAAATTTTAATTTCATAGTTATGTTATCTTCTTCGGATAAACTGATTGATAGAAGCCTCTTTGAGATAGAGTGATTGGTAGGAGAAAAAAACGTACGCTTGATTTGTGGGATTCAATTATATTTTCTGTTTTTAGTCCCTTATTTAGCGCAGCAAATTGATAACAAAAACGTCTAAATTAATGTATCTGCCCTCACAATTATGTATCCGAAAAGTATAAAAAAAGAAGGAATTTTTGTAATTAAAAAAAGAGTAGGGATAGGATGTAATTTATCTTTTACACTATAAGATTTGCATAATTTTTACTCATTTTATATGAA
This sequence comes from Solanum sitiens, assembly GCA_016801875.1. Lineage (NCBI taxonomy): Eukaryota > Viridiplantae > Streptophyta > Magnoliopsida > Solanales > Solanaceae > Solanum > Solanum sitiens. The sequence continues at coordinate 1,186,561 of JABWTJ010000247.1, forward strand.
TAGTGAAAATACATTATAAGAATTTGCTCATTTTTTTCATATCATTTATACATTTACAAACAAAAGGGTCAACAATATTCTTACAATAACCAATACTTAGAGTTTTCAATTATATTAGCAACATATTTGATAGTATGTTAATTGAAATAATTTTGTATTAACAAAAGTAATCTTGGATTAAAGAGAATTGCGAGTCACTTAAAATTTACTCTTTTTAAGTTTATGTATAATTGTTACTAAAACATAGAAAAAAACAATATAATTTGATTATATAAGTTTATAGAATTTGCTTTTTGAGGATATATTTTAGTTAACTTATCGTATTTAAAGTTATTTTAGCTTTGAAAGCACCATAATTTTTTACCCTGTTGTACAAATTTTACATAGTAATAGCGGACAAAAGTGCAAAACACGTTCCTAGAATTAATAAATAAATAAAGGCTAACATAGTATAATAAATAGTGCCACAATATATTTGTAATTTTTAAATTTACACTCAAAGTTATGTTGATATCTAAATCATATCTTTTGTAGTAATTGAACATATGATAAAGCATTTTATTAGATATGTTTGGTTCATATTTTAAAAAAAAACATATATGTGTTCACAAATATTTCTTAGATAAATATATATATATATATATCGTTTTGAAACCTCTATAATCCATAAAATCCCACTGAAAAGTGTTTTCTAAGCTTGAGTGGAAGACATTATTATAGACAATAAAGCTTATCAAAAAAATTAAAAAAAAAGACAAAAAAGTATTATAATAATTATAACATTTTGGATTAAAATATTTTGAATCTAATATAATCTGAAGCTCTTGCAAATTTAAATTTGATAAAATTTCACCGTCTATAATTCTTTTGAGATTTTAATTCTTGTTTCTAACTTGTGAAGAAATTGTGATTTCTATTTGTAGCCTTTTACAAATTTTAATATTCCCATTCACCTATAAAAGATCGAAGTAAATTATTTTTTTCTATTTAATTTATAGATAATTATGAAATATTATTTTCCTGTTGATTTATAGAATGCCTTCAATATTATTAAACTCTACCTAATATGTTGGCTCCACCAACTTAACTATACATATTTTTGTTGTTCTATAAGGTGTGCTATAAAGTGAGGAGCCATTTGAGATATTGTAAAAATTATTTTCAATTTCAAAATTTTATTTTTTCACCCGATCCCTGGACCTCCCCCCAACCCCCCCTTCCCAAAATATTAATTTTACTTTTTAAAAATATTTTCAATTTTAAATTTTTATTTTTAAACTCCTATTCCCCCGGGCAGCCCCCCACCCACCACCAACCCCCCAAAAAATTAATTTTGTTTTTAAAAATATTATCAACTTCAAAATTTTATTTTTTCACTCCTACCCCCCTCCTCCCTGCCCCCACCCCACCCCCACCATCACCCCCCAAAAAAAATTATTTTTAAAAAATATTTTCAACTTTATAAATTATTTTTTACTTTAGTAAAAATAAAAGATGTCTCTTAAAAATATTTTTCATTCATAAATCAAACACTAAAAATTATTTTCGGAAAATATTTTCTACTCACCAACCAAACATGAGACAATAAATTCAAAATCTACTTGTTTTCCAAAAAAATATTTTCTATTTTCCTCCATACCAAACACACCCATTATGATGTTACTGTTGCAAGGTAAACCAAATCAGATTAATCCCCTTACGTTGTCTATGAAAGGAAAAAAATAAGTGGTCCCTTATTGAAATTCATTTTTAGTTTGTTTGAAACAAAAATATATCTTGTCAATCAAAAACAAAATAGTAAGTGGTCCTCTCATCTTGTCAATCAAATATGATTTTCCTTTTTGTAATTTATTTTTAGTCTGTATAAAACAAAAATATATCTTGTCAATCAAAAAATAAAAAATGTGTGGTCCTCTCTTCTTGCCAATCAAATTAGTTTTTAGGTATAAATGGCAAGACACCATTTGTCACGCAATGGCATGAGCAAGAAAATATTGATAATTTTGAAATTTGTGTGAAAAGTTAAGAGTGATTAGGTAATCTCATTAATTAATTTTTGTACTTAAATTATTCTCAAAAGTAAAACTACTTTTTCTACTTTTTAAAAGTCCAATATGTAATCATTAATTTTGATTTTTATATTGCCCAAAAACTTTAATTTATATTTAATTTCATATTTTTTACTACAATTTTTTTTGGTAAGGTCCTATTATATTTTTACTAATTTTGCGGTTACCGAGTTACAAATGCATTGTAATTCTAGTGTTTTTTTCAAAATTTTGAGAGGAAAGCAATTCGGAAAAAAAATTAATATTATTATTATAAATATCATTTTTATGTTTTTGTGATTTTGATAAAAGTACTTTTAATATTTTATGCCAGTTGTATTATACTATACAATATAAATTATTATTGTTATGTTATTGTGTATTTCTTCCATCTCCATCAGTTGGAAAGTGAAAAGTTTGTGAAATGAATGGCCGCTGAAAAGTAAATGCAAAAAAAAGTAAAAGTTCTGTATATAAATGGCTTTGGTGGGAAGATGATGGTCTATTTATTTATTTATTCATAGAGAAAATGTGATAATGGACAAATTAGGTCAATAATCATTGAGGTTATTAGCAAAAGCAAAAAAAATATGTGGTTCAGTTTGTACATAGAAAATATGTTTTGGCTTAACTCTTAAGGTCTTAAAAATTTAAAAATATTAACTTTATTATATTTAACATACTTCAATACGAGTATAAAAGAAGTTGTACAAAAATTTCCTTCAAAATTAGTGACCAAAAAGACAATTTTTCACTGTAATTTTCATATATCATCATTTAAAAAATAACTATAATTATGCTCTAAATTGTAACTTTTAATTACAATTCATAGATGTTTGAGGGAGGAGAGGGGCGAGCAAAGATTGGGAGAGTAAGTGGAGAGGCGAGTGAGAGAGGGCAAAGAATGAAAACAGCTGAATTGTATATATATATCTATCAAATAATTATATATACATACCTGATATATCTATCAAATAATTATAAATGTAAAGAAGAAAAAAAGGTGTAAAGTAAGAGAGAAAATAAATAAGAAAGAAAAAGTCAAAGAGTAATTTTATTTTTGGGAGGGAAAAAGACAAGTGATTTTGAAGCCAAAGAGCTATTTAGTCGTTTAACCGTGTCATGTCAATTCATGCCAAAAGAGTATCTTGCCATTTAACATTACTCTTGGAAAAAATATATTTGGCACGACACTTTTTTTTGATAGGAATGACACGATCTTACTTTTTGAGGGTAAAGTCATAATTAAAGGAGGTTAGCAAGTGTGTTGCTGTAAATACATTTTTTTATTACAATCGAAAAGTCTTAAACCACTAAATGGTTTTCAGAAATCACACTGCTCAACAATTTTTTCCTTTTCAATAAAAGACATTGTCCCTATTTATATTATACGGTAAAACTAAATGGCAGGATATATTTTTGGTGTGAATAGCAGTTGACTTGACGTGTAAATGACAACAATAACATCTTGGCTCCAAAATCACCTAAATTTGCCTTAAAAAAAATAAAATCACCTTTGACTTTTTATTTATTTATTACTTTCTCTTTTACTTTATTCATTTTATTTCCTTTTTTTTATTTTGTTAACATCTCAAAAAATTCTAAGTTAAATCCAAAATCATTCTTGAATTGCGTATTAAGTCGAATTGAGTGACTCTTAATTTTTCTAGGTGTTAAGATAAATTCTTTAGTGTGTGAATGATTTTAGATATCAATTAAGGTCACCAGAAAACTCCTAGCACAAAGTGAAGTTGAAAGTTTTCTTATCGATTAAGTTTGGATGTAAGATTCTACTTAGTTCAATTTCAAATGATCATATCTCTTAGAATATAAAGAGTTACGTGACCCATAACCTATGAAAATAAAGGTCTTTAAATTATCTTTCCAACACTCACCAAATTTGCATCATTCCACGTTCGAATAGACAAATAATTTAATGAAAAAAATTTCAAATAGACAAACAATTTAATGACGAAACCAAAAGGGCAATATTGGTGTTACGCTAAACAACATTACAAGTAGTGGTGGCAAATGGGCGGGTTGAAAATTGGTAAACATAAGATGGGTAATCATTCAACCCGCCAATATTTGATATGGTAAAAATGGGGTTGGGTAAAATACTAGTTTACCCATATTTTACTCATATTTCATGAATAAATAGTTCTTTACTTAAGAATTCAATACGGAGAAAATAATTTAGTCTTTTTTTTAGATGAAATCTGTTGAAAATGCTTCATTTAGTTTTATTTTATTATAAAAGTTAAAAAAAAAAACTTTAAAATTTTTTTTGGGGTTGGGGGGGGGGGAGTTTGGGGTAGGGGGGGGACGATGGATGGGGTGGGGTGGATCCAGGGTAGGATGAAAAAATAAATATTTGAAGTTGAATATATTTTTAAAAACAAACTTAATTTATTTTGTGGTAGGGGTGGGGGTGGGGGTGGGGGTGATGGGGACGATGGTAGGGAAGAAATATATGAAATTTTGAAGTTGAAAATATTTTTTAAAAATAAACTTAAATTTTACTTTTTTTTTTTGGAGCGGGCGGAAGGGGGGCTGGTGTGGGGGTGGGTTTGGGGGGGGGCGAGGATAGGGGTGAAAAAAATAAAATTTTGAAGTTCAAAATTTTTTTAAAAAAAAACTTTAATTTTTTTTTGGGAAACGTGAGGTGAAGGTCGAGAGTTGAAATATTAATAGGGACCATATATGAAAGTTTTGAAAAATTGCTTCTAAAACTAGGTAACAAAAGGTTTTTTAAAAATTTGGAGAAAACTTGCAATACCCATATTTGACCCGTATTTTACCCATAATATACCCAGATTTAATGGGTAAAATATGGGTATAATTCCTAATATTACTCATATTTAAAATCACTCTTTCAACACATATTTAATAGGCTATTTAAACAAATTAATAAAAAATGGGCTTAAATTGCCAGCACTATTCACAAGGATCCTGCCGACATGCACCTTCCCTTTTTGAAAAAGATGGCTGCTTTTTTAAAAAAAAGAAAAACATCCCTTTTCATTATCTATTTATCATTTATAAAAAAGATGGCTGCTTTTTTTTAAAAAAGAAAAACATCCCTTTTCATTATCTATTTATCATTTAGAGTGTGTTTGTTATGAAGAAAAATATTTTTCAATTTTTTTATGTTTGATTGGGATAAAAGTTTATGAAAATATTTTCCAAATCAACTCATTTTCCTTAAAATTAAGGAAAATGACTTCCCTTCAAAAATTAAGAAAAACATTTTCCAAAACTCTACTCCAACTTTAATTTAAAAAATATTTTCAATTTCATAAATTATTTTCTACTCTAGTAAAAATAAAAGATGTTTTTCAAAAATATTTTTCATTCATAAATCAAACACTAAAAATTATTTTCTACTCACCAACCAAACATGAGAAAATAAATCTAAAATCTATTTATTTTTTAGGAAAACATATTTTAACATACCAAACACACCCTTAGTCGTTGTGTTTTATGATAATTTTTTCTATTATCAACAGTTATATGTAAATAAAAATATAAGTGATGTGGTTAAGTTTAATCTTTTTTTATATATATATAATTTAATAATATTAAAAACAAATATATAAAAATGTGCGAAATAAAAAATAAAGGACGATTATTTTTACATCTTTTTTTATGTCAATAAAAAAAAACACAATTGATATAACAAAAAAGGGTAAAAGATTGTCAAATACACTCTCCACTTACTTTTATTTGTCTATAATATTGAAAATATTTTCTTACTTTTACTTTTTACTTTTAATATATTAAAAAAAATAATAAAAATTACTCATAATATGAATATTATATGCAGAGCATGTATATGAAAATATTTTACCCTTCACATTAATTATTTATTTCAAATTATATACTAATTAACATGGTTCTTGGCTTATTTATATCACAATAATTAACTAACAAGTTTAAATATTTAAAAATTATATTAAAAAATATTTAATTATCAAAATTTACTTTTACACAAATTAAAATTAAATTAATAGGATAAATATTAGACTCGTGATATTAATCCAATGTCTCCTATACTTAACTAGTTGTTGAGATTTCGTTTTCAGCCACGTTTGTATTTCTTTAATTTCTGGTTAGAGAAGAAAACAGGCCCAACGTTGTGGCTGCAATTGCGCAAGAGTTAGCAGCAAATACAAATATATTTTCGTACATTATAGGGTGCCGTGTAGATTCATTATCTTCTATTTGTATTAAATTTTTTTAATAGTTTTAATTCATAAAATAGATTTGAATCGTTAATATCTGAATAATTATTATGTGTTAAGAAAAATTTAAGGTTAAGACAATATCTTTTTTGAATTCTCATCATCTAGTGATCTCAATATTTTATCACTAAATAAGAAATCAAAAATATTTTATGCTTCAATTGGTTCAAATCTACTTTTTAAAGTGAAAAAATAATTTGATCTACTCTACCTATATAAAGTAATTATGTGACTTGGTGATTTCGTTATTCATATTTTCATTAAATTATTTCTTATGAAATCCAGGTTTATATGCATCTCATGATACGCAATTAGTATAAATCATAGCACACTTATTGAACATATAATTTTTTTTAAAAACAACAACATATATTATATATAATTATTTTTTTTTTAAAATGAGGGGGCCCACGCCTTCATTTTAGTGGTCCAGGGGTTAAGATGACGTTGTCGACTCACTTTAGAGCGGCTTAAGCACGTTAGTAATCTAAAGTAAAAAATGAATGGGAAATTTTACATTTTTGAAAAGTCTCTCTCTTAATGTCGTAATTTATATATGATATCTTTCATTTTGTTGGGAGTCAAACGATTTAAGTTGATCCAAAAATTTACGTATTAAATCTTCGAATTTAAAAGTACTATAAATTACAATAATTGAAAATTCAAAATATTTACAAAAAATATGAAAATCTTACGATCAAAGATAGACTTGTTTAATTTCGAAATCAGAAAGGTGTCACATAAATAGAGAAGAAAGAAGTAACATTTTTAAAAAAAAATTGAAGGTCTACTCTTTTAAACTTTTAAGATGTAAAGTTATTAGTGTAATTCTGAATATATAAATTATTATGATTATAATGAACTTTATTTTTTTTAAAATAAATAAATAATCAGAGCCTTCACTTAATTTTGACTTTAGACCACAAATATACTAGAGTCGTCCTAAAACCTTTAGGGAGTGATCGTTTTTTATTTTTCGAAAAAAGGCCTAAAATGCCTTTTAAATATTGAATTGGTACAAAATCACCCTCTATCCACCTATCGGCCATAAAATACCTCTCACGTCCACCTTTCGGCTCAAAAATATCGTTATATATGTCGGATCATACTCATTAGGTGGATGAGGGGGTAATATTGATCAAATCTCATAGTTATAGGACATTTTAGGCTCTTTTTCATTAAATAATTAAAAATTACTTAATATATAAGCTCACATAATTGTCTTGATTTTGAATTTCATAGTAAATTTAAAATTATAAAAAGGTTAGACATTTACTCTCTACAGTACTCCTCCCTTCCTGACCCTTCACTTCTTATCTCTTCCAATTTCTTTTTTATTTGGATCTTGGCCATCATTTCAATTCTTTTTTTAAATTTATGACAAATAAGAGCGAAAAAAGGAGGAAATAATGATGCATTCATAAAAATAATTAGTTCAATAAATGATGACTTAATTAAGCAAACAAATATTACATTTTTCTTTTGTGTGTATCAAAAATTGAAAATAAAAGAATGAAATAATAATTTCTCTTATCCCCACCCTCATCCCACAATGACAATAAAAGTCCGTTTGAATGGGGTTAAAAAAAATAGTTTTTAAAAAATACTTTTGAAAGTGCTGAAACTTATTTTTAAAATAAGTAGTTATGTGTTTGGATAAAAGTACTGAAATTAAAAAAAAAAGTTGTTGATGTGTTTGGCAAATAAGTGCTGGTAACACTTTTTTTAATCAAAATATCTGAAATACCCTTAAAAGCTGTTAACATGATAAAAGATAATTAATTTAATAATAATAATAATAATATATAATATATAATAATAATAATAATAAATAATAATATTATATAATAATAATAATAATAATAAAGAATAATAAAATAAATAATAATAATAATAATAAAAATAAAATATTAATAATACTAATACTAATACTAATACTAATACTAATACTAATACTAATACTACTACTACTAATAATAATAAAATAATAATAATAATAATAAATAATAATAATAATAGTAATAATAATAAAAATAAAAATAAAAGAATTAAGGGTAAAAAGGTAATATACACGGTAAACATAAAATGACTTTTAAGTTGAAAAAAAAAGCACCCCTCACCTAGTTTTTAGCTTTTGGCTTAAAATAAGTTAATTTGATATTTGACAAACACTCTAATAAGTCAAAAATTGACTTTTAAGTCAGTTTAACCAGCTTTTAAGCCCATCCAAACAGGCTCTAATACTAATTAAAAGAATATAAATATGTGAGTTTATTTCAAGTTTGAGTCCCAGATATTCAAATTAAGAATAAGAGATTACAAAAGAAATAAAAAAAATGAATAAGACATTTGGATAATTGAGAGAAAATTTTATATTAATGAAAATAATAGTAATTTTTTTAGGTGGACAATAAGTCGGGGGTAAGTATGAATTTTAGTTGGATCCCTATTTATGAATTGAGTTACGTTATAATAAATTGGGGTTGATTCAAAATAGATCAATAGGAAGATATCATGAAATTAATTACTTTTTTTAATATGATGAAATTGGGGTTACGTTAAGGGTATTTTTGAGCCGAAATGTGAACGTCAGGGGTATTTTAGGACAGATAGGTGAATGAAGAATTATTTTGTACCAATTAAATATTTGAGAGACATTTTAGACCCTTCTCCGTCTGTTTATGTGTATATTAATGGAGACAGTTGAAGGAAACTTCCTCAATAAATATAAGCATGTGATGCAATATGATTTTGTGATCGAGCACATTTATATATTGATTTCGAATCATAATTAGACAGGTGTGATCAAACGATTTAAGCTGATCGGAAATTTGTGCATGAAATTTTCAAATTTGAAAGTACTAAATTACAATAATTGAAAATTTAAAATACTTAAAAAATATATGAAAACCTTACGGTCAAACATAGATTTGTTAATATCAAAATCAGAAAGGTACCACTTAAATAGATACAAAAAGAGTAATATTTTTTCTTAATGGAAGGTCTACTCTTTTAAACTTTTAAGATGTAAAGTTATTAGAGTAATTCTAAATACATAAGTTATTATCGCTATAATAAACTTTATTTTTTTAAAAAAAAATAAATCATTTAAATTTTCATTTAAATTTAACTTTAGACCACGAATATATTAGAATCCAACCTTTAGGAAATGATTGTGTTCTTTTTATGTGTAAATAATGGAGACACGTAGAAGGAAACTTTCTCTATAAATATAAGCATGTGATGCAATATAATTTTGCGATCGAGCATCTTTATTTATTGATTATTGATTGAAGGCCATAATTAGACAGGTGTAGTCCCTTTGTCCTTTTTCATTTTTTAAAATTATTCTCATTCAGACCTTCATCTTAATTAGTATATATGTCATATAATATCTATCGACCTAAGTTAATCACTTAATTATCTTCTACAAAATAAATTATATATGTTAGTAAAATCACCAAATTCTTTGCCTTATTTTTCAAGTTATGCATTAGTATGAAAGAATTTTTCTGTGTTATATGCATGGTCCTAATATATTTCTTAACTCCATTATTTCATTCTTTGGCTCTGTATTTATTTTGGGTTTAATTACTGTACTCAAAATTATCTTTAACAATAATTAGTAAACGGTAATAGTTAAATTGCCGTCAAGGGTCAAAGAAAAAAAGGGTCATAATTAATATCAGTACTATGAAAAGCAAGTAATATCAAAGAAAAAAAGGAAAAAGGGTCAAAATTGTCCCTATGCGATATAGACCATTTATACCCTTCATTACATTTTGGGATCAAAAATACCCCCGTTGTTATCCTAAGAGACCACAAATATCCTCAAGAGTTAACACCCCAATTTTTTAGTGACGTGGCATGCCACATTAGACTAATCCCTCTACCTAAGCGTTGTCAACTAAGATTCACAACAAAAGAACTTGATCTTTAGTGGCGACAAAGTTGCCACAAAATCTCAAAATATTGCCACTAAAGGTTATGAGTAATTTTTAGTGACGACTAATAGTAAAACCTATTTTTTCAACAAAAAGAATATGATAATTAATTTTCGATTGCAACCTAATTTTCTAAAATAAATAACTTGTAATATTAATATTAAAAACATCCAATATTATTACGAAAAATCATAAAAATTACTTCTCGATTCACATTTCTACTATATAATGCATCATTGTACATTTTATACATTTTCATATAACGTAAATATAAAACAGTGTCTTCAAACTCCTACTTAATCGATATCATTTTCGTTTTTTTTTGAAAAATAATGAAGAAAAAAACACAAAATTAGAATTTAATGTTAAAAACTTTTAGTGACGATTTTTTAGGCTTTTATGGCGACTATTGTCGCCACTAAAGGTTTAGTTCTTTTGTAATGAATCCTAGTTGACAACGCTTAGGTGGAGGGATAAGTCCTATGTGGCATGCCACGTCAATAAAAAATTAGGGTGTTAACTTTTGAGGGTATTTGTGGTCTCTTAGGATAAAACGGGGATATTTTTTATCCCAAAATATAACGAAGGGAATAAGTGGTCTATTTTACATAGTTCAGAGGCAATTTTAATCCTTTTCCGGAAAAAAACAAACTTTTCGAAAGTAACAAATATGCATCTTAAGAAGAGTGTAAAAATCTTTGATATTAATGAATCTTCATTAAATTTAATGCCATTATATGTTTTAACATTATTTATTAAAAAGACCAAAATATAATTGTTCTTAATAATTGCCTCTACAAAAATTAACAATAATTAAATTATCATCAATAATTAATTGTTGCAAAAAAATATTTTTAGGGTAGCGCATGCAACATATATTCAATTTTAGCAATTTATAGTTTTATACTTTTCAAGCAAACTAAAGTTGTAGCTGTAAATTCTGTGATGATTTGTTTGTACTTTTTATTTGGAAAGGTAAGTTATTATTTTTTACTAAAAGTTGGAAACCAACAACCAATTTTATCCATTTTTACTTTTCTAGCAAAATAAATGCTATTATCTAGCTGTAGTTATAAATTGTTTATTATGTGATAGAGTATTAATATAGTAATTAGTTAGTCTGTTTATTTAGAATTATAATAAAGTAATTTTATTAAAAGGTGGAAAGCACAAATTCATACATTTGAATTTCAGAATTTGCAGTAATATAATGGCTATAAACTCCCAATTAGTAAGCATGGAAATTGGAAAAGATGGAATTGCAATCATCAGAATTTGCAAACCTCCTGTTAATGCATTGACACTTTCAGGTAATTATATATATATATATATATATATATATATATATATATATATATATATATATATATATATATATATATATACGCACTAGTACTATAAATAATTTTCTTATTATTTGCAATTATATTTTATATATTCGATATTATTAACGCCAACTTTATTTGAGGATTAATGATGTTGTGCATGATATATATATTTTTTTATTTGGTGAAGAAAAATAACGATGCTTACATATGTGTGTGACTAAAAGTTTTATTATAACTCAGGCATACTTCCTCCGTCTCATTTTAACGTCGTTTTAGCAATATTAAAAAAGAATTATATAGTGATAAGATAGCACGTGACACGCATGAGATAAGAAGCATGTGACACACACGCAGACTACACATATGAAGCACAAGATTCCAATGATTGCCAAACTTCAGTTTTGAATTTAATTACTAATATTCATTGCTATTATATATAGCAGTATTGATTTTTTGTGTTTTTGGGAACAGTGGTAGGTGGTTTGAAAGAGCAATATGAAGAAGCTGTGGAACGAAACGATGTCAAAGCTATAGTTTTAACTGGTACATAATTAATACTATAATAATGTGAAATGTATATATCTTTTTTTCTTATTTAAAGATTGCATCTCATATATATATATATATATATATATATATATATATATATATATATATATATATATATATATATAAAGCTTTGGTTATTATACACAATTTGATCATTTTGTATTAAACTAGACTCTTCTCGCAAAATTAATGGCGTTTTGCCATGGAAGTATTTAACTTCTTTTTTATGTTAGATTTAAACTCTAAAAAATAAGTTTGGTCATAATTTTTTTTGAAATTCAAAAAACATCAAAAAACGGTTTTCATTTTTTTCCCGGTCTATATTACTCAAAAGAAGGGAAAAGAATTCTAATTTATATTCATGATCAAATATAATTTAAATTTTTGTAATTTTCTTTCTAAAATAACTAAATTTTTTTCAATTTTTACAATGGAATATGACCAAAGCTCTAAGTTCTAACACTTGGTATGTACTTTAATTCGGACCCGAAAGTGCAAGGCGTGTATTTCCTCAGGTCAACCCAATAAACATTATATAATTGAGAATAATTTTACTTTTATTTAGTTCATATAAAAAAATGCAAATAATTTAATTGTAAAATTACTTTTTTTTATCTTAATGAAATTATTTGTAGTCCCAAAAATTGTTGAAAATGCTTTATATCATAATTTAAAAAAAAATATTAATATCAAATCAAATAATATCATATAAATTAATAAATTATCAATTTCTTTTAAGTTTAAATTTGCAAACGTAGTTAACACGTTAGCTAAATCACTGGTATACTATAGTGTGCATCCATTCCCATTTTTTAATTTTCTTGAATGCGTAGGGACGTTTAATAGTAGTTTTTATGATTGGACATCAATTTGTGTTTCAAACTTTGTAGGAGATGACAAATTTTGTGGTGGTCTTGACATCAACATCATTCAGAAAGTTCAAAAGAATGGTATAATCATAACTCAACACCTTTTATTTTATTTTTACATAGGGAAAATGCATATATTTTTTTTAAATTTGTGTCAAAAAATCAGTTATATATTTAAATCAGTGTGATATCTATTACACACCTAATCTTATTCAAAGTGATATTAATATCCTCTTAGAACGTGTCATGGCAAAGAAATGTCTTCACCTTCTTTAAGATGCTTGAGAAAAAAAATTATATGTGAAAATGACGAATTTCAACGTGACACTATTTTATTGGTTATTATATTATTATGTATTATAATTTTTAATATATTAATTATTTTAATTTTCTTTCTTTTTTAATCTTTTTAAAGTTTTTATATTTTCTTTATTTTGAGTTCTTCTTCTTCTTCTTAAATTGCATTTGTTGTCATTGGTTGTTTGATGAAAGCACATCCAACCCTCTACACATAAAAAGAAACTATTAAAAATAGAAAGGGGGTGGAGTAGCTGATGACTTTCACGAAAAGTCAATAATTTTTTTCGTTCGAACTCGCCGGAGGATTCACCGAAGAAAATTATCCAAAAAGAATCATGAGAAAGATAATGATTTCTATTAAAAATTCTATGACATTTATGCATAAAATTTATGATTATATTGTATAAATTTTTAAAAAGTTTACCCAAGAAAATGATTTCTCAATCTTTGTCTTCTCTATTCTCCCCAAAAAGCAACCAACAACCACCATAATGTTATTTTTATGTCTCATATTATCAATAGCATACTTGTTTAATCAATTACACACAAAAGAATACTAATGAAATATTTGATTTACATACATACTTATCAAGAATTTAAAAGAATTTTATAGATTTGAAATTTTATCGCCAACCTCTCTATACTTCATAATTGACTTACTAACTCCTATTTTCTCTTCAATTTTTTTCCCCTTTCAATTTACGAACAATGGAGAAGGAAGAAGAAAATAGATTTTAAAAAGAGATATGTATGGTGAGAGAAAGAAAATGGCGAGATTTTTTATTTTTTTGCAGAAGTTAAAAGAAATATCATGGAGAAAGGTATTTTTTTTAAAATACTATTATTTATGTGTGAAAACACATGTACAACCCTTTTTTACACAAAATTGAGATCGTCTTGAAAGGGTATTGCTATCACTTTGAACAATATTAGATATGTAATAATTTGAGCATGTAATTGGCTTTTTATAGAAAAATTTATGCCTTTTTCCTTTTTATATATAACTGTTGAATAAGGGTCAGTATGATAATAGAATTTGAACAAAACTCATAAGACTTTGTTGTAATAATTTATATTGTAAAATGACAAAATCCTTTTCTTAATCTGTCACAGGGGACACTTCATTTCTACCGGATGCATCGGTTGAACTTGTGATTGACACAATTGAAAGTATTTATCATAGTATAATACATTCGATTTAGGGAAAATACACAAGTATCTTCTAGACTATGATGAAATTTCAGAGACACATCTTAACTATTCTAAGGTGGTATTACTTTCTGTACTTAATTTTTTTGTAATATTGTGCACCTTTTTGGCTTACGTGACATCAAAATATCTCTCACGCGCCTCAATTACATGGAGTTACGGAATGTGCTACGTAAGACAAAAGTTGTATAAAATTACAAAAAAAATAAATCCATGGCCAGTAGAACCTTAGTTTAGTTTAGTTAAGCTATGACTCTGAGATTTTAATAATAGTTTAGCGGGCCTTTTCCCATTGATTTATTCTCAATATATAACTTTATTTGTCCTGATTTTTGTTATTATTAATGTAGATGGAAAGAAGCCTTCTGTTGCTGCTATTCAAGGATTTGCCCTTGGTGGTGGCTTGGAATTGGCTATGGTTTGTTATTTTTGCCTCAACTTCAGTTTCATGGTTTTACACTTTTGTAGCTTTTATTATTGTTGTTTTTGTTTAAGGGGTGTAGTGCTAGAATAGCAACGTCGAGGTCTGAACTTGGTCTACCTGAATTGAAGCTTGGACTTATTCCTGGTTGTGGAGGTAAACCTGTCTGCTTTTATTATATTATTGTAGCTTGTTGATATCTTATTGCTGTTGTTGATAAAGTCACACATATGGTTGAAGGCACTCAGCGTCTTCCACGGCTTGTTGGGACATCAAAGGCCATTGAGATGTTGATGGTAAGACATATTCCATCTCTATTGATATTATGTGTTCTGTTTAGCTTGAAGGCACCTCCTCTTATCCTCGGCTTAAAAGGGCTCGAAAATGATTAAAAAGAAGAAGACATTCGCTAAGTTTCCAATGAATTGATTTAGTTATGTTGAAATTGACAAAAGATGTTCTCCATTCTCACAAGTTATTAACATTGATTAACTTGTTAGGTGGTGTTAATAGGTTGTCTAAACGCCAAAATATTGGGAGTTTGTCCAATTTCCTTTTCACCTATCTTTGAACTAAACACTAGTTATTATAATGTGACAGACATCCAAGATCATTACCTCTGAAGAAGGGAAGGAGTTGGGTATTATCGATGATGTGGTATCTTCTCATGAAGACCTCTTAACAGTTTCTCGTCTCTGGGCATTAGATATTGCAGAAGGGCGGAAAACCCGTACTCATACACTTCAAAGGACAGATAAAATTGAACCGATACATGAGTCATCTGCTATCTTGGAAGTTAAAAGACAACAGGTTTTGAAGACTCCTCAAAGTATGCCCCATTATAAAGCGTGCCTTGATGTGATTGAAGAAGGTATCATTTCTGGAGGATATGCTGGAGTTTTAAAGGTGAGGCTTATAACACATAACATAAAGTTCTTTCTTAGCATGCAAAAACTTGTAGCAAGAAATATGTAAGTTCAGGTTTATGTGCTTACTCATTTTTATCATCCTCTACTTAGTACGGCACCTGAAAATCATTTTCTGCTCTCTGAAGTCCACAGGGAACCACCGTTATAAAATGATATTTTACTATGTTTATACAACTTTTGAGTGGAAGTTTCAACTAATAAGTGCAATCTCATTCATTATACATTCACAATCTAAGTTCTAGTACAGAAAGGGAAGTGGAAATGGCGCAGATGGGGTTTGTTGTCGACATAAATTTGTTTCCTAGCTGTCGTTTACAGGACAGCTTAATAGTTTCACTTAGGTCTGCTACACGAGTCCTTGTTTTTTCTATTTCTACTATTTCCTTTAGAATATTTGTTTTGAGATTTGCCGTTATGGTTTAGTTTGTTAGTTCTCGAGTTAATGAGTTTCTGCTATTTGTAGGAAGACAAGGTTTTCAGAGAACTAGTACTCTCAAAATCTGCTAAAGCTTTGCTGCATGCTTATTTTGCTGAACGTGCAACATCAAAGGTAGAATCTCAATGTTATTAGTTTTTTGTAAGCCATTCCCTTTTAAGAACTACTTTCAAATGTTGTGTTGCCGGTCATCCTTTGAAGCAATTAGAACTTCTACTATGTACAGGTACCAGGCATTACCGACTGTAAGCTTAAGCACCGAAAAATAGAGAAGGTTGCTGTTATTGGTGGTGGTTTAATGGGCTCTGGTATTGCCACAGCTCTTATACTCAGTTCTATACAAGTCATTCTCAAAGAAATTAACTTCGACTATCTGCAAATGTCACTCAAATCAATAGAAGGTACCTTTCCCACTTTCGGAATGTCTTTTTCAAATTACACAGATATAATTTGTAGAAATTTACACTTTTTGGTGGCAAAGTGAAGCTTTTCTGTTAATAACTTGAAGTGCAAAAATGTTAGGATGTAGAAAACAATGAAAATGAATCAGCACTAAATATGTTTAGGAGTTCATTCACAAGAGTAGAATGGCTTACGAAGTACAAATAACTGATACACTATGTCCATCATGTTTTGGATGCTTCAATCAGGATTTGAAAAACCTCCATTACTTTAGTCGAGCTGAGAATTCATTTTCGGTTGTTGTGTTTGTTCATTTATCCTGAATCATCTTAGGGGATTTTATTGCTCTCCTCTGTTTCTTCTTTGAATATGAGAATTACGAGCTGTGATATCTACGCATAGTCTTGAGACAAAACGTAACATGTTACATTCCCTAAGAGGGAAGAACAGACTAATATAAAATATTGCATTTCTTCCATAATATAGCATTAAACCGTCGTTGATGCATATAATTTGTTCCCCAGTGAATCTCCACAGCCTGGTGAAAAGAGGAGAGTTATTAGAGGAGAGAATGAAGAAAGCTTTTTCCCTCCTCAAAGGTGTTGTGGACTATGAAGAATTCACAGATGTAGACATGGTCATCGAGGTTACTCATCGTATCCGTACTACTCTTTGTTTAACTTTGCATCAATGCATTTTTATGCTCAATAACTTTTACAATTGTGGAAACCTTCATCTCCTATTCTCTCTCAGGCGGTAAATGAGGAAGTATTGTTGAAACAATCAATTTTTGAAGAAATTGAGAAGATCTGTAATCCTCATTGCATATTCGCGTCAAATACATCTACCATTGATCTTAATGTAATTGGAGCAAGGACCAAATCTCAGGATCGCATTGTGGGCACACATTTATTCAGGTATATAAGCTACTTCAATTTAGCTGTCAGATTTCCTTGTGTTCTACTGAATTTTCTGACTTGTCTTCTTTTGCAGTCCTGCTCATGTAATGCCACTCTTGGAAGTCGTACAGACGGAAAACACCTCTAAACAAGTAATACTCGACGTTCTTAAATTTGCTAAGATCATCCAAAAAGTTCCTATAGTGGTGAAAAACTGCACTGGTTTTGCTGTCAACCGGACATTTTTCCCATACATGCAAGGAGCTGAGATATTGGCAAACTTAGGCGTTGATGTTTTCAGAGTTGATCGAGTAATCACTGAATTTGGCATGCAAATTGGACCTTTCCAGTAATATCTTCTCTCCCAATTCTCTCTCTTTATGTGTTGCCTTGAAATTATAGACGTGTGATCTTCCGTAAATAGCTTAAATATTTAGATCTGTTAGCATTGATCTTGATATGTGATTCGAGTGAGTGCTTAAAGTCTGTATCAAACAGTTGCCGTAGAAATAGATGGTAAAATGAGACATTGTAATTTAGCTGCTATAGTGTCTTTCTGATAAATACTTGTTTTAATTTTGCAGGCTTTTCGACTTGTCTGGATATAGTATATTTCTGGCAGTAGTCAAGGAGTTCGCTGCAGCATTTCCAGATCGCACTTTCCAGTGTCCATTAGTTCAACTTATGATGGCAAATGGCCGTACAGGCATGGATGATATATTATTTCTCCCACTTTCCAGTAAAGGTCTTGCCTTAGGAAACTAACTTTAGAAATGCAGGCAAGAAAAACGGACGAGGCTACTACTTATATAAGAAGGGAAAGATCCCTGAACCAGATCTCTCTGTGTTGCAAATAGTTGAAGAGTCTAAGAGACTTGCAAGCATTATGCTGGGGGGAGAGGTAAAAATCTTCTTTTCTTCTTGTGATTCTTTTTCGTCGTAATCCTTATCTGTGTAATACTTCACTGAGTACTCTAACTTGTTTCCTGTATTGCAATTCGACAGCCAATATCTGTGATGGACCAAGAAATTGTGGAAATGTTGTTTTTCCCTGTGGTCAATGAGGCGTGCCGAGTAATTGAGGAAGGAGTTGTTCTGAGAGCATCAGACCTTGATGTTGCTTCTATCCATGGGATGAAGTTCCCTTCAGAGAGGTATATGACTATAAGAGCTCTTCATCAATTCTTGTCCTTAAAGTGATTCTTTATTCTATAGTTTAAAAGAAGTGACTATATCATAGGGAAGATAGTAGACTCGGGTCAAATGTTTGCTTGTATATTGTTCAACCTTAGACTATATCGTCTCGCGATTGCAATAACTTACAAAATATTCTCATAAGTTTGCTCAAAAGGAATCTTTAGATCGTAATTTGAAAGGTCATAAGTTGCATGTGGTAAAAAAAGAAGTCATTTTCACTTCTTCATCAATGGATAGGGTGATGTGACACACAACGGATAAGTAAGTAGGACTTAATATGTCGGAGGAGTTTTGAGCACGACTTAACACTCATGCAGCATCGAGGACCTAGGACGACACCTTATATCTAATAACAAAGTTGTTTATTTCCCATTTACATTTCACATGTTACTCAACTTATTAGCTTATAAACTGTGTTTGCAGGGGAGGTATTATGTATTGGGCAGATTCAATTGGAGCAGAGTACATATATGCAAGGCTGAAATATTGGTCAAAAGCATATGGTAATTTCTTCAAGCCATCACTATTCTTGCAAGAAAAGGCCACCAAAGGCATACCATTATTGGAACTATAGCTTTAAATATTCGAAGATGATTATAATGATATGTGTTTCAGCGTTATCAACGTAGTTGAGGCCGACAATATGAATTCGTACCATCTATGTAGTCCTATTTGGATATGTTTGCTTATAATATGCAATAATCTAAGGTTGTCTAATCTATGTAAGGTTAATACCATGATGCAATGAGTCTCGCATTTCTAAAGATACTCAATTTGACATCGGTAGATAAAGTCCAGTGCCGGCTCTATGTCTTTGAGAATAAGGCTTTTGCCTTAGGCCCCCAAATTTTTATCAAGAATGAATAAATTATGTGTTAAAATTTTTATATAAAAAAATGATTATAATGGTAAAAAATATAATTTTTTAAAATATATATTATTTACTTACTTTAACATCTTTTATACTTTGTTAAAAATAAGAATTAATAGTAAAAAGTGTTGAACAAAGTGAGTTACAACTTCTTTTTTATTTCATTTTAAATTTTTGTTTCAAACATTACTACAAGCATATTAAAATGGGGTATATGAAGTCATCAACTTCTTGCG